>OY744521.1:42002100-42484600 GCA_963556195.1 Sepiola atlantica | reverse complement strand
TATATATTAGATGAGCAGGCTATTATAAAAGTGGAGAAATAACTATATTTTTATATGAATTCATAATATTATTAAATAACTATGTCCATAGAGCGCATATATTTAGATAATGTTTTTTGTAGCATTGATTTTTCTTTTCTTTAAGGTTCATTCGTCAATATTGCATAGAGGTTAAGTTTCCTATTGAAATAAATAATAAATAGATGTATTTTGGTGATACATAAATACTGTATTTTGTGTATGTGTTTAAATGTCTTGTTTGCAAAGTTTGTGTATATTAATTTAGTTTCGCAAAGTTCTGTTTTAAGAAAAGATTTTGTTTTGTCACTTTGTGAATTCTTTTGGGGAACTAAACTGATCACGTCTCTTCTTGTTAATTGTCAGGTTACTACTGGCTTGGATGGTTTCATTTGAAGAGGGCAAACAAGAAGGTAGGCTCTCTTTACCATGCTAGACAAAGGAAAGAGAGAACAAAAAGTTATTTTTAGAATGATGAAATACTGTTTCCGTCTTTATTACAGAAGTTCCAGTTTGAGTTCGATTTTTTTAACGGCATATAAACCTTTCATCACCACAAACTAATTATATTTTGTTAAGCATTAATATTATTCAAAAAATGTATGAATCTCTGATTAGAACAGAATCAGCAAATCATTTACTAAAGGATAACCGTTCATCAAAGGCCGGGGGCCACTCGAGGACAATGGTTAAAGATATTGGTTGGGTGATGAGCACCATCACGCCAGGATTGGAAACAACCGGTGAATTTGGCAGAAGATTTCTTGAAAGAGATTGTTTATCAAGAAGGACGGCTCAACAAGTATTTATTTACACTAGACTTAAAGACGACCATGTTGTAGTCGGCTGGGGAGCAGCTTCGCAGTATTGTGTTCCACAGATGGAACGCTCTTGGAAAGAAACTTTGTCCATGGAAGTTCCACTTGGTCTTTGGTACAGAGAGAAAGAAACGGAAGTTCTCTGCTGTGGTTGTGGCCAGATGGGTTCTTGTTGTGAATGTTTTACAGGGGGGGGGGGCCAGGGATTGCAGCTCAGTCGAGCACCTACCATGAACATAACGATACAGTAGATCAGGGGCGGGCAACCTCTGGCCTGCGGGCCACATCCGGCCCGCGAAGGCTTAGCGCCTTGCCGGCCACCCTGCTATGCTTTATTATTGCAACCCGGCCCCAGTAAAACTCATATCATTTTGTGACATAGACGTAAAAGTAGGTTTCAATTAAGATTTACAGTGGGATGAAAATGTATAAATATCAGCGAGCGATGATGCATTTATATTTCATTTTTCTTTAACTATTATTTCAAATCCTTGGTCTGGAGTAAAAATAGAAAAAGAGAAAGAGAGAGGCAAAGAGGAAAGGGCAGACGAGGAAAGGGCATGAAACAGAACTTATGTGAGGTGTGTCAAAACGAATGCTGGATCAACTTGCTACTTCCCCTCGTCATTACTTTTTATTATTCCAAAATGGCTCTTCGTCGGCGTTTTTTATAACATCACATACAGAAGTCTCCTGAGAAAAAATATCAGATTTGTAGAGTGTTCAATACAATTTTTGTACAATTTATTCATGTAAACAAAATATAGTAATTCTAAGATTTCGTTTTTCACTCCGGCTCGCGATCTCCTTCCAAAAGTCTCATGTGGCCCTCACTCTGAAAAGGTTGCCCGCCACTGGAGTAGATAGATACTAGCAACATCTCATCTGTGTGAAAGGGGCTGTATGGAAGAGAAAAGATCATCCACCATCAGATTGCGAAGTCGGTTTTGTACTCTGTCAAGGCAAGAAAGAGTTCTCTGAGTATAACCTCCGAAGATGTGACAGAAGTACTCCATCTAGGAAAAACTGTAATCACATTCATAAAAGTATTAAATAACTGTGTCCAGAGAGCGCATATATTTGCTTGTATAATAAAATCATATTTTCTGTGACATTGATTTTTTCTTTAACGTTCTTCTTTCTTCAATATTGCACTTGCTGCGATAGAGGTTAAGTTGACCTCGGGCGGCTCAACATTGTCCACATGACTTAGCTTCTACAATTCCTGCCCATCCCCTCATTTTACGCCATTTTTTCTCCTGTTTTTTCCTAAAATATTCAACAGTGTCTTTTAAGCTCCCCAAACATTTTCTGCCTTATTCACTCTTATCATTTAAGTGTTTCTTTTGTGTCATTTCTGTCCCATTTGGTTAACAACACGTGAGCAACAAACAAAACATTCAGTTCAGTACACATTAACAAATCATCCAAAATGGAAAATTTTTAATTCATCAATTTTTACAATGATTAAAATGAAAAAAATAATTTTCAACAAATTGCAAAATTTTTCTTATCAAAATAAAAAATAATTTTTTTTCCAGACATATGAATTCAATGAGGATCAACTAATTAGTTAAATAAAGACATTCTAATAATAATCTATTTTTCTGATTAAACATTATTACCTCCCTTTAGATGATGCAGTCATGAATAGTTTTACCCTAACGCACATACTACTCCATTGTAGAATAGCCTATTCTTGTACTCGGCTGTATTAAAACTCATATTAACTCAGTGTTGTTACTCATCTAAGGACAGCTCAAATAAGGATCTATATTTTTTTTTGTTCCTATTCACTTGCCTCCCCACGAGGGCAGAGTTAGACACAAAGTCGGTTTTTTAATGTGGATAAAATCAATCTCTTCAAAAAGAGGCACTCTGGATTAGAAAAAATAAAAATATAGACTCAGTCTGGGAGGAGGACAGAAAATACTAAGTCAGCATCAGAACAGATACCGCACAGATTTTCTTTTGTGATTTAGGTTTTTGTCAATATTAAGGATACTGTTGCTATTCATTTGCATCTTAAAGGCGTTGTCCAAGAAGTTGCGAACAGGTTGCCGGTAAGAGATGCAACAGCTGGAAGGTTTACTTGTTAAGTTAAAGACTTGGAGGAATGCTATGGAAGGTAAAGGTCTGGGAGTGAATATTACCGATACTAAAATGATGATCAGTGGTTGTGTGGTACAATGATATGCGCCCTTTTGTGCGAGCTGGAGTTCCCTAGATTTAAAAGCCTTTTTGCCTGACTGTCTCTGTACTTGCGGGGAGACGAGTAAAATTGAAACAATTAAGATCGAATAGTGTTGTTGCATTAGCGGCGGTGTGACAGCACTCCACTTCAAATGTCAGTCCCACGTTAGAGGGACAAGTTGTTTATAAAATCATCGGCAGTGTCAAAGCAATCAGGGGCTCGAAATTACTGCCGAAAAGTCGAGGGGTCTGAAATCAATGAACTTGTGAATTAATAACATCAGTGATTATAGGCTTTCTCTGTTTCTTTTTTTTTTTTGATATGTATTCATATTTCGTTCTTTCTACTGTGAGACTTCACTCTCTCTCTTTCTCTTTCTCTCTCTCTCTCTCTCTCTCTCTGTCTTATTTTTATCACAGCGAGGGAGATTTTAGTTGGAATTTCGGTCGTACAAAACCAACTCTAGCTGACTCTCGAGTTTTATAAGATTCTTTGGAATGTAAAAATAAATAAATTATATATTTTTTATATATAAAATATGGGTCGTTCACTTGTTTTATGCAAGCATTCAAATTTCAGCTGATTGTCCCACCCCAGATAATTTATTCTCTGGAGAGAAGTAATGATGCCTAAGACCTGTCAAATATACGGACAAGATTAACCCCTTCATTAAAGGGATGTGCCTATTGTTTACCTCTGTGGAGCTGGTAGTACCGTGCCAGGACGATAAAATTCTTTCAAAAGACGTCTCCACAGCATGGACACACCAAGCTACACTACCCGGCAAGTGATATCACTACATTGGGTCTCGCCCCCAGGATAGTTACATTGGTGTCGTGACAAAGTCAAGACCAAGGGAGAAATCCATGGAACAGCTAGGAGTTCTCTCCCGGCAAGCGACATTATCACAGTTGTAGTGTTGGAACGCTCCCAGAAAGAGGAAAGATCTGCTCAGTTTATGGAAAGTGAGTTACTACTGCCAATCAAAGAAAAAAGTCTATTAGGCATGTGTACACAGTGTGATGATGTATGGAAGTGAAACCTGATGTTTGAAGACATGCGTTGCATGGAGAATGATACGATGGATATGCAATGTGAATCTTAGGCAGGCTTAGATCTGTTGATCTATGAGGGAGATTAAATTTGGACAGTATAGAGAGATGTGAGTAGAACAGGAGACTTTGTTGGTATGGTCATGTTGAAAGAATGCATGAGCATTCTTAGGTGAATGGATGTAGAACAATTGAGGTAGCAGGGTCAGTTGGCATGGAGAGGCCAAGGAAAATATGGGAGAAAATGATAAGGATGAATTTGAGAGACAGAGGGGTAAATAAAGACTTGGTCACGGATGTTAAACCGATGATGATGATGATGATGATGATGATGATGATGATGATGATGATGATGATGATGATGTGTGTGAAGATACCTGTTTAGATACTAACTTTTTTCTCCCAGTTCTGTTCTTACTCTGTCTTTTCCTTTACTCCTTTCTTTTCTTTGCTGCCTTTCCCTTTCGAGAAAGCAGCACTCAATGGAAAAGTACTGGATCGGTTAGACCAGTTTAACTAGAAACGAAATTTGGATTCCAATTTAAGATGCATGTCTATCAGTGGATCTGTCACTTTTAAATTTGAAATAGTATTTTCGTCAGACTATAATGCTTAAGTTTAAATCAGTATTTGTGTTAGTCTTTCATGTTTAATGTTGAAATAGCATTTTCATCAGTCTATCACAATTCTGGTTTGAAATAGAATTTTCGTCTAAGTTTTAAGTATCACTTTTGTCGGTCGGTCATGCTTACATTTTAAATAACATATCCTTAGTCTGTCATGCTTAAATTCTAAATAGATTATTCATTGGTCTGTCACGCATTTTTGTCAGAATATCATGCTTAAGTTTTAAATAATATTTTCATTAGTCTATCACACTTAAGTGTGGAATGGCATTTTTATCTGTCTGTCATGCTTAAGTTAAAATAGAATTTTCGTTAGTCTGTGACAATTCTGGTCTGAAATAGTATTTTCATTGATCTATCATGCTCTGTTTCAGAATCTTTTAGATGAAGATAGACACCTTTTATTATTTGGATTAAGTGGACTACTTATCTCATCTTGGATGTTATTCTCACAATGTTTCAGCTGATGTTCAGGTGAGTCTTGTTAAACGCGGGAATCTTTACATTGAATTCAAAAATCTGTACAGAATTTTGAACTGAACCCTTTATTTAATCTATGAAGGTGGATAGCTCTTATTCCGTCAGCCATGACAGGGTAGAAGTCTTAAGTAATTCTTAAATAATAAAAGTTTTTAAAAAGGTTGAAGGCAATGCGGAGGTCCGGATAGCTGTAAGCTGTGGAAAACAAAAACAAAACAGAACCGAAATAAGTCGGATATAGATCGAAAGGTTTGTTTATTTTTCTAGACAGCAAGGGTGTTAGTTTGTAATATCCGGATTATCAAGAATCAATTTGATATATTTCGAGAGATTTTTTTTCTTTCTTTTTTCTTATTCCTCTCCTTGTCAAAAATAAATAAAAGAAAAATCCCGGAGACCGAGAAAATGCCAGGAGCGCTGGGGGGTTAAACCGGAAGTGTTCAGGGTAAAGTATTCAGAGGAAAATTAAATAGATTCTTTTTTTTTTTTTTTTTTTTTTCTTAATATATATATATATATACATATATATATATATATATATATATATATATATAT
Source organism: Sepiola atlantica (assembly GCA_963556195.1). Taxonomy (NCBI): domain Eukaryota; kingdom Metazoa; phylum Mollusca; class Cephalopoda; order Sepiida; family Sepiolidae; genus Sepiola; species Sepiola atlantica. The sequence goes on along the minus strand of OY744521.1, from coordinate 42,478,857 downwards.
ATATATATATATATATATAGTCTCGGAAGTTTCTCAACCATTAAAACTATATAAAAATAAACAAAATAAACAACAAAAAAAAACTTATAGTCTCAAGTCTTCCAGTGGAAAATCACTCATGTAAGTCAATTTATTTTTTACAGTTATTATATTAGTTAGTTTCTAACACTATTTTAAGGGATCATCAGTTGTTTACCATGAAAAACTGTTTCGGGAATTTAAAAACAAGACAGTATTTAATTTCATGGCTTCCCAGCAGAGTTGATCAGACCCCACTTCCCTTAAAAGACAAAAACATAAACGTTCCTTATACTAAATCTACGTTTTGTTCCATATAAATGTTTTGCTAACTTATATTAGTTATTTAAAACATAAAAAAAAAAAAAAAAAAAAAAAAAATGTTTACCTGCGCTGTTCGTCTGTCTAATAAAATTTATCCGTTACTCACAAAAATGTTGTTGCATTTTAAAGTGTTTGGACGAATCCATGACACTATTATTTAAGTGATTAATGTATTATTTTTAGTTTTATATTATAAATATAAAAAACATCAACACATCAAAAAATAAAAGATAAATAAGTAAATATGTATATACATATATATATATATATATATATATATATATATATATATATATATTACATACACACACACATATATATACCTTTAGTTCCTTCTTTTCTCCCTCGTCCTACTTTGTTGTCCATCTCCCCGTTGCAAATAAATATTAATCTTCCTTGTTCACTATAGTTTTACTAATCTGCGTTCACAACTGTCGACTTTTTTCTTTTCTCATTGTTTCAAATCTGCGTCTGTAAGTTAACCGTTAATTTGTTCTCTTTTTCTTCTTCTTATTTACCAACTCCCGGTGTTTAAAAATCAGCGTTCATAGTTATGAACGGTTTTCTTCTTCTTCTTCTTCTTTTTTAACATTTCTTTCTTTCTTTCTACTGTATTTTTATTGTTTTTCTTATTATAATTAGCAGATGTGTTATATATACGTTTATTCATATTATATAATTTCTATTTATATATACTATGATTTGTTCTATCAGTTTATTTTGATTAATTTGATAAGATTTAAAAGCATCAGGATGGCGAGTAATTGCCTTATTTAATTGTCCAAATATTTTATTTTGATCGCCACCTTGGTTAATCATTCTTATTATTAGATCAGAAATTGGGGGCATGAAATCTACTAATTTTAAGGTAACACGAGCAATTCTCAGAAATTCAGACATAATACTCCCGTAAAATATATACACAGGGCTAGTACTATTTTTATATGGCATTCGCACGATACGAAAAGGGAATGAATTTCTTTTATCAAACAGTTTATAGATAAATATTTTATCTTCAATTTTTATATCCAAATCAAGAAAAGTAGCTTGTGTTCCCTTATGTTCACAGTTTAATTTTAACTCTTTAGGATATATTAAATGTTTAGTATTTGCAAACTCTTCGCTATCATTAATGCAAACAAGGTCGTCAATATATCGCCTACATCCATGATAACTATACGCTCTAGATATATCATTTTTTATTAGTGATGACATATATATATATTCCAGTCTATGTAAATATAGATCTGCCCAAAATGGAGACGGGTCCAAACCCATTGGAATACCTATTGTTTGGAGCAATAATTTATTCCCTATTTGAAAGTAACTCTCTTTTATAAGGTGACTTATAAGCATTATCAGACCAGTTTTGGATACACTCGTCTTACCATTTTTATTTTTACACCAAAAGGCTTTAGATTTTGCAAAGTCTATGTATTTACCTTTTCCTCCTGCAAAAGCTAAATCTACAGTATTACCTAATTCTTTAATAAGTTCTTTATGGGGTATTTTTGTATATAATGTACTAAAATCGTATGTCGAGATTGATTTAGCCTGTTTACGAGAATTAATACGATCTAATTTTTCTTTTACTAGATCGGAATTATTTACCACCCAAAATAGGTTTATATTACTATAGAATTTACTTTTTTTATGGAAATTATTTATTTGGTTTATAATTAATTTAAAGATTTTAGACACAGCCTTACTTAAGGGTTTAGTGATGCACATTTTTGAGGCAACAATGAAACGGGCGCCAACTGGTGTTTTATGCATTTTAGGTATCCAATACATAGATGGAAGTTTTTTGTATTTTTCTTCTAATTTTAATCCTAATTTTTCACAAATAACAGTATTGTTTATAATAATGTTATCGCTTTTATTATTACTTAATTTATAAGTATCTGAAACTTCACCTATTATTCCTACTTCTAGCAATAAGCGTTGTATATAATACTTTTTACAGATAAAAGCTATGTTATTTGTCGCCTTATCAATAGGAACTATTACAAACCTATTTTGAAGCATTTCAAGCTCCGTCGTTATTTGTGGATTTCTAAGGAGGGGATTCGTTCTTTTAGGGTGTTTAAATTCTTTTAAACGTTCTACTTTTTTATTTACGAATCTAAGTACATTATTTTTCCATGCGTCAAATGTAGAGTGTAATAGTTTATGTTTTTTAGACATGGATGCAGTGAAATTATCTAACGCTTTATTTATTTCCTTAACACATTTCGCATAATTTAAACATTTAGGTTCTCTATAGTTTGGGCCTTTACTTAAGAGTTTTCTTAATTTAGAATTTGTAACTATCGCTAGATTACCGGTAATTATATGCCCTATGTCAGTATTACATAAAGGGGAGGATTCACATTCACATGATGGTATATACATTTCATCATTATCATTAATATTTAAATTCTCTACAGTTTGTTTATAGTTAAAAACCTTATTCCGGATAGTTTGCCCTAGTAATTGTATGTTGTTTCTATTTATTTAATTTTTAAGTAATTCTTAAATATATTCTTACTATCACCTGTACTGAATATGGAACCTTCAAATTCCAGAAGATTATTACTTAGAACTCGTTATTTCTAAGCACTTCATCTGTTGCGCCACAGATCCAAATTCAATACAGATTCCTGAATTCAATATAAATATTTCTGAGTTTGACAAGTCGTATATGAAGAAGTTCGGTGGTTACATCGGCCGAAACGTTGTGAGAACAATAGTCTGCATAATCCAAATAATACAAACTGTTATACTCTAGATTGAAATAGCATTTCCGTTGGTTTGTCATGCTTTAGTTTAAAATATCCCTTTTGTTGGTCTGTCATATTTCATTTTTAAATAAATTATTCATTGGTCTGCCAAGTTTGAAATAGCAGATTGAATGAATGCATCTGTTTTTGTTTATTTTTGTGGAATGTCAATGTCATAAGCACATGATGCAGAAAAAGAATCGAAATTTGTGACCAATCTGAGACTGACATTCGTTCACACATGAAAGGTTCCTGTTTTTGCAGGCGATTTGACAGAAGAATTACAAACATCAAACATGACAAACTCTTTTGAAAATGTCTCACTCAAAGCTCAATTAATCTTGTGTTGATTTTGTGGTGGCGTATTGTGTGTAGGGCTATGTAATATATTATGTCATGATGGTTCTAAAGGGTTATGGCCCCCTTTCTGAATCTTTCATGTTAGGAAACTACTCTTTGTATTATTATCATTTACAATTTTTCAACTGGTTTCCTCAATTATTGGGTGTTTTGTAGAAGAGTGCCACTACTAATCGAAACATGAGTTTTAAAAACAAGAAAAAATAGCATTGCCAATTGACCTACATTTATGAATCTTGTCTAAGCATGTGTCAAGTAAGGATTAGGGTTAGGTTAGGGCTAATTTAAGGGTTGGGCTCTACCAAATGCAGAATAAACGCCACTTTTGAATGCATTGTGGAGTGGTTGATAGCCCTCTGCGTGATTATATGTGGAGACAGAAATATGATGGAAACGATCTATATATGAAAAAAAACAATATGACATGAACGGATTCTATCCTCTTGAATAAGTAATAAAACGTTTTTTACAACAACCGACATTTTATCTTTTTGTTTTGTTAAGTGAAGCTCTTCTTCAGATGCACAGTTCGCATTCCATTCTCAAAGCCCTATGACATTATTTTATTTAGTTATTTAGTGAAGCTCTTCTTCAGATGCACAGTTCGCATTCCATTCTTGAAGCCCTATCACATTATTTTATTTAGTTATTAAGTGAATCTCTTCTTCAGATGCACAGTTCGCATTCCATTCTCAAAGCCCTATGACATTATTTTATTTAGTTATTTAGTGGAGCTCTTCTTCAGATGCACAGTTTGCAGTCCATTCATAAAGCCCTATGACATTATTTTATTTAGTTATTTAGTGGAGCTCTTCTTCAGATGCACAGTTCGCATTCCATTCTCAAAGCCCTAGACATTATTTTATTTAGTTATTTAGCAGAGCGCTTCTTCAGATGCACAGTTCGCATTCCATTCTCAAAGCCCTATGACATTACTTTATTTAGTTATTTAGTGAAGCTCTTCTTCAGATGCACAGTTGCATTCCATTCTCAAAGCCCTATGACATTACTTTATTTAGTTATTTAGTGAAGCTCTTCTTCAGATGCACAGTTCGCATTCCATTCTTAAAGCCCTACGACATTATTTTATTTAGTTATTTTGTGGAGCTCTTCTCCAGATGCACAGTTCGTATTCTATTCTCAAAGCCCTATGACATTATTTTATTTAGTTATTTAGTGAAGCTCTTCTTCAGATGCACAGTTGCATTCCATTCTCAAAGCCCTATGACATTACTTTATTTAGTTATTTAGTGAAGCTCTTCTTCAGATGCACAGTTTGCATTCCATTCTTAAAGCCCTACGACATTATTTTATTTAGTTATTTAGTAGAGCTCTTATTCAGATGCACAGTTCGTATTCCATTCTCAAAGCCCTATGACATTATTTTATTTAGTTATTTAGTAGAGCTCTTCTTCAGATGCACAGTTCGCATTCCATTCTTAAAGCCCTACGACATTATTTTATTTAGTTATTTTGTGGAGCTCTTCTTCAGATGCACAGTTCGCATTCCATTCTCAAAGCCCTAGACATTATTTTATTTAGTTATTTAGTGGAGCTCTTCTTCAGATGCACAGTTTGCAGTCCATTCATAAAGCCCTATGACATTATTTTATTTAGTTATTTAGTGGAGCTCTTCTTCAGATGCACAGTTCGCATTCCATTCTCAAAGCCCTAGACATTATTTTATTTAGTTATTTAGTGAAGCTCTTCTTCAGATGCACAGTTCGCATTCCATTCTCAAAGCCCTATGACATTATTTTATTTAGTTATTTAGTGGAGCTCTTCTTCAGATGCACAGTTTGCAGTCCATTCATAAAGCCCTATGACATTATTTTATTTAGTTATTTAGTGGAGCTCTTCTTCAGATGCACAGTTCGCATTCCATTCTCAAAGCCCTAGACATTATTTTATTTAGTTATTTAGCAGAGCGCTTCTTCAGATGCACAGTTCGCATTCCATTCTCAAAGCCCTATGACATTACTTTATTTAGTTATTTAGTGAAGCTCTTCTTCAGATGCACAGTTGCATTCCATTCTCAAAGCCCTATGACATTACTTTATTTAGTTATTTAGTGAAGCTCTTCTTCAGATGCACAGTTCGCATTCCATTCTTAAAGCCCTACGACATTATTTTATTTAGTTATTTTGTGGAGCTCTTCTCCAGATGCACAGTTCGTATTCTATTCTCAAAGCCCTATGACATTATTTTATTTAGTTATTTAGTGAAGCTCTTCTTCAGATGCACAGTTGCATTCCATTCTCAAAGTCCTATGACATTATTTTATTTAGTTATTTAGTGAAGCTCTTCTTCAGATGCACAGTTTGCATTCCATTCTTAAAGCCCTACGACATTATTTTATTTAGTTATTTAGTAGAGCTCTTATTCAGATGCACAGTTCGTATTCCATTCTCAAAGCCCTATGACATTATTTTATTTAGTTATTTAGTAGAGCTCTTCTTCAGATGCACAGTTCGCATTCCATTCTTAAAGCCCTACGACATTATTTTATTTAGTTATTTTGTGGAGCTCTTCTTCAGATGCACAGTTCGTATTCCATTCTCAAAGCCCTATGACATTATTTTATTTAGTTATTTAGTGAAGCTCTTCTTCAGATGCACAGTTCGCATTCCATTCTCAAAGCCCTACAACATCATTTTATTTAGTTATTTAGTAGAGCTCTTATTCAGATGCACAGTTCCCATTCCATTCTCAAAGCCCTATGACATTATTTTATTTAGTTATTTAGTGAAGCTCTTCTTCAGATGCACAGTTCGCATTCCATTCTCAAAGCCCTACAACATCATTTTATTTAGTTATTTAGTAGAGCTCTTATTCAGATGCACAGTTCGCATTCCATTCTCAAAGCCCTATGACATTATTTTATTTAGTTATTTAGTGAAGCTCTTCTTCAGATGCACAGTTCGCATTCCATTCTCAAAGCCCTACAACATCATTTTATTTAGTTATTTAGTAGAGCTCTTATTCAGATGCACAGTTCGCATTCCATTCTCAAAGCCCTATGACATTATTTTATTTAGTTATTTAGTGAAGCTCTTCTTCAGATGCACAGTTCGCATTCCATTCTCAAAGCCCTACAACATCATTTTATTTAGTTATTTAGTAGAGCTCTTATTCAGATGCACAGTTCGCATTCCATTCTCAAAGCCCTATGACATTATTTTATTTAGTTATTTAGTGAAGCTCTTCTTCAGATGCACAGTTCGCATTCCATTCTCAAAGCCCTACAACATCATTTTATTTAGTTATTTAGTAGAGCTCTTATTCAGATGCACATTTCGCATTCCATTCTCAAAGCCCTATGACATTATTTTATTTAGTTATTTAGTGAAGCTCTTCTTCAGATGCACAGTTCACATTCCATTCTTAAAGCCCTACGACATTATTTTATTTAGTTATTTTGTGGAGCTCTTCTTCAGATGCACAGTTCGTATTCCATTCTCAAAGCCCTATGACATTATTTTATTTAGTTATTTCGTGAAGCTCTTCTTCAGATGCACAGTTCGCATTCCATTCTCAAAGCCCTATGACATCATTTTATTTAGTTATTTAGTGGAGCTCTTCTTCAGATGCACAGTTCGCATTCCATTCTCAAAGCCCTATGACATTATTTTATTTAGTTATTTAGTGAAGCTCTTCTTCAGATGCACAGTTCGCATTCCATTCTCAAAGCCCTATTACATTATTTTATTTAGTTATTTAGTGAAGCTCTTCTTCAGATGCACAGTTCACATTCCATTCTTAAAGCCCTACGACATTATTTTATTTAGTTATTTTGTGGAGCTCTTCTTCAGATGCACAGTTCGTATTCCATTCTCAAAGCCCTATGACATTATTTTATTTAGTTATTTCGTGAAGCTCTTCTTCAGATGCACAGTTCGCATTCCATTCTCAAAGCCCTATGACATCATTTTATTTAGTTATTTAGTGGAGCTCTTCTTCAGATGCACAGTTCGCATTCCATTCTCAAAGCCCTATGACATTATTTTATTTAGTTATTTAGTGAAGCTCTTCTTCAGATGCACAGTTCGCATTCCATTCTCAAAGCCCTATGACATTATTTTAGCGAATTTGTTAAATAGTCTTGTTGTCTTTTCTTAGGATTGAACTCAGAACGTCAAGATAACTTGCAGAATTAAACCAACTTCCTAGTTGACTCAGTCATGGGACTCTTGGAACTGAAAAAATTAAAGGGCATGTGAAAAATGCGTTATAATTATGTGCTTGTAATTTATTACTGAAATATAATTCTTACACGAAATGAATATGAAAAGAATGTGTATAGCATAGGTTTTATCTGGAATTCAATATGGGCGCCAGTATTTGCCAACAGCTTCTCAGAACGCCTGGTCAGCATTTATTTGTCCACCATTCTCTAAAATTCATCCTTCTCACTTCCTCCTATGTTTGCCTTGGTCTTCCCCTGCCAACTGACCCTACTACCTCAATTGTTCTACATTTACTAACCCAAGCACTCTCATCCATTCTTTCAATGTGACCAAACCAGCAAAGTCTCCTGTTCTGCTCACATCTCTCTATACTTTCCAGATTTCATTTTTCTCTGAGGTCATCAGATTTAAGCTTTTATTTAAGACTCACATTACACATTCATCGTATAATTCTAATATCATTTATCTCCATTCAATGCATGTCAGCAACCCTCATTGGCTATTTCACTACCATACATCATCACACTTCGTACAAATGCCTGATAGACTCTTCTCTTGGTCGACAGTGGTAACGCTTTGTTGGTTATTAATGTGAGAAGTTCCTGCACTTACTCCATCCATTTCTAACTCTTACAATCACACTAGAAACAGATCCTGAAGCTGTTCAAATGGTGTCACTAAGGTTACAAAACTTCTGAAGAACCTTAATATCATCGTCATCCAAATGTACTTTCTTTATATCTAAGTTCTCATCTGTCTCCATTGTCTTACACTTCTTGGACACAAACTGGTTATCATCTCTCAACATATCTGTACTTCCACTGCAGTTTTCTATACCTAATGCTTACAAAAACAAATAAGTTGCTCCTTACTTCCTTTTCACAAACTGATCCAGGGGAAATATTCTTTTTCTATAGGTTTTCTAATATTACAACCCCTGATCGTCACTCTCAGACCTCTACTTTTCATAGCTTTCCTCCAAGTCTTTCTGGAGATTGCTTGCTTGAACAACCTTCACCAACTACTTGCTTGACCCTAATTTATGCAAAGCTCACCAGACAATATCTCTTGGCACTCGGTCAAAAGTTTTCTTCAAATCTCAAAAAGCAAAATACAGGTTCTTCTTCTTACCAAGAAATATCGCATAAATGGTACTTCGCTGGTAATTCCACAAGGGATAAACTTACGGTCAGCTAGAACTTCATCGGAAGAGTACATAGGATAAATTTGAAGTTAGATTCAGTTATTTTAATGAAGCCAACACGTCATATAAGTAAGGCTATAAATCTAACAAATATTTTATATCCTAGCTTTTCCTACATTGTGACTGCATGTCGGTTACCCTTCCCAGACAGGAAGCCGTATTTTTGTATGTTGTATTATCGGTGATAACATACGATGTCGGAAGAAGGAAAAGACAATGATGAAGAAACAGTTCGAGTTACATATATACAGATTTATTCTCATATAAAGAGTTTGTCAAAAATAAATGAAAAAGAGGTTACGGAACACCTAGATCTGGTACTTAATATAATACATAAAGGAAAGGATGACAGACATTAGTAACAACAAAAAGAATACATTAATGTCTTAATACAATCAATAAAGACATGTGTTGCCGAGGTTAGATAGAGAGAGATGCAATATATAAGTACATCTTAGTTACATGTGTTTTGGTTAGTCTGACTGCTACCAAAAGTGAGTGATTAAGACTGCAATCATAAAGGGCACGGTGTAGAGTTGTGAATGCCATGCAAAGATGGCAGCCGATTGGAGTCAAACAGAAAAAAGAGAAAGTCTAGTTCTGAATTCCCCATGTGGGTGAATCAGATTTTTGACTTCCAGATAGGAGAGCGTTGGTTAGTATGATTAAAGAGAGATAAGTTGGATCTAATCTAAGGAGATGACTCAGCTAATTCTGGATTCAACGAGGTTATTAAAATCTTTAGTTCTCATAGTAGTGGCCACGTTCTCAGCTGAATTTTAACAAAAACTAAGTGCTCATAAGTGTTTTAGTTTAAGGATATTTTTTGTGAGCTTCGAACTAGAATCTTTCTTAAAACTTACATAAAGTACCCCTTTTTGTGGATCTGGGTTTTCCCCACATTAAAAACCGACCTTGTGTCCAACTCTGTTCTTGTGGGGAGGCAAATAAATAGGGACTCTTTGCTCAGCTTAATTTTCAGAAAATATAGGAGTTTTGTTTGATAGATGCATTTCACTGCACATCGAAGTCAAATTTTTGTATAGATTTTATATTATGCAAACTCTTTCTCAGCTTGGCGTAAAGTTGATCCACAAGAGAATCTCAACTGCGCACGCCGCTTCCTTTGATGTGACACTCTCCTGTCAGAATGCAGTTGCGCAGAACTTCGATTCACAGTCGAATGCCATTCCTGATTCTGACCAAATCATATCCCAGAATTGATGCCATAATTGTAACAGCCAAATCAGACACGTCAAATTCTAAGACTTCTCTCCTCAGAGTATTTCAAAATTGGTTATTTTCTACAAAGCAAATAAATTCTTTATGTTCCGAAAGTTTTTAGATGAGGATTGATAATTTCGATTATTTGGATTATTCGGACTACTATTATACTATTCTTATCTTGGTTGTTATTTTCAGAACGTTTCGGCCGATGTAACTTTCGACCTCTTTCAGGTGCATATTTTCAAACTCAGGTATCTTTCTGTTGAACACGGGAACTGGGCGCAACGGATAAAGGTGTTGAGTCTCAATAAGTTTGATGTGACCGTCTTCTGAAGATTTATGGTTCAATCTTTATTGCAGGTGATAATAACTAAGAATGAAATAAAAATTACTTAATACTTTTACCCGGTCATAGTTGATCGGTGAAATTCAAAATTCGATATCGATCTCTAGTTCGACATAAAGATTTATGAGTTTGAAAAATTGCATTTGAAGAAGGTTGGATGTAACAACCAAGAGAGAATAGTAGTCCTAATAATCCACATAATGCCAATAACTTTTTGTAAAAGATAATCATTTTGTTTAAAAAAGTGAATATTTGAAACTAATTGAAATCTTTGTGTCCCTTTTTTTTTTTTTTTTTTTAGTATGAATATAAAATTTTTGTTGCAACTTTTTAAATTTAATTTTTTTTTTTTTTTAAATTTAATTTTTAAATTAAATGTAAATTGTTTTCTAGTGTTAATTTTCTTTGAAATTGACGGAGTCATTCATTTTCTTTTTCACTCATGGAGAGTGACTTTCTCTTTCCGTCCTACTCTTACTCCTCCTTTTCTTTCGGCCACTCCTCCTTCCTCTTTAATACCTGCTACGGAATTTGGATTCAGATTTTCTGTTTTACAGTATATCAACCCTTTTCAAATTATTTAATGCCAATACACGAATAACCCTATTGTAAACGATTCATTGCATGCAACATATTGAAACGTTTCTATTTTACTGATATATAGGGAAGGGGAATTCAGATTTCATTCATTTTGAAACTAGGGACAGTTTCAATGCGATTAGACAATATTATAAAAATCAAAAGATTGTCTCCAAAAGGAAAGGGTGCGTAGTTTCATTTTAATTGCGACAGTTAAGAATTAGTTCTGGCACTGGTCGAAGAAATGTGTGAGAATGTGTTTCTCTTACTGTGTGTATTTTCTGCTATGACTTTGTTGTGGTAGTGTTTGTGATGTGGTATAAGATCAAAACAGGGCCGAAGGGGGCCTACTAACAACCGATCTGTTATCTTAAAGTTTTCGTTTATATGATGACAAAGAAAAAATCCTAATGTATTTCTAATGGACTTGTTATGCTTGGTAGTTCTTCTGATGTTTGTACAGTATGTGGTATAAGTTTTTACTACAGGGCTGAAATGGGCCAGTTAATAACTGATCTGTTATCTTAAAGTTTTCGTTTATATGATGACAAAGAGGCTCCAGAAAAAATCCCAGTATATTTCTAATGGACGTTTTATGCTTGGTAAATTATGTTTTCTTTGTGTTTTCTCATTGATCTAAAAAATAAATTCATTAATTCACATGCTTTATATTTACCCCTCCTTTCTACTTATTTTGAGAAAGGAACCTATCTTGAATTTTATTTTTATTTTTTGGAAGAGAGCAAAACTTATTCTAAGTAGAAACTTATTGTTCTTATCTACCCAGGCTGGGGTGCAGACATACCTCAGTTAGTAACCAGGTGCAGGATTACCCCTCTCGGTGTGATGGACCCATAGATCTTGTTCGGTCATCCATCTAGGAGAAGGAAAACTCTGAGGTAAAACCTGTGCTACTGACCTTATACATCATGGTACCGAACCACTGGGGGGGAGGCCTTCCTAGAGTTGGAGTCTCGAACAAATCATTCGGGTTGCTTCCATACTCCTTCTTTATCTATTAGCTAGGCGCAGAGGTACTATCACAGAGACTCACCAGATACCCAGTACTCAGTCTTGGTTTCTGACTAAGACAATGAACGCCGTCTCCCCATTCCTATTTCTCTCAAACTGGACAACTTGGGGACACTTGCTTTCCACTTATCTTCACACGGCTAGTCTGGGTCTCTCTTGTCTGAGAAGTTGAGGATACAGGTTTTACAGTTTGTTTGGCTGCTGTTTCCATCTGACAGTACAGGAGCTCTAATTATTAGGTAGCGTTAAGAGCAGCTGCTCTATCTTCAGTTGTATATTATCGGAATAGTGGCATGTCACACATGGAAAGGGACCCTGCACTTATCTCCAGTGGGCTTTCCAGACGCCACAACTATATAGGTGAAGATTCGACTAACAGTCTACTTAGGTGTGAATATTGGCATCAAACAGACACCCACTTTGACCAACCCACTCTACCCTAAAACTAAAAGAATTAAATGAAATGACATTCTAGACAAAAAAACATGATCAAACCAGACATCTACCTAAACAAAACCAATTCGCCTCCTCCCTTAAGGCTCGCATTCAGAAATATCCATAGGCTTAGAACTAATCTATACGATGTAGAATCAATTCTCCAAGTAAATTCCTCGGATATCCTAGCACTAAGTGAAACTGACCTACACTCCTCAGTCCCCTCTAATAGCTTTAACATGACTGGATACCTTCCACTCTGCCGTCATGACTCAGACAGACATATGCACGGACTTGGGGTCTATATTCAAAACACCCAGTCCTTGACAAGAGAGCACAATCTAGAATTAGATGATCAGATCTTCATGTGCTTTAGACTAACTTTGCAACACTGTGTTAGTTACGTATATTTCCTGTACCATTCTCCCTCGATTCAGGACTGTCACATGATCAACCATGTCTTTGACAGTATAGATGAAGCCCTCTCCTTAGATACTAGCGCACAAATACATTTATTTGGTGATTTTAATGTCCACTACAGTAATTGGCTCGGTTTTTCGAGTTAGAAAGACACAGATGGTAGCAGCACGTACAGTTTCTCTATATCTCATTCCCTTTCACAGACTGTCACTTTCCTGACCCGCCTCCCAGATCTTGAGGATCAGCAAGCTTCTCTTCTTGATTTATTTCTAACTACAGTACCCGAGGATTGTGTGATGAAGGCACATAGCCCACTCACCTTGTGATATTGGTAGACATCACCATAAACTCTCGACCCTAAGCTAAGGAGGCATTACTCAAAATGACCATACTTCAAAAAGGCTGATTAGGAATCCATAAGAGATCACATCAGAGATGCTCCATGGAGTAAAATCTTTTCTCTTCCTGATGAGCAGTATGCAAATAAGGCAACTGTATGGGTCAAAGCAGCCATTGAAGCACATGCTCCCATGGAAAATTTCTATAGGAAGCCCCGCTTTCCACAATGGTTCACTTCAACCTGTGCAGCTGCCATAAGTCAAGTACAAACAGACAAATCATTATAGAAACTAGACATAATTGTAAGAGTGAAATAACCGCAGCCAAGAAAAGGCATACTAAAATGACAAGACAACGCATTATTATGTAGCAGAAATTAGAGACTTACGATTTCTGGAAAATTTATAATAGTGTAGTGAATAATGGGCAACTAACACATAAATGGATGGTAACATTCAATGCTACTCAGACAAAACTTCTTTCGTTTAACAATTACAAGAAACCTTCTCAACCACCAATTGCCATGGCTACTAACATTCTACCTTAGAAGTCATCATTCAAACTCCTCGGCCTAACATCCACAGGCAACATGAATTGGAACACATACATACAAGACATTGCCAATGCTGCTTCAAAGAAAGTGGCTCCTCTACCGGGCTAGAAAATTTTTCACACCTGTATATTTACAAAGCCACCATTCGCCTATGTATGGAGTATTGTTGCCTCATCTGGGTTGATGCATCTATCATTAGTCTCTCATTATTAGACAGGGTCCAAAAAAGTGTCTCTAATCTAATAGGTCTTGCACTGTCAACAAAGCTCCAACACAATGTTACATCTCTGTGCTTGTTCTACAAATATTTTAAATGAGTATGCTCTGACAAACTTGTAGCATTAGTGCCTCCTTGATGTAAATACCCCCCGACTAACCCAACAAGCAGCAAAATCCCACCTCTTCATGTAGAAGTCCCTAGATGCCGGAAAGATTTCTACTCTAATAGTTTCTTTCTCCGAACTGCTAGACTTTGGAATTCCCTTTTGCTTTCCAGACTGTACTAACATGCAGAAATTTGAATATAATGCGAGCAGGCATCTCGCTGCTCAGCTCCCTACATAGTTTCCATGTAGGCATGGACCCTAATAGTATCTTCTTATGTCCAAGTGGTAATGTGCATTTTTGGGGGTGAGTAAAATTAAATATTTGAATTTGCACAAAAAGAGATTTATTCTTTTGCTCAGAAAATCTGGTGATTTCGTCATAAAGTTTTTATGGTGAACGTGATGAGACAGAACATGGATCGAGCGGTGGAAATATTCTTCCATTATCTTATCGCCACTATAAAAGAGCCTAGTGTGCAGAACCTCGATGTGAGAAAGAACAAGTACATGCTAGAACGAGAGTACTTACATGGATAGACCATGTGTTGCCGGCATGCTTTGCCATCTATAAAAGTTAGGCTTAATGGATTTCAACAGAAGGTGTTTATCGTTCAATTATCTTAGCCTTTCGAGTGCTAAAAGATCAGTATTGAAAACGGTGTTGTTAGAGAAAAGTTCACTACACGATTAAGGTCCAGTGGCAGATATGTTTAATAACGTTTCATAATCATCTAAGAAGATGACATTACCGTTAATATTAAATCAAATCAAATTCAATTAAATTTATTGGACAAAAAATAGCAAAGTTCAACAAGCCATGTAAAAGGAGTTAGAAAATGTTTATGTGTATATACACCCTAAATGTTAAACCTGGATATGATAGATATATGGTAGGCTGTTCCATGGAGCATAAACACGAACTGAGAATGTTGCCTTTCTCCTAATGAGATGAAACCGACTATGTAACATTTTTTGCTGGGTCCTGTACAGACCAAGTCCCTTGCAGGGGTGAAAAACTCTTTGAAAGATATATTTAATATATTGATGATGTGTATGCAAGAATGGCATCCCTACACATCCCTCGCTACTTAAGTAAGGGGTAATTATCCAAAGATCAGCGATCATGATGCATCCAGCACTGCTTTGAACTGTTTGGTTGTCTGCAGGCTTACCACCGTTTCTGGCAACCTGTTGAAACCTGTTTCAACCTGTTCCAACCTGTTCCACGGTGCAACGACTTGAACTGAAGAAGACACCTTCCAACGATTAAGCTGTAATCGTCTTAGGTACAGCTTCTCTGAGTTTCCACGAGGTCACAAGGCACATTGTAGGTGCCGCATATGATGTTAAAGGCAAGTATGAGGTCTCCACGCAGCCGCCTATGCTCCAGTGAATACAGATTGAAAACCTCCAGTCTAATATTAGCAGAGTTATTAATCTCCAAATGGGTACTTCAATGATGAGGCCCACTTCTCTCTATCTGGTCACGTTAACAGCCAAAATCTCTGATAGGGGAGACAACCAGTGAACAAACACACATAACAAAAGTATAGGGTCAAATAAATCTTGGAGTAACCTACGTGATTGATATAAAATAGTTAAGGGCTAGACGAGTATATAACGCCCGGGCGACGCTGGGTAACCCTGCTAGTCTATAATATTTAATAAAATGTGTATATGTTTAAAGTTAGTAAACACATAAAATACGTTTTAATGATTTTTTGGGGGGTGGGGGGGGGAAATAGAATTTATGTTTTTTATCAAACTTTAATTTCAAATTTTTTTAGTGTCACACACAAAAAATCGACACAAAAGCAAGAAAACTATTTACATTTAAAATCTTTAATCTATTAATGATTAAAAATTAGTGACTAGATTATTTTTTTAAATCTAATTTATTTGTTTGTTTATGTAACCTTCAACTAATTCATTGACTATCATTGTAGCCCCACGTGCCAATTAGATTCTGGTCATCATCATATTTGGTTTAACGGCTGTCTTACATGCTGACATGTGTCGAACGGCTTTAAACAATTGACTTCCAAACTAACCAGTTCTTTATTTATCCACCTTTCTCTCAAATCCATTCTTATCACTTCTTCCCCAACACTCTCACTCATTCTTTCAAGTTGACCAAACAAACAAAGTGTCCTTTTCTACACAACCTTCTTAACCTTCTTTTAAGGTCATCAGATTTAAGCCTGTCTTTAAAACCCACATTGCACATCTATCATATAATTCTCCTTTCATTTCTCGCTATGCAACACATATCCTCAGCCCCCAATGGTCAGAGTCACTTCTACACATCTGTTGTTTGAAAAGAAAAAAGGTTTTGTTCCAATAAGAAAAATTGGCAAGCTTTTGAAAATTAATTTACTTTCTATTTTAAATATTTTTAAAATCTATAAATTTAAGCAATTTTCAATTTATTGGATATTGAACTGAATTTCTTTGTTTTAGCGAAATATAACAAAAAGGAGAAACGTAAATAATGGAATAATAAGAATGAATAACGCAGAAGCTTTTGAAGAGCTTAAAGGACACTTCTGAATAGTTTAGGAAAAAACAGTAAAACATTTGTCTCTCGGTGCAAGTACAGTATTGAAGAAAGATCCTTAAATAAAATAGATTTTACAGAAAAATGATTTTTATATATGTGCTAATATATGTGTTATCTGGGCCCATTTATTTAATACTTTCATGAATCTGATTACATGATTAAGATTGTTAAAATGTGGATATTTTTCAATAATGAGATAAAAAGCAGATTAAAAAGAATTTCCAATATTGCTCTATTTCGAATAAACGATTATATATGTTTAAAATAAAATTTTAAGCAATTTATTTTTTAAGATTACTTGTATATGTTTTATAACCTCGTAATTTATGTTAATTATAAATAATAACTTGTAAATAAATCGTTGAACTATCAAGAGAAACGTTTAACAGATTTATTAAAACTGAACACAGAATGAATTAATGAGTTAATTGACCGCTGGACGCGATTGATATATTCACAGTCTGACGCCGTAGTCTTTGTTTTCTTTCTCTCCGGGCAGACGACCCTTTTCCAAGGGCGATAACTCTCAACTCCCGAAATGGTTCAAGGGAGGTAATTCCATTTTCGTTAGGTGTCCTAACAATATTATAATAGTAGGTAAAATATTTTTATTTCCAACAACTAATTAAAATGTTATTGCTTCAATTAAACGGCTGAAGTATAAACTTGAAATGATACACGACTTTTAAAATGGGGGTTTTCTGTTTTGCCCTGTGTTCTGTTAGAATTTACTAGATGGGTGTGGTGAATTGTGTGACTAGGTATCGTGTGCAGATGCCCATGGGGTCAAGTGGTCAAGCAACCGTGCGACAAGGGAACGAAGTGTCCTTTTCTACACACATCTATTTCTTTCGATTAGTTACTGTCAGCAAACGATATTGTACTAAATAAATGTAAATCTCGAACTAAGATTTAAAAAGAAGACAATGCTATTTTGGAATAAAGAAAGTTTAAAATAGGAGAAACTAAAGTTAAAGTAATAATATTTGCGGGTAATATTAATCATGAACAACGGATTCTTTTCATAGTAAGTTTATTATTAACTATTTACCTCATTCATTCCAAAAATATTTATACTGTCCCTTAAAACCAAATAACAGAAATACATTCTCTTCAAAGCATAAAATACGATATTAGTTTTATTCTTACGAATAATTTCAACATCTATCACTTGTCTTGACATAATTTTCAGCTTTCAAACGTGCATTTAAAAACAAAACACTAATATTCTTTTAAATACAGAAATTGTACAGTTAAAAAAAGTAAACCTAAATGAATTAAAAACTAGAAACGCCTGGTAGGTACGGCTACATATTTATGAATTTAAATGTTAAAACACGAACTAAATAAGTGGTCCTAATCAGGATATTTTCCGATTAGGAAATTTATAAATGGCCGAGCCAAAAAATGACACTGTTTTTGGAGAGGGAGATAGATAGAAAGATATAATAACCTGATTGTTTATAGCAGCAGAAGTTACACAGAGAAATTTTATAAGATTTTTTTACACTTTAATAAGCAAACGATATTGTACTAAATAAATATAACTCTTGAATTAAAATTTTAAAAGAAGACAATGCCATTTTGGAATAAAGAATGTTTAAAATAGGAGAAATTAACATGAAAGTAATAACATTTGCGAGTAATACCGTTCCTAATACAGTTTCTTATTTATAAATTTAAGAGTTAAAAACAAAATAAAAATATTTATGTGATTTAAATTTCAATATTGCATAAGACGTCCAATCGATTTCATTGAAAAAATGATTTTTAATACATTTATTCCTTCAGTGAATTATCTTTTCATAAATGTAAATATTTTCTTATGAGAAATTAATTAAAAGAAAATGAAGGGGCTAGTTCCATAATCGAGAATAACTTAAAGTAAAATACTCTCGATCAACACTGGGTTGGTACAGTTAGTAATATCTTAAGGAAAATCGTATTTTCGTGGGTCTGTTCGTAGGTCAGGCTAATACTCAGACACTACACCAAATACACTTACAAACTTTATATATTCTGATTGAGTATGACCCCGAGCTGGTTATGGTAGGAAATATTTTAATATTCATTCGCTTGGAGTTAACATGGATGAAATGAGTGAATGGGGAGTCAGAAAAATTACTCCTCTTCGTTCTAACTGGGAGTTGTTCGGAAAACAACACGGAAACTATCTCTCACAGGCAGCTGTAGATTATTTTTTGTCTTTCTTGCTTGCTTTCTTTCTTTCTTTCCTTTTTTATATAAAAGTGAAGCAAATTCGTATGAGTCAACACGGTATGGTTTGTTTCTGTTGTTGGTATTTTTTCAGGAGGAACCACGTAATGGTTGCCAACATCCTTGAGTGAAAGTGATTCTGTGGAACCGATTGGATTCGAACTTGGCACACCCAGGTCGTCAGTCCACGTCGGTATCTATTTAACCACCGTCATTTCCTACTTCTTTCGATTAGTTACTGTGAGAGTTGGCGCATAAATTAGAGAAAGAGTAGTGAGAGGAGAGGGGGAAATAAGGAGACAAGTGAAGGAAGATGTGTGTTTAAAAAGTAGTGTGACTCTAGGTGCCCAGGCAACGCTGAGTAACACTGCTAGTTTATGATATTGAATAGAATTTGTATTTCTTTGAATATTTGAACGTAGTAAATATGTCAAATACGTTTTTAATAATGTTTGTCAAAAATAACTGATAAAAAAATCATGCTTCGCCATTGTTCGCACTAATATCCATATTCATTTTCAAATCGGTGAAGTTAAGAAAAGTAAGAAACGTCTCAAATTGAAAAGTTTTAAAAAAGAAAAAAGGAAAGAAGAAAAACGTATCAATCGGTATAGAAAAAAAACATGAAACGTTTCATTATGGAAATCGAGTGATGGTTTCTTTCTGAATTCATTTATGACGGCATAGGGGGTATCTGACTTACTATTTCTGCTTTCCCCTAAACACTTGAAATGGTTTCATTCTGCAGTTCTTTTACTTGCTAACCGTTGTGTGACGGGACGAATATATATTTATTCATACATTTGTATACAAATATTAGTCTTTATTACAGAGTGGAGGATAACATTTTTAATCTATAAAATTATTACAGATTGGAGGATAAAATCTTTAATCTATGAAAAATTCAATTAAATTTTAATTAAATCTAATATATTTATATCTTTATTTAACTTTTTTAATTGATCATCATTGTAGACCCCCACCCCCCGCCTCGCAAATTGGCTTCTGGTGTTTAATTAAATTTTAATTAAATCTAATATATTTATGTCTTTATTTAACTTTTTTAATTGATCATCATTGTAGACCCCCCCCTCGCAAATTGGCTTCTGGTGTTTAATTAAATTTTAATTAAATCTAATATATTAATGTCTTCATTTAACTTTTTTAATTGATCATCATTGTAGCCCCCCCCCCTCGCAAATTGGCTTCTGGTGTTTCATTAAATTTTAATTAAATCTAATATATTTATGTCTTTATTTAACTTTTTTAATTGACCATCATTGTACCCCCCCTCGCAAATTGGCTTCTGGTGTTTAAAAGAAAAAGTGTTTTTTATTCCGATGAGAAAATGTGTTAATTCGTTGAATAAGTACCGAGCCAAAATAACTATTATGTGAAATGAACATAAGCAAAATACATGTTTATTTACTAAAAAAATACTTCAAAGAAGAAGAAAATAGAAAAATAGGCTAGTCAGAATCCAATATCGTCAAATTAATTGCTAGTGATGACAACCTCTTTTTATCTTTTAAATATGCTATTGTTTTTATCAAATCATGATCTTTTTAATAGGACTTGTGGTAATTAAATTAGTAATTCAAGCACACTTTAATAAAAACTAAAATTAACGTTTACTATTTGTAAATTTGTTATATGTGAAGTATTCTGATTGGCTGAGGCTGGGGATCTCAAGTCATTATAGTTAATTAATGTTTGTTTTAGTAAATTTGTTTCAATGTCTATTCATAATATTCTTGGATGTACATAACTTCTAAACCTTTCAATCTTTTAATACATGAGGATTTGTGAAGAATTTTAAAGCCGATGTAAATATCTTACTAATCGACAGTTTAAATGCTTTAAAATTCCAAATGCTGGATGTAAATCGCTTCCAAACGTCTTTTGATACATGATTGTAAAAGTTAATTATTGAAAAGATGTATAAATTAAATGAAAATCAATTTGGGAAATATTTTATTGCACATCGAGCTGAATATTTTGTTTGTTCAAGCATTTATTTGTTGTTAGCAAAATATGACAAAAAGGAAAAGAGTAAACAATTGAATAATCAGATTGGATGCGACAAAGCTTTTCAGGGGCTTAAAGGACACTTATGAATATTTTAGAAAAAAACAGGAAAAAAGTATAACATTTGTAAAGTGGCAGGTTCTTGAATCTAGATGAGTTGCAAAAGGTTGAGCCGCCCAAGGACAACCGAATCGATGTGGATGCAAGAACAATAGTAAATCTTAAGTAAATGATCAATTTTACAGAAAAATATATTTCATATACGTTCAAATATATGCGCTCTCTGAAGACATTTATTTAATAATTTTATGAATTTGATTACAGTTTGCCTCGACTGTTTTAATGCCAAAAACAAATGCTTAATTTTTTAACAATTCATCGTAAATGATTTACTTACTCAGTACTAATCAGAGATCCATACTTTTTTTTTCAATAATATTCATTTGTGATGGTGAGAGGTTGATATGCCGTTAAATCAAAATAAAACTTAAACTGGAACTTCTATAATGAAGAAGAAAAGAATATTTCATCATTCTAAAAATAAATCTTTTTGTTGGTGCCACTTCTCTCTTTACTTTTGTCTATCATGGTAAAGGGAGCCTATCTTCTTTTTAGTTCTCTTTAAACGAAACCAACCAAGTCAGTAGTAATATGACAATTAACAAGAAGAGACATGATCATTTCTGTTCCCCAAAAGAATTTATAATGATGAAATGAAATGTTTTCTTAAAAGCAAAACTTTGTAAAACTAAATTAATATACATACACTTTATCAGTAAGACATTTAAGCATATACAATAAAAGTATTCATGTAACGCAAAAATACACATTTATTTATTATTTATTTCAATACGATTTTCAATACGAGTTTTCTTGTTTGTTTTATTTATGTTATACATAAATACTACTTACTTTATATCAGTATAACAAAAAAGATGTGTTTTAATTCACACAAGAAACACTTAAGAACTCCTTCAGCCCCATAACAAAACTGTAAGTCAGTACATCCATTGGTCCATTGCACTTTAGTTTGGTAGATGTTATTTGAATAAAAACTTGCATGTGTCGAGACTTTATTGACAACTTGTATTAGTTTCATCACTTCGCATGCAGATTGAATGGACACATCTTATTATTTTAGATGTGTCAAAACATTTCTATAAGGGGCTCTGTCCGTTGATCGATCTATTATGCTTGTCTTGTGTTGTTTTACTATTGTGTTACCATTCATCAAGGCCAAGAGTCACTTGAGGATAAGATGGAATGGGATGGAATGAGTGCCAGTAAAAGAACACTGAGAATACTAAAATCGATCAATGGAATGACAAGTTTTATATAATATACTAGCGAAAATAGACTCCCTAACGGTCGTCTATTTTTGCTAGGCGGCCGCGTTCTTGGGTGCCGAGACATTTTTAGTTAAAAAAAAAAAAAAAATTGTCTCCGAATATTTTTTGTTTAAAAAGGGGAAAAAATCCCCCCTTCCTTAAAAAAATCGAGCGCGAACGCAGACCCCAAACTATATCGAAGAACCAGTTATTATACGATCATTCATTGCGAATTCTCCAGGACGGACAGACAGACAGACATACAAACAGAGAACCTGCTCGTTATATTATAAGTGGATGGGATGGTTTATGACAAGTATTTGTTTAGATTTAGATTTGAAAACGATTATGTTGTAATCTACAGGGAAAAAGTCCCACGGTAATGTGTTCCGCATCCAAAAAGTCCTTGCAAAGAAGCTCTATTCATGGAAATTCCGTCTGATGCTAGACACATATAGGAAGAAAGGAAAGTCTTTTTCCATTGTGGTAATAAGACGAGTTCTTGCTGTGAATGTCTTACAAGAAGAAACTAGGAATTGGAGCTCAGTCGATGAGCTTCTATGGAAATAACAATAGAGTAGAGAGAGACTGGCAACATCTCTGAAATTGAATCGTAATCATTAATAACCTGTGCTAGATTCAAGGCAATTTGAATTCTGTTTTTCAATTACATAGTCGGTAAAATGTCATTACTTGTGAGCTCTATTACCGCATATTTGTTTTATCCTTTGAATATCCTCATATATTTGAATATGCTATTTATTGGAACCGACGAGAAATGACCAAGCGTGACTCTCCCTGATGATGGGGTCTGATCATTGTAGAACCTGAAATTAAGGGAAGAATTAAAAGCGTGAACAAAATCTTGTTTGTTGACTGGAAAATATAGTCAGGTGTTCAAAAACACATCCGCACATACATGCAAGCAGCAGTGGCACGTGATGTTACAAGAGTGAAAAGGACTGTAGCAATATTTAAATGCAGGTACGTAAAAAATAAGGTTAAAATCGGAAATTTTCCATTAAAGATCAAAATTAAAGAAACAGTGGAAAATTCCATTAGAAGTCAAGATAGAAATGAGGAGAACGTGTAAGGATATGACGTCAGGGAAAGGAAGTCCAAAATGAGACGTTGCAAAGGAAATTTGATTCAGACGCTGTTTTTCAAAACTCTGTTTAATTCGTTCCTCTGGGAAGCGGTCGGGGTGGGGGGGAGAAGCTTAAGTAACGTGTAACAAAGTAAAACATCAAAGAGCATTATGCCATTAAGCAAGAATGTGTTGGCGTTTTTATTTTATTTTGTTACTGTATTGCAAGGAGAGAAACACTTCGGCTTTCGTATTACCACTACGGACATCTTTACCACTAGACGTCACCAACTAATTAAGAAAGATAGACGGTTGTATTGTGCGTGGCTTAATAAAATGACAACACGGTTATCTTCGGAAAATATAATACGTATATTTATTTGTCGGTGACGATTTGTGCACAGGAAATTAGGCGGTTGATTCTCTCCGAGGTTCGATCGTCAACTGACTGCCTTTTGATTTTCGGTTGTCATTATATAAAGATTCTGTCGCCACCGAGGCGACCTCACTGAGATCGCACTCGGTGACAGCTTTGAACCTTATTTGACCTTCCAAAATCTGTCCATATTTTCCTGGCATGACACAACCGCACCTGGCAATATGATCTTTAACCTTTCCGACATTTCTGTTTCTTTGACATTGGGTTCTTACCGTTTAAGTGATTCAACTGCATATCTTGTTGTCAACACGATTTTACATTATGACCATTGATCAGTCTATGTCGCTTTTTCTAAGTTGCAGGTGTTTCCTGTTTTGGTACAGTGTTTCTTATCAGAAATGACCTTCGTGTCATCCGATAGTTACCTCTTCCTGTGCAGGTGTTTTCTGTGAGTTTTTTATTTTATTTTCAAATCACTTTTTGGTCATCCGACAATTATCTTATCAACTGACAATCGCCAGATTCACCTGTTTTATCAACAAACTTTTCCGTACCCAGACTTCGAATATGTAACAAGACAAGTTACTTTGTGTGTGGTACTGTCACACAATGTGGGCATTTACAGATCCCCATTGTGAACAACTGGCCGACATATCAACAGGGAGTAGCTGTCTGTTCTGTTTTTTTTATATTTTGTAGTCGTGAAAAAAACACATACATACACAGATACAAGAAAGTTGCGACACAATTTTATTTATATAAACATTAATTTTTAGCCAGAGAAAAACAACCATGACACCTGTTATTTCATACTGTCAACTCGAACATTATGAATCCAGATTTTCCCTTTTTCTCATTCTGTTGTATTAATAATAAGATTATCAAGATTACATTTAATATAATAGCTACCACCAACACGGACGACTTCATGCAGACAAGACAATCATGAAATACTATATTTGTGGGTTCTGTGTAGAAAGAAGTCTGATTAGCTCAACAACAATAATAAGAGTATTTATTTACCTCCTCTCCAGGAGGTTAGGCACAAGGCCAGTTTTATCTTACTCCCACAAGTAAGATGTGACCCATGGTCGGGTCGGGAAAGTGGGGTTTGAAATGCCAGCGCCTGAGAAAGTGAGCACTGGCCATTAAAAATTGCCTGGGCATCCCCGTCGGCATTCCCCGGTAGGGGCGCCTCAGGCAGTAAGCAATAAACTTACTCCTCCCCAAAGAGGGGAGGCAAAGCCTGGGAGGGTGGACCTCCTAGAACTGCACAGGACCGACCCATAGACCGGCGTAAATCAAGCCCCGAAGGCCAAGACAATATCAGTTTATGAGATGTAGTATCCATCGGAACAGATACTACACTTTGATCTTAGCCAATAATAAGAGTATCAGCTGGAGCAAATCTTTGACAAAATATGCATTATAAATGAAGACGGGATTCGCCTCCTTTTATCGCTCGTGTCAATTTCCGGTTCAGCAACATGACTTTTAGGTAGCAAACACATGTGATTGCCTGACAAAAACAACATAGAAACGAACATAACTTATCCATTTCACGCCAACAAAATTCTTACCTACGATGGGTGCACACCCGAGACCAGACCGCCTGACAACACTACTACTGCTACTACGACTGTTTTTTTTTTGTATGGAAATAGCCTCAGACAAGGCATGAAGCAACTTGATGTAAGAGGCTAAAAACAGAAAATACCACTTCAAGGTCAAAAACTAGCCAAAGATAAGTGTTAGATGGATAAATTCCGACCCAGGAAACAGTAATTCTTCCCCCTTTGTCAGAAACATCGCTCATTGAATGTGAGGCCAAAATGACAAAATAAGGCAAGCGAGAGTTACGAGGCTGCTGAAAGTAAACCTATGGTCGACTTTCTACTCTCCTACGTATTTTATTTTTATCTTCAAGGTCTTTCAGCAATAAAATTTGTTTAATTTTCATTCAGTCTTTGTGTTTTTCCCTTTCTACCATATGCTTAATATAACACAAGTAAATAATAAAACCAACACACGGCTCAGATTGGATGAGAAGATTGCCAATTCCATTGTCTATATTTGCCCCGAGCGTTCACTCCTCTGAGCCAGACTGCATGTTAATGAATGGACAATGGGTAGGATATTCTTTTTTATAAAAACAGATTTTTAAAATAGAATCTTAAATATGGAAATTTTCCATTTAAAGAAATAAGTCATATTTTTCTTCTTCTTTAAGTCAGTCTATTGCCAACCGCTGTGTTAATTGTTTGATTTATAAATAAAAAACAGAGAACAAAACATATCTGCTATTTACAGGAAAGGTCAAATGTCAGGCAGGTAAAATGGCAGGCTTTATTTTGGGGGTTGGGAAAAGTAATTTCCAAATTTAGGAAACTAAGTACAATCCGTTTTGCTCTTTTTCTTCCAGTTTAAAAACATTTTATTTATTTTGAAAAAAATAAATAAGCAAAACGATTTAGTTCTGACTAGCTGGAAGACCCATGCTCAGTAGGGGTTCACAAGAGCGAGGCAATTTTGGGTTATTTAATAACTGAAACATATTAGACCCCAAAATACCCCAAAGAGATACAAAACAACAAGTAAGGTCGTCATTGCAGACATCTTTTTTCTATGCCAGAAAACAGTAATATTATAATTTCTCTTATTTTTAACAGCCTCTAGAACCATGAGAACAATTTATATTAGAAGAGTTAAAAAGTGAGGGTTAGGTTTAATAATTTGTTCATCTTAACTATTACACTAGACACTTAAAAGTTTTATAATGAGCTAGTTACGAAACTAGTTACAAACGTAAGAGTGATATACGAAACATGATACATAAAGGGGTGAAAACTAAATACATAATTAATTAATAAAAAATACAGTAATGTTCCAACACAATCGAGAAAAACATGTGTTGCTGCTATCTTGATAGAGATGTATAGATAGTGTATGATAAAATGTGACATATTTTGTTGATGATGTGATCTGGAAGCTGGTGGATGTGACCAGAAGAGATGGTGTCTTTAACGACTATAACCAAGGATTTTAAAAGCCATGCAGAGATGGCCAGTCGATCGGAGTCACATTCAATGGCTTGGACGTCCGAGCCAGAAAGAGGATGATATCCTGTTCTATATTCCCTATGTGGGTGGAATTTGATATGCTAAATTCCGTGACACGAGAGTGCATTCTTTTCGTTTAGTATGATGCAGGGAAGATAACTTAAATATGATCCAAGGGAACTCACTCTGAATAACTTTGGAACCAACATAATGATTCTGTTATTGTCAGATTTAGCATAGACTTGATCAGTGGTATGGTTAAGTTATTTAAAATTTGCTTCTATGCTGGCATTTCGATATTATTTCACTACATGTGTTCAGTATGTTGATTTTTGTTTTGGATTTAATTATCCTTATTTTCCATAAAACATAGATTGCATCTCTGATTAAAGATATTAAACGTTCTGGATTTACACAAAACCGACCAGGAGATTATAAATGTAAGATTTCTCTCTTTTACTGACCAATAATATTTAAATAAGGCTGTTTGATGTTTTTGTTCAGGGTTTTAAAATTTGTGGGAAATCCTTATACATATTTTCTTATTATTATGGTCCCCTGTCGAAAATATGGTCGTCTTGTAATAATATTGGTAGTTGTATCATTTGTTTTGCTTGTTATTTGTGGCCACTCCTCAACTACAGAAAGACAGATAGAGACACTACATTTTTAGATTGAAGAAGGAGCCCTCCGATTCTCGTGCCAGCATTAACTAGTAATATGATATTTAGCAAATTCTTCAAACGCATAACATTTGGAGCCTCTTTTGTGATTAGACTGATAAATCTTTAACACAAAGGGTGAAGACATTTCTTTGGAATTTCAAGTCTTTGTTATTGGATCGCATTACTCAAATTGTATTCTTGCAAAAGGCGGATTATAGATAGTTAAAGACAGAGCGATTAAATAAAAGGTAAAAACAAAATAGATGACATTAGCGATTTCGATTTCGTTCTCAAATCCACTTTAATCATTATTATATAAAACTCACGCTTGACATTTACAAACAAATAGGCATTAACTAACAATACAAATTGCTTTATTCTTCCATGGAGATTTTAACCTCTTTTTAAATATTGCATTTATGTCTGTTTATATAAATACAGTGTATCACCATAAGAGTTATACACATTTTAACAGCTGATAATGCACTGACTTCTTATTTCTTTTCAGACTTATATAATTTTAAATAGCTTGTAAGAAACTAAAAAATTATTGGTGATGCAATAAGGTCTCAACGATGGTCTACTATTCAGGAAGTGCTTTTTCTTAGACAACACCGGAACAAAACTACCGATAATATTCTCATAACTGCACAGATCTCTTTCTTACATTTACTAGATTCTTCCGTCTGCCTTACTACCGTTGTATCTCATCTTTTGAAACAGGTCAGTGTACATGCATGCAAATAACCAACATCTACAAAAACTCATAACTCTGAGCATGCGCCTTTTACCATTTGTAAATGGCCGCCCTACAAGCAAAACATAATGGTCACTTTGAACTCGGTAAGTTTTCATCTCTATTACCACGGTTTTGTGTTCGACTAATCGTATACAATTAATTATTGTTAATAGGTATGGTATTGCAGCATGCTATTTTCGAATTTTGCAAAGTTTCCCCTTCAGAATAACTATTTGGAAGA
Source organism: Sepiola atlantica (assembly GCA_963556195.1). Lineage (NCBI taxonomy): Eukaryota > Metazoa > Mollusca > Cephalopoda > Sepiida > Sepiolidae > Sepiola > Sepiola atlantica. The sequence continues at coordinate 42,450,442 of OY744521.1, read as the reverse complement.
AGATATGAATTCACCTAATCTCTTTCATCACATAATGATGGCAGCAAGACTTAACTAAAGACAAAAGGAAATTTATCTTAAATGAATTGGTCTAAAAACTAAAACTATAGTAGAGGTGCAAATATAGTGTAGGAAAGAATTTCAAACAGATCCACTTGTACAACTTATTTCTATCTCTGTATTATTTGGATTATTCGGACGACTATTCTCATTTGATTTTGATTTTCAGAACGTTTTGACCGATGCAACCTCCAACCTTCTTCAGGTGCAGTTTTTTCGAATTTTTATGTCGAACTCAGAACTGTGCCAGTTGACACGGTTAAGATTCGAATAAAAATTGTTGTTTGGGATAAATACAATTTAGGCGCGCAGAGTGAATATAATTGTATTGGCGCGTGACAAATATAAAATAACGCCCACGCAAATTCCGATGTGGCCTTATATATTAAATCAACTCAAAACGAGCGGACGTAATTGGGAGCACACCACGTGATATTTCTGTCCAATGAGATTTCTCCAAAGACATATTTTTCTAAACTTTTCTCTTTAAGCTCGCTGGAGCCTATCCAAATAGTATTTAAGCACACACAAACATCAAACTTTCTCTTTTCAACTGACTTTTCATCCGAAGGTTACACGCATCTTACTATCACTCCTCCATTTCACCTTTCGCGCGCTTCATACAATTTCACAGGCGAACATAACCCATGCAGAATTTTAAACTAAATCCTTCATTTAATCCACACGGGTAGATTGTTCTCACTTCGTCAGTCATGACCCGGTAGAAGTGTTAAGCAATTTTAATTTTTTTTTTAGTTATTATCTCATGTAGTCAGGATTTAACTTTCGACCTCCAGAAGATTGTCACTTAGAACTGATTGTTACTCAACATTTGTATCTGTTGGGCTACAGGTCCATAATAATTAAGAATGAAATAAAAATTACTTAAAACTTCTACCCGTTCATAGTTAACGGAACGAAAAAACAACTAATCTCTGTAGATTAAATAATTGGTTTAGTTTCAAATTCTGTATAGGTACTCAAGCTTCACACAAAGATTCTCAAGTTAAAGAAATTCACCTGAAGAAAGGTTTGATGTTACACTGACCGAAATGTTGTAAACATAACAACTAAGATAAAAACAGGAGTCCAAATTATCAGTCTCAGCTCAGGAACTCTCGCGTCCTGCGATGCATGAGGCAGTCAAAGTAAATCATCGTTTTCCGTCTGAAGCCAGATCCACAGCATCTCTCCAGCTTATTCCCGTTGCGATCAAATCTCTCTCAATTGTTTGGTTCCAGTTCATTTTTGGTCTTCCTCTTCGTCTTTTTCCATCAGGGTTCCACTGAAGCACTTGGTTTGCACATCTCTATGGGGCCAATCGTAGGGCATGTCCGAGCCAGCCTAAACATCGTTTGCAGATTATTGACGATGCCATCTGTTGGTTAGTGCGGTCTCTGCTGACTTCTTGGTTGGTAACTCTATCGCTCCATTTGATCTCTGGAATCTTTCTGAGACATTTGGAATCAAACGCGTCTAATTTCCTCTCTTGGCTGATTTTGAGATGCCAACTTTCACTTCCAGATAACAGTGTGGACAAAACGTTCCTGTTATAAAATAGGAATTCAGATCTGAGGGTGAACTTTTTATTTTTCCAGATCTTGAAGAGCTGATTTTCCTATCCTGCACTGCAACTCGTTGTCCATATTGCCTCACTTGTTTAAGGAGCTTCCTAAGTAGGTGGAGTTGTCAACTATAGCTATGTCTTTTTGGTTAATAAAGACGTTTGTGCCCCAGAGAGCATGTTTTGAGTTTTCGTAGCACTCATATAGAGACCAATGCTTTCTGCTTCAGTTTTGACCTTGTTGACAAAGTCTTGTAAGTCAGTGGTATTCATTGCTAGTGCAGCAATATCGTCTGCAACATCAGATCAGAAAGTTTATGATCTTTGACCCACGTTATACCTATTTTAATACTCAATCGATGGCTATGGCAAAGAGATATAGAGAAAACAAACATCCTTGGGGGACTCCAGTGATCACCACAAACCAGTCACTGAAACCATTTTCTGATTGTATGCATAAATTTGCTGTATTGCAGTGATGATTTCTTCCGGCAGGCCATACTCGTGCAAGATGTTCTAGAGTGATGGCTGGTGAATGCTGTCGAATGCCTTGGAAAAATCTACTGACGGCAAAAATGTTTCTCAATTATACGCCGTAACGTAAAAATTTGTTCTGCACAAGAAAGTTTTGGCCGAAATCCGGCTTGTTGTTCACGTAGCTCTTGGTCAACAAGATCACGCACATGGTTCAGGATCATTTGACAATAAATATTCCCTGGTTTAGAGAAAAGGGTCAACCACCTCCAGTTGTCACAATCGACAAGGTTGCCTTTCTTAGGAATGCATATAACCGCCCTGTTTTTCCAATCTTCCGAAACTTCACCTGTGTTCCACACTATATTACATAAGTGGCACATCCATTTGACGATGCTTTCACCTCCTGACTTAAGCATTTCTGCAGAAATGCCGTCCACTCCTGGTGACTTATTACGTTTTATGGTTTTAATGGCTAAACGAACTTCATCCTCGGTAAATTCGTTGATGTTGATAGGGAGAAGAGTGGAGGGTTCCTTAGTGACTGCTTGGGTGGGTGGCTCCGGTCCGTTCAATACTTCCTTGAAGTGTTCAGCCTATCTGGCTCACTTGTTTTCTCCTTTTAAGAGCAATGTTCCATCTTTTGCTTTCATAGAACCTGATGTTACTCTGGAACTGCCTGTAATCTTCTTAGGAATTGGGTACACGGTTCTCATGTCATTACGTGCTGCATATATTAAATTTATATTTCGGTCTCCTCTGCATTATTTTCGAGTCATACACACTTGTCTTTTTGAGCGCTGTGTTTTACTTCCTTGTCTTTATCAATATACTGTTGGTAAGAGTCTATCGTCTTAGGAGTAATATTGTGCCTCTGCTGATATAGTGTTTTCCTTTCACTGATAAACTTCTAAGTGTTGTCACTAATCCAAGCTTCCTTTGAATAACTTCTTGTAGCCTAGGATTTCCTCTCCTGCTGCTGACATTGTATTCTTCATTTCCTCCCACTACTTAACTGAGTCTGGTGTAGCATCTGATAAAGCTGTGAATCTGTTTCTCAGAAAAGTCTCAAAATTAGCTTCAGTGTCCTTGTTTTTCAACGTCTGTGTTGTTGTTTTCTTCTCCTGTTTCTTGAGTTTGATTTTGATTTTGGCAATCGACAGATAGTGATCACTACAAATTTTGGCACCTCGAGAGCCCCTTATGTATCCAGTCATTCACTCAATGATCGGCATTAAAATCAGTCCACCTATGCTGACTCCGTTCAGGGAAATCTTCATAAGGCGTTGTTGGTATCGTTACAAACTTCACTAATTTATTTAAATAATTCCACGAATAAATTTATCTTTCCGTTGGCCAAATGTCTTAGAATTTTTAGCCGAGTTCGAATTTGTAAAAAACAAAGTCCTTGATGCTTTCAAGCATCACAATGATGAGTTTGTTTGCCAATAATTTCAGATAAAAATTAAATGAGTTTGTTTCTTCGAATGAAATTAATTTTTTTTCCTCTCTATTAAAGCAAGTCTGCAGAAGAAATGCCCTTGAGAAAACGTCTCGTCTAATTATACTGATATTCTGGTAATCATAGATATTATCGTAAACATCCAAATTGGAGACAACACACTAGTTACATCCTGAAAAATTGAAAGGTTGAATATAAACATAGACACAAAGTGCACATCGTCCTATATGTCTTAGTTACACTCTCTTTATCAATCTATAAATAGATATATGCTTTTCTCTCTCTCATATATATATATGTATATATATATATATATATATATATATATATATATATATATATATAAATATATATATATATATATAAATATATATATATTTCTTATACACGCGTTATTAAAGGCCACAGAGTTTTCTCTCTTCACTATCTTTCTTGTTAATTTCTCACGCGGTGAGCGATTCGTCGGTTTTCTGGTGTTAATTGATGGAGTATGGCACCTAACGTTGATCGTGGGCCATTTCTCTAGCGCTTTCGGTCTCGCGACCGTCTTCAGGAGGCTGTGTCTTATTGTTACTAAGAGCCGTATTTATAGTTTTATTATTTGTTATATATCTATTAATTTACATCTGTATATATATATATATATATATATATATACATTTTTATTCATTTATTTTATTTTAGTTATTTATTTTTTCCCATTATTATTATTATTATTATTATTGTTGTTGTTGTTGTTGTTGTTGTGAAGTAGTCCAACAGTAAAAAGAAAAAGTCAAGTCAAGGTTGGGTTAAGATAACAAGTGTATTAACATAAAAGGTACAAAGGTAAGGAAACTGACTGGCACTCGGCTAGACAGTTACAATACTGTCCTTTTCTCCCTGGTGATTGTCTACTCGCACTATTTATAGTGAGAACCGGTGTAGTTTCTCTTCTGTTAGAACGGCCGGTGTAACAATTATTATTATTATTATTATTATTATTATTATTATTATTATTATTATTATTATTATTATTATTATTATTATGTATTAATTGTTAAAGACTGATATGGCGTTAGTACCAGTGGCGAATGCTATTTTATTAATTGTGGGTTGTAATTTTTTCATGTGTAGTGCTTCGAAGATCTTTAGTCTGTTGGTGCAGTTGCTTTTATATATATATATATATATATATATATATATATATATATATATATATATGTGTGTGTGCGTGTGTGTTATTACAGCCATTTATCGCTAGAGTTAATGACGAAAATAACGGCATGAATTTATAGGCAATAAATTATAACGTAATTTAAGACAGGATCGTCTCTTAATTACTGTCTCTGTGATCGAGGGTTCGAATACTGTCACAGTATCGACGAAACATACATATATATATATATATATATATATATATTATTTATAAATAATTATTCAAAGCTCACGTAAGATTGAGCACTTTAGTAAGTTAACAACAAGCTGTTATTTATAGCTTAATGCAATACTCTAGGCGCCACCTATTGAGTTATCTTGACGGCTTGTTGGTATGTCCACTGATTTTGCCATTTACACATTAATTTACTATCCCATTTCTATCTACAGCAATGCGTGGTGGACACATCGGTACACACTCGGACTACTGAGTCAAATATGACTTTCGTATTGCGATTCAAACCATGTGAGTAGCAGGGATTGTCTCCCCCCCATAATGATGATTGCAGACTTGGCATAAAAAAACATGTGTATATGGGTTAATTTGAAAATATTTATATATATATATATATATATATATATATATATATATATATATATATATATATAAAGAGAGAGTTAGGTGTGTGTATATGTTTATATATTTATATATTATATTTGTATATATTTCTATGCACAGGATTCATGCCTAAACTAATTAACCGGTCATTATGAATGAGTAACATGAATACGTCATTCTTTTACAAACTTTATCAGTGTATGTTTATATATGCATATTTATGTATAGAATTCACTCTTAAACAGATGAACGATCATTATGAATTGTGATATATAGATTCTAGACAACACAGTGTGTAACGTGGGCACATTATTTTTCTGTAAACTTAAAAATTCAAGGGGTCGGCCTCTAAAACTCGCACTTACCTCAAATACCCTTTGAAATAAGTGAGATACAATAATTTTATACAGAAAAGAATTGCTCTACATCAAATTTTGAGCTATATTATATTATACGAGGGGCGTTCAATAAGTAATGCCCCTGACCCATTTCCCATAGCAGTAGATTAATGAAACTTGGGACAGTTATTAGTCTTTCCTTACATAGGAAGCACCTAGAGTTATGCATTTCTCCCCTCGTTTGATGCAGCTCTGGACACCGTTTTTGTAGAACACCCCAGGTTGGTCCTCCAACCACGTTGTAACTTCAGAAATCAAGGCTGCATCATCTGGGCAAAAACAACTTCATAGCTGGGAAGAGATGAAAGTCAGAGGGTGCAAGGTCAGGAGAGTAAGGGGGATGAGGGGGGGATTTCATAGCCACACGCTCGTGCTTCTGATCTGGTGACATGCGAGTTGTGGACCACAGCATTGTCCTGCAGGAGGAGGATACCTTTGCTGATCTTGCACCGTCTCTTGATTTTGATAGCTTTTCTTAATTTCATCAAAAGTGAAGCGTAATAGGCTCCTGTAATTGTGGTACACTTTGCCAGGAAATCTGTCATCACTACTTCGTCCTAGTCCCAGAAGACTGTGAGCATGACCTTGCCAGCGGAGGGCTGCACCCTTGCCTTTTTTGGAGGTGATGAGTCCAAGTGCTTCCACTGCATTGACTCGGCTTTGGTCTCTGGATCATAGTGATGGAATCAAGTTTCATCCTGTGTAATCAGTCTTTTGAAAACCTTTGACTCATCTTCTTGGCACATCTCCAAATTCATTCTCGAGCACTCGACGCGTTCTTGCTTCTAGAAAGGTGTGAGTAACCTGGGAATCCATCTGACAGACATCTTATGCATATGCAAATGGTCATGAATGATAGTTTCCACAGACCCTGTACTAATCTTGATCTCTTGGGTTATTTGGCGAATAGTAATGCGTCGATCTTCCAAAATGGCAGCCTCAACTTTACGGACAGATGCCTCAATGGCAAAAGAGGGACGACCAGGTCTGGGAGCTGTTTCTACAGACTTCCGACCATGTTTGAATTCATGATGCCAGTGTTTTACAAGGTCATATGATGGGGCATCATCACCATAAGTTTCTTTCATTTCATCAAAAGTCTCCTTTGGTGTGCGCCATTTCAAATACAAAAACCGGATCACTGCACGACACTCAACTGGCTCCATTTCAACACCTGACTCAGTTCAAACACCTGTAAATCAGAAACCACAATTAGTTCAGAGCTGGTTTTGCTACATAACCCATACAGATATAAATCATTACACATGCAAAATTTAATTAAGATCAGACAACTGGAAGTGGGTCATGGGCATTACTTATTGAACGCCCCTCGTATGTACGTGTAGGGTAAACTCCTAACTTATCATTATGAATTATGGGATATATATTCTTGGAAACATAGTAAGTAACTTGGGCACATCATTTTTTTTACTTACCATCGGTGTGCCAATGAAAATGCACCCAACCTCCCAAAAATTAAAATAAAAGAATGAATGCTATACATATTGATGATACCCGTCCTCGGACCGGTATTCTTCTAATATATATATATATATATATAGAGAGAGATATATATATATATATATATATATATATATATATATGGGTCGGGTGAAAGGCTAGCCGCACTGAAGAGCTGTGATACAGTGAAACAGTCTGTCCACGGATGACTATATACAAGCCCCCCCCTTCTTGGGTTAAACACTGTAGTAAGTGGTATCACCAGCTCATATTAGCACAATGCAAAGCTCTTTGTAAATAAACAAATGGAGCACTATCTAGTAACTGATGATGTTTATATAAAACATTGAGATATCACTTGCTAACAGCACCCACCTAGTAGTCAAATGGCTACCAACTAGATTGTCGTAGGTATGATCTCAGCTTAGGACAGGTGCTCGTCTAGCTGTACTGAAGAGCTGTGATACAGCAAAACAGTCTGTATCGATAAATATATATATATGTCATAGTTCTTTCCCCTGAAATAGAAAACTCTTTAAAACTTACTATTTTAACGGAAAATAGGATATATTTCTCATTCATTTCTACAGTTTTCATGGTGGACGCATTGATTAAGGCATTTAATCTTAACAGTTAGTGGTGACTGGGGTGTAGGCTCAAGTTATATAGCCACATCGATGATTTCTAATGAAGATGAAACATGCATGTGGATGCAGAATAATATTTATAAAATGTAATAATATTTTTTCTTACTTTTATTCACCCTAAACAAGGCACATCGTCACCAAGACATACGGGGCTACTGCGAATTCGAAGCCATATTTATACGGGCATCTTAAGTGGGGAGTTGTGCAGCGAGATGTTTGTTCACATTACATTTAAATTTCTGCATGTTGGTACAGTCCTGGAAATAGGAAGCAGGTAGGAAATTCCAAAGGCAAGCAAGTGCGAGGAAGAAAGCTATTGGAGTAGAAAGCCTTCCGACATCTGTGGATCTCAACAGTGAAGGGGTGGGATTTTGCGGATTCTCGAGTTTTTCGGGGGGGTTACATTGAGGAGCACAAGGTCAGCAAGTTCGGCTGAGCACATTCCATTGAAGTACTTGTAAAACAAGCACAGGGATGCAATATTTCAGCGATGAGACAATGACTGGAGCTTGATAGACAGTGCAGGACCTATTAGATTAGAGACTCTTTTTTTGGACCCTGTTTAGGAGAGAGAGACTAGTGGTTTGTGCACCAGCCCAGATGTGGCAACAATACTTCATGCATGTGCGAATGGTGGCTGTATAGAAATGTAGGATACTGACAGGTTAGAGAAGTTTTCTAGCCTGTTAGCAGGAGTCAACCTTCTTTGCCCCAGACTTGACAGTATCTTCTATGTATTTGTCCAAATTCATGTTAACTGTAAGAAGTTTGAATGTTAAACTCTCAGGTAGAGTGGTATTTGCAATGGCAATCGGTGGTTGAAGAGGTTTCTTATAGTTGTTAAAGAAAAGGAGCTTTGTCTTAGTAACATTAAATGTAACCATACATTTATAGCCCCATTCCACTACAGAATGCGAGTCATTTTCTCAGTATTCAGCCATTCCATTGGATATGTGTACGTTCGTTTTGCGCACATGTCAAAAAATAGAGCATGGATTTCATCAGTAAATATGCTTATCTCTGATGCAATTTCATCAGGGAGGTTGTTTATGAAAATCAGGAATAATAAAAGTCCATAGATCAACCCCTGAGGCACACCCGCATTAATATCATGTTGTTTAGATATGTGGCCATCGCAGCCGACCTTAATCTTTCGTTTGACGAAGAAGGATCTGATTATATTAAATATTCGTCCAGTCATACTGTACGAATTAATTTTCATGAGAAGACCCTCATGCCAGACCTGGTCAAATGCTTTGGATATATCAAACACTATCACCTTAGCTTGACCTGCTTTATCCAGTGTATGGTATATGCATTCAGAGATGAATATTAGGATATCCACAGTAGAACAAGCTTGCCTAAATCCATACTGCTGTTCGAAAAAAGTTTAGTAGTTATGAAGTTGCAGATTATTGCTAGATTGATTAATGACTCAAAGATTTTAGCGACACGCGGGAAGAGACTGATGGGGGTGGTAATTTTGCGAGTTAGTTCTTTCACCAGATTTCTTGAACACTGCTACGATAGAGACAATTTTCCAGCTGTAAGAATAGCAAGATTCGACAAGGCATTTGTTATAGAGTTTGGAGATGAAGAGGGGGTCAGCTCAGCAGGGCATTTTTTTATTACTAAAGCAGGGATCAGATCAGGCACACATGCTTTGGAGGTGTCACGGTTTTTTATAATATCCAGGACATGGGAAGGGATGATGACCAGATGAGTATGTCTGGCTTCTGTACATAGTAGGAAATTGGGGAAGGAGGTGTTCGAACATCTATAATAGTGTGGTAAACAATGGGCAATCAACAATTCCCTTACTATCCAACCATCATGATGGTGTGGAGAATGCTGGGACCTTGGGGAGGCTTATTGTCACCACAATCCCAGAGAATACCAATGATCCTTACCAGCAAGAAATCAATGGTAAGTGGCTGTTGCGATACCGCAAGGTTATATGCGATTGTTATCGAAAAGAGGTTGCGAATACTGGAAATCTGGGAAAGCTTGTTGTCACTCAGACTCCAGGGAACACCACCGGTTGTTGTTGGTGAGCAATCACTGATGATGAGCTGTGTGATAACTCCTTGTGAGTACAAATAATAGAAATAATAATAATAATAATAATAATAGATAGATAGATAGATAGATAGATAGATAGATAGATAGATAGATAGATAGATAGATAGATAGATTGTGTTTTAGCATTAGATAATGTAAAAAAGGATTGATATGCCATAGAAAAAATAAAGCAAGCCAAGTAAAGAATCTAAACCGATCATTGAATCGTTTACAATAGCTGTTGTGCTTAACCATTAGATCATCAATAAAAAGTTTCCGAGTTTCTAAAGATGCAAGTGCAAAGGTCGAAGCTTACATCGGCCAAAATGTTGTACAAATAACAAACAAGATGAGAATAGTAGTCCAAATGATACCAACCCCAAAAGAGTTGATATGCCATAAAAAAAGTATCAAAGAATTGTTTTCAACAAGTATTGCTTTGGGTATTTAGTAACCACATACGGCATATCAACGCTTTTTTAAGTGTTGATACACCGTAAAACAGAAAGAAAAAAACGAAACGCATTATCTCTTGGCGTAAATAGTTGGGGAAGAAGGGTCAAATTGGTCCGTACAAACAACTTGTGATAATAATAAATTGATTTTACTATTCATTTTATAAAGTGCATTTTACAAATTTGGAAAATTAATTAAAGGCGTTCATTATTTTTTTGTCTCATTTTTCTATTTTGTCTCATTTTTCACGAATTCAAATGATATTTTTTTTTGTTTTTGTTTGTTTCTTTTTTTACATTGCATATAAAATGTTTTGGTCGTCCAACCGAGTGCAAGTGTGTGTCCAAGTGAATTAATTCTGTTCAGTTTCGTATTCAGATGTTTCCCCTCAGGGGTGAAGACTATCTACGGAGATCATGTCTCATTTGCAGATAAAGGGGGTGCGGGTATTTTTAAAAAAACAATTTTTTTTCATGAAAATAAAACTAATAGAAACTTTTTTTGGTTTTCTTTTACCCTTGTGGCATTTCGGAAACGTATGCGAAGAGTCAACAGAATCATAACAAAAACTTCAATGTTTGTTTTTTTGCTACCATGTTTTTTCTCTCTTCTGTATTTACTCAAATGTTCAGAGAACAAAAATGTCAGATGTTGTTGTTTATTCAGAATGTGCAGTTCATTTATTTATTAGAAACTCTTTTGTTTGTGACTTTTCTTTGAAAGCGGTGTCACCCAACACTTTGAAGAATCAAAACAAACTTTTAATGAGGTAGATTAATGTAATAAACAATGTATCACCAATAACAGTATAAGTGTTACACATAAAACAACATTTGCTATTTCGTTTCGAAAACAAACTGAAAATTATAACTGAACTTCAAATTAAAACAGCCGAGCTTCAAATTAAAATAATTGAATTTCAAATTAAAACAACTGAATTTTAGATAATAACACTGTACTCCAAGTTATAGATGGATTTCAAATAAAAACAATTAAAATTAAAAGAACAACTTCGAATCAAACCAACTTTACTTCAAATAAATAACTGAACTTTAAATTAAAACAACAGAACTTCAAATGAAAACAATTTTATTCAAAACTAGATGGACCCGTGCACAGGCGTTGCCAAAAAAATCAAAGGGCCCTGGAAACTTATACCCAACCTCTGCACTCCATATAAATATTTGGTGCTTCTGTAATAAAAAGTCGAAAAAAAGTTTTTATTGTCTTATAGTGTTGGAGAGCTAAGTAAGGGGAAGGTGACTCTTACTACGATTTTTAATCAAGTTCGAAGATATACTGTATTTTACCGCAGACAGTTAGGGTTAGGGTTTAGGGTTAGGGTTTAGGGTTAGGGTTTAGGGTTAAGGTTTAGGGTTATTATTAATTAAATTTATTTAAATTACATTTTATGAAAATATATTGTTTGAAAGCTAGAGCTGTTGTGAAGAGTTACCTGCCCCTTATTTACCTCTCCTACACTAAAAGACAAAAAAACTTTTTTCGGCTTTTTAATACAGAAGCACCAAATAGTTTTACTCGAGTTTTTACTTAGCTACAAATGCTAATAGTAGTGTTCTGTGAATATAAAATTTATAAGTAATATGTGAACGTTAGTATTATTTCATAACTATGAAAGAGCATCCTTACAGCAACGTACCTGAGGGAATTATTTTTTGATGGGGGAAAGTAATTGTGTCTATACATGAACATTGGAAGGAAGGTAATAATTGAAGCGACTCTGCATGAGCGATTGCGTGCATGACGCCGAAGTATGTTTTTGTATTAAAAACGTCGAATTCTGCTATTCTGCCAAACTCATAATCCGATTTGCCTAGAATATTACATGTCACTGCTGTATTGTGTAAGACCAAGGAAATCGACACTTAAAGAAGAAAAGATAAAAGCTTAAAAATGCAGCAGTATGTATCTGACGTTTATATAAATTATATGATTTGAAAAATGTGTGTGAAAGGAAATTTAATAAAAAATAAATAAAGAGTTAAAATATGAATAGTGTAAGCGTCTGTAAACAAATATTTCTTTATCTGATCGTCAGTGCGTGTATGTATATGTCACTATGGAAAAGAGAATGTTATTATTGACTTAGTGGCCCCAAAGTGTCTAACATGATGCACAGTTGTTTCAGTATTCAAGCCAAAAAATCCCTGATTGTGGGAGTATAAGTGTAGCATGAACAATGTGACACAGATGTTATAGTTCAGTAAAGACCTGCTAAGTTCAGCTGAAAATGGCCTCTATTTATATTTTTATCTGGAACAAAATGGTCCAGAAATGGATGTGTTAAATTTAGCAAAATGTGTTATGATTGGTCGTATAGTATATGCCATTATAAAATTCCTAAGCTAAACCGGAAGTAATCTATTTTCATAGAAAAATATATTCGTCAGATATTTTCTTAGTAGTGAAAGCCTTAATTTCGTGACACAGCATATTCTGCTGATATAACTATTGGGAATTATTTATTGATGCATGTCTGTATATTGACTTGATTGTTGATTTGACAATGGTGCTTGAATTATATTGTATGTTACTATCTGAAAAACATCAGCTGACATTATTAACAATTTACAAACAAACAAATATTTCCCTTCATTGAAATTTTTAAAACATGTGGCATCATATAATCAACAATTTTCTAAATTATTTTAAAGAGTTTTTCAATTTTTGAATAATTCAAATTAAACATTTATTTCACAGAAGAGAGATTAACATTAATATTAAATTATTGAATGACCATAACTTCGGCAAATGCTGACCATATTCGATTGTCAGAATTTTTCTTTTTTTTTGAGTACTAAACAGATTTTAGTGCACTAATTTCAAATGATTTCAAATAATGTGCAATCTAAATTAATAAGAATAATCTTCAAACTTAAATGAATTTATGAATGTATTTAATCTTAATGCCGTATTGGCTGTATTTTTATTGGTGTTTTTATTCCTAATCCATTGGAACATATAAAATGATAACTCTTTGTATTAAATACATTTAAAAGTTATTGATGGAGGGGAATACCTCTTACATGTGTTTGTGAGACTTACATCCTGGCACTAATAATCATTTCCATATTTCATTCTGTTTATAATGATTATATGACTTTTTTCTATATTCGTAATTGAAAAAACCTTCTTTCATAATGTCTGCTTTTGATGATGACCTATATAATTTGATGACAATATGATTTTAGTGTAAATAACATCATATTAAAGAAACAAAGTATTTCCAGTCAAACTGTCAAGATTCATAATAATCTGTCCAAAAGTAAAGGCATTATATACACTTAAATGAAAATAAAACATTTTTTACCATTTTTTGGTAATTCCGCATAAGACTGGACGAAAAGCATTTGCAACAAGATGTTGTATTGCAATTTATAAAACACCCATAGATTGGTCATTGTGTTTGTATCCCTGGTCCCTTTAATGGTCGCATGGATTGGATCAACGATATACCCAACCACTGCTCCCTTATGGGTCACATGAACCAGCCCATATAAACTTAAACGCTTGGCGCTGCCACCTCTTTTGTCATTTTTAATATTATGGTCGGTACATCACAATTCCTAGACTGTTTTCATAAGCAAAACCTTCCTCATACGACTTAAGGAGCCAACAACTGCAAGAGGCCCGATTAAGAGAACATTTCTTCACATAAGATAAGTTCCATGGAAGCACGAGTTCGTAAACCGTCATTCTATATATTTACCTTTTACTGTTTGTATATCATTCTTTATTACTTGACTAAGTAAAATTGTTCAGTTAATATACGCAGTTGTTGTTCCTTTTCTTCAAAAGCTGTCGGTCCAATTCAACTTTATGCACTTATCTTCCAGTGCAATTCCTATTTTTTCTCGCACAGGAACTGAACTTTCTTTCGGAGATAGAATCCACACAGTTAAGAGTTAAACATAATTAGTCATTACTAAATTATTCAATTAGTTTTATGAGTCAGCCAAAACTATCCGTTATTTCATGAGTGAATTTTTAAAAAGTTAAAACCTATTAATCTGTTATCAGATAATTTATGAAAAGTTGTAACAAAGGTTACCGTGGAGAAGGATGCTGTGGAGAAGGATACCGTGGAGAAGGATGCTGTGGAGAAGGATACCGTGGAGAAGGATGCCATGGAGAAGGATGCCGTGGAGAAGGATACCATGGAGAAGGATACCGTGGAGAAGGATGCCGTGGAGAAGGATACCATGGAGAAGGATGCCGTGGAGAAGGATGCCGTGGAGAAGGATGCCGTGGAGAAGGATACCGTGGAGAAGGATGCCGTGGAGAAGGATACCGTGGAGAAGGATGCCGTGGAGAAGGTCACAGTGAATATGTTGATGATATAAATACAAACAAAACGTAAATCGCAGAAATACAAATATGTATAAGTTGAACAAATCATTTTCTAGAAGTAACATCTGAACAAACAATAACCTGTTCATATATCTTAATGCAAATTGTCAGAGAATATACTTAAAAAAACAATGTCATAATTGCAGTTAAAATCTTAGGTTGTCCAACATGAAATTATAACCTATTTCTGAAATGGTTTTTGTTATGTATATCTGGTTGGATTTACATGTTTTTCACAGCAGCAAGATGCAGCACAAGGTCAGAAGGTGGTGAAAATTAGCTCCCTGGAAGAGCATCCGGATTGAGTACAAAAATACCAATTGGCAATAAACTCCTCCTCCAAAAAGAGGAATAATGCCTGGGAGTGTGCATTTCCTAGGTCTGAACCGAACCATACTTCATTCTGACAAAAAAAAGATCCGCTCACCAACGAAACAATCTCTATTTGCCAAAATTATGCTTGACTGGTATGAAATCAGCCAACAAACCAGTGAGTGACTTATGCTGCGTATTTGTCCATAATATTTAATGACATCACAGTTCTAGAAAATCTTCTACTGAAGTAGATGACCCGTGACTCGTTCAGTCAAAATTGGTACAGTGTATATTAGAGTATAAATTTGGTGCTGTTGTTAGTATTATTATTACTTAAATATTATCTTTTTTTCTTGTTTGAATAACCGGTGATGGTGCAGTCATTTATAGAAATTGACGGGCATATGCCAGTTTTGCACAGAAACAACAGGTCAAGTTTCGTCTCCTGTAAATGGATTTCCACCTCTGGAAAGTTGGAACGTAGACCCCTGATGTTGGAAAAGGAGACCTGATAGTATTGATCTATGTTAGAAGATGGGGTTTCGGGTGTATGTTTATGTTTTGATTTCTGATTTGTCATGTTGGCATTGGAGGATTTGTGGAAGGGGTTAGCAGAAGAGTTTAGAGCAGAACACAGAGAGAATGGGTAAAAAAATGTTAGTTTGTGAAATGATGTCTGGATTAGGTAGAGACACGACCTCACTTTGTAATCTTGATACAATGACGCTTCAGTTTGAAGGAGTTCCTATTTACTTGCCTCCTCATGAGGGCAAAGTTAGACACAAGGTCAGTTTTTATTGTTGGGAAAATACAGCTCCCCAAAAAGGGGCTCTCTGGATTTGAACAAAAATAAAAATTGCCTCAGTCTAGGATTTCTCCTACACTGAGCGAAGACAAAAAAGATGAAGTGTAGTATCAGAACAGATATTACACTTTGTTCCTAGCCAAAAGGTCAAGAAAGATGAAGGAGTCGTTTACAACAGTACTAAGATGATTTGCATTAGTGACGATAATGAGGTAGAAAACTGTTTGAACTGGTGAGGTTTGTTGAGGAAGACACGTGTATAGGAGAATGGAAAGATGTCTAAAAGGGTATGTGGCTTGGTAAACCACTTGACATATGTGGGTTCATACTTTTCCCAACAGTATTAATGCAAAAATGCTCACAATAGATCTGACACAATTTGAACTCAAAATCATTAATTCCATAAGCCAATCATGCGCCTCTCCATATTTTGTAAGAATTATAAGAGTCTTGCTTCCTTTCGGAGATGTTTAGCTTGATCCTTAATAATTCATTCTTTTATCTAACAAAAAAAAGGGTTTAGTCTTTTTATCAGTTCTTTACGAATGCCAATTCCCGCTGCATTCTTTACTTGATGAACTTCGGCTGAGCAGGAAAGGGAAAAAAACGAAAAGTATTTTTTTCCCTTATGCATGCAAAGAACGTTTTAATTGACACTTGAGTAATGCGTCTTCACTTGAGTTATTTCCATTCTCTGTCGTCATAATTGAAAATGCAGATCAGAAGGAAACGGAAGCGATATCGATTTGAAACACCTGCAAGGAGAATATAAAAATAATTAAAGGCATAAATAGCTGATTCCAGTCACCAAAGGGAATCTCATAATTCTAGGAAGCTCCAGAAAGACCAGTTTTTAACGAGGACAATTTGTTGAATCTAAGAGCATTCGCCCTGTAAAACTGACGAATATTTTATATCCAACTACATGCTCATATTGTTCTCACACATGAGGTCGCCATTTTGTGTGTTGTCTTATTGTGAATAACAAACGCGGGTATCAGAAGAAAGCGTAAAGGACAATAGTGAAGAAACAGTTTGATTTAGATTCATACACATTTATTCTCAGATAAATATTTTGTCACAAACAAGCCTAAAACGGATGGTACACGCTATAATATACAAGGGGAGAACAATAGACATAAGTTTTTCAGAAAGTATACATTACTGTCCCAAATACAATCAATAATAAAGGTATGTTACCAGGGTCGTTGATAGAGATGATGCATGAGAAATGGATAACTAAATGTCGCTTACTATTTGTTTTGGTGATCTAAGAGTCTATACAACTGCTACCAAAAGAGGTAGCTAGCGGATAAAGTGTCAGGGTTTGTAAAGGCCATACAAAGACGGACAGCCGTATGATGGCCTTGAATAACAAGCTGGACGAGACTTAGATATTGTCCTAAAATCCGTGCGTGTGTGGAATGATTTTGAATTTCGTTTCTTATTTTCCACTTCATTCTTTCCAAATATGCTCTGAGGGAAGGACCAGATTTTCTTTTTATGCCTGATGAGATCTCAGTTTCTAACAGCTGTTGATCGATAGCATCGACATGCCAGTGTTGCAAGTTACGTACATGTCTGTATGAATAAAAAATAATTATATATATATATATATATATATATATAATTATTAATGACAATATATGTTTTAGCATATACCATCAGTTCCTTTTACTGTGTAGTCTCCTTAAAAGATTCAGCTCAATGATTGTCAATTATTGATAACAGAGCAAATATAAGTCAGTTCATATTATATTCCAATAACCATGGTTTTACTTTATTATTTTTATTTTTTCACATTTCCAAAAAACATAAAATTTCTGTGAGATATATTTTTACGGTCCGTTTCATTTGTCTTGTGCCAAACAACATTTTTATGTCAATATCGTCTCTGCAACACTACAAAATCATCAGAAAATATATATATATATATATATATGTTACAGAAGATCAGATCAACATGGTACCTTAGGTTTTAAGTTGAGAAGGCAAGAAAATACTGGATTTTCATGAGTTTTAATTATTAACTGCTCAAAAATATATATGTGTGTGTGTGGATAAGAATGAAATAACAATATTTGTCAAAATATTTTAACTTTACATAGATATATATACTATAATAAAAAATAATATGACTGTTCACAATCCCAAGCTACTATTTATGTGTACGTTTCTACTATTTTGAGTAATTGTGAATACTCTTACACATAATAAGTATTTGAATGTAATTCTTAAAACGTAGCAGAAAAGTAAATAAAGTAAAAGCTTTGAATAATTGCTGCATTTATAAAAAACACTACATTTTCATTGGATAATAATAGATTTTGATTATCTAATGAAAATAAACGGTGAATATCTGAAAAAGTATGTTACCGAAAGAAATATGTGGTCGAATATAGTATGTAATTTAGTAAATTGATTGGAATTTCAAATTTAGTCTTGAGAATGCAGACGGAAAATTTCCATAATTGACAGGCTATTTAGAATGAAATATTGATTTTCTAGGACGTAAACTATCCGTGTCTACCTTCGAGAATCCGACTGGTTTAATTTTATATATTAGATCTTTGGGAATCTCTTATTTTTATCAATAATCTCATGTCAACTTTACTTACTTGATGCTATCTCTTGTTGCCTCTCACACCAAATAGGAAAATAGAAATAGTATAAAGACATCAACTCTTCACACATGTCCTCATCAATAGAACGAATGACAGACGAAAAACCAAAATGAAAATGTCTGCAGTCAATTTAAATTTTGTTGTTTCATTCACCTCTTCAGACTTTTCCTTTCAACACATTTGGAAATTGTTCACTCTCATCACTGGCCATCTCATGCGACATTAGTCGAAACCAATATTTATTTTCTGACTTGTTCCATTATTGTTAGTGTTAAAATAATGTTCAATCGATATCTCTCTCTAAGAAAAGAAGAGAAGTTTTGCAAGGGAGATAACTGTACATAGGATTTCAAATGAGTTATTTCCCCTCACTGGAAAAGGGTAGATCTACAGTATGAGTAAATTATTTTTTAAGAGTGGCAACATGGTTAATTATGAATGAAAATAATTTAATTTTAGCCTTTTGAAAAAGAAGAAGAAGAAGAAGAAGAAACAATGTTTAATAGCCACGAGAATAAAAAGAAAGATGAAGATGTATTAACCCTTAATGTCTTGGCCTTTTGGCCAAGATCAAAGTGTAGTATCTGTTCCGATGGATACTACACCCTATAGACCGAGATCGTCTTAGCCTTCGGGTCTTGATTCTGCCGGTCTGTGGGTCTGTCCTGTGCAGTTCTAGGAGGTCCACCCTCCCAGGCTTTGCCTCCCTTCTTTGGGGAGAAGTAAGTTTATTGCTTACTGCCTGAGGCGCCCCTACCGGGGAATGCCGACGAGCTGCCGAGGCAATTTTTAATGGCCAGAGTGCTCACCTTCTCGGGTGCTGGCTTTTCAAATCCCACTTTCCCGACCCGACCTTGGGTCACATCTTACCTTCTGGGAGTAAGATAAAACTGGCCTTGTGCCTAACCTCCCGGGGAGATAAATAAAACCCTTACTCTACATCAGTGGCATAAAGGATAACCTGGTAATGCTTGGGTAAATCTTGATTATATGCCCCTTAAGATGCAAGTATCATGCTTAAAATATAGTAAAGTCTTATAAAGAACGAAAATATTCATGTATATGATACACATTTTTGGAGGCAGAAGCGGGGGGGGGGGGATAGAACATGTCCCCAAATTAGTAAATGTTAATCAATGTAACCCAAAATACCAATATTCAAGTAATGAATGCGGAATAGAGGATTTTAATATTTTTTATCACAATTTAACAAGCAGGTATTTATCTTAATTGTGATTATTTCCTGTCCCTACAAAGTCACATCTGTTGAAAAATTCGGGCACTAATTGTATTGTTTTTATTTTGAAGCATGCCGATTGAGGAAAGTATCAAAAACAATTGCAGAATTAAGTCATCGATTGAGAAAGGATCAAGAAAAAACATCAGAACAGATTTGAAAATCAAAGTGAGCAGACGTTCCGTCTTTTTGCTCCCCACGTTGGGGAGTTGATTGTAAAGTTGAATGTGTGAAACGAAATGTCGACATGTAATAAATTGTAAGTTATATAAAAAAAATTTCTTTGTTCGATTCTTCATTTTTGCTGCAACAGTTTTTCGATAAAAGAGAGTGGACAACGTTACAAAAATGTTAACTGGCGGATGCCTCTTAAATATATTCATTCTTGTTTTTACATAAACAAATGACTTACTTCCAAGACAGATTGTGTATTTATCTAACCAAATAACAATATGCATGGGGGTTTGTATCTCGCTATAAATACCTACTTTGTTTTTTTCCCCTCTGAGACTTTTCCAATTTCTAGTGACAGCTCGTTAACTGAAGCCGAGAATAACACCGGTATAAGTGGTGGCATGTCTAGAATAATATCCTGTTAAATTTGATTATCAGAATTGTTGTCTTTTGGAAACTTGAGTGGCACAGAACTGAAATTCGATAAAAGAATTTTAAACAATGGTTAAATTCGAGCAGACCCAATTCTACGAGAAACGTCCTCTATCTAATTGATGTATTTATTACATACTTTTATGATGATGTACTTTCATGGGGAAATAGAAGTAGGAAAAAAAAATATTTATATGTTGTTTTTTTTTCAGGTTTATAAAACCAATTTAGAAGTGAACAATCAGTTTTGAAAAGAGAATAATAAAAGACTCTCAAAAAAGTATTATTGTTTTGTGGCATCAGAAGGTCGTTTTACCAAACAGTAAGGAGGTTGCAGTGGTGACGCGCATGCCGACGTGGACTGACGATCTGGAGTGCCAAGTTCGAAGCCTGTCGGGTCCATAGTATCACTTTCACGATATATGTTGGCAACCTTCATGTGGTACTTCCTGTGAGTACCTAATTCTAGAAAGAATCTGGTAATCCAGTGCCAACAATAGAACTAGACTGGTCAAAAAATGTCGTACCATACTAATCCATACGAATTTATGGTTTTTATTTAAAATCATAGTTTCAATCATTTTTTTGAATTAAGTCGCTACACATTTTTTTTAATGGAAATCACTCCAGACAAGGCATGAAACCACTTGATGTAAGGAGCTAACAAGAACAAATATGATTATTACAAAGACAGGAGATGCCTATTGACCTTAGTCTTGAAAAGACAAAGATTATAGGTAGGAGGATAACAGTCATCAGGAAAAGAGTTCCATAAGCCTGCGGTTCTTGGAAAGAAGCTACTGGAATAGGAAGCTGTATTACAAGGAGGTATCAAAACAGCAAATTGATGGATACTACTAGATGAACGAGTCAAACGAGCTGGAACAAAAGAAGCAGAGAATAGATCACATAATTCTGAAGAACACATCTCATGATAGTATTTATAGAAAAGTCTGAGACTAGCAACATCACGTCTGTTCTGTGAGAGAGGGGGTGTAGGAAGAAGAAAGGGTAGAGCCAATCAGGTGTGAGAAAGTGTTTGGAGAGATAGAGAGAACCGACTTTATGAGAAGCAGAAAGAGCAATGGATCTAATATATGAACTCCAAGAAAGATTTGATGAGAAAGAGCAAGAAGTTTCAGAGTCGATTTCTCCTCAAGAGCAGAGCCATCCATAAGAATCTCAGGAAGAAAAGGGACACGCCTACGATTGAAAAACCCGAGCTGAGTCTTAACTGGATTAAATGAAACAAGTCATTTCATACCCCAATCCACAACTGAACCCAGATCAACCTCTAGATCAGCTGCATATTTCGACTGATCCGAGAGAGATGGGCGAAAAGCAACACCAGAACAGAGAGTGGTGTCATCAGCATAGATGTTAATTTTCCGAACAATATTCTCTGGAAAATCATTTATATAGAGAAGAAACAGTGTTGGGCCTAGAATAGAGCCCTGAGGAACACCAGCATTGATAGGAAAAGAGAAAGAAGAGACACCGTCCAAAGTTACTCGCAAGCTTCAATCAGAAAGAAAAGACCTAATAATGTCAAGAACCTCACCATCAATACCATAACCCTGAAGTGTGTGTAGGAGACCAGAATGCAACACTCTGTCAAACGCCTTCGAAATGTCAAGCACAAGTGTTCTACCCTCCCCTGAATTATCCATAAAGTGACAGCTCCACTCAGTTACAACAGTTAAAAGATCAGCAGTTGAATGAAAACCACGAAAGCCATACTGAACATCACTAAAGAGGCCTAGACTTGCCAGAAAATGAACAAGCTTGCCGTTTACTAACATTTCAAAAACTTTGCTAATAATGGACTAACCGGACGATACTTAGTTTGGTCAGACTGATCACGAGTATTTTTAAAGATAGGGACAACAGAGGACTCTTTCTAACAAGAAGGAAAACAGGACTTAGACAAACAGAGATTGAATAATTTAGATAATTTAATAACATAAATTGTATTGCAGATATATTAATTAAAATCACTTAAAATTGTGGGAGGTGGCGTAGTGATGTGAATACTGACACTGACTGACGAATAAGTAGTGCTAAGTTCGAATCTATCTGATTTCATAGCTCTTTTACTATGAATATTGACAACCTTCATGTGGTATCTCTTGTGAGTACCTGATTCTAAACTAAAATGGAAAACCAATGCCAACAGCAGAACTGTAAAAAAAATCGTACCATTTAGATTCATACGAATTTATATTTTTTTATCAAAATACACCTCCTCATTACACTAAAGATGGAGAATCAGAATAGCAAATGAATGATGACTCAAATTGTTGAGAATCTATTATTATAATAAATATGATTCGATCAACGTTTGTTTCAGTAAGCCACACAAAATACATTCTATCACACAAAATGCATGCTAGAATATATCTTTAGTTCTGGGATTGAGTTATATTTGTAAATAATTCTGTTTTAATTCTTCTAATTAGTCATAATTGATAATTAATTGAACAAGTCACCTATCTCTCTTTTAAATATTAATATATTTATCACTCGTCTCTCATTCTATGTTGATTCAACCACTCTCTAATATTTCTTAATGTCTCTGTGAGCATTTAGATAAAGAGAACCGTTTTTCTTTTAGTGTAGGCATCTAATTTACATTGTCTATACAGTTAAGGAGAGTAGAAATGAACCTTGGGTTTACTTTCGGCAGCCTCGTAAATCTTGCTTCTATTATTTTGTCCTTTAGTCATCACATTCCATGAGCGATGTTTCTAACCAATGAGGAAGAATTTATGTTTTCTGGACTGGAATGTATCCATCCTTACATCCAGCTATTTCCATAAAAAGAATACACACCACAAACACGTATGTAAATTAGATCGCAAAATAATAATAAGTCTCTTTAATTCTATATAAGAACGATAAAGAATAATAATATTTCTACAGTCAATTGACTGTAGAAATATTATTATTGCTGGTCAAGTAATCTCTGATTTAGCTCATCATTCTTTGACTGTTTTCTACACAAATGTTTGTTCTCTGCTACAAAAGAATGAAATATTGATTTATCAGCTATAACAGGGAACCTGGGAAAGGAGTGATGCCCTCCTCTACATCTCGGTGTAGTAACTAATGAAAAGGGAGCCTTCAGGTTTCCCTCGACTATGGTCGACCCACTTTACTTACTTATTTTATAACACGGAACACTCCTGATATTATTGTGATCAAAGAAACATGGCAGAATCCAGCATTTCATTATCAAGAAATTAATCTGGATAAATACTCCATTTTCCGATTATATAGATTGAACAGAAGGAGTGGGGGTGGGGTGGGGGGGGGGTTATGCCAAATCATCTCTCAAGCTCTCTTTTTTGTCTACTACTTTTGTTCACTATACCAATTGAGAATTATGAGGCCATCCTTTGTAACATGTGTCTTAGTGATGTTTGCCTTCTCATCATGGCAGTCTACCATTCTACTCAAGCAATTATTTCTAATGAGACCAACTTGCTTAACGCCATAAGAACAGCACTAGGATCGTCTCATTCTGAGTGATTTCAATGTCCCATCTGTTGTTTAGCTAATTAATTTGACCAAACTCTTCTGGAAACAGTAGAGGATTGTTTCCTCTACCAACACGTCTCCACACCAACTAGATTTCTAAATGGGCAGCAACTCTCTATCCTTGATCTTGTGTTCACCTTCTACCCCATATCAGTATCTGAACTTTGTGTCCTGGCACTGCTGGAAAGAATAACCATGCGGTTTTGCAGTTTCTGACCACAATTCAGCAACAAAGTGTCTACTCAACTACTAACTTTCAAACTGGGGGTATCCCTGAAGACTAGCAGACAGTGACTATTTGTCCCATCTTCAAGAAGGGTGAGAGAGACGATCCTGTCCACTTAATGCTAGTCTCATTCACTTCTGTCGTCTGCAACGTCTTTGAGACTATTCTCAAGTCAGCCATGATGTCCCATGTTCAATCTTTCAAGTCCAACACAGCTTCATACCAAAGAGATCCTGCTTAACAAATCTTTTGATTATGGAAGAGTGAGTAACTAAAATTATGGATAATGACGATGCAGCAGACATTGGCTTCCTTGACTTTGCCAAGGCCTTTGATTCAGTGAATCATGGACTTCTGCTCTACAAGCTCCAGACCTATGGCTTTCAACCACATGTGGTGAGATGGATGGACTTTCTTTCTTTCAAGTACAAGTCAATGACTCTCTGTCTAGTGTTTCTAATACGGTCAATGACATCCCCTAAATCTTGGTACTGGGTCTTTTGCTGTTCCTAGTGTACTTCAATGATCTGCCAGAGAACATCTTCCGGAAGGTTTTTCTTTTTGCCAATAATTCAAGATAGTTGCTCCCAGAAGTGACTTTGAAGATCTCTGTAGATGCCTCCAAAGTTTGGAAATGGTCGAACCTATGGGATTTGTCTCTCAATGTCAACAAATGCAACAACCTTCCAGTCTGTTCTTCATCCAACACTCGAAAGGAATCCAAAGAACTGTATGTTGTGGTTTATTCGTCTTTTACTACTACTGCCCAATGCCATCAGGCGGCAAATAAGGTGCACACCTTTGCCACCGTGATAGCCGATATTTTTCTACCACGATATGTATCTCTGGTGAGACTCATTCTGGAATATGGCATCCAAGGTTCATTCCTCTGCTAGAAGCTGTGGTCAGCCTGCAGATGACCAAACAGTTTAAGGTAGCGCTGGATACATCATGGCTTTGATCTTTGAATAATTACCCCTCACTTGAACAGCGGAGAATGTGTGGGGATACGATTCTGGTGTAAAACATAATCACATTATTGTTTTATAAATAAATTGACTTGTTTTGGTTTGTCTTCACAATGGCAGCCATGATTGTTTATTTATTGTTGGTTTGAAATTGTATTTCTCGTCCTGGAATAAAATTTTATATGTCGAAAAATCAATGTAGATATATCTTTCAAGAAGTTTTTCAGGAGACGAAACCGACAAGAAAACATATTTTTTCCGGGTCCCATGGCGACATTTTTGTTATTAAAGGAATAACTTCTTCATTTTGCTTTAAAATTCATTAAATCTCATTAATATATGTTTCTGGGTTTTTTTGTAAAAAGAATGCTCAAAGTCTATTCTGTATGTCAAAAGGTTGTTTTTGTGTGTAATAACCTTTTAAAACATTCCAAATATTTTTAGTCCAAGAAATAAAGAACACTTTAAAAATTAAATTAGAATTTTATGTCTGTGTTTTTTTTTAAGAATGTTTTTCATTGACTGTCCTTCGTAAGAAACAAAAACAAAAAACAGAATGTAATTTTTTAAACTGCTATAATAATAATAATAATAATAATAATAATAATAATAATAATAATAATAGTAGTAGTAGTAGTGATGATGATGATGATGATGATGATGATGATGATGATGATGATGATGATGATGATGATGATGATGATGATGATGATGATGATGATGATGAAGAAAAATGTAATTTATTAACGATATTATTTATTATCACAAAGTTAATGTCAGAATTTAAACCCAGTAAATTTCATTTAATTATTTTAAAACTGTTCTTTAAAAATTTAAGATGGCTCAATTTTATTACAGGGAGCATTGGATTTTCTCGCTCATTTAGCTCGGTATTTTAAATTAGGATAAAATTGACTGTTGCACTTAAAATGTATTTATTGTCATAAAATAAAATTTCAATTTACTTTTTAAAGTGTAGAGTATCGAAGTTTAATTTGAATGGCTATTGTTTCTTTTGTGCTTTTCTTGTATAAAAATATTTTGACTGAAAAGCTTTTGAAATTCTTTTTACACAAAGAAACTGGTTTTAACGATTTTTAAAAGCAAAAACATGAAGAGGTTAAAACATACTGTTTAAAGAAAAATCTATGCTTTATTGTATTGAGTAAATAAAATCAAGGCGATAATTAATAATAATAATTTCAGTTTTTTTCGTAAATAAAGTTAAAAAATATTCTAAAATGTTTTTCTTTCATACACATTTTTTCTTACAGTGATCGAATAAAATGAAATATACATTAATTTGGCAAAATTGCTGGTTAAAAAAATTATACACAATACTACGAGGTATAAATTTGAATTATTATTATTTGTACTCACTAAGAGTTCTCACACAGATCATCGTCAGTGATTGCTCACCGACAACAATCAGTGGTATTTCCTGGAGTGAGTGACAACAAGTCTCCCCAGATTTCCAGTATTCGTCACCTCTTTTCGATAACGATGCGGTATCGGTATCGCAACAGCTTCTTACCATTGATTTATCGCTGGTAAGGACAATTGGTCTTCTCTGGGATTTGGGTGGCAATAAGCTTCCCCAAGGTCCCAGCATTCTCTGCACTTTTCCAGTGGAGGTCTGGTTTGTGCTGCCCCTCCTCGGTCTTCTCATCCTCCTCGACCCTCTACAAATATTTTGTCTGGTGTCAGCCTAGGCCGGCACCAGTTTTAAAAAAAAAATGAATAAATAAATAAAATAATTTTTTTTTTTAATTAATTAAAAAAAATTTTTTTTTAAATTAATTTTTTTTAACTTAAAAATTTTTTTTTTCGTTTTTTACCTTTCAATTCATTCATTTTTCCTTTTCTCTTTCCTTATTTAAAAAAAAAATTTTTTTAATTCTTTTTAATTTTTTTCTTCTTCTTCTTCTTCTTCTTCTTATTATTATTATTATTATTATTATTATTATTATTATTATTATTATTATTATTATCATCAATAATGATGATAATAATTAATTATCCCCTTTATTTTATTTGTTCAATAGATGAAGCGTGAAATTTCCAGTATTTTGTAGATTAACACCCTTCGCTAAATCACCCCCATACACCCCCGAAAAAACGAGATTCTACCTTTTTTAGGTGATTAGGTGTAAACACCCTGATGTTAACAAAGTGGGAACTTGTAAAAGGTCTTAACGAATATCAAAAAAAAACTCAGTTTGTTAAAGTAGCAAAACTAACTTATGTGGCAGTTTACCCAAAACCTGTTGAGCGACAAAAAGTTTCCTATTGTTTAAAAAATTTTTTGTAATCAAACTGTAGCAGCAATTGAATTGCATCCATTATTAAATGAAGAGGATACTGCACAAACAGTTCATTTCATTGATAATGTTTTGACATTTTGGAAATTTTCAGTGTCAAAGAAATTTATTGCAACATTAAGAAAAATGATCCACTGAAAAAGGTAATACCAGATTTAAATGATGTAAACCTTATATTTCATTTTAATTTTGGAAAAAGGAAAATGAAAAGCAAGCAAAGAAAAATAATTATATCATTAACAAGAGATACTCCCTATTGAACATAGATGCAATGGTTTAACTGATGATTTGATTTTATGTAAATAAATTAATAATTGTAAGCTGCTTCCTAATAATATGTATAGCTGCTAATTAACTACTTACTAATAAATTCCTTACTAAAACTTTTCTCAGTAATTATTATTTAGTAGTAATTTTGGTCTTCATATTTCTGTCCCTAATCGTGGACCCAATCACATGTTTGCCAGGCCTGGTATAAGTATCGCCTTGGTTCCTATATATAATTAAACAGCGATAAAACAATGACTGCTGGACATTCAGCACTGAAACTTTGTGAACATATTAGTCATAGATTGAAGTGTATTTATATCAGATATAGTTTGAAAGCAGAAAGGATTTTGAATTTTATTAATGATTGGATTTTTTGTGGGTGAAACTGTACTTGGAATTATCTTTTCTAAGGTCCCTCTCCTTAGACGTATCAAACTTGAACTTGATGTACTTCGTAGTGTCAAAAGGAAAACTATCCAGTTCAAGCTTTATCTTGGTGAAGAAGAAACCTCAAGGCTGAATCTAGTAAATAGGATGGGTTGTGGGGTCACCATTGCACTTTAGATAGACACCTCAGTATTATGCAGTAGAACCCAGTATTGACAGTGTTATCCTTAGGAATGAAAATTCACTGTAGACAAAAAACAAAATGGTGGATACTTCCTTATTGAGGGTCACCCTGACCTCTCATCATTGTCCAGCCTATCTAATTTAATCTAATTAATCAATGAGTCATTCAAAGTTACTTTATATGCCACAACATTAACGCTAATGAACAGGCAGCCATTTTCCTGCGAGCTGGTTGTAAATGGCATCAAAGATTGAGGAGAATGGGTGGCGGGCTAATCTAATTTTATTTCTCAACTAAATGAATGAAACTGAAAGGTTTCAAGTTTGTTCCTTTCTTTAATTTCGCAAATTTGGTGTTGACCTTGAAGGAAATTTTTCTGAAAAATAAAAACGTTTCGTGCATTTAAACTTTAATTTTTAAAGTTGAGATCTTTTTTTTTAGCTCATGGGTATGTACATAACTGTATAATTTTACTAGAAAAGAATGTGAACCGTTGGGTCACTCGTTGAGCTTGGGCTAGATTGTTTGAATCCGGAAAAGGTAAGTTTGCAAAGCCAGTTAAATTTTTAAAAATAAAAAGCTAAAATCTAAAATTAGTCTCTTTATGCTTACTATATTCCCCCTTTTCAATTTTTTTTCTCTTTTTTCCAACTCTAGCTATGGGTTAAATAGAATTACCACTTTTGTTAATATTCCCTTTTGTTTATAATGGATTTTAAAAATCTTTATTCTTTCCTATCTTTATTATCTTCTACTGTTAATAAACAACGAGAGAGAGAGAGAGTGGCGGAAGCGAGATTGATAGATACCATATAAAATAAGAGGGGGAATTAAACAACATATAGTGATAGATAAAAACTTAGTATGAGGTTGGTCACTTGGTGAGTTAATTGCAAATGGCAACTAATTAGAACAATGAAAATGGAAGTTATTTCAAACATAACTCAATCCCAAAACTAATGAATATTTCAGCATGTATTTTGTATGATTAAAATATATAGAAAGCAAGCCTTAGGGAAACAAACGTTGATAAACTCAGCTTTAGTATTATAATAAATTTATATGTATTTGGTTGTTTGGAAAATAATGACTGGTTACAGAAACAGATATTTATTCTTAAACTAATTTATTTATATTTTTCACCTCACCAATTTGCTTCAGCTGATCGGACACCATTGAAATATTGACATCAAGTGCCTTAGATATTTCTCTGGCACTTTGACATGGGTTTCTTTCAACAATTGCTTTCAAACGTTCATTTACAAAAGTGCATGGCCATCCTCTACCTTCTTCATTTTCAAGGCTGCCATTACTACTACAGAATTTCTGAAATTACCTTTGTACGGCCCGATCACTTGTGGAAATTTCTTCCCATGCTCTATTAGCGGCTATTTAGTAAACATTATGACCGAGTTTGAACTCACATAAGAAAGGACACCCATTTGTTGTTTATTTGTTATCAAAGACATATCTTATATGAATAGATATTCTGTCCGTCAGTCACAATTATTTTAAACATAATAAATGCACAGGGGAATTTGTCTCCAACGTCTTAAATAAAGACGTGACCAATGAAGATGAAAAGTTGTTGCCAAAATAAAACATAAGATAAACATATTAATATTAACGTATTAAAAATGAATAAAAAACGGCATCACTTTTCTAATTAAAATATTTTTTTCCACTATCAAACCACCATGATGTCGCTTGCATGGCAACGGATAAGGCTGAACTGCTTGACCAGTGGTTCATCTTAAATTCCACCTTAGACTCCACAAACCACACTCTCTCTCTAATTTCCTACTAAAATGGAAACAACACTAGAGGATCTGATCATCACCCCTTCCCATACCCAGGATATCATAAAAAAC
This sequence comes from Sepiola atlantica, assembly GCA_963556195.1. Lineage (NCBI taxonomy): Eukaryota > Metazoa > Mollusca > Cephalopoda > Sepiida > Sepiolidae > Sepiola > Sepiola atlantica. The sequence goes on along the minus strand of OY744521.1, from coordinate 42,420,378 downwards.
CTTGACACCTCCAAAGCATGTAACCCAGATCTCATTCCTTCCATAGTAAAAAAGAAATACTCTGCTGAGCTGGCCCCTGTCCTCTCCAAACTCTATAACAAATACCTTGCTGAATCTTACTTCCCTGACAGCTGAAAAATCGCTTCTGTGGTACCAGTTTTCAAGAATTCTGGTTTAAGAACTGAACCAAAATATGATCACCCCATGTCTGTTCTAGCTCTTGCTAACATCTTTGAATCATTAATCAATCTAGCGATAGTCCACCACCTCGAAAATGCTAAACTTCTTTTTGACAACGTGTATGGATCTAGGCAATCCAGTTCTACTGCAGATCTGCTAATGGTAATCTCTGAACGCATATACCATACATTAGACAAGGCTAGTAAAGTTAGGTTGGTAGCACTTGATATTTCCAAGGCTTTTGACAAGGTCTGGTATGAATGTCTTCTCAGGAAAATTAATTCTTACAATATTACTGGAAAAATATTTAACTTGTTAAATTCCTTAAAAGCAAAAAGAAAGATCCAGTTTGTCTTCGATGGCCGTACATCCAAACAACATCACATTAATACGGCTGTTCTTCATAAACGACCTCCCTGATGCAATCGCGTCCGAGATGAGTATATTTGCTGAGGACACCACACTATTTCTCAACATGCGGACAAATCAAACATACATATATCCAAGGCAATGGCTGAATCATTAAATAATGAGCTTTAGTCTGTAGTAGATTCGGGCCAAATATGAATGTTTACATTTAATGTTGCCAAGACAAAGCTCCTTTCCTTTAACAATTATAAGAAACTTTTCCACCCACCGATTGCCATGGGTGATATCACCCTTCCAAAGAATCCAACGTTCAAACTCCTCGGTCTTACATGTACAAGCTAGATAAATTGGAAGCAACAATCTGAATGGGACTATAAACATAGAATATAATATATTTAAATAAGTGAAACTAAGATAAATTGGAAGCAACAATCTGAATGGGACTATAAATATAGAATATAATATATTTAAATAAGTGAAACTAAGATAAATTGGAAGCAACAATCTGAATGGGACTATAAACATAGAATATAATATATTTAAATAAGTGAAACTAAGATAAATTGGAAGCAACAATCTGAATGGGACTATAAACATAGAATATAATATATTTAAATAAGTGAAACTAAGATAAATTGGAAGCAACAATCTGAATGGGACTATAAACATAGAATATAATATATTTAAATAAGTGAAACTAAGATAAATTGGAAGCAACAATCTGAATGGGACTATAAACATAGAATATAATATATTTAAATAAGTGAAACTAAGATAAATTGGAAGCAACAATCTGAATGGGACTATAAACATAGAATATAATATATTTAAATAAGTGAAACTAAGATAAATTGGAAGCAACAATCTGAATGGGACTATAAACATAGAATATAATATATTTAAATAAGTGAAACTAAGATAAATTGGAAGCAACAATCTGAATGCGACTATAAACATAGAATATAATATATTTAAATAAGTGAAACTAAGATAAATTGGAAGCAACAATCTGAATGGGACTATAAACATAGAATATAATATATTTAAATAAGTGAAACTAAGATAAATTGGAAGCAACAATCTGAATGGGACTATAAACATAGAATATAATATATTTAAATAAGTGAAACTAAAATATATGGGAAGCAACAATCTGAATGGGACTATAAACATAGAATATAATATATTTAAATAAGAGAAACTAAGATAAATTGGAAGCAACAATCTGAATGGGACTATAAACATAGAATATAATATATTTAAATAAGTGAAACTAAGATAAATTGGAAGCAACAATCTGAATGGGACTATAAACATAGAATATAATATATTTAAATAAGTGAAACTAAGATAAATTGGAAGCAACAATCTGAATGGGACTATAAACATAGAATATAATATATTTAAATAAGTGAAACTAAGATAAATTGGAAGCAACAATCTGAATGGGACTATAAACATAGAATATAATATATTTAAATAAGTGAAACTAAGATAAATTGGAAGCAACAATCTGAATGGGACTATAAACATAGAATATAATATATTTAAATAAGTGAAACTAAGATAAATTGGAAGCAACAATCTGAATGGGACTATAAACATAGAATATAATATATTTAAATAAGTGAAACTAAGATAAATTGGAAGCAACAATCTGAATGGGACTATAAACATAGAATATAATATATTTAAATAAGTGAAACTAAGATAAATTGGAAGCAACAATCTGAATGCGACTATAAACATAGAATATAATATATTTAAATAAGTGAAACTAAGATAAATTGGAAGCAACAATCTGAATGGGACTATAAACATAGAATATAATATATTTAAATAAGTGAAACTAAGATAAATTGGAAGCAACAATCTGAATGGGACTATAAACATAGAATATAATATATTTAAATAAGTGAAACTAAGATAAATTGGAAGCAACAATCTGAATGGGACTATAAACATAGAATATAATATATTTAAATAAGTGAAACTAAGATAAATTGGAAGCAACAATCTGAATCAGACTATAAACATAGAATATAATATATTTAAATAAGTGAAACTAAGATGAATTGGAAGCAACAATCTTAATGGGACTATAAACATAGAATATAATATATTTAAATAAGTGAAACTAAGAAAACTGTCTACATAAATAAATGAGAAAGATTTTTTTCGTTTTTACAACAAAGTTATGAATGAAATGTTTATCATTTAAAATTAATGTTTCAAGTATTTCAATTTGTGAACTTTGCGAAGCAATATCAAGCTGGCAAAATCAGCTAGTATTTTATAAATGCATGGCTTAATTATTTAAAGTTTGTTCAAACCATATTAACAACATGTATTTCTAATTGAGTCACATCCTCCAAACTGATGAGAGATGGCAACCACTACTCTCTCAAACGTATATCGGATGTCATTTCTACTTTTCTATTACTTCCTATTCTCACAAACTCCATATAACTGTAACTTATTCATTATCCTTGTCTAGACTATATCCTGTTTACACATAAGGCCAGATCTACCTGAAGAAATATATTTGAATTAATATTTATACTAGTAATGTAGCCACCAATATTTAACACACAGATTGAATGGACGTATCTTATTTTAAATGTAGCCAAGCATCTTTATAAGATAATCTGTCTATCGGTTAGTCTGTCACGCTCATGCATACAGATTAAATAGACGCATCTTAGGCATATCCGCTTCTATTTTCTTATTATTCCAATGGTTGGTGAGAATGGAATTAGATCGTCGATGGATAAAAATAAGGTTGAATAACTGAACGTCTCTGATTATCGCCTTCAACGGAATAATTAGTGTCTATTTATCTTTCACCATGAAAGAAAACACAGGGAAAATGGAAAAGTTTTTTTTTAAATTGATTGAAATATTGTGAACAAAATTTTCTAAAAATTAAAAAGGGTGAAAGACAGAAAGATGCAAAGAAAATTTCCAGAGTTAAGAATACTACAAAATATGATTTCTTTTAAGTGATTAAAAATGGAAAAGAAATGTAAGGTTATTAAAAAGTAAAGAGAGGAAGTAAAAAGAATGAAAGAAGAGAAAGCGAGGGAGGAAATTAAAGATAACGAATGGAAGAAGGAATAACGAGGAAAAAGGAGAAAAAGTAGTAGTAGTAGGAGGAGGAGGAGGAGTAGTAGGAGTAGTAGTAGGAGTAGGAGTAGATAAAAAAAAGTAGAAAAAGAAAAAAGTAGTAAAAGATGAAGAAGAAAGTGAAGTAGAAGATAAGGAAGAAAAAAAGTAGAAAAAACACGGATGAATAAAATAAGAAGAAAAGAATGAGAAACATGAAAAGAAGAAGAGGAAGAGGAAGAGAAAGAATCAGAAAATAAGAAGAGGAAATAGAAGAATAAAAAAGAAGAGGGAGAGAAAGAAGAACTGGAGGAAGAAGAAGAGGAGGAGGAAGAGAAAGAATCAGAAAATAAGAAGAGGAAATAGAAGAATAAAAAAGAAGAGGGGAAAAAAGGAGGAGGAAGAAGAAAAATAATAAGACGAAGAGAAAGAAGAGGGGAAAACGATAAAGAAAAAACGACAAAGAAGATAAGAAATGATAGAAAAAAGAAAACGACAGAAGAACAACAAAGAAATTTAAAGAAGCAAATAAAGATTTTAAGGTAACAATAAAATGAATATGGAACAAAATAAATGAAATAAATTTAAATTTAGATGAACATTTCTTCTAAATTTCACGTTCTTAGGTCTAATATCCTACAATGAAACACACAAATGACACGGATAGACAGAAAGATACAGATCTCTGAAATATACAATTAGCAACGAAATTATTCGTACACCTACCAATATTCAATATTTTTTTACATATTTCTTAGAATTCATTGCTCATATCATGCCAAGATTTAATGTTATTCAATACATACAAAGGAATATAAAACCCAGTTTTCTGTAGGATCGATTAAATTGAACAAATATCACATGAAAATTATAGCAAAAATGAAAAGTCAGAAAAATCGTTGTTAAGATATTGATTTATGTAATTATAGGGAATTCACCTTTTTATTTTATGTGTGAATAATTCTTGAATATACATCCTGTAGAATATTCTGGGAAGTTCTAGACATTAACAATACAATGGAGAAGGCAACAGAGTTCAGTGTCTATTTAAAGTAGAGAAGTGTTGATTTTTGCAAGTCGAGAAATAGTTACGGCATTAATTCAAAATTCTTAGCTATCACTAAATATATGGTATAATGTTTTATAAAGAAGTTAGGAGGGAGTGAACGACCATACCTCCACCGGAAGGGTGCTGAGAGTATTGGCCGCTGTACGTGATTTGATATTTACAGTTTAAATCAGTGGTCTGTGTTTACTTTCTCTCCAGGCATCTCTTCCTTTCCCAGGGGTGATAACTCCGAAATGGTTCAAGGGACGTAATTACGTTTTCTTTAGTTGTCCTAACATCGTGCGAGTCAAAGGTGTTTTCATTAAAGGAGTGCAGTAATTTCATTGGAGCACATTCTGTGGAAGTACTTGTAGAAGTACTTGTAGAACAAGTATAGGAATGCAACACTGCAGTGATGCAACAGAGGCCAGAGTTTGACAGACAGTGCATGACTTATTACGTTAGAAATTCTTTTTTGCATCCTCATGAAGATGGTTGGTGCATCAGCCCAGATGAAATAACACTTCTCCATACACGGGCGAATGGTTGCTTTATGGAGATATAGGATATTGGCAGATGTTAGAAGTTTTCTAGCCTGGTAGACTTAGCAACATGTTCTATATAATTATTCTACGTCATGTCGCATGAGAATGTCAGGTTGAGGAGTTTGAATGCTGGACTCCCAGGAAGGGTTCTATCAGCCATGAAAATTAGTGGTTGGAAAGGTTTCTTATAGTTGTTGAAGGAAATCAGCTTTGTCCTTGTAGCATTAAATGTGACCATTCATTTTTATCTCCATTCTACTATATACTGGAGGTAAATTGTTAAGGATTTAGCCATTGTCTTGCATGTTTGGGCATTCGATTTGCCCTCGGACCGGAAATAGAGTATGGTGTCCTCAGCAGATACACACATCTTTTAATTGTAGTGATCCTATGAGCTCTACCTCTTATTTTTATATTCATTAATGTACGGGTGTAGTTAGGGTTATCTTTCCAGATTTTCTGGAAAAGATTCATGGTAAAAGCAATCTAAAAAATATAATCTTTTTGCATAATATTAAAGGCCAATTCGGTGTTGTGAATGAGGATTCCCGTAAACAACTGCTCCTAACCCTGAACGTTATATTATCATTTTTATAATATTCTGTGATTTTAAGTTTACCTTTTCTTCTTTATTTACGTAATTTATTTATGTCACCCTTTTACTCTCCTTCTCTTATGATGCTACTACTACTACTAATAATAATTCATTAATTTGTTTTTCTTCTTTATTTATGTCATCTATTTATATACGTCATGCTCTAACTCTCTTTCTCTTAGCCAGCTGCTACTACTAATAATACTTTAGTCTGTTTCTTCTTTATTTGCATCATTTATTTATTCATGCAATCCATTTACTTTTATGTTACTATTAATATGCTACTCTCTATTCCTATTCTTCCCACCACTTGTCGTCTCATTCGCCGTTCTTCCCTATATCTCAAATATTCAATGTGCAAACAAGCAAGAAAGATTATCAAAGTTTTAATATCATATCGACTGAAGTTATCAGTAATGTTAAGTTTTTATGTTTCTTTTGAAATGAATATTCACGAAAAGAATTATTTTACTGATAATGTACTGCCGCTAAATACAGATGTTGGCTTAGAATTATCAGGGAGTGATCTCCTCTGGACTATATCTAAGTTATCTTCCTTGAATTATTATTATCCAACTAGAGAATGCACTCTCTTATTTCCGGAAGTCAAAAATGTATAATCCCACCACACATTGTGAAAATAGAACCGGCTATCTTTCTTTTTCGTGGCTGGGTTTCAATCCCGGTGAGAGCAGTCTGTCCTGATTTCCATCTTTGTATGGCTTTCACAACTCTGACGTCAGATATATTTCATGGCTGCAGTCATCTTCAGACTCTTCTTTTCCTTCTAGCAGCTCTATCAGTTCTCAGACATAATCAAGAAAGTAAATTTTCTTTACTCATACATTGTCCATGCATATCTTTCTCTATTCGTTGACCCTGACAATACAGGTTCTTTATAAATTGTATTGTGACATTAGTGCATACTTTCACTTACTAATTATGTCATAGGTTTTTCCCCCATTTATGCATCACTAACTGTACTTACTTTTCGTTGTCTGGTACTTGCAATTTGTTTTGCTTTTCTTTTTTTCAACTATGTAGGTTTTTAAAAATATTATTTTTTGTTTCAATCAAAGGGAAGTAACTCTGTATCGACGAATACGTTCCTTTTTTAAGATGTCGGACATTTAAAAATAATTCCGACCCAGACAAAGTATTTTCTAGAAAGAATTAAATTGAATTACATTTTATTCTTTTTAACAACATGCTGCAACGATCCAAAAGTAAAACTAACGAACCAGAATCAAATATTGATTTTGTAGGAAGAAAACTATCGATGAAAAAGAAACGATAAAGAGACTGACTATTTTATATATTGGATGTTTCGTATATCCCTCTTACGTTTAAAACTCTCTATGTGAGAATAAATGTATATGTATGTAAATTCAATTATTTCTTAATTGTTCTTTTTCCTTTTTATTATGACATACTAAAGAAAACACAACACACAACATGGCGACTATGTGCTTTGAAAAGACACCCAAACACGTTGTCGTTAAAACGTAAAATTGCGAATATAAAATATACGTTTTTATCTTCAATCAATAGTGTATTACATGGTGCTCGTGAATGGAAATACTTTGAAAAGGAGGCAATATCCTTGAAATATCAGAAAATCTTTTACACCATGTAACACACTGTAGAGGAACAACTGAGAATAACACCAGTTTCTAAGGACACCGGTGGATTATTCCCCTTGGGTTAAACCCAATAAAAGGACAGAGAGTGCTTAGAATTCACCACGGCTCAACGTAATTTCACGTGGCTCTTCATCTGAAGAATCTCTGTCATTTACAGAGATTCGTTATCTACCGTGCCTGGTAGAGTTCCACCACAAGTCGTGAGTAACAACTATGTATATTTTATATACTTTTATGTCCATTTTCACTTTTCAACATTTACATAAATGTGTAATATTGTATTTGGTTAAATTTCCCCTTCTTGTTTGTGCTAAACAGCATTGCAGTTATATATATATATATATGTTCTTTCTCACAGAGTAATTAAATACACGTATATAATTACTAACGACACTATTCATCACAGATGAAACAGTAAGTATGAAATAAAAAGAAATTATTACATATTTTCCTTTTATCGTTGCATTTCTCACCCATTTTTTCAGTTCACCTGTTGCTCGGACCTTCGCATTGTTACAGGCTTTTTAAATCTTAAACCTTCAAGTAAACTACAGCATATTCGTTTTTTAAATATACGTATTTTACAAAGATAAACACCTCCATTACTTTTTCGCTGCTTCTTTTTGTCTGGTTTAAAGTTAAACTTTCATCAACATTATCATTAATCATCGTCTTTAAATGACAAAAGCCATGTTCATGACTTTCTAAGTCATTGCCTTTTCGAGTACGGAAAGAAAATAATGGCGACTGAAAAAGCAGCAATTTATCTTCTCACCCTTCGCCGAATTTTTAGTTTAAAAAGATTACTGCTTGGTTGCTGATGGATATTTAGTGACTGAGCCTGACTAACAGCCACCACTGACAATAGCTAACCTTTGACAACCTTGACTTATTTCAACGCATCATTTTCACACTTCATTGCAGGCTTTCCTATGACGTTTTATTTATTGATTAATCATTTAATTATTGATTAAGTGATCATCAAGTGTGTATCTAATATATAAAATAATGTAGACCTAAATATTATTCATGCTCATAAGTCACTCTTTGATTCTAACTAGTCAATTTTCATTTGTTATTGTTGTACCATGTGATTTGCTATAGACTAACGTATTTTGCTATAAATTATTTTGAAAAATTACTTAATCCTATCAAATGATATTTACTTTAAAAGAAAAATAAGCTCAGGGAAATAACTTTTACTAAAATAATAAGAATTATTCCCATTTCATATTAGCGTTTTTTACTTGCTTTCAGAAATATTTACTGTTATGGTATCTACCTTTACGAATTACATGAACTTCTCGGCGTCACAATAAATACCGGGAGCACATGACTCTCAGAGTCGGAACTATCCCAATCAAATACTGGCACTCAGACACTCTCTTCATGACTTGACTTGACTTGACTTGGTCCCTTAACCCCCCCCTGGGTCGTAGGGGCGCTGCACCAATGAACTCCACGCCAGCTGTCTCCACCTCTGACGGTCATGGGCAATGGACTGGGTTGTAGCGAAGTTGTAGCCCGTCCACTTTTTGATGTTGTCCGTCCATCTTTTGTGTTGTCTACCTCTCCTTCAAATGTAGACTGACCCTTCCGAGATTTTTTGAAATAAACAAAACAAATTTTAGCCGAAAAACACTTCTTAAAACTTACAAAAACTAAAGTATTGTTTTTTACACTGTTTTGAGTTTTTTAAGCAAAAATAATGTTTTCTAAATGAGGGTAAGTAGCATCATCATCATCATTCTCATATTGTCTTATTCTTCTCAACTTATTTTTTAACACCATACCTTTCTCCAAGAATATCAGTGCATGTATATTCAGATTCCAATGTTTTATGAAGGACATTTGGTAATGCATGCCTCAATTTACTTGTTCAAATGCTCAAAACGTCAAAATAGTTTAAACCCTAGTCATTTTTGCCCACTTTCTTGGTCTTTTAGCTAGGAGCAAAGTGAAGTATCTGTTCTGATACTACACTTCATCTTTTCTGTTCTCGGTCAGCAAACTGGGGCAATTTAAATTTTTGTCCCAATTCAGTGTCCCTGTTTAGGGAGCTGAATTTTCCCTACCTTAAAAAACAACCTTGTTTTGCTGTTTAGGTCAGCATGATTTAAAACACAACAACTCGGCTTGCCTTGAGATTACAATAGAATTTTGATGCCATGGAACCAATATATTTTCAAATTTGGTAAAGATGATGACGTAGAAACACTGCAAAGTTTATATATAAATAATTACATATCCTTAGTTCACAGAGTCGTTGACATTGAGAATGTAACTTGCAAATAATGTGCTAGAAAAATTGATCAAATGTATGAAAATCTTAAAATAGATAAGTAAATAAGAAATAAAGCAATTGATGTTTGAAGAATTCTACCCTAAGGGAATTCCCAGCTGAGGAGAGAAACCAGAATTAATAAGTTTAACATGAAACGTAAAAATTTAACTTCAGAATTAATTAAAATTTCTAAAAATGTGATTTAAAATATCCCATTTATAATGTTATACTTTTGGATATAAACTAGCTTCCATTGATAAGACATTGGCACATGATGACATTTTTACATCATCATCATCATCAGCAGCAGCAGCAGCAGCAACAGCAGAAGTAGCATCATCATCAGCATCAGCATCGGTTTAACGTCCGTTTCATAGGCTGGCATGCGTTGAACGGCTTTTAGAAATTGACTTCCAAACTTACCTATCTCTGGCCAGGTCTTAACTTATCTCTCTTTTTCTAAATTCCATCCTTATCACTACCTCCCATCTTTACCTTGACCTTCCCCTGTCAACTGGCCCTGCTACCTCAACTGTTCTATATCTACTAACCTCTAAAACTCATCCAGTCTTCCAATATGAACATATCAACAAAGTCTCCTGTTCTGCACAGATCTCTCTATACTGTCCAGATTTCATCTTCCTCAGATGTCATCAGATCTAAGCCTGTCTTTAAGACTCACATTACACATCCATCGCATCATTCTCATATTATTTGTCTCCATGCAACGCATATCCTCGACTTTCACTGGTAACCTGAACTTACTCCATCCACTCCAAACTCTTGCAATTACAATAGCACCAGCTCCACCCTGTGCTCCAATGGTAACAAAACTTCTGAACATCTTCAATAGCCACGCCATTCGAATATACTTTTTGCATATCTAAGTTCACATCCATATCCATTGTCTTATTCTTCTTGAAAACAAACTGGTTATCATATCTCAACTTATTTGTAATTTTACTGCACTTCTGATGTTCCCAATGCTTATTTATATAAGTGATGATAATACTAAGATGGGTTGGCTCATGATAATGAGACAATGTTGATAATAATGCAAGAATAGAGAGATCCAAACTGTTTGTCTGTAATGATTCATTGAAACATTTGCTGTTTGATCTAATAGGTTGAGATAAGCCGTGGATTCATATGGATTGACCCCCAAAATTGTATCTTATGGAATTATTAATAAAATTCACAATCCTTTTTGTAATCCAACCATATTTGGTACAAGTAAACTTCAGTATACGTCTGACTTGTCCACCAAGTTTCAGTCATGAATATCTAACAGTCTTTGTTTTATTGCCATTGGTGATTGTCTTATTTGTAGCAGGTGTGATCCTTAATGAATTTCTCACTCATCATAGCATAACCCCTACAATTTTATTTGTGGAGTTATCTCAAAAATATAATCTATCAAAATAACCCCCAAACTATTACAGCCAAACAGTGTCAAGAGAGAGGTGTATCAGAGTTACTGACAATTTTGCATATCGTATCCAGGTGTGCTTACTATTATACAGCGATAAAACAAAGATTGGTGGACATTCATGATTGAAACTTGGTGAACAAGTCAGACATAGATTGAAGTTTATTCATACCAAACCCGATTGGATTTTAGAAAGGTTTGTAAATTTAATTAATGATTCAGTGGGTGGCATTTTTGAGGTCATTTTGTATGTGAAAGAGGAAAAAGATTTTGCCCTCGTTCTGTTTGGCAACTTGATTCGCTCTCTAGTGAGTTACAATTCTCTCAGAGTTTATATATGAATAATGGATAGAATAAAAAGCCAGTTGCAGCAAGTAACAGACAATGCAACTAACTGCATATCAAACAACAAACACCAACATGAGCAAGTGAAACAAGTGCTGTTCTCTCAAAATTGACTGTTCTACTGTCGTAGAGTGTGGTGATTATTCTGAAATTAAGTGTTTAAAAATATATATTTTGATTGCTTTCATATAATACTTAATAGGTAGATTAGGCTGGTCCGAATGTTCGATGATTATTGTGATTTAAGGAATAAATAGCTGATTTTCGAATGAGTAATTATCATGCCAGATAGGAGGGATACGTGGGGATATCAGAAAATTATAAAAATAGTGAGGCAATAAGGGTCGAGTAAGAATGGCAGACAGAATACAGACATTCAGAAAAACTGGATGCCAGCATAACAAAGATGACTGCAAGCCAACATTTCCCTTATTCTTAGGTTGATTGAAAGTAGAGAACACAGAAGAAAAAAATCCGGGACAATGTTCTAACAATAAACCGTCGTTACTGCTGCTTCTACCGCTGTCTAGTTCTTTCTTCCCCATGTGTAAACACTCCTCACTTTTATCAGTGTACCTAGCCGTTATGCAAATTTTCTTTCCAGGATTTCATTCAAGATTATTTTTCGCTTACATTGGAGGGATTGACTCTATCCATTACACCCTCCCACCTGTTCTCATCATCACACACGCAGCAGCTGTGAGGCGACCAGCTTCGTCTGTGGTTCCTTCGGAAACGTGGCATAGCTGATTCGGTCGTTTCTTGAGGTGATTCTATCTAAACTTGTTAATCTTCACTATTGTCACTTTCGTCACTATCGCTTAGCATATTAAGGCCATCATCGACCAAGCTATCGGCCTCGTTATTTATCACTGGACACACAATTTGCCATCGCTTGATGCTGTGTTATCACTGGCTTTGGAATTGCTCACCATCCGAGGATAAAGGCGGAGGTCTTTTACATGGCGAGGTACTCCGTCCAGAGACACTGTTTGAGGACTCACGATTCTGTCACAGTTTCTGTCCTTCATTCACTCGTGCACCTGTTTGGCCGCGCTTACACCAGTACTATGTTTCCCTGTTAATAAATTCCATTCTTACATACTTAAGAGCTTCATCGATATCTTTCACCTGAACTCATACTGGTACAGCGCATTCGCCAGAGCCGCGCTCTATAAACACTAACTTTTTGGCGTGACACTGTACCAATAAACCGCCTCTTCAGTAGTACATCTCTTCCTAGCAGCAATCCGTTTTATTGATCTCGTCAATACCATTCCCCGATGGTGCTTATATACACCAGAAACTCAGCTGGACATCCCAGCTTTCAGCAAACATTCTTAAGCTATTGCTGCTAAACGCTGTACCATTGTCGGTCAATTTATCTTCAGGTGGAACCCTCTCAAAGAAAATAGAGGTGAGACACTGTATCACTGTATCGCTGCAAGAGTCGCCACATGGCAAACCAGGTCGATTAGGATCAGGTAGCAAACACTCCCATAGTGGGTAACATCCATACCCAGCTTTTGCTTCGATGATTCAAGTTTCCCATGTTGCCATCATATTAGCACAGGATCAATAGACAGACATCATGACAGAATGCAATTGCAGATTTCACAGCCCTTTTTGTCATACTAAGGGCGATGCTCCTGATGAAGTACTATGTTTGAGTGACCTCAGGATGATCGCTGTTTACAATGAATCTGGCTTATTTTCTCAACTCCATGCTGTTATTGGCGGCAGTACATATCTGCAACACGGGCTCTGCTTCCTTCCTCATTGTCTTCAACCTATTTTATGGGACTCTAGTGATCTTATCAGCTTCATTTTAATTAGAGCTGATGAGCTGATGAGTGAAGCGTCTACCACCAGCGCATACTTTTTGACTAGTTCTGAAAAAGTTGGCAACCGTCTTCTGATAAGCACTTCACTAGCAGCCTTAGTGCTCACTCTGGATTTGCTAGTCAACATGTTAGTAAGCCATCGGTGAAGACATAAGGAGTCAGTCATGTGTCCGGTTCTGGCCGTATCCAACACACATCTTCAATCGTGGTCGCACGTGATTCAAGCAGGACACCTGTGCCTAAGGAACTTGCGTCAACCTCTTAGCCATTAATGCACCATTTACCTTTGGCTGGGTCAGCCTTAGTCACTCTGTTAACGGTCTTGGTTAGTATACGTTTTAATAGAGCATTCTCGATTCGATCGTCACATCCTTCTGTCACTGTGTTTGTCCTTCGCTTGATGACACTAGTAACTACTTGCAGCCAGCCGCACACTTGATGATGCCCAATGAGTGTTCCGCAGAGTGAGAATACCTTTTTTCTTGTAATAGTGTCTTAGACGTCTGGCAACTCATCCTCATGTTTTCAAAGCAGGGCATCGTCTACTCTCCAGACAATAAAGCAAAGCATCCGGGCCCCATCGTTCGGTCGCTCTGGACAGTCCAAAGGACAACAAATTTTCAACAACACTGGTTGTGGATGCAACACTTTCATCCGCATACTCATCATCGATGTAAGCCGAGACTGCCTTCTTGATTTGGTTGTCTTGTAATAAGAGTGCATTCACAATGGACCTCCTTATTACCGGAGCCATGTTCAGACTAAATCCCAACTTTGTCAAACAGTACCTTCTACCTTGAAAAATAACGGTCTGGTAACACTTGAAGATTAGCAGATCGGAGATCCAGCAACTCTACATTTCATCCTCACTGTCTCTATCCCATCAGTTTTCTGGCACAAACATCAGCATCTGTTGGGTATGCATACACATGGAGGTTGAGTTCCCTGTAATCCATTACAAGTTGCACATTTGATTTATGCAGGATGACAGCTATCAAGGTAGCAATCTTTTGTTTGTCATAGGCAGCAAGCCAGCATTTCTTGATCCATTGCTCTACTTCTTCCTCGAATAGTCTCCTGACTGTTGCCGACATCGAATACTCTGTGGCACAGTATTATAGCTTGTCAGGCGCCTTGCTCTCCATCCATAATCACGTTGTAGTCCATTCATTTCGTTATTGGTCAAACTCTGCTTGAAAATCAGGTTTTCTGATGATAAGTGCTGGCGCAGCCACACAAACAGAAACTGGCTGATCAGGAAATTGGACTTCTCCTGATTTCAAGATGGATACTGCAGCTAGAGTTTTATCACGTCTATCCCCATCAAGTTGTCGAACCGAAGCGGGTTCCATACCATTATTAGGACCTCAATTACAACCGCATCTCCACTCTCCAGTCAGAGGCTGATTGACCCAACTCCACATATCTGCGCTTTCCCACCAATAGTAACCACATCAATGGTCTGCTTTCGCCACGTCTGGCACACATTTTTGCTCACTATGGTGCAGAAGTACCCAGAATCAACTAGTGAAATGCATTCCTTCCTGCTCAGAGCTATTCTTACACTTGGCAGCGATGAGTTCACATCGTGTTTAGGGAAGAAGTTCTTGCCCATCGGTCATCCTCTAACCCTTTTCCAGAAAAGTGTGGCCAAGTCCTTCACATTGATAACAACGTGCACCACTTCTCCACAATTGGAGGTCCTGAGCTATCTGTCTGTCGCTTAGCTAAGTGGTTAATTCTATCACATTCAAAACACTTTATCCTGGGGATCCATCTGACTTTCTTTAGTTTGCACTGGCCCAACGGCTGCTGTAATTAATGCGAGTCCAGATGGGTCATCTTTCAATATAGCTCTCACTCGAGCCAGAACTTCAGAAACGCGCATTTTCAAGAAGAAGCTCGTAGGAGTTGTCAGACATAGTCGGGCAACCCATGCTATGAGGCCTTGATCTTTCAGAGAGAACCAAAGATTCAGAGACAAATAACCAAAGGTCAAGATGTTAAATATTGTGTCACGATGAATAAGCTTTATAGACAGGATTTGACTCTGAGCTCAGGTATCCCAATAGTGATCATGTATAGTTGATCAGTCGATCTAGTCAGCTGACTAAACAGATATATAATAGCTATATATACAGTGTGAATTGCGTTGCAGAAGTTAGAGCTTATCGATCATAATATAGTCAGGTTAAATAAACAGCCCATAGGATTAACACATCTTTAAATATCTTCAACTGGTTATTCACAAAATTTCAATTGATTTCTTTCAGTTTGGTGTTAGCTGTTTTCAGCTTGAATCTTGTGTCCTTATGAGCTTTAATTTCTACAGACAATTTATTTTTAGTCCATTTTATACGATTTTTAATGGTTGAAACAAATTTCTTTTTCGTTTCTCTTACTCGGTCGTCAGATTTTTTTATTTTCTGGCTAAAAATGTTGGTAAGCCCTATTGGTTGAACCGTTGCAATACGTCTGTGCCAAATAAATTGTTGGTATATTTAAATACGAACATTTTCACTTTTTTGGTAGTTCTGTTTAAAGTAATGTCGGTAATAATTTCACCCACGAATTTCATTTTTTCACCAGTCACTGTTCTGTCTATTTGATTGGTTCTTAGCATGGTCGGTTTTCTCAACCTTCTCCGTGTATGCATGTTTATAATCGACACGTCTGAACATTTTTATTCAGGATTTTTACCTGTACATATTTTCTTATAATTCTGCCGTCCTGTGCATTCGTTTTTGTGGATTTAACCCGAGTTTTATTTCCTTTACTCTTTCTGCTATGTGAACGCTTGTGTCCGACTTTATTACAAGTTAGACGGGTTTTTAGACGGTATGAGCAATCCGTTACTCAATGGAGGTGTCCACAGCAGAAACAGGTGCTCGACGGTAATTTATCCTGTTTTTTATTGGGCTGACTGGTTTTTGTAGAAGCGTGAAAATAATCCATCTTATTGTTTTGAGTTGTTTTCGAAGAAGAGTTGAAATGTGTTTTCTGACGTACCTTTATTATGTGCACAATGCCCGACTCTTCAATGTATTTCAAATTTTGTTTAACACTTATAAATATTTGGCAGTCTTCAGCTAATTTCTGTAATGTGGTTCACTTTATAATTTGTTAAGAACCCTACGTCTGATTTCTGCGTCTTTTTCTGATACAAGTCCTTGCACGAGAATTAAACATTTAAAGATACCCGCGCTAACTTCAGCTAATTTGAAATCGTCACAGTGTTTATTAACGATTGATGGGAACGTCGCATAGTATTTGCCATCTTTTTTGACAAAATTCAAATATTTCTACCGTTTGTAAAACAGAGAAGTCTTAGGGCTAAATAATATTGTTAAAAGATTAACAGCTTCAGAAAAGTCAAGTCACTCGTTTTCGGGATAAAATAAAGTTCACGAATTTAGTATGTTCGGTGGTCCCTAATCTTCGGAGCAATGGCAAACCTTTTAGTGGCTGCCCAATTTTCAAAATCTATTTTGTATAGATCCTCATACTTTCTGAAATATGAAGCAATGGTTTTATCCTCGTCTGGAGAATAAGTGAAATTGTCAATTGCACTCCAAACCGCATTTTGCGAAAAATCATTATCGTTTTCGTTACTTTGACCCCTGTTCAACATTGTTTGTAGTAATCTTTCGATCTTTTAAATTTTGTTTCAAAAGTTTTTCTTCAGCTTCTTTGTTTTCTTCTAGTAGTTTTTCGTCGGATTTTTGTTGTTGTTGTTCCAGGTTTTTGTCGGCTTCTTTTTATTCTAGAGGTCTTCCTTCGACCGTTTTTGTTCTGGTAGTTCTTCGTCGGATTTTTGTTGTTGTTCCAGTAGTTTTTGATTTTGTTCTAGTAAAAGAGTTTGAAATCTTTCTTCGTTTTTAGTTGTCTTTCTTCAGCTTTCTCTTGCTGTAGCATTTGAAATTTTACGAGTTCTATTATTGTTGTTTTAAAATCTTCCATGTTTACAGTTTGTCTTTATAGAGTACAGCTTTTTAGAAGTTATTTCTTTTATATTACGCTGCTAAACGTAATCTTAGTTGTAAAAAGAGAAAGTATGAAACCTTTTTCTCTTCGACCCCCCCTCCAAAAAAATCACATTTTAGTACGCTTTTCACGTAACCGTAGAATGCAGTTAACAGAAAAGAAATCATGTTTTCTTTTCTTTTTTTCAGCAGCAGGACTTTTATCTTTTGGAGAAAAAAGAAAATATCATGCATTCTCTTATTGTTAAAAATTTACACAGTGCCGGAATAGCAATAAAAAAATCACTGACCTTTCTTCTTTCAGATAATATAAATTTGTCTTTTACATGGTTGTTTTTTGGGTCTGTCGGTAAAGTCAGTTTTTAGAACTAGGACGTTGTCGCGTGAACTTGCCATGGATTTCTCCACGTTTGTCCCTTTATTACGTTCTAAAAAAACTAAATACATTTCCCGCCAGTTGTGGCGTCCATTTTAAAGTTCTCAAGTATCCCTTACTGTAACCCTGTCGTCAGTTGTTGTGGGTTCTTTTTTAAGGTTCTCACGAAAACCCTTACTGTACCTCGTCGCCAGTTGTTGTGACGCTGTAAAGGGGCCAGAAGGAAAACACGAACTCGGAGTTTAGAGAAAACAAGTATATTGCAAAAGTGTAATACAACAGAGAACAAGAGTGGTTGTATGTCAGTCTTGAATGCCAGTATAGACTGGTGTGGTTACAACACTGTATTTATGGTGAGTGGAAGAGTTCAAATAGTCCATATAGGTAAGGTACCATAACAATTTCTGAACCAATAACGTGAAAAGAAACAAATAGCACACGTCAAAATTATATTTTTAAAAAAGCTATCACAGTGTCTACCAATAGAGGCTCCAAACAGAAAAAAGAGAAATTATTACAAATAACAAGTCAAGTAATTTTACTACAATTACATCCACAGGTTAAACACTTTTACTCACTAAAAAAATAATTCCTGATAAAAAAGAATTTAATCCAGTCAGCAGCAGCAGTCACAAAGAAGCCACTCAAAAGACAGGACACTACATGTCATCCCTCAAGTATTCGCTGGGGGAAGGAAATAACAAACTACTATGAATTTAGTGCACACAATGTCATGTACATATTCTCACAAAGGTAAATATATACACACATACGTTTTACACAGACTAATCACTTTTCTTCATTCTACAAATAGAGAAAAAAAATTAATTGTGAACTTATGCACACAAAAGGAACAACTAACTCATACAAACTTTCATATTATGTAAACTTGTAAATATACAAATACTATACGTATCTGTGACAGTTTATTTTACTTTGATTTAATTCAGAAATTCATAAGCTGTGACATATCTGTTAAGACATTTTGATTGTATAACTAAAATTAATAAGTGTATTTACTTCACAGCAAGAACTGTAGAAATAAGACATTTTATCACAAGGTAAATTAAATAAGAAAGTCTCACTTTAACATTTTATATTAACGTTATTGATCATCTTCGTTCAACAAGTTAGAGACAGGTGTTAATAATTAAGAGATGAAATGTTCATATGTCTTCAGAGAAAGTTGATATGAAATGTCCTTGAGTCAAGACAAAGAAAATGTTATATTGAGTCCATAAGTCTGGACGGGAAAAAAAGGTATTCAGAGTTCATAAGAGGAGAATGTTATAACCATACGTACACAGGTAGTATTGAGTGAGTTCGTGAGACTGACAGAGTTTGTATACTTATTATTATGAAGTAAGCCCACGTGACGAAGTGACGCCATCTTTGTAAGTTAAGTCCACGTGCCAATGTCGATAGTCAGAGGTAAAGACAGGTTTTTGTTTGAACATAAATAAGGAGTTTGGTAGTTGTTCTGTATGACGTGGATAGTAGGGCAATGCAGTGACCAGGATTCGAACCTGGGTTACCACGGCCACAACGTAGAGTTCTAACCACTAGACAATCACGGCTAGCATTGACGTCTTATTTTCATTCTTACACTTATAAATCATGTTTATTAGTTTTTTATAGTCTAAGGCAAGTGAATGTATTTTACTATAAAAGTTTATACAGATCATTTTAATATTAACTAATCATTTCGAATGTACAAATTTGAGAAAAATATGAAAAATTAAAGTATGAAAATCTATTTAAAGCATTTAAGTACATAATAGAAAGCAGAGTACATAGCGCCAATGCCGTGACCAGGATTCGAACCTGGGTTACCATGGCCACAACGCTGATTAAAAAGTGTGGTTGCTCCTCTTTAGATAACATTCCGGAACAAGTACTCGGCTTCAGGTGAGATTGTTTCTTATTCGTCAAATCCCTATATAGGGAACCAATCGAAATTGAGTATTTTCTTTAATTAGTATCAATCATTCAAGTCAGAAAATATCGAATGATTTTAGACATCGTCATTTTGCGGTTGTTGTTACTGATGCGACACAACCACAGCAAAGAACTTACCTTTTTCTCTCTGTGTACCAAAAATTAAACAGAACTTCCATGAACAAAGTTTCTTTCCAAGAACATTTAATGTGTGGAACAAAATAGCACGAGGCTGTTTAGCCGTCCTCTTGAATAATCAATTCCTCTTAAGTAATCTTCTGCCCATCCCACCCATTGTTTCTGGTTCTCTCGTGGTGACGATCATCGTCCAACTGACAATCTCTTGAACTGCTATCCTCGAGTGACCCCAAGACCTTGAAAAGTGCTGAACCATTAGTAAAAAAGACATAAAAAAACTTCTATATTATCCTTATAATATAGAAGTAAAGAGACTTATTATTTTGCCATCGAATTTACATACTTGTTTGTGGTGTATACAGACACTATATAAATTAGATGGTAACACTGAAATAAAGCGAGTCACTCTTTCTCTAAATGCTCAGAGTCATTAAGAAAAATTAGAGAGTGGTTGAATCAACATATTTTTTTATGGAAATCGCTCTAGACAAGGCATGAAGCCACTTGATGTAAGGAGCTAAAAAACTACTACTTCAAGGTAAAAAAACTAGCCAACAATTAGTGTTAAATGGATAGATTCTGACACAGAAAACAACAATTATTCCCTCTTTGTCAGAAATATCGTTCCTGGAATGTGAAGACTAAAGGACAAAATAAGGGAATATAGTGATAAAGACAAGAGAAGTACATAGATAGCTAAGTGAGAAATAGGTGACTTTTCAGTTAATTATCAATTACAGCTAATTAGAACAATTAAAACAGAATGTTTTTCAAACATATCTCAATCCTAGAACAAAGGTATATTTTAACATGTATTTTCTATTATTAAAGTATGTAGGAAAAATGCCTTAGGAAAAGAAACGTTCATTGACTCAGCTTTAGTATAATAATAGATGTTGAGTTTTTTTACTATCTTCTTTCCACATTTTTCTGATTATTGTTAGCATGAGTCATAGTATACAAAGACAAAAGGCCATCGTCTACCCCATTCATACCAGGACTCATGCTACAGACTTTTAAACTCCTATGAAGATATTATAAAAAAAGGGAGTTAGTCCCCTTCCTACCCCAAAATAATTCTCTTCTTGTCCATCACGACACCTCTTTCTATTCTGAAAAAGCCCTATTTGATTGGGCAAGATGATTCTCCTTGACCAATCAACAGACACTTAATGTTGGCGGTCTGAATCCAAAAAGCCCTTATCCTTCCTCTTTTGAATGCGATCCCGTCCTGACAACACGTAATTAAAATTTCTCCCTTATTTGAGTACGACGATTAGAACCTGAGCAATTTTAATGGACGTCTACTTTTCTTGGACGTTAAAGAACTTTTTATTATTAGTTGGACTTCTTAAAGCCGCAGACACAAACAGTTTTGCAAGACTTTTAAGTACTATTGTTCCATTTAACAGTATTAATACATATTTTCCTTTATCTCTGTCTTCTGTGTCTTCAATCTTTCTTTCAGCATTTTCCGACTTCGGAAAGCGACGACTGAACCGTGCTCTCGCTAAATAGCTTTAGTATTAGCCAGAAGAAACTATTAGTCAAGGAAGATGGATCCTAAGTAAACAAGCCATGCATGCGTGGTCCCCCTCTGTATGTGACTCGATGTGGCAAGTGTAAAATGCAATAAATTTGGGCAATTTGGGGCATTTTTCAGAGAAATTCAATGGATGGTCGCGGAGAAAAATCCGGACGGACGGACGGACTGACGGGCGCGCAAACCAAAATTTTTCTGAGGTCAAGGATGCTCATTTTATATCCAGAACAATTGCCTCTACATTTTGGCCAAGTTTCAGAAAAATTGAATAGATGGATCAAACGCTATGGGAGAAAAGGGTCATTTTTGCCATTTTGGGAGCTTTTGACTCCCTGGGGGCGCGAACCAGCTTTTTACCAAGGTCAGCGATACTTATTTTCTATTAGGAACAATTGCCTCCACATTTTGGCCAAGTTTCAGAGAAATTGAATGGATGGATGAAATGTTATGGGGCAAAAAATGTCATTTTTTGCCATTTCGGGGCGTTTTGACCCCCTGGGGGGCTAACCAGATTTATTTTCAAAAATCGGAAAATGTCACTTTCTAACCTGACCAAAGTTACAACTTCATGCAAAATTTCAGAGAAATTCAATGGATGGTCGCGGAGAAAAATCCGGCCGGACAGACGGACGAACTGACGGACATGCCTCAAAACATAAGTCCCCCCGATTTTATAAAATCGAGGGACCAATAAAATATATTGAAGATTAAATTCTTGTCATCTCGAAATCTTCCATGTGTGATCTTTGTTCCAGTGATTGACAAAGACTACACTACCCACCCCGGACCATAATGGAGTATTAGAACCGACCAACGATAATGCACCAGTTATATGAAGAGATGAGATCAAAAACTCACTAAAAGAAAAGACATCAAAGTGTGTTCTATTATTATTCGCCTATTATTTCTATTTTCTACTCAACAGTTGGAAAATTTTACTGTATTCAACTTTCTGTTCTAAAACAAAAGAAAGCTGCGGAGAAAAGGTCTAATTAAGTCACTTCGACTTTGACGAAAGGAAAGACAACTTCTGTGTGTATATCACTGCGACTTTATTTTTTGTATTTACTGCTGTGTATGAAAAAAAAAACCTGCAGGATAAAAAGACATTGCCAAGGCTGCCGCAAAGAAGGTTGGCTCCCTCTACTGTGCTAGTAAACTCCTCACACCTGACATTATCCTCTATCTCTACAAAGCCACCATCTGCCCATGCATGGAGTATTGTTGCCACATCTGGGCTGGTGCATCATCTACTACTCTCTCCCTCCTTGACAAGGTCCAAAAAAGAGTCGCCAACCTAATAGGTCCCTCACTGTCAATCAAGCTCCAGTCCCTGTCCCATCGCCGCAATGTAGCATCCTTGTGCTTGTTTTACAAATACTTCAATGGATTATGCTTCGATGAATTGGCTACTCTGGTGCCCCCTCGACGTACATTCACTAGACCAACTCGACAATCAACTAAATCCCATCCATTCACTGTGGAGGTTCCAGATGCCGGAGAGCTTTCTACTCAAATAGCTTCTTTCCTCGTGCTGCTGACCTCTGGAACTCCCTCCCTGCTCCCTGTTTCCCCGACAGTACTGACATGCAGAAATTTAAAATTAATGTAAACAGACATCTCGCTACGCAGATCCCCTTTTTTTTCTTCTCAGTAGCCCCTTACGTCTACAGTGGCGACCTGCCTTGTTAGGGGTGAACTATGTTAAAAAAAATAATTAAATACTATTTTCTCTTTTAGGGGAAAATAAATCTGTTTAATGATTAAAAAAACATTTATTTCCATCAGAAAATTGTTCCACTTATGGAAAACCTTGGAATATTCATTTCCTGATTAAAATGTCCTCAAGTATTTTGAAAATGAAATGAAAATCTTATTTGTAAATAAAGTACAAGGAAAACATTAATCTGTACGACATAGTTTTTTTTTTCTCGCGATAATCGAAGTTGAAAAACTGGAAAATTTCCAAAAAATATTTTCTAAGTACTTGCAAAATTATATAAAACAGTTAAAATGAATCTAAAAAAAAATAAACGAATCATAATTGACTTTTATGCCTAAGATCCAATAAGCAGACACGATTTTATAAAGAGAAAAATTATATAGTTTTTTTTCTTTATTAGTTGTTGCTGTTGTGCCTTCAGGTCGCTTATTAAATAGACTGCTTATGAGGTTAAAAAAAAATGATCCTTCGTTTTCGTGAAGTAATCATTACTGTCTTCTTTAAGAAAAATCAATCTTTTATAACCTGTAATTTTCCACATCATTGTTTTTCTTTCATTTTCTCTTTTTTATTTATTTTCTTTTTATGCAAAAAATCTAAAACAAATTTTCTTTTTTGTATTTCCTTAATCTGTCTTGACTTTGTTTACTTCAAAGTGTTTTCTTTTTAAAAGACAGCATCCCATTTGTTTCATATCCCCTCAAGGGGGATTTTTTAGTTGCCTACTTTTAGTGAGAGGAGGGAAAATTCTTTCCTTAGGATTAGTAACTTGAAAATGGTCTCTTCTTGAAGAAAGAGACGACAACATCATTTCTATGTAAACCATAATGTATTCATTTTAACTATGTGACGAATGTTGATAACTTACCTGAAGCTGAAGGATCATACTGCCTCACCGTTATCTGCCATGTAGTTTCTGTAAGGGACGCACATGTAGCCGTCTTTAGATTATATATGCGCATGCGTTTGGGTATAATAGGTTTGAAATTCATCAGTGGGGGAACTACAGTTCTGACTGAGGTCTACGAAATAAAGGAGATGACAAAGGAGAAATAGAAATGAAAAAGAGAAAGAAGAAGGGAAATGGAGAAGTGAAACGAGAAAGAAGATTCGAGTGCAGTGGGAGTAAAATGGTGAAGAGGAAGGAAGTGTACTCTATGATAAAAATGCCACTTATAGAATTGACAATCCTTTTTGTAAGCCAACCATATTTGGCCACCAATTTTCAGTCATGAATGTTCAACAGGCCATTTTTTATCATCGTCTAATACTAGAAATGATGTGGAAAACTATCAGTAACTCTGACACAATCCTCTGTTGGAACTGCCCTGATTTTGGACGTAATGGCGCTCTTTAGTTTAAAAATAGTCTGGGATTGTCTTGATAGACATTATTATTTAAATAAACCTACGGATAAATATCAAGGGATGGGAATAAATGTGAAGGATAACAACTTCTACTGATGAGGCGATCACCAAAATATCTCAGCATATCATTAAATGGCAATAAAACAATAAAACAAAGACTGTTGGATATTCATGACTGAAACTTGGTGGACAAGTCGGCCATAGACTGAAGTTTATTTACAGCAAAAGATTATTTGATTGCAGAAAGGGTTGTGAATTTTATTAACGATTCCATAGATGGTGTTTGTGGCGGTTAACTTATACATATTTTGTGTGATAAGAGGATAGGTTATAATAACCTTGCCATGAGTTCATTGTATAAATTTCACAATTCAAAACCTTTTAACCTTTTTATTTCACCATTGATTTCAGCTTAAGAAATGCTCCACGAGAATATCACCTTGAATTTACTGAAGAGCTATTTTTGTTAGAACTGTATCAACATATTATAAATTAGTGCTGAAAACTCTTCAACAGGTCAGGAATATTTACAAGATCACAGAAACGTAGATTTCCCAGTATTTCACAGAAAGTGATTACGAAATATGGGCAAACATTTCCACATTCTCATAAATGCACCTCGGTGATGATGAAAAATGAATATTTGATGAACAAGTGCTCCGGCGAGCTCACTGCACTTGTACTTCATGGCCTCCATTCAGTCTTGAGAGACAATGGATACCCTCTGTAAGAAAGGATGCACATGTAATTGTGAAGCAAGGGTTGCACAATCCCATTCACACCTCTCCTGAGTCGACACTGCTTGATTCCAGTGACAAGGAGTAATCCAGGAAGACTGGAAACAATGCCGAGATAAGCGGAGAGCACATACAGCACTTCGTATCCCCAAATGGTCACCCATTTTAGTACTGACCAGGCTCAACGTTGCTTAACTTCGGTGATCTAACGGGAACCGGTGTGTCAATGTGATTATACCGTGTATACACATACTACACTAATGTAAATACTCCCAACCCACTCGACTAGCAGAAAAATCCCACCCCTTCACTGTAGAAGTCCCTAGATGCCGAAAGATTTTCTACTCTAATAGCTTCTTTCCTCGAACCAGTTGCCTTTGGAATTCTCTCCCTGCTCCCTGTTTTCTTGACTGTACAAACATGCAGAAAATTAAATGTAATGTGAACAAACATTGTAACATGCACGAGGCGGCATATTTAGTGGGTTGCATGTTTGCAATGCATCCTAATAACTTGTTTAAGTTAGAGAAGAGAAAACACCCAACATATAGGAAATATCTCTAGTTTGTGGTTGGCCACCCAGAATTTAATTTGTCCACTTGAAAAAAAGTAATGGTTTTACAAATACGAGGTTCCCTACTGTAGTTATGACCCATTCAGGGTCTTGCAAATTTTATGACCGTCCAAATACAGAACCCCAAGTTAGTAGTCTTTTTATGTTCATAGATAAGGCTTGCCATTATTGTTAAGTGGATAACTGGGTGGTTCACCACAAAGACCAGCGATATCTCTCTATATATATTCCAGTAGATGTGCAGGGGGGAGTTAGTTGGCGTTCTGGCCATCTTGCAGTCAATTGGGGTTTGTGTGCCTCTCACAGAGAAGTAGGCTCTGGGGCTCTGTTGTAATTTGCAGGGCCGGCAGCACAGTTATAAAAGTGTGTGTGTGTGTGGGGGGGGGGGGGCTCTCCTAAAAAGTGGGGGAGCCCGGCCCACATTGCGCCCAGAATTCCAAATATGGGAATAAATTCAATATCTTGACTAAAAATGATCGTCCGATAGTGGTTAAGAAGCAGAATGGAATTCTCTATGTGATAGAAAAAGAAAAATTCAGAATATTTCAATTTTTTCGCGTCTGGGCTCAGATTACCTTATTTGGGCATATTGGGGAAAAATCACTGTTTGGGGCATATTTTGGTTTAAAATGATCGTCTGGTAGTGGTTGATGGCTCATTAGAAGCGGAATGGAATACTCTTGGTGATAGATAAAGAAACATTAAAAAAAATTCAAGTTTTTGGCTTCTGGGCCCAAACTACCATATTAGGGCATTTTGGACCAAAAAATACCTTTTTTGACATAATTTAGACATGAAATGATCTTCTGATAGTGGTTGAGGTCTTGTTGGAAGCATATTAGCAAGTCGCTTCTGGTGAAAAAAGAACAAACATAAATTTCAATTTCTGCCGACCAAATGTAAAGTTCAACAGTGACACGGTTTAGGTCATTTGTAGTTGATGAAATAAATGGATTTGGGCAAGTTTTCTATAATATGCGTGTTAAAAGGTGTATGATTTTGAAAATGTAAATGTATCGGGGTCTACGAGTATCTTGGCGTTTATTGAATTAAATAGGAAATCGATTCGACCAAGAAATTGTAGCCGCCATGTTGAATGATTAAATGTTGCAGGAACTGTGTTCGTTAATTTCATTCGCGTAATTCCGGAATGAATATAGATATAGAAGTCATAGGTAGAAATAGAAATAACGTAATCTGATATTCGCGGAAAATCATCGGAGTGAACAGGAGTGGTCATTAAGTCTTTGCGTATTGCTTTATATTATGTAGTAAATTAATACCAGGCAAATAATAAATAAGAACGGAGTCTTTTGTGAAAATCAAACTGTGTTTATTAGTTCCCGGTGTCGATGAGTGGAGTGACAGTACAGAATTGTTAGGGAGAAAAGTTTTTGCTACCACCTATATGGAGTTGGTTTGGCAGAGAGTCGTAGATGATGGGCCAAATGTAATATTTAGTGTTTGTTGGTAAAAAATAATGAAAATTTACTATAACACGCTCGAGTGAATAAGCGTAATGAATTGGTGAGTTTAGTAGCCTGTGATGGATGGGGTTATTTTCCTATTAAGCAAATATGTACAGGGGAAAAATCGTCTCTACTTTATATATAAAAATACAAGAGAAAAGAAGATTTTGTATAAAAACTCCTAATTCTGTTATTCCGGTTGATTGTCTGCCGCTGTTTTCAAAAAAGGAAAGCAAATAAATTGTGATTCACAGCTAAACTAAAGAAATGGCAAAATCAGTTTAATTCAAGTTTCATGTGTTTTGCTTCGGGTGTCGATTTTTTGGAGAAGTAAATGAAAGTCCGTAAATATACCTATAGAATAGGGACCTTTAACAAAAAACTCACCCATTTCGCTTGGTTTTCGCCAAATTTTAGATAAAATTGATTGTTGGTCTTATATTGTAATGATGACAATATAAGACGAACAATCAATTAAAACACTTGAAAAAAAGCTAAACCTAAAACCTAAACCTAAAACCTAAAACCTAAACCTAAACCTAAAACCTAAAACCTAAACCTTTTTTTTTTTAATTTTTTTTTTAAATGAGTGTTCGTCAGTCATGCTAGCCTAGTCAAAAAAAGCTAATTGGATAAAATTAAACACATGCATATCAACTTAATTATTGATGACTGTAAAGTCAAAAAGTGAGGGGGCTTGAGCCCCCCCCCCCCTGCACCCGCCCCCCCCTCGGTGCCGCCGTCCATGATTTAGTCAGGCTAAGAATTCTCATTTGCAAGTCGATCATAACGAGTATCATTGTACCCTCCAAAAAATAAAACTTTGTGGCTGATTTTTAAACTGGAGTTGAAATTTTATTTGGAGGAAGAATTCTTCTGTCGCGGCACTGACTGAGATCTCACAATTGATACTGCGACCAGTGTCCGAATCGAGCAACAAATTTGGACCAGCACGACGAACGGATGATTACGACCTGTGCAGTGAACACACACAAATGCACGTAAACGCACGTTCACAACATCTTGCTGCCCAACTCCCCACCAAGGCTTCCCCCTCAAAAAAATCAGACTCCTATCAGAGTATTGATTTACTCCTCTCCAGGAGTTAGGCACAAGGCCAGTTTTTATCTTACTCCCACAAGTAAGATGTGACCCAAGGTCGGGTCGAGAAAGTGGGGTTTAAAAATTGCCTGGGCAGCCCCGTCGGCATTCCCCGGTAGGGGCGCCTCAGGCAGTAAGCAATAAACTTACTCCTCCCCAAAGAGGGGAGGCGAAGCCTGGGAGGGTGGACCTCCTAGAACTGCACAGGACAGACCCATAGACCGGCGTAAATCAAGCCCCGAAGGCCAAGACAATACCAGTCTATGGGGTGCAGTATCCATCGGAACAGATACTACACTTTGATCTTAGCCAAAAGGCCAAGACCAGTATCAGAGTAGCCCCTTATGCTTTAGCGGCAACATGCCTAGTTTGGGGTGACTAAAAGTTTTTAAAAAATTGAATTTGAATAAGACACTCGTAGATGATTGAATGAAGTTCAATGACTTGCAAAACCACAAAACATAACTCCTGGTTAATCGGTCATTGTAATTCTTTCATTGCATACAACTATTTTCTGGTTATTCTAAGTGAAATATAATTATGTTATATAACAATTTCTGGTTAGTCTGAGTTAAAATCTGAGATGGATCCTAATGAGATTCGTAAAAATGACTGTTTATACATCCAGCATTCACAGACGCATCTAAAAACATCGACAAACAACAAAACATTAAAAAATATCTAAAAAAAATAAAAAAATATCACTAAGATAAGGAAAGGATAAATGTTTTTCTTGATTTCTCTAGCATCAGTGCATGCAAATATTATATCTTGCACAGCTATTTTTCATAGACATGTGGCATAACGGTTATAGTGTTGTTTATTAATCAGTTCTAAGTAACAGTCATCTGGCAGTTGAAGGTTCAATCCTCACTACAGATGATAATAACTAAGAATAACATAAAAATGAACGCCTCTAACTGATCATGGATGACGGAACGGGAATAATCTACCCTCTTGGATTAAATAAAACGTTCAGTTCAAAATTCTGTGCAGGTTCGACACAAAGATTCCCAAATTCGAAAAGTCGTAAAAACTTTCGGTTTGCGGCAGAGTAATCTGCTAAAAAATAGAGCGAAAGGAAACAAACAAGAACAAAAAGAAAATATATGGCGAAGTTATGTCGTTGGTGAGAAGAACTTTGAATGAAGTAATTGTGAAAGAACGGTTAATTAGTTGTTGCAATAAAATTCACGTGTAATAGTTGTGAAACAAAAACTATGCAGTTGGTGAGAAAAAATTCACATTGGAGCAGATAGAAAATCATGTTAATATCCCAGTTTAAAAATAACGCTGCGAATATGATGATATTAACAGTACTAAAATTAAATTGTAAATTTGAAATAAAAATCTTGAGTGTTCGTCAGTCATGCTAGCCTCTGAATCATAAAAGATTTTGCGTGTCACCAGCATCATAGCTTCTCACCAGGCGACCCATCCTGATCTTGAATGCATGACAAATACAGAATTATATCATATTCACTAATAGCCAATAGAAATAATTCATGAAGCCCCATATCTAATCTAATAATCAACTAGCTATTATGAATAATAAAAAACAATGTCCAGACATATCTACCTATCTATTGACGTTTTAAAACTCAATTGCTAATTAAAACTCCAAAGGTGACAATCCATCTCTTTTTCTTCCCTAAAACAAAAATGTTTCCGAAATTTTTAATTTCTCGATGCGGCGAGCGATTCTTTGGTTTTCAGATGTGGAGTATGGCACTTAGCATTGTGTCGTGGGCCATTCCTCTAGCGCTTTCAGTTTCTCGACCGTCTTCAGGAGGTTGTGTCTTATTGTTACTAAAAGCCGTATTTATAGTTTTATTATTGATTATATATCTATCAATTTACATATGTATACACATATATATATATATTTCTTTCTTTATTTATTTCTATTTTATTATTATTATTATTATTATTATTATTATTTATTATGTATTAATTGTTATATACTGATAGGGCATTAATACCAGTGGTGAATGCTATTTTATTAATTGTGGGTTATCATTTTTTATGTGTAGGGTTTCGAAGATTTTTAGTCTGTTGGTGCAGTTGTTTTTATGTATGATCTTAGTATTAGTTGTTAATATTTGTCTTAGTTCGGTTGATTTTATGCTTTTTTGTGTGTGGTAATGTGTCGCTGGATGACACTAGTGTCGTTTAAGTGATGCGTAAGGCGTCAGGAGAGGGATGTAGTTATATGGCCAATATAAGTACTGTATTTGTCTGTTTGGGTCTTGGGAAAACATTCCTCGAATGGTCATTGGAACAAATACAGTACGTTTGTTTGGTTTAGGGAGGAGTTAGTAGTGTTATTATTTTTGATTATTAAGTTAGAGATTTTGAATTTAGTGTAGTAAATTATTAGTTTTATTTTTTGTTGTTGGTCGGTGAGTTTAGTGTGTCGGTTTATTATGTTAGTTATAGCTTTTTAGCCGAGTTTCAAGTTAGAATGCATTTGTTTTTTTATAGTACAAGGAAAGAGTGTCATTTTTATTGTGCTTTTTTGTCTGATACTTTTGGTGTAGAGAGGTTAGATATAGTTTTATTTGTTGGTCAACAACTCTGTTGGGGAAATTGTTATTTACTAGGGTTTGTTTGATGTTGGTTAGTTTTTTGTAGAATATTGTTTTGGGTGAAGATATCGTGTGTGTGCGGTGGATGAGGTATTTTATTAAGGCAGTTTTATAATTTTGGGGACATTCGCTGTGATAGTTGAGCAAAGGTACCAATACACGACACCATAAAAATCATCCTCAACCAAGTTTATAAGCATAGCTCCATACCACCCCTATCAATAAAACCCCAAACCCTTGAAAAACTTCTCCAAAAGTGCACCACACAAGTCCCATTCACTGACCCCTCCAGAAAAATATACATCCAAATTGACAGCCTTTCGATGAGGCAACCCTTAGTTATCACTATTCTCTGGTCAACACTCAGCTGCAGTGGTAGTACTTGTCAACACTCCATCTATACGTTAAATAGAAACTATCGTTTACAGACTCT
The DNA here is from genome assembly GCA_963556195.1 of Sepiola atlantica. Classification (NCBI taxonomy): domain Eukaryota; kingdom Metazoa; phylum Mollusca; class Cephalopoda; order Sepiida; family Sepiolidae; genus Sepiola; species Sepiola atlantica. The sequence goes on along the minus strand of OY744521.1, from coordinate 42,389,021 downwards.
TTGTTTACAAAATATACGGTTATAAAACAAATTACTCTGCAAATCAATCGTAGACAAAACAAATTAACTGTTTTAAAACCCAACAGACAACCATTATGTAGATGTTGAGAAAAACATTGCATTTAGTTGTTGCTGTTAGTTGGCCCCTGTCCTCTCCAAACTCTACAAAAAATGCCTTGTTGGATCTTGCTTCTCTGATATAGTGAACATTGCTTCTGTGGTATGAGTCTTCAAGGATTCTGGTGAAAGAACTGAGCCGCAAAATTATCGCCCCATCAGTTTACTCCGACTCTTCCCTAAAGTCTTTAAATCTTTAATCAATTTAGCAATTGTCTGCCACCTCGTTAGTGTTAAACTTCTTTCTGACCATCAGTATGGATTTAGGCAAACACGTTCTTCTTGTTGATATCCTAACGCTCATTTCTGAACGAATATATAATACACTGGATAAGGCCGGTGAAGCTAGGATAGTAGTGCTTGATATATCTAAAGTTTTTAACAAGGTCTGATAAGAAGGTCTTCTCATGACAATTATTTAGTATGGTATTACTGGACGAATATTTAATATAATTAGATCCTTCCTAGCCAAAATGAAAGATCCAGGTTGTCCCTGATGGCCGTACGTCTATGCAACATGACATTAATGCTGGTATACCCCAGGGGTCGATCCTTGGACCTTATGGTTCCTGATTTTTATAAACGACCTCCTGTGTCCGAGATGGTTATATTTGCTGATGACACCATGTTCTACTCTCGACATGCGGGTAAAACAAAAGCGCACATACCCAAAGCAATGGCTGAATTATTAGTAAATGACTTCCAGTATGTAGTGGAATGGAACCAAAAATGAATGATTACATTTAATGTTGAATCGGGACATAAATGAATATTAACAGTTAATCTTACTAAGACAAAGCTCCTTTCCTTTAATAATTATAAGAAATCTCTTCAACCACCGATTGACATGGCAAGTAGCACCCTATCTGAGAGTCCAGTATTAAAACTCCTTGAACTAACATTCGAGAAAATACATGTAAGATACTGCCAAGGCTGCTGCAAGAAAGGTGGGATTCCTCTACCATTCTAGAAAACTTCTCACACATGTCAGTATCCTATATCTCTTTAAAGCCACCATCCTCCCATGCAATGAGTACTGTTGTCACATCTGGGCTGGTGCATCAACCGCTAGTCTCTACCTCTTAGACAGGGTCCAAAAAAAAGTCTGTAATCTAATAGGCCCTCCACTGTTCACCAAGCTCCAGCTCCTGTCCCATTGCCGCAATGCTGCATCCCTACAAGTACTATAATAGAATGTGCTCCGACAAACTTGCTGCTCTGGTGCCCCCTCAATTAATTCACAGTAGCCCCTTACGTATCAGTGGCAACATGCCTTGTTTGGGGTGAAAAAAATAAAAATATATTTTTTTAAAAACATAATGAAAGCCGTTGTTTGAATAGAAAAGTGTGAGTGACACTTAAGAGTTCGAGGTGACCCCAGAACGGAAGTCAACGAAACCATGTGACTTCCAGACGCAGATCTTTTATCTCTTTTCTGGCTATACTTAAAGTAGAGAAGACGTGTCCGGGGACCGTCCATGATGGGAGGAGAGCTCACAATGTAACTAGGTGTAGCAAGACGAGCTATCTATCTGTCTGTCTTTTTCTATAATGCAAGTTACCCGTTTTTCTGATTTTTCCTGTGACTGTTCTTCTCTATTTAATAAACACTTTTATAAATCTACATCGGCGTCCGAGTGGTTTTGTCAGCAGAGCAATAGACCCTCGGTTCCCCTTCGGTTGTACACACTTAGTAACTGAAAGTGCAACAGTTGTGAGAGAAAAATTAAATGATTGGTGAGAAGGACTTCACATTTATTTGCCGTGAAAGTATAGGTTTATATTTGCATAAAAATTCAGTGCATACATATAAACAAATAGTTTGTATCATTTGAATTATTCGGACTACTATCTTCATTGTTATTTTCATAGCATTTCAACTGAAACCTTTATTTAACACCCGGGGTAGATTGTTCTCGTTTCGTCAGCCATGACCGAGTATTGATTTACTCCTCTCCAGGAGTTAGGCACAAGGCCAGTTTATATCTTACTCCCACAAGTAAGATGTGACCCAAGGTCAGGTCGGGAAAGTGGGGTTAAAAATTGCCTGGGCAGCCCCGTCGGCATTCCCCGGTAGGGGCGCCTCAGGCAGTAAGCAATAAACTTACTCCTCCCCAAAGAGTGGAGGCGAAGCCTGGGAGGGTGGACCTCCTAGAACTGCACAGGACAGACCTATAGACAGGCGTAAATCAAGCCCCAAAGGCCAAGACAATACCAGTCTATGGGGTGTAGTATCCATCAGAACAGATACTACACTTTGATCTTAGCCAAAAGGCTTTTTGCCTGTAGTAAGAACTGAACCTTCAACCTCCAGAAGTCTGTCACTTAGAACTGATTTATTTAACCGTTATGCCACAGGTCCATGAAAAAATAGCTGTGTAAGATAAAATATTTGCATGAACTGATGCCAGAAAAATCAAGAAAAAACATTTAACCTTTTTTTTTTGTAGAACTCCAAAATCTAATATTCTCTTTCCTATCTTTTTTTAGCAATAAATACTTTTTGTTTGTTCAGTCTTTCTTAATTTATTGTTGTATGTCGCTGTTTTTAGACATGTCTATGTATCTTCTTATGAGGTGCCGTCTGTCGGTCAGTCGATAGTGAGGTTGGTCAGAAGACAGGTAGGTCATGCTTGAATTTGGCCTGCCACACTTCAGTTTGAAATGTCATTTTTATCGCTAGATGCGCTGATCGAATCGACGTATCTTACGAATAGGCTTTCTTGTTTTGAAGACGAACAAAAGAAAAATCAACAAGCATTATTTCCTTCGGCAACTTTATCTTCAAAATATTCCGCATCCTAATTTTCCATCTAACGCCTCTCCATCTTTTTTTTCAAGGTTACTCCGTTCCCCCATCCCCTCGGTTTGCTAAAAGTGCAACCATCTTTGTTCTTTTCAAGATGTCTACCTTTCAACTTCCTGTTACCAACAAAATGTCCTCCTTTTTACGTTTCTATTTGATGATGATGTCTAAGATCTTTGCATCAATTTGCCTGAAAAGCAACGCATTCCAATAGGATTTTCCCATCAAAAGATTTGTTGGGTTTTTCTTTCTTTTGAGATTCCATCTTCACCATTTCAAAATGCTTTTAAAAACATTCTTTCATTTGGATAACATTTTTTAAAAAAAAACTAGTTTTTAAAAGATTCTCTCTCTCTCTCTTTCTCTCTCTCTCTCACACACACTCTCTCTCTCTCACACACACACTCTCTCTCTCTCTCTATCTTTCGTTTCCGTTTCTTCCTTCTTATTTTCTAATTCTGAATAATGTTTTTCTCCAATTACTCTACTCAATTACATCATTTCTCTTTCTCTTTCTCTTCCTCTCTCTTTTCTCTCTGTTTTCTTTTCTTTCTTCTTATTTTCTAATTCTGAATGATGCCTTTTCTCTAAATCTTCCTACTAATTACACCCCCCCCCTCTCTCTCTCTCTCTCTCTTGTTCTTCTCGGTATATTTTATAAAATACATGTAGTATGCTCGGCAATACGAGAAATAGCAAAAATAGATTACCGGCTTGCTAAGCCTCTGCATTTCCTTCTATCCTCGTCTTGCTTCACCTTTTCTTTTATTTTCTTTACTTCCCCTCCTAAAAGTAAACATACAATTCTACAACAATGTCAAAAAACAGTTTACATCATCATTTCACAATTAAAAAAATAGTCTGGTGTTCGTTAACCAATAAAAACGCTTCCACTGTATAATATATGTATTTTTTACCTTAGAAAATTGCACACATTTCGACTTACAGTAAGAATATCCTTTGTATGAAGAAAAGAATTGAAAACAATATTAGTCAAGCAATGTGTAACTTTGTAAGCTTTTAAATATTCTATAAAATAAGTACACATTTGATAGATGCATTATTCTATGTTTTTTGAGACAAGGTGTGAATATCCTGTAGGTAAAACAGTTGATGTGATACAGAACAACTGGTGTCAGTAGTTAATTCGGAGGCTACAAGTTGACTTATCTTTGTGTCATTTATTTTCTATCTGAAGTGCCACATGTGGACGAGTTAGTCCAATATTGTTGGAAGGAGGTACCAGCAGGTTAATCCAATATTGTTGGAAGGAGGTACCAGCAGGTAAATCCAATATTGTTGGAAGGAGGTACCAGCAGGTAAATCCAATATTGTTGGAAGGAGGTACCGGTGTTGAGTCAAAGGGCATCCCTCAATATTAAAACTCTGTAGCATTACCTACTCTTTTCTACACACTTACGCATACATCCACCAGGGGGCCTTTCAGACTCGTATTATCTCCCCTTTCACGATGGTAGAAGACCCTACAATTTGTGATATGGAAAGGGATACAAGAAAATTCGGTACTTATATAGAGAACGACCCGCGTTTCTGTGACTTTGCGTCGTCAACGTTCGGGCAGGTTATGAAAGCGCCCGGGAGTTGCCGAAACTATTCGCCGATCAAGGCTTGGGAACCAATTAAGTTGCTTAACCGAGGATTTGGGCTAATTTGGGCTATTTTTCATAGTTTTTGACTATTTTACATTCATGAAAACCCTTTCACATCCTGTAAATGGTCCTAATTTACAGTACTATATCAGATTTAACCATCTATATCCATTCATAGCTTTTGAGGATGTGTTAGGACCTGCAATGTCGCATGAAACCACTTTTTCACCGAAAAATGATGGATTTTGAGTCCCGTGGAGCCCTAACGGCTATTTTTGGCCTGCACCTTCTGAATTTTGCAAAGTTTTGAAAATGTTTGATTGTTTAGTGTTATTTATGTATAAATGAACACAAAAAAATACTACTCGCATGAATCTGAAATTTTCACCCATTACGTCCCACCCCTAAAATAAAAATAAAAAATTTTTTGAAACTTTTCATTGCATAAAAAAAACATTTTATTTAAAAACATTTGCTTAACAATGGTTCCTTTGACAAAAAAAATAAGATGAGGATTGATAAATTGTATTATTTTGGTTTATTCGGATTACTATTCTCATCTTCGTTGTTATTTTCACAAGGTTTCGGCCAATGTAATCAGCCAAAACCTTGTGAAAATAACAAATTTGGTAGTCCGAATAATACAAATAAAGCAAATTATCAATCCTCATCTAAAAAATTCAAGAAATGATACAACAATGGAAACAAATAAGGTCGGAGGTTACATCAGCCAAAATGTTTTGCAAATAACAAACAAGATGAGAATAGTAGTCCGAATAATCCAAATACTACAATCAATAAAAGAATTGTGCTTTACGATTAAACAAACCGTTATTAAAACGATTTATTATTAATTATTATTATTATTATTATTATTATTATTATTATTATTATTTCTGCTCGCTAGGAGTTATCACACAAGTCATTGTAAGTGATTACTGACTGTAAACAACCAGTGGTGTTCCCTGGCGTCTGAGTGACAACAAACCTCCCAAAATTTCCAGTACTCTCCACTTCTTTTCAATCACCACCATAAATGACCTTGCAGTATCGCAACAGCCGCCTACCATTGATTTCTCACTGGCAACCACCATTGGTTTCCCCTGGAATTTGGGTGGCAATAAGCCTGCCAACATTCCAGCATTATCTGAACTCTTCCACTAGAGATCTGGTTAGTACTGCCCCTCCTCGGTCTTCCCATCCTCCTTGACCCTCTGCGACTATTTTGTGTGGTGTCAGCCGAGGCCGATGCCATCATTTTTTTTTTTGGGGGGGGGGGGCAGCTTATGATATATCTTTCAGTTTTTGTTCCTTGGTTCGTGTGGTGGTGTTCTTCCTGTGGTTTTGTTTTCTTCCTATTGTAACTTCCATGTGACTGGTTACTGTTCGTAGCTTATGAGGGTTGGTTTCTGCATTCAAGGATTTACCTTAAAGCTGCAGCTGTTTTAATCATTGCCATCCTTTGTTTCAGTGATCTCTTTGATTCCAATTTCTCCCAGTCTTTTTTCCAGGTTTTTTGGAACTGTTCCTACGATTATTGGTATTATATTGACTTTCTTCATGCTCCATATCCCTTTCAGTTCTCTAGCAAGTTCCGTGTATTTGCTTCGTTTTTCTGTCTTGTTGAGCTTCACTCTGTGGTCTGCTGGAATGGCAAAGTTTACGATTTGGCAGGACTTTTTTTCTTGTCGATTATTATAACATCTGGTCTCTTTGCATGTATGAGTTTATCTGTTTGTACATTTATATTCCAGAGGATTTTGTGTTTTTCGTTTTCCAGTACTGTCTCTGGTTTATGTTCAAAATTCAATCGTTTGCATAGTTCCCAGTGTACTGCTTTCCTCACACAGTCATATCTGTTTTTATTCTTTTTGGGCTAGTTTGCTGCATTCACTTATATGATTTACTATTTCGTCTCTTTGCCCACACAGTCTGCATTTACTGCTTTTCTGGGTTTTATCTATTTTAGCTTTAATGTAATTTGTCTTAATCTCATTGTTCTGTGCAGCCGTCAGTAAAGATTCTGTTTCTCTGCTCAAGTGTCCTTTTCTTGGCCATGCTCAGCTATTTTGGTTGGTTTCTTCTCGTGTCAGTCTTATAAAGCATCCATGTAGTTGTTTTTCTTCCCACTTTTCTTTTTTTGTGTTTTTTTTTTCTTCTGGTTTCGGTGCTTCCTGAGTTGATCATTGGAACGGTGTCTCTTGCTGCAGTGATTAGCCTTTCTGTGTTCTGGTTTATGTATTTCTCCAGCTCTTTTTTGTGTCTACCACACAGTCTTCTATAGTTACCAGTCCTCTTCCCCCTTCGTTTCTGTTTATGTAGAGACTCTCTGTATCGTCTTTTGTGTGTAGTACATTGTGCATGGTCATTAATTTTTTTCTTTAGCCCTTTTAAATGGTCCATAGTATCTTACTAGTTATACTGCCCAGGTGTTTATTCCTTTTACTAGATTTCTGCTATATAATTTCGTTTCTAAGAGTTTTCTTGTTCTTCGTAAATATTCTTTTCCAATCTTCCTTTTATTTCTGTAGATTTTATGGTATCTGCTTCCAGAACTCCCAAATATTTATAACTCTTCTGTTCGCTTAGCGCCCTCATCTCCTCTTGGTTGGGCAGCTCTATACCCTCTGTCGTCTCCAGTTTTCCCCTTTTCATCTCGAGCAGTGCACACTTTTCCATTCTTTTTCTTCTTCTTCTTATTATTATTTTATGTCCTTTTTGGTGGATGTCCGTTTTTAACTATCTTCTCAATTTAATCTAAAAAATATATTGCATAGAACACTTACATCTCTCTATATACTAGTAAAAGTGTGGATATTGCTAGTCCCCGTGCACAATAAATGATGCCTAGAAAGATCATTTATGACGTAATAAAGCATTGCCATCATCAACTAAAACAGGTGGAAAACATCTGGAAGATTCTTTATGACGTAATAAATGATGAAGTAACAATAGGAGTCATCCTATTGTTACTTCATCATTTATTATATTATTATCATCAAAGAATAATGTCATATATATATATATATATATATATATATATATATATATATATATATATATATATATAAAATTACTTAATAATAAATATTTAAAAATTATTATCCACATATGTATACGTTTCATCCTAATAGAATCGTCAGTGTGGAAAATAACTGTTCAACTGGTTGCACGATTCGAACCTCTGGACACGAGTCACTTTTAATTCAAATCCGAGAGCGCTAACCAAGAAGCCAACTTCAACAGCTACGCAACAAGCCGAGAAATAAACCCTATTTATGTGATTTTAAAGTGGACAAAATATCAGCCGACCTAACAGCGTTTAACAGATCATTAATTTAAAATACCGAACTACGAGTCAGTAGTGATTTTGAAACTGGATTCGTGCCCTCCAACTGGCAAGAATTAACATCTCCTACACTGAAGATTGCATAAGCATGGCATATCGAAATCTGTAGGTAATAATAATAAATATTTATTTAAAAAATCTTGTTATATATATATATATATATATATATATATATAGTCTCGGAAGTTTCTCAACCATTAAAACTATAAAAAAAACAACAACAAAAACATTTTAGTCCCAAGTCGTTCGGTGGAAAGTCACTCTTTCGTAATTCAATTTACTTTTCGCAGTCACTATATTAGTTTGCTTCCAAGAATGTAGGCTAATCTTAACATTATTTAAGGGATCATCAGTTGTTTACCATGAAAAACTGTTTCGGGAATTTAAAAACAAAACAATATTTTATTTCATGGCTTCCCAGCAGAGTTGATCAGACACCACTTCCTTTAAAAGACAAGAACACAAACGTTCCGTATATTAGATCTAAGTTTGGTGCCAGATAAATGTTTTGCTAACTTATTTAGTTATTAAAAAAATGTCCTCCTTACCTGTGTTGTTCGTCTGTGTCTAAGAAAATGTATCCGTTATTTACAAAAAATTTGCTGTATGTTAAAGTGTTCGGACGAATCAATTACGCTACTTTTTAGGTGATTTATAGTTTTATCTATTTTTATTTTTATGATTTTATTATATTCAGTTTTATATTAAAAATATTTAAAAATTAAAAATATATATATATACATGTATTTTTTTTACTATTATTATATGTGTTATATATATATACGTTTATACAATTAATTTAATTGTCTAAATATTTTATTATGATCGCCACCTTATTTAATCATTCTTATTATTAAGTCAGAAATTGGGGGTATAAAATCTACTAATTTTAAGGTAACACGAACAATCCTCAGAAATTCGGACATAATGCTCCCACAAAAAATATACACAGGGCAAGTATTATTTTTATGTGGCATATGCACGATACGAAAAGGGAAGGAATTTCTTTTATTAAACAGTTTATAGATAAATATTTTATCTCCAATTTTTATATCCAAATCACGAAATGTAGCTTGTGTTCCCGTATGTTCACAATTTAATTTGAACTCTTTAGGATATATTAAATGTTTAGTATTTTCAAACTCTTCGTTATCATTAATATATATATATATATATATATATATATAGAGAGAGAGAGATAACTTAGGTAAAATTAATTACGACATGATCTTTTATTTATGCTCCAAGAATTCAACATAAACAACAGTTTATGTATGATCGTTTCTGAGACGATGTGGAATTTTATTGATATCGAGTCTTCATCAGCAGAGAGTAATATATATATATATATATATATATATATATATATATATATATATATTAGAGTCTCTTTATCAGCACAGGGTATAGACGCCAACTTAGAAGCCAACAACCAGCATCAAAATCATAGAGTTTAACACTCCCAGTTATACAGCTAGATAAGATGAAGAGAGTAAGGGTATGCATAAAGCAAACCAGTTCAAACGGATATACAAAATGGAGCACAAAGGAGAAAAACGGTTTTTAGATTACAAAACAGTTTAAACGGATATACAAAGGGACACAAAGGGAGAAGAACGGTTTTTAGATTACAGGTAACGTAAAACACGCCTCAAAGAAAAAGAAAAACATTGTTTTATACAATTAGAAGGCAGATTTACTCCCTATGAAGAATTATGCAAATATATGATCATATACAATGAAAAAAGTAGATATTAGACGAATTGCCTTGACCCGGAGGTTTTAGTGTACAGATACAATTCTTTTGAATAGAATATTTCATCAAACAGTTTCCAAACATTCCCTTTTAATACTATTATTTCTATGTTCTACATGTTTTGTATTGAATTAATTCATTTAATCTTTCAGAATTACAAATAAGAAAGAAAGTTAACATGTCCAAGTAAATATTTCTCCAACGACAAATAAATCCATAAAATAATATAAACAAAAATGAAAATTAATTATTTTCGAAGTTTCAATAAAATCACCTCTCATCTTTCTCTTAAATAAAGTGTACCATTCCTTGCATAAGTAAGTGTATAGCCGTGCTGAGGGGATCTTATTTTGGTTTCGAATACTATGTTATTTTTAATATTTAGTCAGGGTTTACTTGTAGGGTGAAGTATCCTCATGTCAGGTTGTCCTGACAAACTCTTGTACAAAAAAGCCGAAGACACTCGAGGATTGTGTCTAGTAGGTAATTCAAACTCTACTTTGTATGTGTGTACGCATATGTGTGTTATATGTTAATTGATACACGTACAGTCAAAAACAATTTACAAAGAACACTTGATATTTTTGTCAGTTTCTCTTTTATATTATGTTGCATATAACTAAACATAACTTTTCTCACGTCATCCTTTTCTATTTTTTCTCTTTGTTTCCCTTGTTTTAATTCTATGGACCCTCTTTACCATCTTTGGAGTTTTACATTTCTTCTTTCTCTCCTTATTCTCCATCACCTTTGCTTGCATCTTCATCTCTCATCGATCTGGTATACTTTGACTTTTTATATCTGACTCTGACTTATTCTCGATATTCCTTATGGGTCTTCAGATAAAATAAAAGAACCCTTCTTTCCTTCGACTCCGAAACTGGCATCACCGTAAATTTGACAGTATAAAAAGAAGAAAATACTGCCAGCAAGAAATAATGAGATCCGTGTGTATTAGAATAACTTGGCGGAAAACAAAGGAAACTGTATTTCCAAAAGGAAACTTTACCGGTATGAAAAGAACCTGTTTTGGTACAGCATTGCAAAAACTGTGTACATATAACACAAAAAGAGATTGAGAAGAAAGGGATCTTCATACAAACCATGTGGCAAAGATCTTTCCACTCAAAAAAAAAAACAACATTTTCAGTTTAGGTTTTGATGTATTTACACATCTCTGTAAGAGTCTCTGTTTGTTTGTCCATCTGTCTGTCCCTTAGTCTGTCGTACTTCAGTTTGAAATATAATTTTAATTTGAAAATTGGGTAAAATGCCGTTATAAACCACGAATAATCATTTTTTTTAGCCTTAACGTTCGTCTCTGATGTGTTAACTAACTGTGCCAGAAAAAATTAAATTTAAAAAAAAAAGTTTTGACTGTAATTCAACCGAACCGAATTTCGTGCAACCCACTTTCTGCCTTTTTCTCCAAACGTTTTTACTGTCTTTCAATTTCCAACAAAATTTCATGCAACCCACTTTCTGCCTTTCTCTCTCCAATCCAAAATCGCTTCTCCTCCTTCCCAGCTGTCCTCTTCATTTATATCACCTGATATCCACATATGCAAATCACATAAACACCTGCACCTATGAAGAGAAGCCCTTTTTAAATCTGCATACGACATGCAAAGCACTTCCTTCTTTTTCCTGATGGTGAGTGTTCCTCTTTATTGTCACATGATGAAGGATATTTTATTCGAAAAATTAAAATAAAATGATTTTAAATAAGACATTGCATCTGATTGGTGGTTTCTAACGGTATTTTACCAAATTTTCACACTTAAATCAAAACAGATGCTTCAAAATAACTTTTTTCCATTTTTCATTATGATTTTCTTCATTAAGGACTACAAACGGCTTATTTGAGACAAGCCAAAAGCAATTTAATAAAAGACTAAAGAGATACTGCTGCTGATGACTTTTGATTTGAAGAGTTCGAATGCAAAACACGATACACGTCATTTTCAAAATCACGAAACTGTCCGTACAAAAAGTGTTGCATTTCAAGACTCGCCGAGACACCAAAACTCTGTGTTACATAATATGATAGCGAAATAATTTTTGTTTGATTTCAATTAAAATCAGCTTTCAGTTGAAGTCTAGATTTTATATATTCGTGTTTTTATTGTTTAAGCTCTCAATTTAAATGAATTGGATTTGTCGCGTTTTGCATTCGAACTCTTCATATATATATATATATATGAATTTTGTCTGTGGTGATTTCTGTTGGCCTAATGAATGGATTAGGGTGTAGGATCGTGACTCTCTTCTGAATCTACGAACTTCGTTCGCACCCGTCTGACCGCCTGAAACCACCACTTCCTGCACTAATTAGGACGTAAGTGTTTTTATTGTTTAAGGTCTCAATTTAAAGAGATACTGCTGATGATGGTGGTGGTGATGATTTGGTTAGGGCAGTTGTTCCAAACAACCCCAAGGATCGCCATCTAAATTTGAAGTCTGATTTCTGAGGATAACCAGAGGGTACTAATAAATATATGTTAATAATTCACAGTTGGTCACAGTTTTATTTTAAGTAATGCAACTTATTTGCGTGAAAATTGTAACAAAACTAGTGCGGTCATAAAACACCTACACTCAATCAGTTTCAAGATTGCCACTGAGAAAACTTTTGGAGTTTTTATAATTTGTTGCAATCTATTCTTGGTTATTTCTAATTCCCAAAGTATTTAGTTGTTACACTAGTCACTTTGTTATGTAATTCATTGTACTAATTCTGTAAATCAGTTAAATTTATCAACAAAGTATAAAAATATTTTTGCTAACCACTGAAGAAAAAACTTGATTTTTGTCTCTGCAAATATATTTTTCCTTTTCTATCTTGTTTTCATTCTCGTTTCTTATCATCCACACATTTGTATATACTTACCATTCCTTTTCCCCCCTTCTCTCCTTTAGAATTGGTTATTATGATCCTTCTGGTGCAGTGTACTGTGTATGGGTATTAGTTTAATAATTCTTTGATCCAGGTGCCTGAGTTTTTCTTTTGTCAAGCTTTACAAAAACGGGAATAAATTCCATATATCAGGTAAAATCATGGCCTGAGATTGGTTGCGTTCTCCTTGGATACAGAATGTTATTGTTTTTATAAAAAAAGAGAAAATTCTCAATTCTTTCTGAGATTTTGGGCCAGAGTTATCATATTTGGGCAGTTTGGTCCCAAATCACTATTTTTGGCATTAGGTGGCAAAAATGATCACCGGAAATTTTTTGATGGCTCGTTGGGAGACGAATTTCATTATCTTTGCAAGGAAATGAGAAAATTCAAATTTTCTAGGGTTCTGGTGAAGTCCTATTCCCAATTCATTAAATCTAGACTGCCCGAGCAGAGGCTTGGTTTCCATGAGTCTTGACAAATAACATATAGAGTTTTGAATAGTTGTAAACCTCTATTCAAACCATCATCAATGGAGCAGAAGTCATCTCCTCAGTATCTGATAAAGCTAAACTTTTTGCAAAGAATTTTGCATCAAATTCCACCTTCTGCAATCAGGGTCGCCTACCTCTTGAGTTTCTCCCTATGACTTTAAACATTCTAAGTGACACCCATTACTTGTCCAGGATCTAACCAAACTTATCGAAAACCTTGATGCCAGCGAGGTAACTGTTCTTGACAAAATTCAAGTCATAATGCTGAAGAAGCTGCAAACAAACAAACCCCTATCCTTACAATCCTTGTTCAATCGTTGCTTAAAAGAGAAACGCTTCTTATCACCTTAGTAAACTGCGTCAGTCTGCCCAGTATTTAAAAATACTGGAGATCAGTATTCTGCATCTCAGTACGGACCAATTAATCTCCTGCGTGTCACTAGGAAGATGTTTAAATGAAGAATTCAAACGTTAAAATTGAGACCTTAATCAATAAAAACACTAATCTATAAAATCTAGACTTCGAATGAAAGCTTATTTTAATTGAAATGAAAAATAAATTATTTCGGTATCATATTATGCAACACATAGTTTTGTGGTGTGGTCGAGTCTTGAAATGCAACACTTTTTGTAGGGACAGTTTCGTGATTTTGAAAATGGCGTTTATCGTGTTTTGCATTCGAACTCTTCAAATCAAAAAGTTATCAACCACCTCAGAGAAAATCAATCTACTCAGTAACAAGCAATATCGATTTCATCCTGCCAGATTAACAGCTGACGTGCTGACTGTAATATCAGACAAGCTCAGTGAACTTATTGACAGAGGCTTCGTTTCTAGAGCAATAGCTCTTGATATATTAAAGGCCTTTGATAAAGTTTGACATAAAAGTTTGCTTTCTAGCTATGGTATCTCTGGAAATGGCTTCTCAACCATCAAATCCTTTCTCTATGATAGGTTTATAAAAGTGGTTGTTGATGGACAGAAGTCTGAAGCACATAGCATCAATGCTGGCGTGCCTCAAGGATTAATTCTAGGCCCAACTCTCTTCCTGATCTTCATCAATGATCTCCCAAATCACATTCTAAGATCATTCGTTGAAATTTATGCAGATCACCATCTATGGCAGCACTTCGAAGAGCATTAATGATCATAATCTTTTTGGTTTTGTCTCTTATGAACTGGATCATTTAGTGCAATGTAGTAAAAGTGTTTGGTACCTTTAATACACCTAAACCAAACTTCTTATTTTTCACCATCAATACTCGGATTCTCACTTTGCCTCAGTTGAAATTACTGGCTATCTCCTTGAGAAAACCTCTCCTTTGATAAGTTTATAGGGCGGACTTTCACTCCAGACCTGAAATGAAACACTTATATCTAATATGTTGTTAAGGTTGCTGGAAAAATGGTTGGATCATTCTACCAGAGGGTATCTTACTCCTGACGCAATCCTCTACCTTTATAAAAATCAGATACACCCTAAGAGGAAGTACTGTTGCCACATCTGGGTAGGTGTCGCTCAGAATATCCTTTCCTGTCTTGACAGAATATGAATTGACTTCGAAATCTAGTAGGGGATGTCCTCTTCTCTTCAATACAGCCTTTTTCTCTCAGAAAGGGCATTGCTAGTCTTTCTCTACTCTATCCGTTTTTTTTCATGGTAGGTGCTCGACTGAGCTCCAATCTCTGATTCCCACCTGTAAGATATTCACAGCAAAAACTCGTTTAGTTACAACCACTGTAAATAATTTTTATTTCTTCCGCCTGTATAACTAAACAGAACTTCAGGATCAAAGTTTTTTTCCACAAACTACCCTGCTTCCCAGCTGACAACATAGTCGTTTCAAAGTCCAATGTTAACAAATTTTTATAAAACTTAATAATCAAATTCTGCCTAGTTTAAATCATCATTTCCAATCTTCACGGTATTGTTTTATTATCCACCTAACAAACTCATTAACCCTGATCCTCGAATGGCCTTTAGGCCTTGATAAGCAGTGACTTATGAGTACAAAAAACGATAACACCGTCATTTCACCAGATATTTGCTCACAGCTAGAAGCTTTTTTAACTGAACTATGGCTGATAAATTGTGAAGTGGATTGAAAGTTCTGTCGAGAGACAAACATGTGAGGTCATTCCAGAGTTAACCTGATGCAAGGTTTTCATAACTTTCAATCAAAGACATATTCCATAGGATGCCCATCTTGTCACGCCCAAAAACTGTATCAAAATGTCTCATCCCTGCTGTTCAATATGTGATGAACTTGGTCATGCTCTTAAAGGCAAAGTGTTGTATTGTTAATTAACTGTGCCAGAAAAAATAAAAGAATTTTTAAAAAAAAGTTTGGACTGTAATTCAATTTCCAACCAAATTCCGTGCAACCCACTTTCTCACTGCCTTTCTCTCTCCAATCCAAATCGCTTCTCCTCTTTCCCAGCTGTCTTCTTCATTTATATCACCTGATATCCACATATGCAAATCAGACCACCATAAACACCTGCACCTATGAAGAGAAGCCTTTTTAAAATCTTCATACACGACATGCGAAACACCTCATTCTTTTTCCTGATGTTGAGTGTTCCTTTTTATTGTCACAGGTATCCATATTGACTGGATGAAATCTCTGTACTTCTTAACTGTAATATCCATAATGTTTGATAATTCCCTGTGTTATTGATGATATTTCTTAATTATGGAATTTGTGCTTACATTAGAAATGGCTTTCCATATCCTGTCTGCTCACCCTTCTGCCAAACTTCACGTCAGTGGAGATTTTAATGTTCACAATGTTTAATGGTTATTTCACTCAAACACGACAAATGATGAAGGGAGGTTTTTTCACGATTTTTTCCTTGCTTATGATCTAACACACATTGTTGACACAAACCTATTCGCATACCTGATTCTGACGGACATTTTGCAAGTCTTCTTGACCTTTTTCTGACAACTTGTCCTTAACTGTGCTCATCCACTGTTCTGTCACTCAATTGTCTCAATTAAGATAAAATAAAAGAACAACAAGAACTCTGATGTCCCTCTCCATCGCATAGTGTATCGATACTCGATGGCTTACTTCGACAATCTCAGATCTTTCATATCATAAATTCCTCTGCAGTCTATGTTTGAAAGCAATGTGTCCTCTTTCGTATCCGATTTTTACTGATTGGTTAATCGTTGGTATAGAGAGATTCATACTCTCCAAGAAATTCCAACAGTAGCCAAACTGCCAGCCATGGTAGATCCCAAAATGTGCCATTGCTCACAGACACCACTATTTTAATTGTTAGCCTCAAATGTGTCAAAATTTGTCAACTTCATAAGGAACATGTGTGGGTTTTTGAAAAGTAAGTTTTCATAAAATTTTCTAAGATGAAATTCTTCATCCAGCCAGGTTCAAAATCAAATGTCTCAAATTTAACTCCATAACTTAGACAATGTAGACAATAAAAATGCTACATATTAAAAAGAATAAACATGTTTAAATGTTTTTTGTTCAATTTTTATAGTCTGTCAGAGAACTGCAAATTTTAACATAATTTGTGAAAGATCATATAAAAATGGAATATAAATAGAAATGTTGATTTAATGGCATCCACTTCAATTCATTAATGGGTTTTTCAAAACGAAAACAACGGAAACCCGGCAACTGGAACTAACTACCAGAAGACAACACATGCTCAAGATGAAAAAAATACAGAGAGGCATTTTCCATGTAAACTCTCTATATCCACTAGTTTTTATCACAATCATGATGCTACTCAGGATATAAATTTACTAACTTTCCAACTTGAGATGAAATATTAGAAAGATGTCCATCATGGTTAGAAATGCAATAATTTATTTAAAGATTTTCAATTAAATCGCCTTTATTCCTTAACTCCTAATTTTTCCAATCTCAGTTTTACATGTCATTGTAGATGTCTAGACAGTGGAGCCTGGACTTGAGTATTTATATAAGGTTAGGTACGTGTATATATTTCTATATTTGTATGCACAGGATTAACTCCTAAACTAATTAACCGATCATTAAGAATATTGGAACACAGCTACTAGGCGTAGAGGGTTGTAGTGTGGGCTATATTTAGTTTAATTTAGTTTTATACAAAGGGGTAAAAAGGGGTGGAAGCCCTTAGTGAAAATTCTGATGCCTCCAATTTCTTTGAAATTTTAACAATAGGAATTAGACATTAATAAATATTCCCTAAACTTTCAGTTTCCTTTTGAGTATTTTAAAGAGTTTTAGGGGGCATAATATAGACACAACCTCCCATTTGAAAATTCAAATATTTCAGATTTGCATTGAATTTGATTCATAGTCACTAAGCACTAATTAAGAAAGAATCCTTGAATTTCAATTTCTTCTTAAAACCCGCTAAAGAATAAAATGGAGTTTGATCAAAATTAGAATAAGAATTCTAGACATATGTTTTAGTAGCATTGTATCTTGATTTTAATCACCGTAAAGGGACATAAAAGTGGTGCAAAACTGTTCTGTTCAGGTAATTAATTTTACCACCAGTCCCGGGACGAGTATTCTTCGATTACTCTATATCAGTATTCCTTAACCAGTCCGGAAGGGTTACACAAGAACATATGAGAAAGCTAATGCACTTTTGACTTTTTATTTAATTTCATATACGTCATATTACTTTAAGTGCATAATATATTTTTGGTTATTATAAAATAATATTAAGTATTAAGCAAATCACAGGTACTGGTGTCACATGAGAAGCATGTTTCACTTTATCAAATATCTCTGAAAGTAGCATGTAACATTTATTGGTTCACAGGACATTTTGCCTTGATTTACCTCAGGTCTTTTCAGCACTGCCAGCAAAGAATAAATAGATAATAAACTGATGCAGCAATTATCTATTTTCGTTCTGTTTATATTTATATTATAAGTATATGATATAGATTACTTATGTTTATTTTTTATGTTTGAGTTTATAACCTTTTGTGAAATTGAAATCTCATTGATTAAGTATTATAAATTAACTATATGAAGGTTATTTAGAATTAGTGAATAATTTGACAAAGAAGTATTAACTTTTCCTTAAACCAGTTATTCAAAAAGTATACTATGATATACACCACATGAATTATGATGAAAATAAGATGAGAAAGTTTTAGCACATAGTTTTGTTTTGTAGCAAGGGTTTCCTTGAAACATGTAATTTATTTGAAGGGTTATGCAAGGGTAAACATGTTGAGAAACGTTGCTCTATATAAAGATAAACGAGAAGGATATCTGGGCTGGTGCACAAAACCACTAGTCTCTCCCTCTTAGATAGGGTCTAAAAAAGAGTCTCTAATCTAATAGATCCCACACTGTCTACCAAGCTCCAGCCCTTGTCTTATCGCCTAGTTAAGGAATTGAACTTAGGAAATAAAATATAGTATTTCTTCAAGAATATACTAATCTTTCGAAAAGACAATGCAAGATGGGGATTTGTTCCAGTAATCCAATGTTCCGCTCTTTTAGCAGCCTGAAGTAGAATTTACATAATATTTAATCTGAAGCACTACTAACTAAGAAACCGCCGCAGGTCAATTCGCAGACCAACTCTCTGTGTTCTGATATAGCACAATTGTACTAGCTTCCTACTGTCAAATGATTCTTTTATGTAGTTTGACAGAGTTGTGCGATGTTTTAAAAGAAAGTATTTTGCAGCTTCCTCCATCAGTGATTGTGGAAGAAGGAATGAAATATGTTTCCAGGAGATGCAGACTACAAAAGGTTCATCTTTTTTTTTTGTGTGGAAGAACAGATGCGGCATTGTGTTGTTGCGAAAGTTTGCAGAGTTTTGGCATCGAGCCAGGAACTTGCAAAGCAGAAATGCCATTCTTCTGTGGAAACTTGCTTTTACTCAAAGAGACAATGATTCTTTTCTTTTTCGCTATTTTCTATTTATTTATTATTCAGTTTTGACGGAGAAACATTGCTTTGAAATAGTATGTCTCTTTTACATATTCGAATGAAACATACGTGTCTTTCTTTATGCATTTTCGTTCCATATATATATATATATATATAGATATATATATATATATATATATATATAAGGTTAATACAACAAAAGATATAAGAGGCAACTAATATCTTTAATTAGTGAACATCCGGATAAAACTGAAGCTCAATATACTGGATAGAGCATTAGTAGCACTAGATGAAGTGACAGAATAAAATAAGGTGTGAATCAAATTTTATTAGAATTCAATGTTCAGGCAAAGTACTTTAAAGTCCTTAACTCATGAGTTTTCAAAGAAAATTCTTCTCCTCAGAGGACCATTACCGCAATGACATTACTGCAGGTAATAAAATTAAACTATATTATATATATATATATATATATATATATATATATTAATTTGATTTACCTCAAACAAGGCATATTGCCACTAAAACATAGGGGCTACTGTGAATTAGAGGCCATATCCATAGGGGCATCTTTTGTTCACATTACATTTAAATTTATGCATGTTGGTACAGTCAGTGAAAACAGGGAGGGAATTCCAAAGGCTAGCAGTTCGAAGAAAGAAGCTATTAGAATAGAAAGCCTTCCGGCATCTGGAGATCTCTACAGTGAAGGGGTAGGATTTAGCTGATTGTCGGGTTTGTTGAGGGCTTTTATGTCGAGAAGGCACCAAAGCAGCAAGTTTGCCAGAGCATTTAAGTACTTTTAAAACGAGGAGAGAGATGCAACATTGTGGCGATGAGACAGGGGCTGGAGCTTGATAGACAGTGTGGGACCTATAAGATTAGAGACTCTTTTTTGGACCCTGTCTAAGAGGGAGAGACTAGTGATTTTGTGCACCAGCCCAGATGTGACAACAACACTCCATGCATGGGTGGATGGTTACTTCGTAAAGATATAGGATACTGGCATGTGTGAGAAGTTTTCTAATATATATATATATATATATATATATATATATATATATATATATACAGAGAGAGAGAGAGAGAGATAGATAGTAGTAAGTTATGAAAATATATTTATGGCAATTAAGCTACACAGAAGCTTCTGCGTTTCATCCCTGTAGGGAATCGTCAGGCTTCCATAACTTACTACAGAGCTCTACTCACATATTGAGCACTGTTGACGGATTTACCTCCCCTTAACCGTTTGAATTCCTGACTCAGCTTACCATAAGAGCAGATCTCGGTAATCAAAGATTGATAGATGCTTATTTCCCCTGAATTAGAGATCTCCTGTGAGCGGATGTGTTGTGTTAATGTTTTCCAACGGTCGAGATAAGTAATAATTTTTCAGACTAGGAATTAAATTTACTTCTACTAAAACCATTTATTATTCAGGTTGTTAATTTTTCTGAATAATTTAAGCTTCGTTTTATTGGAGTAAATTCTATTATAAGGGATTTCGAAGCTTGTCTTTGCCCATACACTCCTGATCAAAAATTTAAGACTACTTGAATATCTTTAAAAAGAAACCTTTTTTTAAGGATAGATTTTAAACACCTCACTCTTAAGGTTACCAATACTACTAAAAGTTTATGGAAACAAAAAGCTATATTCCAAACATTTTATTCAGAAATTTACATTTTAATAAAATGAAACATTTTACACTTGATCAAAATTATAAGACCAGGGGTATAAATTGTTAGATCTATGATAATTCCAATGTTTTTAGTTCAGTTAGAGATTAGTAATCACTGCGTAAAGGTGTCACCATGCCTAAAGCAAGCAAACTTACCGAAGTTGAGCGTGCTCGAATTCTAGATTTCCATGAGCAAGGTTTGTCACAGCGGGCGATCGCAGCTCAGGTAAGTCGCAGTAAAACTGATTTGTAACTTTCTAAAGAACAGTGAGAATTATGGAAAACCAAAATCCACTGGTAGGCCTCCAAAACTTTCTCCTGCATTGAGTAGGAGAATAAGACGGGTTGTTGTGAAAGACAGTGGATTTTCGTCCAGTTAAATTAAGGCAGTCACAGATGCTGATCGCAGTCCAGAAACCATCAGATGACACTTACGACAAAAAGGCATGGTAATTAAAAAGCGTACATAAATTCATCGGCTGCTTCCTCGTCACAAGGTGGACCGCTTATGGTTTGGTCGTAAATACCAAACATAAGACGTTGAGAAGTTGAAGTCCTGTTTTCTGATGAGAATACTTTCGATCTAGATGGTCCTGATGACTTCTAACGATATTGGTATAACAAAAACATGCCTCCTGAAATTTTCTCCACACGTCATAGCAGTAGAAGGTCCCTAATGGTATGGGATCCATTTTCTTACAGAGGGACGATGGAGCTCCAGGTAGTGCAGTGTCGTCAGACAGCGGCTGGTTATGTTAGCATGCTACAAAAAGCATCATTAGAGACGGAGGACATCGTTTGTGTGGGGATGGATGGTTATTCCAACAAGATAATGCTGCAATCCACGCTGCATCACGGACTTTGACCTTTCTACAAGAAAATGGGGTCCATCTCTTGGGACATCCTGTTGCTCACCGGACTTGAATCCAATTGAAAATGCTTGGGGATGGATGACAAGAGATGTTTATTGAAATGACAAACAATATTCAACAAAAGATGAACTTTGAGACGCCATCTTCAGAAGCTGGAGCAACACCCCCTGCACCTTAATGGAAACGCTTATTTCTAGCATGCCCCAAATAATTTTTGATGTCATCAAAACCAGTGGAGGTAAAACTCATTATTAAATTTGGTTATTGAATGTTTTCATACACTTTTCGTACAATTTTGTAAAATTTTTGTCTCTGGTCTTATAATTTTGATCAAGTGTAAAATGCCTCATTTGATAAAAATGTAAATTTCTGAATAAAATGTTTGGAATGTAGCTTTTTGTTTCCATAACTTTTTAGATTGTAGTATTGATAACCTTAAGTGAGAGGAGTTTAAAATCTATCCTTAAATAAAAAGTTTCTTTTAAAAGATTTTCAAGTGTTCTTAAATTTTTGATCAGGAGTGTATGGGCAAAGACAAGCTTCGAAATCCTTTATAATAGAATTTACTCGAATAAAACGAAGCTTAAATTATTCAGAAAAATTAACAACCTGAATATTAAATGGTTTTAGTAGAAGTAAATTTGATTCCTAGTCTGAAAAATTATTACTTATCTCGACCATTGGAAAACATTAACACAGCACATCTTGTTTTGTTCCGAGGGATGTTTATGTGCTTTGTTGCAAGGTCGGATTATAATGATGTATGGCGGGGCTAACATAATAATGCATTATGAAATGAATTATCATAATACTCCCTACTAGCGTGGTACTGTTTCGGAAAAGGCAACCAAAAATTTACAGGAGTAACGTAGGCGTGACGTAATGTGACGTATGTACAACGAATGCTACGAAAACGAACGGAAAAATATGAACCAAGTTACGCTGTTCCGAATGTTACCGAAGCCCTCCCCCAGACCCCCTCTCCATGTTAAGATTTTTAGAACCAGACGACTTGAACACTAGAAACGACGACCTTTTTAAGCAATTAGAACGAACGAAAGAGCAATTTTCTGTTTTAGTGCGTGTATTTTTGGGAATAAAATTTTATTTTATTTTCTCTTTTTTTTTCTTTCTGAATACAAGATTTTTTTTTTATTATATGTCTCGTTTTTTTTGTGTCTATTTTTTCATTTTTTTTTTCTGCGACAGAGTTTTTTAAAATTCTGACCGCCGTAACTTGGTTCGTATTTTTCCGTTCGTTTTCGTAGTATTCGTTGAACATACGTCACGGAACTTTAAAACGGCTAGGGCTCGAATTCCCACAACAGACACGAAAACTGAACCGTTGCAAACGCCAACAGTCAACAAAAATAAATAAATAAACGCTAGCACGCTTACCTGCTTTTCAAAGTTGCGACGTTGCTTCTTTAGCGTCGCGGCTCATTGTGCCTGGTAACATTTATATATTAATATGAAAACGAGACCCTTTCATAGGCCCAAGGTAACAAGTAAATTGTTCTCCTAAAATAAGTAAGGTTTGAGAAATACCTCTCGGTGGGAGAAACCCCCCCCCCCAAAAAAAAAACACAGTCTTACATGGACAGAATGCCCAGCCAAACGTACACAAGTTAAAAACAATAAATAAATAAAAATAAATCTCAGCCGAGATTCACTTGTAGGTAATCAGAGAAATTAGTATCTTAGGCCTTCCCAAAATTAATTTCAACGTTAGTCACGTTAAAACAAATTGGTAACTTATTAGGTAGACCTGAGGAAAGCAGGGAAGAGATAGGGGGATGCAAACTAAATCGTAACTTGTGTCCACCTGTGTGGAATTCAGACACACCCTCCCAACTGAACCATTAAATACCCAACCTCTCCTCCATCTCGTTGCTAACGTGATTCACGTATGCTAATTACCCCCTCTTCAAAGAAAGATAGGTAATCCTAACACCCCTCAGAACTGAGGTATGGAAAATTCTTTCACTCACGTCACTCTTGTAAATTTTTGGTTGCCCTTTCCGAAACAGTACCGATATGTTTTCATATTAAAAGTATATATAAAAGGTTGAAGTTCATTTTTTTTTAGAATATCAAACCCAAGTGTTATTAACTCATGGAATAGGATTCTTTATTTTTGCGCAACGAGAGCAACACAGTCGAAATAAATGCCCTGAAACCTATCATAGTAGCCCCAGTTGAAGGTACCTAAAAAACAAACCAGTAAACACTACAGTATCTTCGATTTATTATCGACCATCTTTTATTGGTTTTAATGTCACTCTGTTATTATTTTTAATTAGTTATTTTTTATTTTTTTTAATTCGAAACAAAAAACAAAACAAATATAACTGAAATGAAAACAAATAACTGTTAAAAGTACTTCAGGCGTTTGCCACGTGACCGCGAACTTCCTGGAAACCGATTGTTGTTAGTAACAGTATTAGACACGTGCTCGCAGCACCTAAAATTCTGACGGCGCTAAAATGATGGAGTACATTGGGTCAGTATTTGTTATATGTACATATTGAATATATAGTTTATTAACTTTGACATTGGTTGATAATTATGTTTTTACAAGAATGTATTTACTTGAAAATGGATTTGAATGGTAGCTTTCGCCAACTTTTCGAAACAATAAAACTCATTTTCTGACACCATAAAGGATTTCTCTCGCTACTTCAGATGAAAAGTGTGCACGTTTGCAAGCAAGCAACAAACATCATACAAGTTTTAATAGTATATAAATATCCCATTGAAATAAGTAAGTACTTTTAAAATTGTTTTTCAATTATTATTATTATCTTGTTATTGTTGGTTAATTTGTAGATTAACATCCTCCGCTGACTCCACCTCCCCCAAAATGCGATTCTACTTTTATAGACGAATACATGTAAACACTCTGAAAAACTTAGGGCAAAGTAAAAAAAACAAAAAACAATTATTTTAGAATTTAGAGTGGGGGGATCAGTTTTGTATATAAATTTGATACTGCATTTCCGAACCATTCCATCCTTTTATATCAGGTAAACCAAATTTGTACCACTAACCCTAAATCCGAGTGACAAGGTCGTAAAACAACACGTAATAGCCTGAAAAAGTACCCCCCCCCAAAAAAAAAAATAAATAAACGTACAGGATTTATTTCCTATAAATTGGTCAACTGCCCTAAAACGCTAGAATGGCCCAGAAATTGGAGATAATTTTACATTAAATTTATATGCAAAACTGATCTAAAGTAATTTTTTTTTCTGTGTTTTTTTTTTTAATTCTTACCGGCAAATTTTTCAAGGTGTTCACATGAATTCGCCTAAAATTACTAACGAGTAGTTGTTTTAATGCCTTACAAGTTGAACAATAAAAAAAACATATAATATTTTAAACTAGTTGTGTCTACCCGGAGTTACCCGGGAGCCTTTTTACTTTTATTCATATTTTGCTTTTTCTTTCTTTTCTTTTTTAAGCTATGCCGTTTATTTATTTATTTTAATAAATTATTATTTGGGGCTTATAGATCATTCCCCATGGCTACCATATTAACTCTGTACAATTCAGTAACAAGTTACGACCACAACCGAAAGGCAACGATACAAAATGAAACTCTGGTTCCTAAAACAGAAAATGAAAAACAAAAACAACACTTACTGAATTAGGTATCACTTACTGAATTAGGGGTACTGATATCGATCCTGAACCAGCTTTCGTGACGTTCGACTCGGAATCGTTCGGCTGTCCTACGCAAACGGCCGAGTGTTGACGAGCCGAAGCAGCGAGCAGCCGATAACTTTGTTACAAAGTGAAAATAAGTACTTTCGAAGACGAATTTTTGTCAAAGTTTTCTGTCGAAGTTTTTTTGAAGGAAATAAACCCAAAATGAATTACGAACAGCTTTGTACTGCAGTATCATCGCGAGCAAGTAAAAATAAATAATAAAATTAAAAAAATATGTCGTGATAAAAGTAATTTTGGTACGTTTTTTTTTTTTTTGTTTCTTCAAAAAAATTCCTTGTAAATAAAATTACAGAGGTATCTTTTACAATAATCCGCAGAGTCGTCAACGGGGTCCAAAAAAACGAACGAAAACGGGGTAAAAAATAAATATGCAACAAGTGACGGTGACCTACGTCGAGAATAGATATTTTCCTACTTATGAAATTTGTTTGTATTTTTACGTACTATAAATGGGGTTTTATTAGATGTAAAAAAAAAATTCTTTTTTTTTTTTTTTGGCACATATTTTTACCAAAACAAAATGGCCGCCTCGCCTTACCTCGTTACGACCCCCCCCCCCCATCGCTTGTCCAATGTTCGTGTGACAAAAATATTGATTTCTAATAAATAGCAGTTGAAACGGCTTAAAAATACAAACAAATGTCACAGATAAGTTGGAAAATAACTTTTATCGGCTACAGTTACTTTTATTTATTGTAATTTGTTTTTATAGCGTTTTAACTCTGCAGATTATTGTAAAAGATACCCAAAATACAGTATTTTATAACAGTAACCTCGCTATGTTTTTTTTCCTCTTTCTTTCAAAAAAATTCATAAAAATATGTTTAATTTTCTTTGTTGTTTCTTTCAAAAATTTCTTACCCTAAACCTAAACCCTAACAAAAAAACAAGCAAAACATTATGATCATAGGACGCAGCACCGTATAAAAAATGTCGTCTGGTACAAATCGGCTCGTCAACTCTCGGGCGTTTGCGTAGAACAGCCGAACGCTTCCGAGTCGAACATCACGAAAACTGGTTCAGGATCGATAAGAGCACCGAATTAGGTATTAGGTACATCAGGACCCTATGCTAGTTCTTAAAAAGAAAATGAGATTCTACTTTGGGGGGGGGGGGGCGATTAAGTGTAAACACCCTGAAAAACTTGGCGGTAAAAATAAAAAAAGGAGGAAGAAAAGAAGAAAAAAAAAACTATAAGACAGTCTCGCCTGACAAAGTTGTTCTACAACGAAAGCTTGCAAAAAAAAAAAAAAAAAATTAAATAAATGAATTTTTCATTTAAATTGTACGATTGTTGATTTTCAAAATATTTCACTTTAATACATTCTAATGCGTGCTTCAAAGATGTCAATTTCCTTACTTAAAAAATAAAATATTTAGACTTTAGAGTAGGGGATAGTTTTACATATAAATTTAACATAAAATGATCACCCACTTTCTAACCAGATAACGTTTGAATGATATGTAGCCATTTTCTGTTTTTGTTTGTTAAATCTTAGTTATTTTTTTATTGGGGGAGGGGCTTGTCGGAATTTTCGTGTCGTTAACGAAAAACCGCTCTAAACGATGGTTATGTTATCTAGGACAATTATCATAAAAAAATTATAACAAGAGATAAGGAATGGAGGAATACAAGATGTTCGTAAAAGTTAAAATATAGTTTTATTTACAAAAAAAAGATAGCCTGGACTGCTTTTTTTTCCAAAGCTGGAATAAATAAATTATTCCTGGATAACATACAAAAAAAATAAGAATAAAAAAAATACAACATCAGTACTTCTGGACATTAAAGTTAGATACAACAAAAATTGACACAATCTAAGTTAAGGAATAAATCCTTTTAAAACATGAACTTACTATAAAGTCCGTATTCTTACAAATCAATCAAAAGTCTCTTTTTTTCTTTACACCAAAGTTACAAACAAAAGAAATAAAATTAACAAACCGTGCCGAAGTCCAACATAATTTCCACGATAAAATTAACTCTTTTTTTATTTTATCAAACGTCTGTCAGAAAGTTCCTTTCTTCTTCTTTTTCTTCAATGTTTTCTTTTAGCAAATCCACGCAATATGTATGGCACAAGAACAGTACACATTTCAAATAATCATAATACTCACTATTTTCCATCGTTCGTCTAGAATGGCGATCACGCGCAAATGTACTGATTCAACTAGCACAGTTGAATATCTCAAATCGATCTGTGTGCAAAGACGATCAATCTCTATGATTCTTAATCTCTGATTAGAATCTTCTCGACAGCAAAGTATTTCACTTCTCGGGAGCTAAGCTCTTCAACATAGGCAATTTCTTGCATGGAGTTCATCTTGTCTCGTTCACATACTCCATCTCCTTATTTCAAGTATCCGGCTTGAAACAACTTCCCAAGGATATATTCTTGACCGAGGGGAAAATATTTCATAAACAACATGTAATTCAGCCAAGAGATATCATATCTCTTAAATTTCTTCAGGTAGAAATACTTGCAAATTTAACGTCCCCACGTGGACGGAGAAACAGTTCGCAGGTCTTTCCTGCCCAACGTTCAAATCTGTTCTTGAATTTAACGTCCCACACGTGGACGGAGAAACAGTTTTAACATGTGTCGACTTCAACGACTAACTCTGTTCTGACTAAAATTCGCGCCGATATTTCCAGACACGACAATGCATCATTGCTAAAAATAGAAATCACGTGACACAACATGGCCTTCACAGCATAACACCTACGCAATATCCATATGACCTTCGACCTGCACGTAGGCCCCCCCCCCCCCCGACCCTTCAACAAAGGGAAGTAACCGTTGACTTACTTAGAAAAACTTCTAGAAATTTCCACAGGCTGTTGCCACCCGGATTTAGGGTTAGTAGTAGGATTCAGGAAGGCATGTAATAGAAATCGTGGACCTTTTTCATTTATTAGAAATTAGTCATGCACATGCATTAGAGATTTTTATTTCATTGCACATGCGTTCAATATTCTTAGCAACTTCTTTGGTTATATGCCCTATCCTATTAGAAACTTCTGAAAATGCTGATCATTTTACGTTAAATTTCTATGCATAATTGATCTCCAATCTAAATTCTAAAATAATTGCTTTTTTAACATTTTTTTTAGGTCTTTAATAGGGTTTGACATAAAAGTCTACTTCACAAGCTTGCTAGCTATGGAATATCTGGAAATGTCCTCTCCTCAACCATTAAGTCTTTTCTTTCTGATCGGTTTATAAAAGTAGTCGTTAATGGTTAGAAGTCTGAAGCACGTAGTATTATTTACCTCCTCTTCAGGAGGTTAGGCACAAGGACATTTTTATCTTACTCCCACAAGGTAAGATGTGACCCAAGGTCGGGAAAGTGGGGCTTGAAAAGCCAGCGCCCGAGAAGGTGAGCACTCTGGTCATTAGAAATTGCCTAGGCAGCCTCGTCGGCATTCCCCGGTAGGGGCACCTCAGGCAGTAAGAAATAAACTTACTCCTCCCCAAATAGGGGAGGCAAAGTCTGAGAGGGTGGACCTCCTAGAACTGCACAGGACAAACCCATAGACCGGCGTAAATCAAGCCCCGAAGGCCAAGACAATATCAGTCTATGGGGTGCAGTATCCATCGGAACAGATACTACACTTTGATCTCGACAAAGATCCATTCAGGGCCCAACCCTCTTCCTGATTTTCATCAATGATCTCCCAAATCACATTCTAAGATAATTCGTGGACATTTATGCAGATTAGCGGGACCCCATGGAAATTCCACAGTGTTTTCTAAATCAATCTGTATGATTTACTGTTAAT
This sequence comes from Sepiola atlantica, assembly GCA_963556195.1. NCBI lineage: Eukaryota > Metazoa > Mollusca > Cephalopoda > Sepiida > Sepiolidae > Sepiola > Sepiola atlantica. The sequence goes on along the minus strand of OY744521.1, from coordinate 42,360,038 downwards.
AATATTTCGGTGGCTAGAAATATGCACATATTTTACTCGCTAACTTTTGTGTGATCGGATGGAACTGTATATATTTATTTATATTACATGATTGGTCGAGGCAAAAGCTGTGTCTTCCGCGGTCGCCATCTCACCCCGGTCACCCCCCTCCCCCGTCTTCCCGCTCGTCCCCTCCCCTCTCCCCGTTGACCGGAGCAAAAGTAAGGGCTAACTCTGTCTTCCCCCTTCCCCCTTTGATGTATATTAAGCTCACCGTTAAAGAAAAAAATAAAAAAATCTCCAGCGATCGGACGATCCCATCTTCTTAAAAAGGGGTGTCATAGTCTGACGCAGGTAGGTAGACGCTAGTATATTAATGTATAGATGACACAACCATCTATGGCAGCACTTCGAAAAGCGTTAATGATCATAATCTTTCTGATTCTCTCTCTTCCGACCTGAGCAGATGGTGCAATGGGGGAAAAAGTGGCTGGTTACGTTTAATACGTCTAAAACCAAGCTTCTCTCCTTTCACCACCAACGCTCTGAACCTCACATTGCTCTAATTGAAATGAATTGCTCTGTCCTTGAGGAAGCCCCTCTGCTTTGATAAGCTTCTCGGTCTGACCTTAACTACAAACTTGAAATGGAAGACTTACATCAAATCTGGTCGGAGCATTCTACTGCTTCAGAAGGTATCTCACTCTTGAGACAATCTTCTACTTGTATATGAGTCAAATGCATCCTAAGATGGAGTACTGTTGCTACATCTGGTGAGGTGCCGCTCGAAGCACCCTTTCCTGCCTTGACAGAGTACATGACCGACTTCCAAATCTAGTGGTGGATGTCCTCTTCTCTTCCCTGCAGCCTCTTTCTCAAACAAGAGATGTTGCAAGTCTTTCTTTACTCTATCATTATTTTCATGGTAGGTGCTTCACCAAGTTCCAATCTATGGTTCATTCACAACAAAATATCGTCCAGCTACAACTACTGTAAATAATTTCCTTTTCTCCCTCTGTGCACCTAAAACTCCCCATCTGTGGAACGCTGAAACTATGGGTCTGTTTCCCAGCTGACAACATGGTCGTTTTCAAGTCCAATGTTAACAAATTCTTGTTGAGCCGTCCTCTTAAATAATGAAATTCTGACCAGTTTCAACCATCGTTACCGATCTTCACTGTGTTTTCTCACCGTCCAACTGACAAACTCATAAACCTTTATCCTTGAATAACCTTGGGCCTTGATAAACAGTCACTCATTAGTAACCCCCCTAAAACATCACTGACTGAAACTTGGTGGACAAGTCATGCATAGAGTGAAGTTTATTTGTACTCACTATTTTTTAGATTGCAGAAACGATTATGAAAATTTATTAACTATTCCATGGGTGGCATTTATTAGCGCTCTTGTATAAGCAGTAACCGATCTGAGGGAGATAACTCTATTTTTCTTAGCCGCCGCTATTCCGAATTCCCTTATACTTTGGCAAGGGAGATAACTTTGTTTATCGCAGCATGAAAGAAAATAACTTTTCTTTTTATGTTTATATAAAGTGTATACAATTTGTGGCATGTGCTTAAAAGTTATTTTGAGCGGGTTAGGGTTAGGATTTTTAACGCATTTCAAAACCGTAACACGTTTTTTATTAATAAACAAAGTTATCTCCCTTGCCAAAGTATAAGCGAATTCGGAATAGCGGCGGCTAAGAAAAATAGAGTTATCTCCCTCAGATCGGTTACTGCTTATACAAGAGCGCTCATTTGTTTTAGGTCACTCTGTGTAATGTAAGTAAATATTTTAGGTGTACATTTTTTTGCAACCAAAAAAAGATGATATATTTGTTTTACTAAATAATGTTTACTGAACTATTTCTCTGCTGTTAGTTATTCAATTGCTATATTTTTCAGACCTCTAAAGACTTAGAATATATCGATGCACTCTACGTTATTTTTGTAAACAATAGGTTTTCTACATCAGCAGAGATTTCTTGCGAAAAGGCTTCATTTGCACACGTTCCCATCAAATGTCAGACCGTTATCTTCATGGGTTATCATGCAGTTGAAACAAATACATTTTGAAAGAGAATGGAAATTTTGGTCTCGTCTTTTGATAATAATGCTGGTGTTTTTACTAGCCTTTGTCTTTTAACTTTCATTCTCACTTGTCTTCACCTTTTAATGACGTCTGTCAGGTTGACTTGGTATGTCTTTTGACGTTCATTCTTTTTATTAGGGCACATGGTGAGACGAATTTATTCTCAGTCACTTCAATATTTGCAGTAGTCTATCTGTGAGACATTTACACTGAATTTATGGATGGAAAGACAAGTTAGAACACTCATTATCATAATCACTAGAGTTGGGCGGTTTTGAAATTTTGGTTTCGGTTTTTTTCCCTTAAAACCTCGGTTTACGGTTCGGTTTTTCGGTTTTGTTGAAAAAAAATTTTTTACTATGGAAGCTATTCATTCTGTTGTGTGATGATTAGTTATTATTCAACGTTTAGTTGAATTATGCCACTGTTTCGATAATTTTGTGACTGAATCATTCTCCATGATATGAATCATAAGTTTTAAGGTGTTGACTGTTGTAATCAAAGTTCTGATACCTTTTTAACAGTTAACTCGTTAAAACAGTGACCAAAGATTCATGAAAGATTTCTGAAGAATAAAACTGAGTTTGAATATACATTCTATCTAATTCTTTAACCCATCAGAAGCTAAAATATAACTCAGAAATGCAAGAAATTAAAAAACGAAAATTTATTTAAACAAACAAAATAATTTTACAAATAAAATTAAGCAAAAATGATGATGAAAATGAAATATTGTCAAAATTATTTGACAGATACAAATTTTAATTTTTTAATAGGTGAAAATGTTTGCAAGACGTTGTGTTTTGTCGCGTAAAATAAACACACCATATACTTCTCGAATTGCCGGTGTTGACTGTTGGGATGTCTGTCATTTTGTGTGCTCGAAGTTCTGTCAACTGGTACGTGTTGGGGTTAATATTTGTTTTTAAGACAGGGTAATAAAACTTTATAGACATGCGTAAAAGACTAGTAGTACAACCGAAAACCGCGCCAAGGGAAAAGGAAGGATGGTTAAAAAAAAGTAGAGATTATTAATTCATCTAAAGTCATTTTTTAAGCTTTAAGGTAATTTTAGTCATAGAATTCATGACTTGGATTAAAGTTTAATAATTAAACTTTCGAATAAATTGTCAACTCTAAATAAATACCATATTAACAATTTAGTAAAATATAAATCGTTGCATAGTCTACTTTTTGAATAACCCATTTTTGGGAGAGAAAACGGTATAGTTGAGAGATAGTTCTCTAGAAATTACAATTTATGTATGAAGTGGCTTTTCAAAAGTAAACAATGAAATGCCTAATGTTTAAAATAATTTTAAAAATCCGAATAAAGTGACATTAGCATTGGCAACTACTTTTTTTCTTTTTAAATGTTTATACTTACTCACTACTTTTCGTTTATTTACTTTTACAAGTATTTTTTCAAAATTTCATTTTAATAACTTATTTTTTTAGATAACTCTGAAACAAACAAATAATTATTTTACAATTTTGAGTTGAATCAAATAGATTTTCGACATCATACGGAACGCGTTTGATTTTTTCTTTTTCATTTGAAAATAGTTTATGCTAAAAATACGATGTCATGTTGTCTGTCGTATTTCTCTCTTTTTCATTTGAAAATTCAAAATGTTAATAAACAAATTGTAAACAAAGATTTCTTCCTACAAGTAGCAATACACATGAAAAAATTTAAATTGCTTAAAATATCTCAATAATGGCATACATAGGAAGAGCTTGATGATCTAAGAAAGAATCTTTTTAAATTTTTTAAATCTGACTAAAAATAAGGAAGTTATAACTATTTTTGTGCCTCGCACAATTGGATATTTTCCCCTCTTTAATACCATATGCGTTTTGTCACATTTTTTACACTAATTTTTCAGTAAAAATGTTATATCTTTGTTAAAACACAAGATTAAGCAATGAAATTTACCATATAAGTGTATTTTTGTACAAGGAATCAGAATATGCCACTGAAAATCTCCAGAAATTAATGGTTTCCAAGTAATCTGCACTAAGTGCACATAAATATGCTGCAATACCTTAAAAATACCATGAATCCATTAAAAGAAATAAGTTAGAAAACTCAAAGTTGAATTGTAATACATTTTATGTACAAGAAACTAAAATCTAATACTAGGACTGTTTAAAAATGAATATATTGCAAGATTTCTGTAGCATTATTGTAGATTTACACCTTCTGCTAACTCACCCCCTTACCTCCCCAAAATATGAGATTCTACTTTTTTTTATTTAGGCAATTACATGTTAACACCCTGAAAAACTTGGCAAAAAGAAAGAAACAAAAACAATTATTTTAGAATTTAAAGTGGGGATCAGTTTCACATAAAATAATCCCCCATTTCAAGGCCATTGTAGCGTTTTAGGACAGTTAATTATTTTTTCTATGGGAGATAAATCCTGTGCGTTTTTCTTGTTTTTTGTTTTTTTTCTGTTTTTTTAGACGATTATAAGGGTTTTTGTGGGAGGAGGGGGGCTTACCACTTGAACTTCAGGTTAGTGGTAGGGCTAGGGGCAATTAAGTGTGAACACCCAGAAAGAAAAAAAAACAATTCATTTAGAATTTCGAGTGGGGGATTAGTTTCACATATATTTAATGCAGAATAATTCACCATTTCCGGGCCATTCAAGCGTTTTAGGGCATTAATCAATTTTTTTCTATGGCAAATAAATCCTGTGCGTTTTTTTTTATGGGCGTCTGCTTTTTTTTTTTTTAGACGATTATGTGTGGTTTTAATGGGCTTTTTTGTAGGATTAGGGCTTCCTACTCGGACTTAGGGTTAGTGATAAGGTTAAGGAAGGGGTTTTGTTTTGGATGGAGGTTGCCATTCGGACTTAGTGTTAGAGTTAAGGGAGTTTTTTAGGAGTGGCTTGCCACTCATATTTAAGGTTAATGGTACGATACGTTCAAGATGGCATTTTTAGGAGGTGGGCTTGTTAGTCGTAACTAGAGTTAATGGTAGAGTAATTATTTATTTTATAAATTTCACTAAAAGGCAAGAATGCCCGGGAAACCGGAGATCATTTTACATTAAATTTATATGCGAAACTGATCCCCCACTCTAAATTCTAAACTATTTTTTGTTGTTTTGTTTTTTCTTTTTTCGCCAAGACTTTAAGACGTAATCGCCTAAAAAAGTAGAATCTTAATTTTTTTTTTTTTAAATTGGCGACTAGAAATTCATTACTACTAGAAGTTCGAAAGTTGAGTGAAAACCAGTATTTTTTAAAGTATTTTTTATAAAAGAACCAAATAGGATTAACTTTTTTTAAAAGTATTTTTATCTTTTTTTACAAGACGCTGCTGCTGATTGATTGTTATATCAGCAATACTAGTAGCCATTGTTGACTTTCGCTCAAAAAAAGGACAATATTTTTTAGGATAAGATAATTTAAAATTACTATTACCGAAAGACAAAACAACGTACAATTATAATTTTAATGCATAAAAAAAGATGAAAGATTAATTTATTTACTAGTTGGGTACGAAAAATGTAACATTTTCTATATTCATATTTTAAAATGTTTAAAATTCGTTCTAGAATGAAAATAAACAAAAATCGCCTCGTGTTTATAGCAGTAATTGCAGTAATATATTTGTTCAATCTGTCCTCTTACTAATATAACATTTTTTGGTAATATTCAATTTTATTCAAATCGGAAAATTATTCAACCGTGTTTCCTTGTATATGGTGTCTTACTGTAATAAAAACACAATACCGAACGGTTACGGTTTAAAAAAAAAAAAACGATTCGGTATACAGTATGGAGACGAAACCGAAAAACCGCGGTTTTTCGGTAAAACCGCCCATCTCTAATAATCACCATCATTATCATCATCTTCGGTTCAACGTCGATTTTACGTGTTGGCATATGTTGAACGGCTTTTAGAAATTGACTTCCAAGATAACTTATCTCTGGCTAGGTCTTTATTTATCCCTCTTTCTCTCAAGTTCATCTTTATCTCTTCCTACGATGTTTTCCTTGGCCTTATCCTGTGAGCTGATCCTGCTACCTCAATTAATTGAATTCTCATCCATTCTTTCAATGTGGCCATTACATCGAAGTTCCCTGTTCTGCACACATCTACCTATACTGTTCAGATTTAATCTTCTTCTGAGTTTATCAGATCTGAGCCTGTCTTTAAGACTTGCTTTACGCATCCAACATACTATTTTATCATTTCTCTCCATGCAACTCTCACTGACCAGGTTTTACTTCCATACAGCATCACATTGCGTACACATGTCTGATAGAGTCTTCCCTTGATCGACAGTGGTAACATTCTGCTGGTTAGTATTTTGCAAAAATTCCCTGAACTTACTCTATCCATTCCTAATTCTTGTTATCACATTAGCACATGCTCCACCTTGTGCTCCAAAACATGAACAATAATAACATTTTATATGATAAACTACACTCTATTATTATTATACTAAAACTGAGTTAATCAATGTTTGTTTCCTTAAGGCTTTTTTCCTATTTATCACACAAAATACATACTAAAATATTCCTAAGTTTTAGGAGTGAGTTATGTTTGAAAAAAAAAAATTCCATTTTAATTTGTTTAATTAGGCGCAATTTGCAATCAATTCACAAATTTCCATCACTTTCACTCTCTTTCACTGTGTGCTGTTTTACCCCCCTCCTCCTCCCACAGACACTTATTTTATACTCTATCTATCACTCTCGCTTCTGTCATTCTCTGTCTGTTTATCAATAGTCGAAGATAATAAATAAACAAAAGAAAAAAGATTGGAATAGTCATTTCTAAAAAAGTGAATATCACCACAATTAATAATACTATTTAACCTGTAGCAGGAAAATGAAAAAGAGAGACGAGTGATATAGTGAGCAGAATGAAAATGATTTTGGATTTTAGATTTTTATTTGTTTATATTTAACTGGCTTTGCAAACACACTTTTTCTTGATTAAATCAGTCTAACCTGAGCTCAATTGCTGATCCAACTTGTCACATTTGCTTCTAGTGTATATATATATATATATATATATATATATATATATATATATGGGAAATGAAAAAGGAAAAACCAAAAGATGTTTTTTTTATGTATTCATCAACGTCTTTATTTGTAAGACTTCCTCGGGATGATAATTTTAAGAAAAATGTCATGCAAGTACATGAAAATATTGGGTTGACATTATGGGTTAATGAGAAGTAGTAGCCATCCACATTAATTTCATTCCCTGCCACTGACTTCTCTCAGCCCAGACCTTGATCCTGCACTCCCAGTAGTGACTACTACTTCTTCTCATCAACCCATCATGTCAACCCAATATTTTCATGTACTTGCATGACATTTTTCTTAAAATTATCATCCTGAGGAAGTCTTACAAATAAAGACGAAACGTTGATGAATACATAAAAAATACATCTTTTGGTTTTTCCTTTTTCATTTCCCATTACGTCAGATTACCTTCATCGTTCCTTTCTTATTTATATATATATAAACAACAAAATACAACAAAAGAAATAATAATGATGTCCCAATGTAAATTAAACACATATTGGATCACAAATGTTTGTAATACTTACTAAGTTGTACTTGATCAGATTGAGCAGGCTTCATTCCTGCCATGTACCATTCCTCGAACCATAGAATCCCACATGTAGTGGTTCTGCGCAAGGTCGTATTAGTTGGCTAACCACTTCCAATTCCACTGTCCAATATCAAAATCTTTATGTGCCAGAGATGGGCCAGACAACGTTGCATTTATTATGAAAAAAAGTTTCTTTGGGATTTGTTTAAGGGAAGGGACCCAAATCCTACCCTGGCTTTTTGTGAATGAGTTATTATACCAAAACCTTCACTTTCTAACCTAGCAGATGGGAGTTTATCTGACAGAAGTGAGCGATGCTACAGACAAAGTGGAGTGAGAAACATCAACAAAAATACTTAGTTGCTATACTACAGATGTGTGAGTTTGGAGCTTGTAGATTTGCACCTAGCAATAAGAAGAACTGAGGTTGAGAGTAAACCTCATTATCTCTACAAAGCCACCATCCGCCGATGCATGCAATATTGTTGCCACATCTGGGCTGGTGCATCATTCACTAGTCTCTCCCTCTTAGACAAGGTCCAGAAAAGAGTCGCCAACTTAATTGGTCCCTCACTATCCACCAAGCTCCAGCCTCTGTCCCATCGCCGCAATGTTGCATCCTTGTGCTTGTTTTACAAATGCTTCAATGGATTGTGCTCCGATGAACTTGCTGCTCTAGTGCCCCCTTGACGTAAATACACTAGACCAACCCAACAATCAGCTAAATCCCATCCATTCACTGTGGAGGTCCCCAGATGCCGGAGCGCCTTCTACTCTAATAGCTTGTTTCCTCGTGCTGCTGGCCTCTGGAACTCCCTCCCTGCTCCCTGTTTCCCCGACTGTACCAACATGCAGAAATTTAAAACTAATGTAAACAGACATCTTGCTGCACAGCTCTAAACTTAAGATATCACCCAAAACTTCAACCCTAATTCTCAATAGCCCCTTACGTCTACAGTGGCGGCTAACGATCATGTGGCTTCCGAGAGGACTAATCACATGATCAATACACCCTCTAGGGTCGAAGCCAATTATTTCCCCAGAGAGACGATTGTTTCTCCTTTATCTTGTTCTCCCTATGTGCTTGAACTGTTAGTAGAAACGTGTGAACAGTAAACAAAATCAATGAATTTTGAGGTTTCTTATGATAAAAACCAGGACCAGAAAGTTTATTGTCAATAAACATGAAACTTATTTTGGAAAAATCAATCGCAATTTTAACAACTTACTATTTTAATGAATTGAAACTAAAAAGTCGATATACTATTTCTCTATTTGTTTGTCTACCCAAGAGGGCAGAGTTAGACACAAGGTCGATTTTTAATGTGCTGAAAATCCAGCTCCCCACGAGGGGCTCTCTGGATAAGGACAAAAATAAAAATTGCTTCTGTCTAGAAGAATTGTGGAAAAAAATGTAAAAGAATGCAAAATGATTTGGCATTATAAATCTTCTAAAATAAATAGGATTTCTGAACTTATTCTAAGTTTCATTGTGACTGCAAGATTGGTGGAGTCAGTCTGTAGCAATATCTGGACGTGGGTGTGTTGAAATAATGTTAAAAACGAAACTTTCCACACGGAGGTAAATTAAGCAAAAGGGAAATTTTCATTAGAAGTTTAAGTGAGAAAATTAAGCTAACATTTCAGAAAGTTGCATCACAGACTGGAAGTTTTCAGTGACACATAGCAAATAAGCTTATAAAATCTTTCTCTTAATTCTGAAATACAAAGGCGAGTTAGCGTGTTTGAGACAGATGACTCCTCCCCTATAAGAGATGGGCTGGGGGAAGACCTACAGGGTATTATGTATGCGATAAAGAAAAAAAAAACCTTTAAAGAATTGTTAAATCCATCATTTTTCGGTGAAAAAGTGGTTTCATGCAACATTGCAGGTCCTAAAACATCCTGAAAAGCTATGAATGGATATAGATGGTTAAATCTGATATAGTACTTTAATTTAGGACCATTTTCAGACTGTGAAAGGGTTTTCATGAATGTAAAATAGCCAATAACCAGTGGCCTGCACCTTCTGAATTTTGCAAAATTTTCAAAATGTATAAATCAACACAAAAAAATACTACTCGCATTAATCTGAAATTTTCACCCATTACGTCCCACCCCTACTAAGATAAATTACTACTACTGCTATGTGTCATCAATACAACAAGACTTCATCTGTTTATGTGATGAGCAGCCATTCCAGAATTTTGTGACCAGCAGTGTTATAAGTTTGAGTCATAAAATTGTTGTATACATTCAGGCGTTGGATTGGTTTATTGCCTGCCACCTGAGATGCCTTCATTCATGATGAAGTACCGACGGAACTATACAGATATTTTTGTGTCTATGTAGGGTGACCTTGTTTGTAGAGTTGGATTTCCCCCCACATTAAAATCCGACCTTCTGTCTAACTTTACCCTAGTGGGAGGTGGCAACTAAATAGGTACATTAATAATAAAAAGTTTTTTGTTTACCTGACCCCCTCAACTTCACAGCATCAAAGTTAGGCATAATGTCTGTTTATTCTGGGAATCCAGGTCTCTCAAAAAGGGTGTATTTAGATGGGTGCAAAATTAAAATATTAGCCATGATCGGCCCCATCAGTATTCCTTGGTGAGAGCTCCCACAGAAGGTAATACTTCGTAGGATGACCTTCTGAGATAAAATAGAACAGATACTATACTTTGATCATGGGCTGAATAAATATTAATAATACACAGTGAAAGCGAATCTTAATAGCTTGAAGATACATACTTCTAGTGTGTGTGTGTGTGTGTTTATACATAATTTATCTGTGTATATGTGTGTGTGTTTATACATCATTAATGGGTGTCCTCATGTGTTTGTGTATCTGAAGACGTGCATGTTGACGGTGATACAATGTTCGGTTATGTTAATTAATCTTGGTTAAAATAATTTCCTTTTAATGTGTGGAAATTGATACTTTTATGTTATGCCTTTCATCCCAAGTTAACACCCCAGGGACGCGTGCTGATTTGACGCCAAGTGTTGGACACTCAACTTTAATTTAGAAATCACACATCAAAATCCAAAGATTCCTTGATTCCTAATGACGTCATCAGCTTTGGTCATTGCCCAGCAGACATTCTTCACTCTTGTGCAGGGAGCTGTCGCAGAACATATTAACGTTCTCTTTCAAACAAATCTGAGTATTTTTGGGGAAGCTAGACTGAGCAGAAATTACTGCACGATTTTAATCCATGTTGTCTGCAAAGCTGAGATTTATTAAGCATTTGATCATCTTGAGATGATATTATGCAAGGGACAAGAGCATTTTTTACAAGTTTAAAAACCATTTCAAAGTTTCTTTTCATCTAATTGCAATATTTAGTTGAGATTTTTGTTTTTATTTGAGTCCATTTTCTTTTTAGTTGACATGAATCTCATCTTCGTTATTCAATTCCTTTATATTCCACATTTGTCATCTTTCATTCAACACTTTTCACATCTGTAATCTTGTACTTCGCACTTTTCACATCTGTCATCTTGCACTCCACACTTTTCACATCTGTCATTTTGTACTCCACACTTTTCACATCTGTCATCTTGTACTCCACACTTTTCACATTTGTCATCTTGCACTCCACACTTTTCACATTTGTCATCTTGCACTCCACACTTTTCACATTTGTCATCTTGTACTCCACACTAATCACATCTGTCATCTTGCACTCCACACTTTTCACATATGTCATCTTGCACTCCACACTTTTCACATCTGTCATCTTGCACTTTACACTTTTCACATCTGTCATCTTGCACTTTACACTTTTCACATCTGTCATCTTGCACTTTACACTTTTCACATCTGTCATCTTGCACTTTACACTTTTCACATCTGTCATCTTGCACTTTACACTTTTCACATCTGTCATCTTGCACTTTACACTTTTCACATCTGTCATCTTGCACTTTACACTTTTCACATATGTCATCTTGCACTTCACACTTTTCACATCTGTCATCTTGCACTTTACACTTTTCACATCTGTCATCTTGCACTTCACACTTTTCACATCTGTCATCTTGCACTTTACACTTTTCACATCTGTCATCTTGCACTCTACACTTTTCACAACTGTCATCTTGCACTCCACACTTGTCACATGGATCATCTTGCACTCTCGCAGATTGCCAATGCTTATTTAGTGTTAGATTTCATTGCTTTCTCACAGGAAAAATTGAAATTAAATACAAGAAAAAACGATTATATTTTTCTGATTATCGACCCTTAAATTGTCGAATATTCAATAGCATTATGCCAGGCTGATTCTAAGTCAAGTGAGTTTTGGAAAAACAGGTGATCCTAAAGATAAATAGAATGTCAAAAAACGACATATCCTAAACCGAGACATACTGATTTCTGTTAGGTTACGTGTGTGTTGTTTTTAAAAATAAGAAATGTAGGCGCAGTAGGAGAGAACACCATTATGCAAAAAGCAAAGTGATGGATTCAATCTGTCCGGCACCAGACACCATATTCCTCTTCACTCTCTTAAACTTTGAAGTTTTATTGATAAGAAAACAACCGTTATTAAAACTAAAAACCCATTATGATCCAATAAAGTTTTGTTATGTTGAAGTTGTATTGATGAAAAATACAACTGTTAAGCGATTCCTGGCTTTTCCCTGTTACATCTCCTTTTTAAGTGAAAGAGTTTGGAGAGGAGTAGTACATTTCCAAGGTGTCTAGGGTTCTCCCCTGTAAAATATTCACAACTAAAACTCATCTTTCTACGACAACTGTAAATAATTTTATTTTCTTCCTCTATATAAAACTGAACGGAACTTCCATGGGCAGAGTTTCTTTCCAAAAACTACCCGTCTGTGGAAAACAATACCACGAGCATGCTTCCCAGCTGACTACAACATGGTCGTTTGTAAGTGCAATGTTGACAAATTTTTGTTGAACCGTCTGCGTAAATAATCAAATTCTGCCCAGTTTCTACCAATTCTCATGGTGTTGTCTCACTATCCATCACCCAAATTCATTAACCCTTATCCTCGAGTGGCCTTTGGCCTTTGATAAGCAGTGACTGATTAGTACATAAGAAAAAGATGTCCTATTTGTGGCATCCTCGACTAGTCTCCATGCATCCCATGTGATGTGCACAATATAGCATTTCCATAGTGAATGACCATCTGTGCATACTGAAGTGCAACATTATTCACGAGGATAGCCTGTTTATATGCATGCACATATACAGAACACGGCAGATCTAGAGGAGTAAACCATGTACAAAATTCCCTCAATTCTTTACGGGTAGTTACAGTTTCTTTGACAATAATGAACAAGTGGATGCCTCAGCAGAGAGAACATTATAACTTCGCAGACAACCATTCTTGATAACAAGAATGTGCACTGCTCCAGTGAGCAGAGAACCATAACGGTTAAGATGTGCAGATTTTGGTGAGCTGTATGCTTAGCACACCCTGAAAATGCCTTTAGCATGCACTTCAGTATAACCTGCGGTGCTTTGTTACATTAGGACCCGAGCTAACTTTGACTCCATCGTTAAGGTTAGGGTCAAAGTAGGGGTTATGGTCAGGATTAGAGTGAGGTTTAGGATCATGGTCAAAGTTAGTGTGGGTCCTAATGTAACAAAGTACCAAACCTGCTAAGTCACACATGCGATGACACAACAAAACAATCAACCCCTGGATGGAGTTTTGGGTACTTTCTCAGATTAGGACCCGAGTTTATTTTGACCCCAACTCTGACCCTAACCCCAACTCTAATGCTCAACCTAATCCTAACCTCTACCCTAACGGCGGGGTCAAAGTTTGCTCGTGTCCTAATCTAAATAAGCACCGAGTTTTGTTCTCAAGTATGTGGCGAAGCTTTCTGGAGTATGTACATGGATGTATGAGATATGTCTTGAAAATACTTATGTTAGACAATAAACATGTAACGTTATATCTCGTGGTTTTCATAGCTTGCTGGATCATTCCGACACACAGACACGAGCTTCCTCAAGAATCTTAAACCTCTCGTAGCAAATGGAGACGTAAATATTTTTTTCCTTTGTCAGTTTGCACTGAGGGCTTTTACTTTAATTTAACAAAGAATTTGATGCGAAATGAAATATTTTCCAGGAAATAATTCACCTGATAAGAGGTTGATAAAAATTATAGAGACATCATTTGCAGTCTTAGCTAATCAACAAATATTCATAACTAGCAACAATACCTGGCGTTGCCCGGGAATGAATGAGGAACTATGTGTCCTTCTGCATCCGGGGGTGAACTCGATGCTATTGTATTGTTATCAAAAATGTATCTGCCACTCAACAATATCATCTCAACCTCACCACTGTAAAATTCGGGTGAATTTTTGCAGAATTCAATTATTTTTTGAAATAAGATTTTTAAAATTCCATTTTATTTTATAGTTTTGGATTTTGGATTTCAATACATATTCGATTAATAGTAAATCCCCAAAAATGATAATTCTGTATGTCATTATCAAAGCTTCGTTGCTGCAAGAAAGACGCACACTAACACGTGAAGCTGTTATAAGTTTATTAAAATAGATTAACAGCCACCTCCCCCCGGAAATGATTAAGAACCTCTGTGTTCTCATTTTATTCTTAATTTTGTAATTTCTATAATTTTTAATTTTTAAATCTCTATATATATAATTAAAACTTTGTGGATTTTGGTTTTTGGTCCCGTGCATACTGGCTGACGTCATCATTTTGTGGCGTTATCCATTTAAACAACGATGGAGCATAACCGTTCACAGTGGATGACACCACAAAATGATGACGTCATCCATCATAGCAGAGAGAAAACGGGAATAAATACTTTATGACGTTGTATCTTACTTACTAGACGAACCGTGTAGATCCCTGAGAGTCTAGTCTAAATCAATAAATGCAAAAGTTGAGCACATTTCTTGCACAAACGGTAAAGTCAAACTGTTCTATTTCAAGTTAATTCAGCTTTACTAATAGACGCACTATCTTGCTTATATACTGCTTATGTATATGCGATATCAGTCGTAAAGTTAAGTAATTTGCATATTGGTTCACAAAAAGGACAGTTTATTAATTAACTATTATTTGTTACCTTTTTTAATTCAGCGCTGGTTTTGATTTTAATACAACAAATAGTTCTGTTTTGCAATATTGTTTTATTTTCTAAACAAATATTTAGTGTTTGTGTTCAAATGTTCCTTTCTTTAGATGGACAGACTTGATTTTCAATAAGCTGCTATCTATTTTTAAATTGTAAGTAAAAAGACAAATTGAGTCCTTCTTGTGACCTTGAACGGGTGATAATATTTATAAGAGTGTGTATTTACAGAAGTACAGAATAGTATGTTACATAAAGACTGGCTATTTACTTCCTTCCCACCGCAGGAAGATGTGGCTGGAAGGTGGGTAGAATAAGCCAGCGGCCCTAAAGAAGCGGCAATCTGGCCTCTGAAAAATTGCTTGAGCAACCCTGTTGACATTCCCCAATTGGGGTGTTCAGGCAGCTAGCGATACACTAACTCTTTCCTAAAAAGGTTAGGCAAGGCCTGGGAGGGTGGAGCTCCTTGGACTACCCAGGACTAATATTTCAGCCCGACAGATAAAAGGTCACCGTGTTGGCGTAATATCTGTTAGACTGATTGTTGAGGACGTATCCTTGACTGGTATGTACGAGCCAAAAGTCTTTGAGCAGCAGATGTTACAGAATGGCTGCTTGTCTTTCGTCGTATGTACCTCTATGTATAATGTCTAGAAAACTCCATATAGTCACGATATAGGGTGGATCACCATAACACTTTTCCTTTTCAGTCAAATTTAAAAGATAAAATAATTTGTATCGAAATTAACAAAATGTTAATGTTTATCTATAAATGAGAAAGATTTTGTTTCATATTTATAACAAAGTTTATTTTAAATTAATGTTGAAAATATTTTAAGTAGCGAACTTTGCCAAGTAATAGCGAGCGAGTTGGCAAAACAAGCTAATATATATATATATATGGGAAATGAAAAAGGAAAAACCAAAAAGGATGTTTTTTTTATATATTCATCAACGTTTCGTCTTCATTTGTAAGACTTCCTCAGGATGATAATTTTAAGAAAAATGTCATGCAAGTACGTGAAAATATTGGGTTGACATGATGGGTTGATGAGAAAAAGTAGTAGCCATTACTGGGTGCGCAGACCCGAGGTCCGGGCTTAGTGAAGTCAATAGCCTGGAATGAAATAAATGAGGATGATTCTGAGTGAAAAAGTGGAAGGGTGGGGGTGAACGGAAATAATGTGGATGGCTGTTAGTGAAGAAGTGGAGGGGTGGGGGAAAGAGAAGGGGGAAGGCTCTGTGATTTTGGTGTGTGGGTTTGAAAAAATGAAGGTGGTTTGAAAGTGATGATTATATAAAAAAAAACATCCTTTTTGGTTTTTCCTTTTTCATTTCCCATTACGTCGGATTACCTTCATCCTTCCTTTCTCATATATATATATATATATATATATATATATATATATATATATATATATATATAAACCAATATGTCTCTGTGTATTCCTGTGCACATGTTAATTATCAATGGTGGATCTTTAAGCAAAACCAATGCCATATTTGGAATCAACAGATTTTTGCAGTTTCATCATTAAAAACGAGGCTAAAACAGCGTCGTTTTAAATGATAAAACATTTTTGTTTTGATTATAATAACGTATAATAAATCGTAAACATTTCTTCTAACAGAATATTTACCGTTACATTTATGTAATGCTTAGAACTTAGAAGTTTTTTGAAAGCAGGCAATTTGGCTTCAAGAGAACAGAGAGAGTGTTGGTGCCGGACATTTATTAAGTGTTATTTCAGCGTTTGAGGAACAGGAATTCTGTTTTGAATTTTGGATTGCCATTGTGATTTTGTATTTCTTACAGTCGGTTGACAAATGTTTAATAAATTTTAAACCTTTCCTCTAATGGCATATCAACCTTTACAGTCATTTAAAGCTGGGAATCATTTCTTTACAAAATCTTTTACTTTTGTAATCGAATTGTTAGGAGAGTAGTTGTACTATTTAACCCATTAATAGGCAATGTTAGAAAATTGTTTCCCGAGTTAAATTAGTCACTCGAGGACTACCCTAGCGTTGCTCAATAATGAACGAGGACCCCCATGTACTCCTGTTTCCAGTCCTGACCTCTATATTACCATTATTATAATGCTGTCTAATTTTCAAGTTTTCCTTCTTAATTTATATCATTTAATAATTTACATCATCCCCTTACTCTTCTTTTAGACCAATGTTACGACTACTACTGCCCGATCTCTATTCTCACCTTGCCATCAGTTATCATATCATTCGCACTTTCTCTCAACATCTAAAACATTCAATATGCAAACAAACAAGATTATCAGAGTTTTAGTATTATACTCAAAATTTAAAACATTCAATATGCAAACAAACAAAATTATCAGAGTTTTAGTATTATACTCAAAATTTAAAACATTCACTATGCAAACAAACAAGATTATCAAAGTTTTAGTATTATACTAGACCCTCCAGGTCTAGACGGTTCACTTAGTATATACAGGGAGTTGATTGAAAGAGTGCTTGTAGGTAAGTATCTGCTCTCACAAACATTTGTATATATTTGTATTTGAAAATTATTAAATAAAAACGTTTCATCTACATAATTAAAAGCTTAGAAAATTTCATGGTTGTATGTACGTTATCACCCTCCACCCCATTTCTAAAAGATGAGCACTCAATCACTGAAAATGCAATGCAAAAAAAAGTTTTTTCTTTTTTAATTTCATCTGACGGAGCTTTTGTGTCAAATGATAAACTCGAGCTAAAATACACTTTCTTAGCCTTTGTCTTGCCTGTGCAACAATATAAAGGATTTGTTCAGTATCTTGTAAGTCTATTTAAGTGGATGACATCATCCCTTTGTGACGTCATCTAGTGTGCACGGAGAGAAACAAACAAGATAACGACAATCCACAGATTTTTTGGAATACATAGATAGATGTTTAATATATTTGATACCCGGGCAACGCTGGGTAGATCTGCTTATCTAAATTAATTGTATTCTTTGATCTTTTCATAATGCCAAATGATAGCATGACATTAAAGCTTTGTTCTCTTCCACTAAAAACTTGGCTTGAGCTAAGAACCCTCTCCCAATTTGATAATGCAAATTCCTAATCCTAACTGACCAACATTTATACTGACATATTTAAACAAGATTCAAACTACACTGATATGATCTGCAGTTCTTATTTATTTCAAGTAGAGACATTCATAAATTGAAGTCAGGGTAGAATTTGCTATGTTTTAAGGTCATCTATGGCTTTTGTTTTGGTTTTGTCCATTTTGCGGCATAGCAATCCCTTTTTACTACTCCAGGAGAAACCTTGTCAGTCAACACTAGGATCTACTCAACTGTATTTTACTATTCCCAGTGAAACCTTGTCAGTAAACACTAGGATCTACTCAACTGTATTTTACTATTCTCAGTGAAACCTTGTCAGTCAACACTAGGATCTACTCAATTGTATTTTACTATTCCCAGTGAAGCCTTATCAGTCAACACTAGGATCTAATCAACTGTATTTTACTATTCCCAGTGAAACCTTGTCAGTAAACACTAGGATCTACTCAACTGTATTTTACTATTCCCAGTGAAACCTTGTCAGTAAACACTAGGATCTACTCAACTGTATTTTACTATTCTCAGTGAAACCTTGTCAGTCAACACTAGGATCTACTCAACTGTATTTTACTATTCCCAGTGAAACCTTGTCAGTCAACACTAGGATCTACTCAACTGTATTTCACTATTCCCAGTGAAACCTTATCAGTCAACACTAGGATTTACTAAACTGGAACCATTGTCAGTCAACACTAGGATCTACTAAACTGGAACCATTGTCAGTCAACACTAGGATCTACTCAACTGTATTTTACTATTCCTAGTGAAACCTTGTCAGTCAACACTAGGATCTACTCAACTGTATTTTACTATTCCCAGTGAAACCTTGTCAGTCAACACTAGGATCTACTCAAGTGTATTTTACTATTCCCAGTGAAACCTTGTCAGTCAACACTAGGATCTAATCAACTGTATTTTACCATTCCCAGTGAAACCTTGTCAGTCAACACTAGGATCTACTCAACTGTATTTTACTATTCCCAGTGAAACCTTATCAGTCAACACTAGGATTTACTAAACTGGAACCCTTGTCAGTCAACACTAGGATCTACTCAACTGTATTTTACTATTCCCAGTGAAACATTGTCAGTCAACACTAGGATCTACTCAACTGTATTTTACTATTCCCAGTGAAACCTTGTCAGTCAACACTAGGATCTACTCAACTGTATTTTACTATTCCCAGTGAAACCTTGTCAGTCAACACTAGGATCTACTAAACTATTTTACTAAACCAGAAGAAACCTTGCCAGTTAACACTAGGATCTACTCAATTGTCTTGCACTTCTCACGGAGAAACCTTGTCAGTCTACACTAGGACCTATTCAAGTGTTTTTACTAGTCCGGAGAAACGTTGTCAGTATATACTAGGATCTACTCAATGGTCTTCTTTTATTTTAGGAAAAACCTTATCAGTTTACACTAGGATATACTGAACATTCTTCTACCACCAAGCGAACCGTTTTTACTGCTGTAAGACTCAAGAATTAATACTTTGAAGTAGAAACTATGTGGCTTGCTGTTTTTTATTAAAATAAATTGTTTGTTACTCCAGTCCGTTATTTGTCAGACACACCTCATATATTCATAAAGTTGAAGAAAACTTGTATTTTGTTTTATATTTCTTTTTTAGGGCAAGTTTTCTTGATCATCTATATATTCAACATATTATTTCTTTCTGCATTGTTCATATGATTAGTGATTTATGTTTTTATTTCTATAGTGGTTGTAGTGTTGGAACTTTCCCTACTCAGTTTGTGGGAAAGGGAGTCCTGTGCAATTCAATTTTTTGCATTGGATACACAAGAAATGCAGTGGAATTACTGATAGATGTAGAGAAGATAACCAGTGTGCAAGACGTGTAAGACAACAAAGACGGATGAGAACTCAGATGTAGAGATAGTATATCTGGATGGTGAAGCTACTGAGATTTCAAGAAGTTTTGTTACATTAGTGATACCATTGGAGCACAGGGTAAGCAGGTGATAGTGTGATTACAAGAATTAGGAGTGGATAGAGTGAGTTCAGGGAACTTCGGCCATTACTAACCAGCAGAGCGTTATCACTGTCGACCAAGAGTCTATCAGTTATGTTTGATAATATATGGAAGTGAAACCTGGCCAGTGAAGGTTGAGGACATGCGTTGCATGGAGAGAAATGATATGAGAATGATAGGATGAGTATGTCATGTAAATCTTAAGGCAGACTTAGTTCTGATTACCTTAGAGGAAGATTAAATATTGACAATATTGGGAGATATGTGCAGAACAGGAGACTTCAATTGTATGATTACACTGAAAGAATAGATGATAGTTCTTTGGTTAGTATATGTATAACAGTTGAGGTAGCAGGTACAGTTCACAGGGGAAGACCAAGGAAAGCATGGAAGGAAGTGAAAAAAATTGATTCGAGAGAAAGGGGAATAAATAAAGACCTGGCCAGAGATCGGTTAGTTTGGCTGTCAATTTCTTAAAGCCGTCTAACACATGCCAGCATATTACACGGATGTTGATGATGAGCAGAATGCAACAAAACATTTTTTAGTTCCTTCAACTGGTCTTCTCTAAAATCCTGATTTCAAAATGGCCGTCTACTTTGCATGCGTGTAATGACTAAATGTCTACTCTGTTTATTATCAGACAAGTAGCCACATCAAAGACAAAAAGGAACAAAGGATTTTCTATTTTATTCTCTCTCTCTTTTCTCCATGCAGATAAAACTAATTAACTTAATACCATGCATGGTATTAAATTGATTAGTTTTAGCTACAATTAATTGTATGAGAATTGGATAATCCAAATTCTTTAATATGATTGGCTAGAATAAAAGTTATGAACATGTTGATGTGGTAGTTACTGAAGATTTTTATTGATTATTGGGCCATATATCGCATAAGCTTAAAAGCTATGTTGTGTATAGGATTTAAAGCTTAATTCTGCAGAGAACTATTTGAATCATTTGCCCTGATAATAGGACTTCTAGAATAATGGAAAATTAAGGTTAATGAGTTCTTTTTTGAAGAAAACAATAAAAGTTTTAAAATATAGCTATCCCATGATAGTAAAAATATATAATTATACTAAAGCTAAGTTAACGAACGTTTGTTTCCCTAAAATCTTTTTCCCATATATTTTGATCACACGAAGTACATCTTAAAATATTACTTAGTTTTGGGATTGAGTTATGTTTGAAAAAATTCCATTTTAATTGTTTTAATTAGCCGTAATTTACAATTAAATCACCAGGTGACCTAACTCTTACTCAGTTTCTGTCGATCATTCTCACCCTCTTTCATTGTATGTTCTTTGATCCCCACTCTTATTTTATATGGTTTCTATCTGTTTGTATGTCTGTCTGTCTTTCTCTCTCTTTAAACACACCTCTCCCTCTAAATGTTCAACTCTTTCTTTCTCGTGCACATTTTTGAAACTGCTTCATTACATCAGTCAACAAAAACAGTCAACGTAAACAGTCAAAAGTATGCCTGATTCAAACTTTTATGAATGTGATGGATCACTTTGGCTGAATCATATGTCTCAGGACATGGGAGTACCTAAGTCTAAGTAAGTAAGAAGTAAATCTTTTTCTGACACCCCATGCACTAATTTAATTCCTGGTGATCCTAAACAAATTAATATTACAATACTTTTTACCATAACCATCTCGAGATCATACCGAATCAGAATATGTAAGATTTGGTAGTTTCTGAGATTTAGCTACACACACACACACACACACACACACACACACACACACAGAATGACTGATAATTCTAGTGGAAACACACTTAAAAACACTGCCGAAGAATATGACAACCCAGCAACCCTGATCGCTCAAAAGAAGAGGGAGGAGTACATGAGAAAGGACCTGAAGACCAGACTAGAACGATGGCGACAGAATAAAAGAGCAGGAATGTTCATTGAGGAACTTAAACAAAGTTATATCGACAAGAAAGCTTCACTAGAATGGCTCAAGAGTGGCAAATTCACATTTGATGAGGAACGGTTAATTATAGCTGCACAAGACCAGGGCTTACTTATGAATGGATTTAAGAAAATGGCTGGTCTACAAAAAACTGACTAGTGCAGGTTCTGTCATTCGGCCGTTGAAAGTCCAAGCCACTTAATGTCTGGATGCAAGATACTTTTGACCGATGGTCATTACACTGAAAGCCACAACAAAGTATGTAGATACCTACATTAAAAGATCTGCGGAGAGGTGCAGTTTGAAAAAATTGCTGAACATCTGGGAACATGAACCCTCATCCATAACATCAAATTGAAAAGTGACAGTGTTATATGGTAAAGACATACAGGCGGGCAGATACATAAAAGACAAGGCCATTAAACCAAACATTGTCATCGGGGAAAAAAACCTGAAGGGACAGCTCTCATTATTGACGTAACCGGAGTGAATGACTATGGTCTCAATAGAGCTAAATACAAATAATAACCACATATCAGGACCTAAAAAATAATTTAAAATCAACATGGTCCCTGAAAGAAATAAACATCATACCGATTGTGGTAGGGGCAACTGGTCTAATTAAAATAAAAAACTTAATAAAGTACTTAAATACAATCCATGGAAGACCAAACTGTAGGGAAGTACAGATAGCAGCCCTAAAAGGGACAACATCTATCCTAATAAGAACCCTCGGATATAAGTTTGACTAATAGGGAAATCAAGTGTGAGCCCCAAGAGGGGGCCCCTTGATCTCTTCAAACTAACTGAACAAAAATGATAAAAAAATACTTTTCTTTATATAATACATCATGTTTCAATCTGTCTGTAACCGAAACTGCGTCACTACTTGTTTTTTCTTATTTCAGGTGATTTTAATTTTTAACTTTAATCATCATCTCTTATATGATTTACACCGTTCACCTATCTGCTTAACGTAAATAACCAATTCAATTTATTTATACAACAGACTCGTAGTTCTCATATTTAATGATATGTCTAATCAACATTAATTCACGATTAAGTATCCCGAAGGACAAAAAACTGTAAAAACCTTATTTCAACCTTACCCTAACCCCTAACTTTAAAAACAATCTAAAATACTGTTATTGTTTTTTTCTCAGCTTAACCCTAAATTAACTCTAAACAAACCCTAACCTAACCCTAAATAACTTTAAACTAACCCTAACCGATCTGGTTCAAAAGCTGTACCAGTATAAAAAATAACAGTTTATCGGAACAAAAAGCAATAATAATTAAGCAATCCTTAACTTTCTTGTAGAATGAACAAACTTTCTTGTAAAATGAACAAACTTTCTTGTAAAATGAACAAACTTACTTGTAAAAAAAAAATTCTAACTGTTGTTTCATTATATTTTATTAGTCCAAAAAGAAATACTTTTTCATAAAATTTTACATACGGTGACAGTTTTTTTCTTTCTTTAAATGTTGTTTCCTTATTTTTTTCTGGTTGATAACATCACCTCGTTTTGATTTTGAAGCCGGGGCGTTTCCAGCTTCCGACCGTTTATGTAAACAGCCAGAAGATGCCGACGACAAGTCGGTTTTAGTATGAGTCACAAACTGTACCAGTACTATCGTCCTGAAGAGGAGTGGAGTGATTGGTTCTGCCATGCAGGACTTTCTTAGCTGCCTGAGTTTATGTCACCTTGCAGTGGAGACCATTGTGAGTTGACTTGGTTCTTTGAGTGCCTCTTTAGTTCCGTTATTCAAGGGGATACTAAGAATCTAATTTTGGCCTGCCAAATCAAAACATCGAAAGAGTAGAAGAAAAAGGTTGACAATAGATTTTAGGAAGTGTCAAATAGATAAAAAAACATCTTCTTTTTTTTTCTTGTTTTTTTAATGAAAAAAAAAATTAGTGCACTTCTTCCTTAATAAAAAATAAATAAAACAAACAAGATACATTTTGTGTCTTTTTTTCAGAAAATTAAAAATGAGATTACACTTTTTAAAACATTTTCTTTTTTAAAAAAATACTATTTTGTAGATATTATACCGGGGTAAACAGCCTGGAAATATATCTGTTTATCACTTGCATATCAATTACCTATAAAAATATAACATATAAAACATAGAATCATCACTCATTTCCTGACCAACAAACGTTAATGATCACCCACTTCCATATTAGTTTGTGCTGAGAATGAATGGGTTACCTCTACCTGAAGGAACATTATTTTCTCAAGTGGACAAATCCAATTCTGGGTGGCCAAATCCAAAATCAGAGATATTTCCAATATATTGGGTGATTTCTCTTTTCTTAGTTAAATATTTCTCACTGGCAGCAAGTTTGTTATTCACTTGCATTGTAATCCATTAAACATGTCGCCTAGTGCATGTTTACACTGTTTATCTTTGAGTTGCTCTTAGTGTTGATAATTGGTGACCTAACAGTAATAAAATGGAAGGGAAATCAAGAAAGGAAAGTGAGAAAGAAGGCAGAGACAGGGTCTATTATAGCATCTACTCCAAACGAGGCTGAAGCAAAACTGAAAGTCGTAAAATGGAAGAGTGGCAGACGACAATATAAGACGAAGAATACAAAAAAAAAAAATACATATATTTGAAAAAAATGGAAAAAAAAAAATCAACAAACCATAGCTGAAGAACTATAAATAAACTTTAAAAAATTTTTTTTCGTGGGCCAAATGAACCATTTTAATTTTTTTTGTTGTCTTTTTTTACATAAATCAAAGAGGTAAATGCTATTTCTTTTACGATATTTAGACAAGTTTTTTTTTGTATATTTTTGTTTGTGGGGGGGGGGATGTCATATGTTTTCTCGTCGAGGGTCAGGTTTACGGATACGTTTGCGGCCTGTTCGAAAGGTCTTCCTACCGCTTGTTTTGTTGTGCTGAGCGCAGATGATTGGCAGCAACCTGATTGGTCAGCTCTGCTTCAGCCTCGTTTTCGTCTCGGCAGCTCTCGGGCGTTTCCGCGACCTGCCCGATCGTTGCCGCCGAGCAGTCATGGAAATTAGGCCCTTCATCTGGAGTAGTACCCAAGATTCATAAATATTTGTGTATGTTTGTATGAAAGCAGCAGTAGCAGCCGTAACTGCTAACTGCTGCTCATCTATCTATCTATCTGCATTTATCCTACTAAAACTGTGCGTCTTGCTTACTTGTCCACATGCACACTGAATGATGTCATCCATTTAAACAAAGATGAGGATTACCGTGCACAGTGGATGATGGGGGAAAGAGATCCTTTATAATGTTTTATCTAGAGTATCTGTGATCCAAGGATCACGGGTTGTCTAGTAGACAAACCATCTAGATACTTTGGGATCTAGTATACTATTAAAACTGTGGATCTTGTTTCTTATTTTGTATGTTTGTCTTCGTGCACAATGGATGATGTCGCAAAAGGTGAATAAAATAAATAAAGAGTGAATAATAAGTGAAGTAGTGGGAAAATGTCAATAACATAGACAATTAAAAGAGAGAGAAAGAGGGGGAATATAATAAATACTGAACAACTTGGTCGTTTAGTTTACAATTGAATGTTAAATTAATTGTTTGTCATTCAATTAGAATATAGTAAAGTAATTTTTTTAGGAGTCTATTTACTTGTAACCAACATCGATGCCATTATTACATTAGATGTTTGCTTTTGAGGTGATGAACATTGTCAACATGGATGACATCGACATAGTCATTGCTGAAATCATAGTCCTAGTCATTGTCAATTTCACCACTATTTAAAACTCTTTTTCTCAAAATGTTTTCCAAACATACAGGCAATTAGACACACATTTACTATCTAATATATAAAGTTCTCTTATCGGATTTTCCATGTTAGATCTAAATAGCAGTTAAGCTGACAAATCAAACTTTGCTGCTGACTAGCGAATTTTCATTTGTTATTGTTGTACTGTGTTATTTGGAATATTATAATGTACTTCGTTACAATTTATTTAAAAAATAAAATTAATCAAGCCCAGATGACTGCTAATATGAAACATTTTTAAATAATCACCTAAAAATACAAATCAGTAAGGTTGATAATGTATTTTAAATTGAAGAATATTATAAGAGTTGTCTACCATTTAGTTTAAAAATGTGCAAACAAATAAAAATTAGAAACCTAAATGATTTTACTGCCATCCGGGCAATGCCAGGTATTTACAGCTCATACTTTATATAGTAGCTTTTACAATCTGAAAGATAAAAGTAGATGCGAAAAACATATTTGCAGCAAAGCAGTTTTGGCACGAAAATATGAATTTTAATTTTGATGCAGTGGAGAATGAGATGCAAATGCACCTGTGCAAAGAAAATGATCATGTGTGTGTTTATGTATGTGTGCTTCACGGCACGATTTTGAAAAAAAAAAACCCCCAAAAAAACAAAGCCGGTAACTGCAAGAATTTCTGCTAGTGATTAGAACTCACACCTGCAAATTCTCCCGTGGAAAAAAGGTAACATCTCACTCACTGGAAGAAAACCTTCACATGTTGCTTATATACATGTGTTCACCGGGCACCATTTTCAAAAATCAAAGAACAAGAAACGTTTTTATGTAGTAGATTATTTCCTTTGATCATCTTAGTAGCTTTATCTGGACTCCATGTGTGAATCATGTCTTGGTTCAACATCTTAAATCTCATTCTTTTTAGTGACTACTGGATGGCAGTGTGCCAATACTAGATGTGAGTGTGTAAAAATAGTTTTGAAACGGTATTTTCCACATAAGGTTAGAGTAAGCCAAAAAGTAGAAAATTCCATTTGAACTTAAAAACTAGAGTAAGGGCTGACGTGAGTTGCATCATGGCAGAAAGACTGTAGTAAGGAAGTGAGATCATTTCTCTCTCTCTCTCTCTGATGTTCAGCATTCAGGCAAACAGACGTCAGTTTTTGAGGATCTTCCACCACTCCACATATTTGCTGTAAATTGCTGTAAATCAAATTCAAAAGCAAATAATGGCGTTACCTGTTGTTCGTTTTAGTTTCTTCCATTATTCCAAGCACAAAGAGAAAAAAAAATAAAAGATCAACATCTCTACAACTGCTACATCACCACTACGGCCACCTTTAAAACTAGATGTCACTACCCATTGAGAAACTGCTTACAGCATGTCAATGAAAAACTTAGTTGTTTTCTGCCATTGAAGAACTCCCCACACAATGTTTTCAAAGCTGGATACTTACGAAAAGATAACGAAAGTAAATGATTATTTTTACTATTTCACTTTTATATTTTTTAGAGATTGGGATTACTCCCCCCCCCCCACCACCAATTGTATGTTATCTATCTCTTCAATGCTTGTGTGCTCAGGAAGTAGGTGATTACTCTACCCTAAATTTAGATAGGAAAATGAATACCCATTCTAAAAAAATGTAATAGTTTTACTTTTTATTTAATTAATGCAGAATTTTCCAGTCGCACCAAAAAGTGTAATTTCTTCTTTTTCCTCTCTAAGTAGGGGTGGGACGTAATGGGTGAAAATTTCAGATTCATGCGAGTAGTATTTTTTTGTGTTCATTTATACATAAATAACACTAAACAATCAAACATTTTGAAAATTTTGCAAAATTCAGAAGGTGCAGGCCACTAGTTTTTGGCTATTTTACATTCATGAAAACCCTTTCACAGCCTGAAAATGGTCCTAAATGAAAGTACTATATCAGATTTAACCATCTATATCCATTCATAGCTTTTAAGGATGTTTTAGGACCTGCAATGTCGCATGAAACCACTATTTAACTTCTTTCCAAAAACTGCAGGCTGGTGGAACTCTCTTCCTGCTGACTGTTTTTCTCTGACCTATAACCTTTGTTTTTTCAAGACTAAGGTTAATAGGAATCTCCTGTCATTGCTTGCGATAATCATTTTACAGAATTTTAACCAACAAAAATATGGGTGGGTGCTTCGGAATAGAGGCTACATCGATTTTTGATGATTTCTTTAAAAACATGTTTAAAAAAAACTTCACATCATTGTTGTCATTTACTACGCTTAGCACATGATTATCACATAAAAAAGGGTATAATTTATTTTCATTCACCAAGAGAGATTCATGTCGCTACTGTACCTTTGATGGTTCAATGATAATAATAATAATGGTTATAATGATGATTCATAGTTTAAACTAACTGAAGTATAATTATTCTAAAATTAGGGGTGGGACATAATGGGTGAAAATTTCAGATTCATGCGAGTAGTATTTTTTTGTGTTCATTTATACATAAATAACACTAAACAAACATTTTGAAAATTCAGAAGGTGCAGGCCAATAGTTTTTGGCTATTTTATATTCATGAAAACCCTTTCACAGCCTGAAAATGGTCCTAAATTAAAGTACTATATCAGATTTAACCATCTATATCCATTCATAGCTTTTCAGGATGTTTTAGGACCTGCAATGTCGCATGAAACCACTATTTCACCGAAAAATGATGGATTTTAAGTCCCGTGGAGCCCTAACGGCTATTTTTGGCCTGTACCTTCTGAATTTTGCAAAATTTTCAAAATGTTTGATTGTTTAGTGTTATTTATGTATAAATGAACCCCCCCAAAAAGTACTCGAATGAATCTGAAATTTTCACCCATTACGTCCCACCCCTACTAAAATAACTTTTCCTGTGTCTGCAAAGTCTGACTGCGCATGTGTGAAAGCTACCTGGGCATGTGGTGAAAGTAACAAATACACCAGAGAACAAGATGAGAAAATGATAAAAATACTATCCTAACAATACCTACACTAAGTGAAAAGCCGGTTAAGAGGTTCGGGAAGACTTACAACAGTAGTCTTAAGGAAACAGCCGGAATCCAGTAGACTATTAAGGACCTTAATGAGTGGCTGACCAAGATAGATAAATCGGGATTGCCAGGGCATTTTAAGGCAAGGCTTTCAGCACACAGTGTTGCCCCGGATAGTGTGGTCATTGCTCTGTATTCTCTGATCATGATTGAATTGTTCATTACGATTTTAGCTATTATGTTCACCCAGATAGTAAAGTAAAGTGAAACCTGTTTCAGTGTAATTAGTACTTCTTAGTAACTCTATGCAGAAAGTGTATTAGCTAATAATTGTTTTTTTGTCTGTTTGACATTTTGTTTGTATGATGTATTTTTATTGTATTTCGTAATTAAATAACTATTATTCTACATTGGTTTTTTTTTTATTATTAATGTATTATATCCGTGTGATTTCACTAAACCTTTATTTTTGTACCCCCACCCCCCCAAAGAAAAAAAAACATATATATATATATATAAAAACTCAATATCATTATCAAAATATTGATAATGATATTGAGTTTCATGTGTGTATAAGTAAATAAAAGAATAAAGATATATATATATATATATGTATATACATATATGCAAATTAATAAACATAACCAAAAATAAAACCATAAATACGGCTCTTTACTAACAATAACGCATAGCCTCCTGAAGATGGTCGCGAAGACCAAAAGCGCTAGAGAAATGGCCCAAGATACAACATTGTGCGCTATAATCCACCAATTGACACCGGAAACCCGACGAATCGCTCGCCGAGTCGAGAAGTTAACCAGAAAGATCGCAAAGAAAGAAAACTTCAATGACACATGTATAATAAACGACTTGCTGCCGAAATATATATATATAAAAATATGTATATAATATATTAACACGCATAAATTTAAAAACTTCTACTTTCCCTTATTCAGCCATAACAACTGTCTGCATTAACAGGTGTTTTCTTTTTTCTAACGATATTGAATATAGATATTGTCATTAAGTGCTGAACTTTAAAAGTTTTAGGTAAAATATTTTTTACAGCTTTTAAGCTGAACGGCTGCCATTTATTTTCGTATTTTTTTTGCTGAATTTGGTTGAAGTTAATAAATAAACTTAAGTAGAAGAAAAAAAACTGATTAGAAGTCTGTATACAAACCTTTCAATGAATAAATTACGAGTCACTATTTTATTGTATCATGTGGTTTCCATTTCACACCCAATACTCAAGTTTTGCCAATTTTGATATTAAAAATTGACCTAATGCTTGAGACTTAATGTTTGTTTTTATTAATCTCATAATTGAAGACATGATGTTTGATTTTTTTTGCAATTGTTTAATATTTACTGAATTTTTAATGCTTTTCTAACTTTCGTCATTCCAAATGATTAAATTGAAATCAAGTAATTGTTTGCATTGCCCCCCTTTCATGAGTTGGAAATCAGCAGTCAAGAAATGGTTTCATTTCATTAATAGACAACCCGTGATCAGTTGAGTCAGTGTTTGTTATATATATATATTATTAAGAATCATGGTAGTGATACCCATGTAAATAAATGATTAATTTAGTCCACAGGGTTGGTAATAAACAAAGAAAACCACAAAGTGAAAAGTGTTTATTCCAAGCCATGTGGACTAAATTAACTGTTTATTTAATTGTTAATATATAAATATCTTGTTTCATTAATTCTGTTTTACGTTTTTTTTTTCACACACTTTAATTTTATTTTTTACTTATTAGTGTAAAACATGGTGCACAAACCTTAAAGGTTTTAATCTATCTCATCCATACTACGGATCACACTATAAGACATGTAGACATATATGGGTCCATAGCTGACACTGGGGTCAAACCCGATAACTGATACATTAATTAAAACAAGTGAACAATGTTTTATTTTGGGATACTTTAGAATGATACTCGTTTTCTTCTACTGAACAACAGGTCTTCAAATAAAGGCAAACTAAACATAATCCATTAGCTTAGGGCCTAAGGGCCCATCTGTGTTGTGTAAGTGGTTCAAGTTAGAGAAATAACCATACACTTCACCAATTTTCCCACACCCTTGATTTGAGAACCTTGCTGGATTAACTTTTGCTGGACCATAGAACACTTCTAATCTACTAATTATATACCTACCATGTCTCTAAACCACCAGGATTACTGAAAACTTAAACGTGCATTCAGCGTTTTTTTTATTAAACACCATAGCTGACACTCGAATTTGCCCGTAACTAGGATAAAATGTAAGCAAAATAATATAGTCTTTCTTTATTTTGAGATTATAACATCAGCAGATACAGTGTAAAAAAAAAAACGACAAATTATTAGCATGCTACACTCAGAGCCATCTGTTGGCTGTCTACTAAACTAGTTTGGCAGCAGAAGGATTATTAAATCTCCTTTTGTGATTTTGTCCAGATTAAAAATGGCGCCAGATCATCAGTTTCCAGAAAATCGACGTTTCACCTGTACTAGCTCTGCTACTATTCTCATCCTGATAACAGAATTCTTTTTTCCAAATCAAATAAGACTACATATACTGTTTTGGGAAGTTTCTTCAAATTTATGAATATGCATTTTTAGATCACATGGCTTATTTGCCACTCATGGGCTAATTTTGCATAGGTGGGTTATCATTTCTGCTAAATATCATGTTCTTAGATTTAATATCTTAAAAGTATTGGGGTGGTGCATAATGAGTGCAGCTTTTTAAAAAAAGTTTCAACAAAGCGGTAAAACTTCTGATGTATTCGATTTTGTTGTTATCGGAGAGTGTTTGGGGCACCCATTCAGCCAATTTCAATGATTTTCCAAGCTTTTTGCGAAAATGAATGATGATTAGTCCACATTAAAGTCTTCAGCCAACATTCCCGTTTTCAAGCTTTCGTCTTCTTTCACATCTGCGAAAAATTTCAATTTGCTGGTCGACGTTTTCCTTTTTGATCTGCAAGGTTTATTTTAACCGATTCTAACTTCGTGAACTATCTTTCAATTTGGCTTTTTCTGATTGTTCCTTCACTAAAAAGTCCATTTAAATCACTAAATGGGTGTGTTGCATCCCCAACCTTTCTCGATATGATGAATGTGGATATGAGTTTCGTTGCACGTCCTGAAAAAAAAAAGGATTATTTTTATGAAACACTTAAAGAAACTGTCAATTATGTTATTGTTTTTTGTTGAATACAATTTGGTGATAAGAAAAATCGCAATAATTATGCACCAACCGAGAAGTTAGCTGATAGACACGTATAAGAATAAACTGCTATGACACATGTTTGCCAAACAATTACAAAATGAATATCTCTTTAAATTGATACAGAATTAATATGAAGTGGTTCAAGTTAAAGAAATAACCATACACTTCATTATCATTGATGTATGTAAGTAAATTTTCTAATCAAAGTATAGACATTCAAGTATGATGCAACATTCTTAAAGGAGACTTAGAGTTTGATGCTAAACAGATAAGAAAAATGTTTTCTAAGTGCTATCTTATATCTGTCCATTCTCTTTCTTCATTCTGAGATGCTTGCATACTATCAAAAATGAATATTTTTTAAATTTTTTCTCATCCCACTAATCGGTATTTTTATGTTCTACATTCTATTACAATTTTGTTCGATTATTTAAGTTACCATTTCACAAAATGTTATTTTGTAAATCATTGTCCAATTTTTATTGCGTAAATCACTCTCTAATTTTTATCATGTAAATCACTCTCTAACTTTTGTTATGTAAGTCACTCTCTCACTTTTATTATGTAAGTCACTCTCTAACTTTTATTATGTAAGTCACTCTCTAACTTTTATTATGTAAGTCACTCTCTAACTTTTATTATGTAAGTCACTCTCTAACTTTTATTATGTAAGTCACTCTCTAACTTTTATTATGTAAGTCACTCTAACTTTTATTATGTAAGTCACTCTAACTTTTATTATGTAAGTCACTCTAACTTTTATTATGAAAGTCACTCTCTAACTTTTATGAAAGTCACTCTCTAACTTTTATTATGAAAGTCACTCTCTAACTTTTATTATGTAAGTCACTCTCTAACTTTTATTATGTAAGTCACTCTCTAACTTTTGTAATGTAAGTCACTCTCTAACTTTTGTAATGTAAAAGTCTGGAATTTGTGTTATCTAAGCCACTCTGAAATTTGTTATCTAAGCCACTCTGAAATTTGTGTTATCTAAGCCACTCTGAAATTTGTGTTATCTAAGCCACTCTGAAATTTGTGTTATCTAAGCCACTCTGAAATTTGTGTTATCTAAGCCACTCTGAAATTTGTGTTATCTAAGCCACTCTGAAATTTGTGTTATCTAAGCCACTCTGAAATTTGTGTTATCTAAGCCACTCTGAAATTTGTGTTATCTAAGCCACTCTGAAATTTGTGTTATCTAAGCCACTCTGGAATTTGTGTTATCTAAGCCACTCTGGAATTTGTGTTATCTAAGCCACTCTGGAATTTTTGTTATGTAAGCCACTCTGGAATTTGTGTTATCTAAGTCACTCTGGAATTTGTGTTATCTAAGCCACTCTGGAATTTGTGTTATCTAAGCCACTCTGGAATTTGTGTTATCTAAGCCACTCTGGAATTTGTGTTATGCAAGCCACTCTGGAATTGGTCTTATGCAAGCCATTCTGGAATTTGTCTTATGCAAGCCACTTGTCTGTGTGCATGCGTTTACTGCACAGGCCATGATCATCCACTCATTCTGCTGGTCAATTATGTTGTCTCTGTAAATGTTCAAACCAAAGGATTTTCCATTCAACCAAACCACAACCCCAGATTAAAACAAGTTAAGAATGTTTTATTTTGGGATACTTTAGAATGATACTCATTTTCTTCTACTGAACAACAGGCCTTCAAATAAAGGCAAACTAAACACAATCCATTAGCTTAGGGCCTAAGGGCCCATCTGTCTCTGAGAAGCACACAAACCCAACTTACATTCTTTTCCCCTCTGCTGGAATATATATAGATATCACTTGGACCACCTCAGGGATACCACTTGAGATAATCAGCTGCTAATATATGTAATTAAAAAAATCATTAGCCAAGAAGTCCACTATTTGGTATTAAAATTAATTTTGAAAAAACCTCAAGTAAGTCATAAACACCGCTTAGAACTTTGTATGTGAAGGAACATTACTTTTTCAAGGACTTTTAAAAAGACAATGCCTTTTCCAAGTGGAGAAATCATATTTTGGGTGGTCAAACCCCAAGCCAGATATATTTCTCATTTCTAAGATGACCTCTATTTTTTTAGTCAAATATTTCTCACATTACAAGCCTGCCGTCCATAGTGTGCATCTAACCCTTGCAGCATTTTACTCAGTTTTTCTGAAAAAGAACAAGCAAAACAATTAAGAACAACCCCGAAGAGAAGAAAGTTCATCTGCAAATTCCAACATTTCATAAATAAAGGACCAGCATGCAATGTTCATTTACGCATTTTCTTGTCCTTTTGTCTACAGTTGTTCATTTTCCTCTCTTCAACTTTTTTCTTTTTTGCCAAACAATAAAGTTCATTCTTTTTTTTAAATGTTTTTTTTTTTAAAATTTTTACTCGTCATCACTGACAGCTGTGAAACAATTCATGCACATACGAAACATAGTTTTTGTTTTTTAATTCACTTCAGTTGTATTGTAGTTTCATTTCTCATGAAGGCAGTCAACATTTTCCGACAACTGGGAAGGTCTACTTCATCTTCAGCTGCTCCCACCATCTCAAAATCATGTATCGTCGGGAGCTCAATTAATTCCGAACATATATACTGTTTGCTGTGGGATAGGCTTTATAACATCATTATTATTATGTTTACTCACAAGGAGTTCTCACAAGGCGTCATCAGTGATTGCTCACTGACAATCACCAGTGGTGTTCCCTGGAGTTTGAGTGACAACAAGTCTTCTCAGATTTCAAGCTGTCTCCACCTCTTCTGATAACTACTGCGAATGACTTTGCGTTATCACAACAGACGCTTACCATTGATTTCTCATTGGCAACGACCATTGGTCTTCTCTGGGATTTGGATGGCAATAAGCCTCCCCAAGTTCCCAGTACTCTCCGCACTTTTTCAGTGGAGGTCTGGTTAGTGCTCTCCCTCCTCGGTCTTTCCATCTTCCTTGACCCTTCATGACTGTTTTATGTGGTATCAGCCAGGGCTGGTGCCATCACTTTTTTTTTTAGACGGGAGGAATAATTTATGAAATTTCTTGCAGTTTCTGTTCCGTGGGTTCGTGTGGTGCTCTTTATGTGATTTTGTTTTCTTCCTATTGCACTTTGCATGTGATTGGTTAGTCTTCGTTGTGGGAAGGTTGCCGCATTCAAGGATTTTCTATAAGATTTCAGCTGTTTTTATCATTGCCGTCCGTTGTATGGTTTCAGTCTTCCCTTTGATTCCAATTTCTCCCAGTCTTTTTTCCAGGTTCTTCAGGACTGTTCCTGGTTCTCCTACGATCATTGGTATTATATTTACTTTCTTCATACTTCGTATCCCTTTCAATTCTCTGGGGAGTTCAGTGTATTTGCTTCGTTTTTCTGTCTCCTTTGTCTTTACCCTGTGCTCTGTTGGGACGGCAGAATCTACAATTTGGCAGGATTTTTTTTCTTGTTGACTATTATGGCATCCGGTATCCTTGCTTGTATGAGTTTATCTCTTTGTACCTTCATATCCCAGAGGATTTTGTGTTTTTACGTTTTTGACTACAGTCTCTGGTTTATGTTTGTACCATTTGTCCGAGTGTTTGAAATGCATTTTTTTGCATAGTTTCCTGTCATGCCTATTTTTGTATTCTTTTGGGGTCAGTTTTGGGCATTCACTTATGTGATTTACTGTTTCGTCTATTATTATTATTATTATTATTATTAGTAGTAGTAGTAGTAGTATTATTATCATGCACGAACTAGCATATATTCAACTAATTTCTCTTTTGCCACTCTTTCATAAGCAATGTACAATTCATCAATATCATTTCTTTTACCCTAATCTTTTATGCAAAAGAAAGGAGGATAACTCACATTCTCAATTAATGCATATCCTCCAGGCATCAAATTAAACTATTTCCAAATATATATTTCTTTTTAAAAAAGGCTCCTAACCTCCACACTTCTTTGGCAGGACTGCTCTATATATCTATTGTATACTTGGCGAGAACACTCTTCGAAAATCTTTTAATACTTCTACCATTTTAAATTTCTCAACTATCTTATACAAACCTGCAAGAACTCTCCAAATATTTTTTCCATAATTCAACCATTTAAAAATGTCTCAACAGTCCAAGTATCTTCTGCAGATTGCAAAGAATTATACCCCAAAAAGAATTCCATAATTCTATCAATTAAGAATTTCTCAACATTCTGGAATTTGTGTTATGCAAGCAACTCTTAGCATTTGTTTTATGAAAGCAACTCTTGAATTTGTGTTATGCAAGCAACTTTGATATTTGTGTTATGAAAACTACTTTGGAATTAGTGTTATGCAAGCAACTCTGGAATGTGTGTTATGCAAACAACTCTAGAATTGGTGTTATGCAAGCAACTCTGGAATTAGTGTTATGCAAGCAACTCTGGAATTAGTGTTATGCAAGCAACTCTGGAGTTAGTGTTATGCAAGCAACTCTGGAATTAGTGTTATGCAAGCAACTCTGGAGTTAGTGTTATGCAAGCAACTCTGGAATAAGTGTTATGCAAGCCACTCTAGAAATTTGTGTTATGCAAGCAACTTTGGTATTTGTGTTATGCAAACTACTCTGGAATTTGTGTTATGCAAGCAACTCTGGAATTTGTGTTATGCAAGCAACTCTGGAATTTGTGTTATGCAAGCAACTCTGGAGTTAGTGTTATGCAAACTACTCTGGAATTTGTGTTATAACAAACTACTCTGGAATTTGTGTTATAACAAACTACTCTGGAATTTGTGTTATGCAAGCAACTCTGGAATTTATGTTATGCAAGCAACTCGAGAATTTGTGTTATGCAAGCAACTCATGAATTTGTGTTATGCAAGCAACTCATGAATTTGTGTTATGCAAACTACTCTGGAATTTGTGTTATGCAAGCAACTCTGGAATTAGTATTATGCAAGCAACTCTGGAATCAGTGTTATGCAAGCAACTCTGGAGTTAGTGTTATGCAAGCAACTCTGGAGTTAGTGTTATGCAAGCAACTCTGGAATTAGTGTTATGCAAGCAACTCTGGAATTAGTGTTATGCAAGCCACTCTAGAATTAGTGTTATGCAAGCAACTTTGGTATTTGTGTTATGCAAACTACTCTGGAATTTGTGTTATGCAAGCAACTCTGGAATTTATGTTATGCAAGCAACTCGAGAATTTGTGTTATGCAAGCAACTCATGAATTTGTGTTATGCAAGCAACTCATGAATTTGTGTTATGCAAACTACTCTGGAATTTGTGTTATGCAAGCAACTCTGGAATTAGTATTATGCAAGCAACTCTGGAATCAGTGTTATGCAAGCAACTCTGGAGTTAGTGTTATGCAAGCAACTCTGGAGTTAGTGTTATGCAAGCAACTCTGGAATTAGTGTTATGCAAGCAACTCTGGAATTAGTGTTATGCAAGCCACTCTAGAATTAGTGTTATGCAAGCCACTCTGGAATTTGTGTTATGCAAGCAACTTTGGTATTTGTGTTATGCAAACTACTCTGGAATTTGTGTTATGCAAGCAACTCTGGAATTTATGTTATGCAAGCAACTCTGGAATTTGTGTTATGCAAGCAACTCTGGAATTTGTGTTATGCAAGCAACTCTGGAATTTGTGTTATGCAAGCAACTCTGGAATTTGTGTTATGCAAGCCACTCTAGAATGTCTGTTATGGAATATCTGTTATTCAAGCCACTTTTGTATTTGTGCTATACAAGCCACTCTGGAATTTTTGTTATGCAAGCCATTCTCGAATATGTGTTTTTTTTATGTCATTCCGTCACTACGATATTCTATCTTCTTCCTATGCATGTCAAAATAACAAGATATGGGGAAGTTTATAATTGGAATAATAGATACCGATGCAATCAGAAAGGTTGTGTTCCAATTCTATTCGATGTATTGCATTCGATTACGCTCTCCCTCAAGCAATTTGTGTCTAATGAATCATTTACAATAGGTATTATGTATCAACATGAAATCCCTTCCAAAGTTTGACAATTTACCTTCCCCTCAATTCTCTTTCTCTGGCACACATGTTCTTCATTCATCTTTTACTCTGGTGCATGTTTGGCTTAATGGATATAGTCACAGACTATTGTCTCGTCTATGCCGAGTTTTAATATTATCAGATCTGCTCTCATTTATGCACTGACACTGTTGGGAAAGATATGAACCTATAATTTTTATCTAGATATTGCAAAAATAACTTGTATTTACTTTTATACTACCTGTTTATAAAGTTGGTTACAAAATGGTTGGATCATTCTACCGCTCCAGAAAGTATCTGATTCTTGACAATATCAAAGTCAGATATGTCGTAAGATGGAGTGCTGCCGTCACATCTGGGAAGGTGTCGTTCAGCGTACTCTTTCACGCCTTGACAGAGTACAAAATCGACTTCGGAATCTATTGGAGAATGATTTATTCTGTTCTCTACAGGCCCTTTCTCAGCCTAACCCTAACCCTTTCTCACAGAAGAAACGTTGCTAGTTGTTATCTACTCTATCATTATTTCCATGGAAATAATGATAAACTGAGCATCAATCCCTGGTTCTACCGAGTAAAAAATTCACACCAAGAACTCGTCTTCCTACCACAAGTTCTCTTTCTTTTGTCGTATGCTTGAGATCAAACTAAATTTCGTTGAACAGTTTCTTTTCAAAAACTTGCCATCTGTAGAACACGTTGCCATAAGGTTTCTTTCCTGAGGGCTACAACGCGATCTTCTTTAAATCTAGTGTCAAGAAACATAGATAATGTAAACTCTTTAGATTGGACAGCCAGTGTGAGACGTTGCCTGGTATTGCCCAACCAGGAGTCCGGAATACTCACAGCATCCTAAATACCAAAAACCGGATGATGAAGAAGAAACACTTTTCATAAATCGTTAGTATAAGTCATCAAATTTTTTTCATTGCATTCTTTATTTTCAATACTCTAATAATAATCATCATCAATCGACTGGTAATCTATCTATCTTATTAAATCTTAACCTGGAGTGGCTTTTGGATAAAATAAAATAATCAATCTTATATAATGCAGTTTTTACAATTGGTATTGTTTCGATATTAAATATCTGCAAAAGGGTAGATATGCCATAAAAACAGATAAACTAATCCAAATATTTCACTTGCAAGTCGTCACTGTGATGGAAAATTCGAGCAACCTTAAGAAAATACAACCATATCAGATGCTGA
Source organism: Sepiola atlantica (assembly GCA_963556195.1). NCBI lineage: Eukaryota > Metazoa > Mollusca > Cephalopoda > Sepiida > Sepiolidae > Sepiola > Sepiola atlantica. The sequence goes on along the minus strand of OY744521.1, from coordinate 42,321,092 downwards.
CAAGTGGTACGCATAAAATCAATTAATGAGATTAGAGGACTTTTATTGTACGCTTATATTTGCCAAGGCATGGTGACACGTCATAGAAGGAGAGGAAGTTGGCGAGAGATTTTATACGTGCATGTCAGCTGTTGAGTTACACACAACAAAACAGAATCAACGCGAGTCTTTACTGCAGTGAACATTCCAGATCAAATTAAACGTGAGGACCGGCACGACGTATCACTGATGTGAATTAAACAATTTGCTCTCTGTCGCTTGCATTTTGGCAAAAGACTGACACTTTTATTTTTTTTCTACATTTACTTTGTTTCATTCCACTGAAAAAGCTGAAGGAAAACACCGACATCTCCTGGGGAACATGGTAGCGATAAAGCGGATTCGTATTAAAACAACTTCCAATGTCTCCCTCGATATTTGAACAGAATTGAATTACACCTGGTATAAATTCCAACTTGCGGTTTCTTTTTTTTTTTTTTAGAATTACTCTTTCACAAGACAATAAACATGGGTTCTTACTTTATAATTAATTTTTTTTACCAATCGACATCTGCAACATTCCTTCATATCATTCCATTCTTGCAAGTCGGTATCCATAGTTATTTGAATTTCAGAATGTAACGTTTCTCTAATATTTAATTGCATTATTATCTAGCGTGTTGCCACAAGCTTCTAATTTGATCAATCTATTCTGACTATTAATAAACTAGTGTACTCCCTCTGTCAAAAATGAGAAGAAAATGCTTCGCCAACGTTCTCACTCGCTATTTATATAGATATATTACTAAAATATTCATTTAATATCATAGAATTATGTCAGTAATTTAATTTTTCAAGATATAAGTTATGATTTCTGATGACCTAATAAAACACCCACTATTGATTTTTTTTTTTTTTTTAAATTTTTTTTTATTGAATTGATGATTTTTTTCTGAATTAATTTCAGACAGTGGAGTAAGTCTGCGGTGAAAAAATCACCTGTTTTACTTACTAACTTTTTTATGACTAGATAGAAATACATGTATTTATTTATCTATATATAAATAAATACGCATTAGTCTTTATTATAGAGAGGCGGATACTGGCTTTTTCTGTCTTAGTTATTGTAACAATCGGAACGTATAGAAAATTTATTCTGGTCAATTACAGACTGTAGACAAAGACATCACTGTTCCTTTGGTTGATGGCATTGTTTAGTCTATAATCTGTACACAATCGAAAATAGTTCAAGTGTTGTCGACTTTGGTTACTTTGTTCTTTTGTAAATGATCACCTTGTCAAACGTGATCTCTCAGGTATGTTAAACAGGCCATATATTTGTTTGACTTAATGGCGTGCTTGTTATCAGTTTAGACTGTGAATTCAGCGTGCATATGTAAATTCTGTTAGGGCTATTGTGTTACTTTCACTAATATCCTTCAGAAATCCATATATACTTCTGTAGTATAGTGTGGAGGGGGACTCTTCTATCATTTTCTTCTTTGACAGAAACAGCTGTTCGTCTTTCTCGTTGACATATAGTAGTTGGTTCATTGAATAGTGGTGTTTAGTTGTAAAAATGGTCATAGCAATAATGTAACAACATAAAAGAAAAAAGGTCAATGCATTTTCTTAATGACGTCATGCTTTTTTATATTTTATTCTTTTATGCAATATACAAGCTTCCACTCACTCTCTTCCCGGAAAAGTGAAGATAGAGCTTCGAAATACAGTGTCTGAACACAGCCAGCTCATAGGCTAAAGAAACAGATCCTTCATTCTTCTTCACCATTTCTAATTTCGGACTTCATGTCCATGACACATATCCTGATAATACTCCAAACCTCTAAATTGACTTCATCATCATATTCAATTAAACGTTTGTTTTACATGCTTGCATGTGTTGGATGGCTTTTAGAAATTGACTTTCAAACTAACCTTATCCTTAGCCAGGTTTTTATTTATCCCTCTTTGTCTCAAATCCTCCTGATCACTTTCTCCTATGTTTTCCTTGACCTTCAATTGCCAACTGCCCCTGGTACTTTAACTGTTCTACATCTACTAACACAAGAACTCTCATAGATTCATTCAATGTAACCTTACCAACAAAGTCTCCTGTTCTACACACATCTTCTTATACTGTCCAGATTTAATCTTCCTCTGAGGTCATGAAAATCTAAACCTGTCTTTAATACTCACATTAAACATTCATCATATCATTTTCATGTCATTTCTCTTCATGCAACGCATGTCCTTACCCCTCACTGGCCAGGTTCAACTCCCATACATTGATCAGCGTTCACTTCTACATAAGGTTAGATTAAGTATGGAAAAAGAATTTACCATTATAGAGGTAAAGTTAGATGTTAGTGCAACATGTACAGGAAGTAATATCGGTTCTGCTTCTTGTGAGTTTGGTGTCAAAATGGATGTCTGTTTCCGAGGTTGCCACCACCTCTACGATGGTCGAAATGGGGGTGTTACAGTTCATATAGATATCTTTGCTATAAATTGGTAAAAAAATCCCAGAGCAAGTAATGAGGTTATTTGTTGTTTTTTTTAATTGCTACTATTACTTAAAGCCAGCCAACACATGCCAGCATGTAAAACGGACGTTATGGTGATGATGATGATGATTCAAGATACGAAAAAAAAACAGAAAAAAGATCAACATCTCCATGACTGGTATTGTCATCACTGCTGAGAGGTATCACAATTCATGGAGTATCTATCTAGCACCGTAACATGAATTGATTTGTGTAGACAATTTTAAATGTTATATGAGAGAGAGAGAGAGAGCACAGGGTGGAGCAGATTTTCGTGTGATTGCAAGAGTTAGGAGTGGATGGAATAAGTTCAGGGAACTTCTGTCATTACTAACCAGCAGATCAAGGCAATAGTTTATCAGGCATGTGCACGCTGTGTGATGTATGGAAGTGAAACCTGGCCAGTCATGGTTGAGGACATACGTTGCATGAAGAAAAAGGATACGGGAATGATATGATGAATGTTTAATGTGAATATTAAAGACAGGCTTAGTTCTGATCACCTTGAGGGAAGATTAAATCTGTATGGTATAGGGAGAGCAAGAGACTTTGATGGTATGGCTACATTGAAAGAATGGATGAGTTCTTGGGTTAGTAGATGTAGAACAGTTAAGGTAGCAGGTTCAGTCCACATGGGGAAAGCCAAGGAAAACATTGGAGAAAGTGATAAAAATGGACTTAAGAGAAAGAGATAAATAAAGATCTGATCAGAGATGCTGGCATGTAAAACGGACGTTAAACCGTATGATGATGATGATGATGATGATATGAAAATTGTTTGCATGTGTAAATTGTTTCTAAGTGTGAAAAGTTAGTTTGTTTTCCTTTGTAGTAGTGAAAAGCAATGAGTCAATGTTAGATGAGTGTGTACATGTTCGCCTTTGTTTTGTCAATATGTGAGTATGTGTTGGGTAAGTGATAGCAGTTTTCTTCCTTCTCCTAGCTCCTCAGTTGAAGACGTTGTGTGTCCTATCTTTTGACCAGCTTCTTTTTAACTACTGCGGCTGACTGGCTGAATCATTTTTTATCTGAAAACGACCAACTCCATGTAGCTGATTCCTTTTGGTGGGTAAACGTGTTTTTGATTGTGAACTTAATTGTAGAGAAATTCGATGACTGGTTATTTTTATAATTTCGCCATTTTCATGTTTAGAGCTTCTGTTTATAAAAAATGTGATAGCTTTTTTAGACGTTTATTTGTGCTCAAACTTTTGGTTCATAATTATAGGAGTTAAAGATTTATTTATGAAGATGAAATGCATCAATCTGATCTTTGAGCTGAGTGCATGTTCCTGTCATTTTGACGTGGTTGTGAGAACCGTAGACAGTGCTGTGCCGGGAGACTATTTCACATTTGAATACTGTGGTTTACCTTACCTTGTGGAAGAAACTGGCATGACTTCTATGACTAATCTATTAAGATAAACAGAAATAGCTTGAGGAAGTGATGAATTATGGGAAGAGGAGAGAGAATATAAAACCTAAGGATATAGATGAGTGAGGATTATCGACTTTTGTTTTTAGTGAAATATAAAGATTGATGATAGTTAAGAAAAAGTAGAAGATTGATAGAAAACAAGTACATTTTGAAAGGAGAGAGAGAGAGATAATTATGGTTCAAGCACATTCCTTAATTATTTATCCTTTTCTTAAATCATCTTAAAATAGTGTCTTCAATCGCTACTCTCTCTGTTGATCACATCTGGTGTCCTGTCCGATCGCTTTGTTGGCTTCAAATCCTCTTGACTCAACAAGATTCCGTTACCTCTTCATTATGCCTTATCTGAAATGTTTCCTGCCATCCAACATATATCTCAACAATAGATACTAGCTTATAGCTACTGATAGATGTACCCTATCAATATGTAAGATTTCAAGAAACCAATAAATTTGACGCAAAATTTACATTATTGCCAATGTTTCACAAGATAGATGTGATGCACTATCTATTCATCGTATCCAATAGTAACCGTGGGCTCATTTATTTTTAATATTTAATCTCACCGCCATCGCAATACAGCTAACAAATCTCATTCTATATGATATCAGTTTCTCTGCCCACACCATTTCTTTTCTAGATAACGTGTTTATTCTATTCATTTTTTTACTTCTTAAATGCGTTTTCTCATCTTTGAGAGACTTTTATTCCGTTGGTTGGTCCCTATTTACTTGTCTATCCACGACGGCAGAGTTAGACACAAGGTCAGTTTTTAATATGGAGAAAATCCAGCTCCACAAAAGGGGCACTTTGGATTAGGACAAAAATAAAAAATTGTCTCAGTCAAGAAGGATTTCTCCTCCACTGACCAGTGACAGAAAAAATGAAATGTTGTGTCAGAACAGATACCACACTTTGCTCCCGGCCAAAAAGCTAAGGCAATATTCGTTTCCGTTTGTTGGACTGTCGCACTTCTGTTTGCGACCGTGCAGATTATATGGAGGCAACTTATTTTAGAAGAGGCTGTGTTCCATCTATAGAAGAGGCTCTGTCAGTCAGCCGGTCTGTCACGCTTCATATTGAAATATCATTTTTGTCGGTCTGTCATACTGAAGTTTGAAATAGCATTTTCGTCAGTCTGTCACATCTAATTTTCAAATAGCATTTTATGCCAACACTGTGGACGTATCTTAAGAATATTCCTCATTGTCGCTTGTACTTTAATAATGAACGAAAGAAATTTATTTTTCAGTTAGTACAGGGTGACCCACCAAAAATGCCACCCATGCAATCGTTAATAAAACTGAAAATCCTTTGTGCAATTCGACCATATTTGGTACAAATAAACTTCGGTGTCTACCTAACTTGTCCATTAAGTTTTAGTCACGAATATCCAACAGTCTTTGTTCTTTTGCTGATAAACACAGACACTGATTTTACAATTCTTAGCAAATCCTCATGTGTTAAAAGATTGAAATGTTTGGAATCTATTTACAAAAAGTGATTTATAAAAAGTGATTAAAACCGCATTAAAACAGCATTACTTTAACAAAATTAGTTACAGTTGTATACCAATTCGGTTTAATTAGTAGTTTAGTGAATAAACGATACCATAATAATTAAATTTAAGAAAAATGTTGTAATTTGCTTGAAGAATTGTGCATAGTATGTAAGAAGTTGTGTTTGAAACACATTTGAATACGAGACAAGCCAAATTATTGAAAATCTTTCAATATTGTCATTTATTCAATGACAATATTGAAAGATTTCCATAATTTTGTGAAAAACACATCTCAACCGAGTGTTTGCACATATTTTTTCTTCTTCTCTTTCTGAAGATGAGGTCTACCTCGAAAATTCAAAGAACATAACACCACAGATACCATCCTGATTCGACACACCATGTTAGTAAAAAAAAAATTAATTATCGAAAATTATTGAAATCTTTCAATATTGTCATTTATTCTGTTTATCTTGTCTCATATCCAACAGTGTTTTCTACCAAACTGCATTGTCATAGCCTTCAAACACAACTTACAATTAAATTTAACTTACAAAATCTTGTTTTTTTAAAAATAATAATTTGATACAAACAATTAAAAAAATACATAGGTAAAAAATCGGGAAAGAAAAACCGAAACAAAAATGATAGTAAAAATAATCCCGGGCAACGTCGGGTAGGTACGGCTAGTAGGGATATGTAATAAACTACATCTCAGAAGCCAAATTATCAAACATGGCCGTTTGCTCAAGAAAGTTTTGTTATCAACCAATTACTATTATTGGAAGTAATGCTCCTCAAGTAATTATGATAATTGGTTTATCATATTATCACCAAAACTTTTCTGATGATGAGTAAAAGTATTTTATTTGCTGAGCTACTTGTACTTGTAATATCAAGGAAATTAATTATTTTATGAGTTGTTCAGCTTTTCTCTTTGTCTCATATTTTTATCAGATGTGATTAGCTGATCAGATGATACATATTCTAAACACTTCCTCGTTTAGTAAACATAGGATAAACAACCAACACATTAAGTTATCCTTTTCTTTTGTAAAGCTAGGGAATATTTTATATCCTAGCTTTGACGTTGTCAGTGACCACATGTTTGGGTATATGTTTTCCATAAGAATTACTGGTAGGTTGAGAGCGGACAACCAGTTTGTGTGCAAGAAGTGTAAGACAACAGAGACGAATGCTAACTCAGATACGGAGAAAATATATGTGGATGGCAAGTTATTGAGGTTGTTCAGAAATTTTGTTACCTTGGTGATACCATTGGAGCACAGGGTGGAGCAGGTAATAGTGTGATAACTAGAATTAGGAGTAGATGGAGTGGGTTCAGGGAACTTTTGACATTACTGACCAATGTAGTGCTACCGCTGTCGACCAGGGGAGTAGTCTGTCAGGCATGTATGCACGGTGTGATGATGTATGGAGGTGAAACCTGGCTGGTGAGGGTTGAAAGCATGCGTTGCATGGAGATAAATGATATGAGAATGATACGATGGATGTGTAACACAAGTTTTAAAGACAAGCTCAGATCTGATGAGCTCAGAGGAAGAATAAATCTGGATGGTGTGGAGATATGCGTGCAGAACAGGACGCTTCTATGGTGTGATCGTGTTGGAGGAGTGGATGAGAGTTCCTGAGTTAGTGGATGTAGAACAATTGAGGTAGCAAGTCCAGTTGACAGGAGAAGGCCAACGAAAACATGGAAAAACGTGATAAGTATGGACGAGAGAAAAAGGGATGAATAAAGACCTGGCATGAGCTAGATAAGTTTGGAAGTCAATTTCTAAACGCCGTCCAACACATACCAGCATGTAAAATGGACATTCAACCGAATATGATGATGATGATAATGATGATACAGGTCATCATTCAACCGAATATGATGATGATAATGATGGTACAGGTCATCATTCAACCAAATATGATGATGATGATGATAATGATGATACAGGTCATCATTCAACCAAATATGATGATGATGATACAGGTCATCATTCAACCGAATATGATGATGATGATACAGGTCATCATTCAACCGAATATGATGATGATGATGATAATGATGGTACAGGTCATCATTCAACCAAATATGATGATGATGATGATACAGGTCATCATTCAACCAAATATGATGATGATGATGATGATACAGGTCATCATTCAACCAAATATGATGATGATGATGATACAGGTCATCATTCAACCAAATATGATGATGATGATGATGATACAGGTCATCATTCAACCAAATATGATGATGATGATGATACAGGTCATCATTCAACCGAATATGATGATGATGATGATGATGATACAGGTCATCATTCAACCGAATATGATGATGATGATGATGATACAGGTCATCATTCAACCGAATATGATGATGATGATAATGATGATACAGGTCATCATTCAACCGAATATGATGATGATGATTATACAGGTCATCATTCAACCGAATATGATGATGATGATGATGATGATACAGGTCATCATTCAACCAAATATGATGATGATGATGATGATGATGCAGGTCATCATTCAACCGAATATGATGATGATGATGCAGGTCATCATTCAACCGAATATGATGATGATGATGCAGGTCATCATTCAACCGAATATGATGATGATGATACAGGTCATCATTCAACCAAATATGATGATGATGATGATGATACAGGTCATCATTCAACCAAATATGATGATGATGATGATACAGGTCATCATTCAACCAAATATGATGATGATGATGATGATACAGGTCATCATTCAACCAAATATGATGATGATGATGATGATACAGGTCATCATTCAACCAAATATGATGATGATGATGATACAGGTCATCATTCAACCGAATATGATGATGATGATGATGATGATACAGGTCATCATTCAACCGAATATGATGATGATGATGATGATACAGGTCATCATTCAACCGAATATGATGATGATGATAATGATGATACAGGTCATCATTCAACCGAATATGATGATGATGATTATACAGGTCATCATTCAACCGAATATGATGATGATGATAATGATGATACAGGTCATCATTCAACCGAATATGATGATGATGATTATACAGGTCATCATTCAACCGAATATGATGATGATGATGATGATGATACAGGTCATCATTCAACCAAATATGATGATGATGATGATGATGATGCAGGTCATCATTCAACCGAATATGATGATGATGATGCAGGTCATCATTCAACCGAATATGATGATGATGATGCAGGTCATCATTCAACCGAATATGATGATGATGATACAGGTCATCATTCAACCAAATATGATGATGATGATGATGATACAGGTCATCATTCAACCAAATATGATGATGATGATGATACAGGTCATCATTCAACCAAATATGATGATGATGATGATGATACAGGTCATCATTCAACCAAATATGATGATGATGATGATGATACAGGTCATCATTCAACCAAATATGATGATGATGATGATACAGGTCATCATTCAACCGAATATGATGATGATGATGATGATGATACAGGTCATCATTCAACCGAATATGATGATGATGATGATGATACAGGTCATCATTCAACCGAATATGATGATGATGATAATGATGATACAGGTCATCATTCAACCGAATATGATGATGATGATTATACAGGTCATCATTCAACCGAATATGATGATGATGATGATGATGATACAGGTCATCATTCAACCAAATATGATGATGATGATGATGATGATGCAGGTCATCATTCAACCGAATATGATGATGATGATGCAGGTCATCATTCAACCGAATATGATGATGATGATGCAGGTCATCATTCAACCGAATATGATGATGATGATACAGGTCATCATTCAACCAAATATGATGATGATGATGATACAGGTCATCATTCAACCAAATATGATGATGATGATGATACAGGTCATCATTCAACCAAATATGATGATGATGATGATGATACAGGTCATCATTCAACCAAATATGATGATGATGATGATGATACAGGTCATCATTCAACCAAATATGATGATGATGATGATACAGGTCATCATTCAACCGAATATGATGATGATGATGATGATGATACAGGTCATCATTCAACCGAATATGATGATGATGATGATGATGATACAGGTCATCATTCAACCGAATATGATGATGATGATAATGATGATACAGGTCATCATTCAACCGAATATGATGATGATGATTATACAGGTCATCATTCAACCGAATATGATGATGATGATGATGATGATGATACAGGTCATCATTCAACCAAATATGATGATGATGATGATGATGATGCAGGTCATCATTCAACCGAATATGATGATGATGATGCAGGTCATCATTCAACCGAATATGATGATGATGATGCAGGTCATCATTCAACCGAATATGATGATGATGATACAGGTCATCATTCAACCAAATATGATGATGATGATGATGATACAGGTCATCATTCAACCAAATATGATGATGATGATGATACAGGTCATCATTCAACCAAATATGATGATGATGATGATACAGGTCATCATTCAACCGAATATGATGATGATGATGATGATGATACAGGTCATCATTCAACCGAATATGATGATGATGATGATGATACAGGTCATCATTCAACCGAATATGATGATGATGATAATGATGATACAGGTCATCATTCAACCGAATATGATGATGATGATTATACAGGTCATCATTCAACCGAATATGATGATGATGATGATGATGATGATACAGGTCATCATTCAACCGAATATGATGATGATGATACAGGTCATCATTCAACCGAATATGATGATGATGATGATAATGATGATACAGGTCATCATTCAACCGAATATGATGATGATGATGATAATGATTATACAGGTCATCATTCAACCGAATATGATGATGATGATAATGATTATACAGGTCATCATTCAACCGAATATTATGATGATACAGGTCATCATTCAACCGAATATGATGATGATGATGATGATGATGATAATGATTATACAGGTCATCATTCAACCGAATATGATGATGATGATAATGATTATACAGGTCATCATTCAACCGGATATGATGATGATGATGATTATACAGGTCATCATTCAACCGGATATGATGATGATACAGGTCATCATTCAACCGAATATGATGATGATGATGATGATGATACAGGTCATCATTCAACCGAATATGATGATGATACAGGTCATCATTCAACCGAATATGATGATGATACAGGTCATCATTCAACCGAATATGATGATGATGATGATGATTATACAGGTCATCATTCAACCGAATATGATGATGATGATGATACAGGTCATCACCATTTTGTGTGTTGTGTTATCGAACGTTACACGCAAAGAAGTTGGAAGAAAGAGAAAAGGTCAATAGTGAAGAAATAGATGGTGTCATATACATACACATTTATGTTAACATAAACAGTTTGTGAAAAACAAATGTAAAAGAAGGATCCGAAACATGTAAGATTGTACGTAACATGATATGATATACAATAGACATTAGCACTAAAGTCATTTGGAAAGAGAACAATTCAGATGTCACTTGCCAAAGTCGGAAAAATGCTGAAAGAAAGCGTACAGAAGAGAGAGAGCTAAGGGATAATATGTGTATTAATATTATTAGCAAACCAGAAAAGTTCCCGACTACAAGTCAGCAGCAAACGGTGTTCGGTCAGATTTAGTTCCTGATATTAAAGACTTCCTGTTTTGGGTCGCTTACTCTTCTGATGCGCCATATTTTGTACTAATTTTTATTTATTAATTTATTCATTAAATAGGTAAAAGTACAGAATAGTTAACAAAGCCTTCCCCTTACCCATGTTAAGAATGGCTTTCTAAATAATCTTCTGCAGGTTACAACCTGTGCTGAAATAATAACGTTATTATTTAGAAAGCCATTCTTAACATGGGGAGGGGGGGGGGCTTTGTTAACTATTTTGTACTATCACCTTACAATTTATTAAATCAATCAATAAAGTTGGAAAAATGAAATTCTTGCTGGAAGTTACATTACGGATGAGTTTGATATCAGAAATTGAATCTGACCAAACACCGTTTGCTGTTGACTTATAGTCGGGTACTCTTCTGGTTTGCAGTTTAAATTAAACAATAATACAGGAAAAGTCTTTTCAAAACTAATTGTATTTGCGGCTTATAAGAAGTCCAACTATAATAAAAAGAGTTCTTTAACGTCCAAGAAAAATAGACGGCCTCTGAATTGTTCAGATTCAAGTCGTTGTATTCAAATTGGAGAGAAATTTCTTTGTGTTGACTCGATGGGGATCACATTCAAAAGAAGATAAACAAAGAATATATGAAAAACAACTTTCTCTTAAAAGAAGAATGTAAAAAAGGAACGGACATAGATTTTCCTAATAAAGACCCAGTGTTGAATTTTAATAAAATCCCTGATACGGCAGTGGTTTGATTATTTCATATTGCAACTCCTGAATTTTGGATACAAATGTATACTTAACAGCTTTTGAAAATCTTTGTCTTTTTTTTTTCAACCTAGAAAACCCCACAAAAATCGCCACTCGTTTCCCTTATTTTATTCAGCATACATATTCTCCCTGTATTCCTCCACATGTATTCCGTTTTTCGTTCTTTTTCTCTATCATTTTTTTAGTTGTATCTCATTCATATCATTTGTCTTTTTCAAATTGATACTATCCTTTTCTAAGAGTTTACAATAGAACACTCCCTTCAGAGAGTTTCGTCATATAATTGAGAACAGAACATCTGCCAAGGATAGTGGTTGTGCTATTGTGTCAACACGTGTATGAGTTAGCGGGTTATACTGAAAAGCATTTTCAGAGCTGTATTTTTTGCAGAGAGGTTTCGCCGTTCTCCCACAGACAGCACCTAGTATTCTTAAATGGTCACCCCTCTGGTACTGTCCAGACTCAAGGTCGCTTAACTTTCGTGATCTGCATCGTCAACCACTTAGTCACCGTATAATTACGGTGAAATTAGATGGTCCGACAAAATGGTTAACATGTTAAGACTCTGGAACTAAGGGTGCCAGAAATCAGTGTTGTACTTGTACAACAATTGGACTGCTCATAAAATTTAACTTACAAAAATTTTTTTGATCTTGGTATAGAGCTTTTTTGCAATTAATTCATTGGACAGACAAACACATACACCAAAATTAGAGTATATATATATATATATATATATATATATATATATATATATAATAAGGAGAATATTTTTTTAGAATATTTTGAAAACCTGGACAACGCAAATTATTTGTTTTTTAAAATAAATTTTTTATTTACTTTAAAAACTTCTTTTTTTTTAACTTGAGTACTTTCGATCATAAACATCTTTGTCAGAAGTATAAGCATATTTTTTCTTCTCTTCCTCTTTCGTACAATCCTACTCGCCTGAGACATTTATCGCAGTCAAGTCGAAATTCGTCTTGATGTTATAGACGAGTAGGATTGTACGAAAGAGGAAGAGAAGAAAAAAATATGCTTATACTTCTGATAAAGATGTTTATCATCGAAAGTACTCAAGTTAAAAAAAAAAGAAAACGTTTTTAAAGTAAATAAATAATTTATTTTAAAAAAACAAATAATTTGCGTTGTCCAAGTTTTCAAAATATTCTAAAAAAATATTCTCCTTATTATTGCTATTCCGGCAACGTTTTCAATGTGTGACTTTTCAAACTATATATATATATGTAGGATGAAAAAAAAAATAGGTCGGAACAACCAAAAACGGTTAATTAAAACATTTATTTATATATTCGGCGATTTGGGATAAATATCTAAGTCGATGACGAATGATTTAAAAAACAAACAGTGAAACGTACATGGCATATGGATGTCGCGACTTTGACCTATAAGAGTAAACAGCTCCATTTGTATATAAAAAATATGATGAGTACAGACTGTGATCCAGGCTTTACTTGCCTGAAAATTTCCTTATTTTCTTTGTTTATATACGAGCACTGAAGATACTGCACCAAGAAATCAATGCATAGGATACAGAAGCATTGTATGATAAAAAAACAGATTTTTGTAAAATGGTATGAATCTGTTCTTCCTTACATTTGACGTGGTTTAAAGTAAATAAAAATATTTCATACCATAGCTGTAGCCTTACACTATTTAACTATTATAGTTGCTTTATAGTATAAAATTTATATTTTAAATATTAAAGCTTTATATATATATATATATATATATATATATAAGTGGAGAACTAAAAGCGAACTTTTAGGAAAGGTAAAACCTATTGTGAAAAGTGCACAGCTCAATATACAGGATAGAGCAGATAAATTTTCAAATTTTAAATCTTTGCCTTTGCCAACTTATCTATCCCAGCAATTTCCTCTATATATAGTGTGTAGATTTCAATTTTGTGTTGAGAATCTGAATAACAGAGCTCAATGTAATTTAAACAGAGCAAAACAGAATTATAAAAAGAAAAAACTATACACACATTAAGGTTGTACACATTATAACTTATTTCGACCCCTTAATTAGGTCTCCTCAGATGTATAAACAACCACGTCAAAAAACCACGTTTTGACGTGGTTGTTTATACATCTGAGGAGACCTAATTAAGGGGTCGAAATAAGTTATAATGTGTACAACCTTAATGTGTGTATAGTTTTTTCTTTTATAATTCTATATATATATATATATATATATATATATATATATTGATTCTACAGTCTCTATGTATGAATCTAAATAATTTGGTTAGCTCGAAGTAACTAATAAACTGGCTTAATTATGTAAGATTATATTGGAATAACATACAAATTACAGGAGGTGAACCATCTTCAGGATTAACCTCTTGTGGTCAGAGTTCAGACCGAAGAATCATTTTTTTCTTTGTTCTTGTCAGTTGTGATTCAAAAAATAAATTCACAATCCAAACACATATTATCTAGTCAGTTGTGATTCAAAAAATAAGTTCACAATCTAAACACATATTATCTAGTCAGTTGTGAGTCAAAAAATAAGTTCACAATCTAAACACATATTATCTAGTCAGTTGTGATTCAAAAAATAAGTTCACAATCTAAACACATTATCTAGTCAGTTGTGATTCAAAAAATAAGTTCACAATCTAAACACGTATTATCTTATAGGTAACCAACTTTTTCTTAACTTTTACTTATTTTTGTATAATGTATTATTTTAATTGTATCCGTGTATTTCCACAAAAAATATTCTTATATTTTATATTTTTATTACTTTTTGAAGTGACAATTTACTTGAATTAGCAAATAAAAATCATTTAATTTCGATTATTTGGACTACTGTTCTAATCTAGGATGCTATTTCTCACAATGTTTCGGCCAACATAATCTCTGACCTTCTTCAGGTATGTCTTGTTGAAATCGGGAATCTGCATGGAATTTCGAATAGAACAACATTATTTATTTATTATGGGGGTAAATTGTTCTCGTTCTGTCACCCATGATCGGGTAGAAGTCTTAAGTATTACATAGTCTTTAATTATTCGTACATTTTCTTCTTCGTCGTGGAGGAGTGTCGTCTCGATGTCGTCTAGTGGTGGAGTTCTTTCTTCGCTTCTGTACTGCCGTGAACATCGCCGTCCGCTGTGTCTGTAACAAAAACCTTCATAACACGATTCCAGAGGCAAACAATCTTTTAAATTTTGATTAGTTTTATTCAGGCGTCAGTTTACTGTCGCTCGTGGAGATGTTTTACTAACGTTAAGGAAGAGATCAATTTACTACTTTATCGTAGTTAGGGGTTTTTACCCCGCCTAATAAACCGGTATTGTCCGGGCCTTCGGGTCTGGATTTATGCCGTTCTATCGGTTGTCCGTCCTGTGCAGTTCTAGGAGGTGCACCCACCCAGGCTTTGCCTTCCCACCCTTTGAGAGGGGGTTAGTTTATTGCTAATCGCCTGAGGCGCCCCTACCGGGGAATGCCGACGGGGCTGCCCAGGCAATTTTTAAATGGCTAGAGTGCTCAAATTCTTGAGCGCTGGTTTTTTCCCACTTTCCCGACCTTGTGTCACATCTTACCTTGTGGGAGGAAGATAAATAGAATTTGTGGTCCATTAAGTCCTTCCATTCGAGGAGGAGGGGGGGGGAAGAAGGAATTTCATCATGCCTGTATTCTTTTAGAAAAATAAATTCCCCTGTTCCTTTGCAGAAAATATGGCTGTTCAGCTTGTTTTCAAAAACCAGACTGGCAAAACTGTTTCCCACACAAGAACCCGTGACGTCACAGAACTCTTATGCGCAGGTTCATTTTGACTCTTGACCTGAGGTCTCATCAACGTGGTGGCCCTGTCAACACTTCTGAGCTCCGACTGTGAGAACAGCCCTTGGTTGTATGGGTTCACCCACACTAAATCGCGTAAGCCAAACCAAACGATCCCCCACACATACGTCCACTCAACATGCGTTCGGCCTCACAGGGCCATTATCCAACATTAAGTAATTATTAATTATATTCTTAATATCACCTTTACTGAGGATTTGACCTTCAACCTCCAGAAGGCTGTCACTTAGAACTGATTATCACAATACTTTATCTGTTGTATCACGGGTCCATGTAGGGACAGATTCCCGAGTTTGACAAGACGCACCTGATGAAGGTCGAAGATTACATCGGCTGAAATGGTGTGAAATTAACAACCAAGATGAGAACAGTAGTCTGAATAATCCAAAGTATCAATTCTTATCTAAAAAATCCTGAAACATTAGGTCATTTCACCCGAGCTGAAATTATTTAAACTTTCATGAGTGAATATTTAAAATAAATGCGTTTGTTTTGTTAACTCATTTGATTTTGAAACGATAGTTGGATGAAAACCATGGCAAATCGATATACAATATGTTTACACAAATAAATTATCTTTGGCGATTAATTAAATAATATTCTTGATTTTTATAGAAAATGCTTCTTACAAAACTGTAGCATACAAAATCTGGTTATTATTATATTTTATTGTACTAAAACTGAGTTAATAAACGTTTGTTTCCCTAAGGCTTTTTTTCCAATATATTTTAATCATACAAAATAGATGCTAAAATATTCCTTGGTTTGGGGATTTAGTTATATTTGACAAAGCTTCCATTTTAATTGTTCTAATTATCTGTAATTTGCAATTAACTCGTCAAGTGACCAATTTACCAACAATATATTTATCATTTTTACCTTCTCTCTCTCTTTCTCCCTCTTTCTTTTTATTTCTCAGTGTATTAACAGTGGTAATAAGGAAAGGAGAGTATAAAAAGATTGGAATAGTCCATTATTAAACAAAAGGGAATATCACAACATGCAGTAATATTAATTAACCCGTAGTTGGAGAAGAAAAGGGAGAGAAAGCGAGCAGAAAGAGGCTAATTTTGGATTGTGTCTTATTTTTATTATATTAAAACTGGTTTTGCAAACTCATTTTTTCTTGATTCAAACAATTTAGCCCGAGCTCAATGGGTGACCCAACGGGTTACATGTTTTATAGCGACATATCAATTGATACAAATTTGTCATTTAATCTTGAACAACACAAACCAATCTTCTTGGGACATTTTTGCCTTATAACATGCTTTTAGCTTTATTATATATTTTTTTCAGCTGAAAACAATCATTTTCATGGCCTTCGTTTCTAATATTTCCTGTTATTTATCTTTTTTGGTTTTGTTTGTTTATGTGTAGATGCGCTCATGATTTGCTTCTAATGCAAAAGTCAACGATTGCTTACGAAGAATAGGTTATTTAGCTAATCTTGCCAATTCAAGACGCTTGAATGTTTCGGATTGATCTGCTTTTTCTTCCATCTTTGTAACCTTACTATTCTATATTTCAACCTGCTTTTGGAAAAAGCCATGCAATTTTCTGTTGAAACTTTAAAAATCTTTCCCTTTTTCCATTAAGAGACGAAGTTATTAGGAACATAAAACAAAAAAAACAAAAAATTTATCCGTAGTTGGAGTTTTTTTGTTGTGTTTTTGCATTCATCCGGCAATTTCAGGTTAGATGGCCAACATAAGCTTAATGGAATTTTGTTTACCAATTTTGAGAAAAGTAGGACATGATAGGAAAAGTTTGCTTACCGAATCTTACAGATATAAAACAAAAGCAGGGCAACTCCTTTAGAAGACACATCATTAAACCACAAAACAGTAACGGCCAAATATACGATATTCATAATATTGGCTCACGGGATTTATATAGAAATATTTTTAATTTTTTAATTTTTATTTTTATATCTCTTTAAATCTTCTCCAGTTTAAATCTCTGTCACGCAACCACAACGGGAACACACTAGATAGACTTAGAAAAGATTTAACAAACACCTTTCAAAAACTCGGTTTCAAAATCACCATTAAAACAAATTTAGACCAAGTAGATTTCCTAGATACCACACTGAACTTGATACAACACTCACAAACCTTTCCACAAACCCAATTAAACACTCCAATACATACACAAGGGATCTTGCCACCCCCACACTGTTTTTAAAAATTTAGTCAATAATATTAGCCAAAGAATTTCAAACCTCTCATCCAGTCCCGAAATTTTCAACCAGGCAGCACCCTATTACAACAAAGCGCTCGACGACAGCGGGTTCAGAGAAGAGATCCTATACACCCCCACCCAAGACCAACCACGCAATAGAAAGAGGTCGGTGATCTGGTTTTCCCCACCCTATTCCACCAATACCAAGACAAAGGTAGGCCATCTTTTCCTTAATTTACTCAACAAACACTCCCCCCCCCCACATACAACATGCACAAACTTTTTAACAGAAATTCTATTAAGGTTAGCTACTCTACTGCCCCATCCACAAGAAAAATCATTTCTGCAAAGCCCAAAGCAATTGCAAACGCGGGCTGCTCATGCCAGGACAAAAGCAACTGCCCCTTAGAGGGGAATTGCAAAAATCGATTCCCTCGTATATGAAACCACCGTCACAAACCAGACTACCGGTAAAGCAGAAAAATACATTGGCATGACGCAGGGAAGCTTCAAACAAAGATTATACGTACACAGAAACACCTTCAGATACAAAAACAAGGCAAATATAGCACTCGCGACCTGAATATGGCATCAAATGGAAAGTAATTGAGAGAAGACCATCCTTCTCTCCAGCCATAAATAGATGTCCTCTGTGTGACGCTGAAAAATACCATATATTAAGGGCCATCATTGACCCAAATACAATCTGTTTGAATATTCGAGATGAAATCTTTAAGGGATGCATCCACAGGAGACAAGCACTACTCATAAACTGGATGTACCAATACACATAAAGGCCTAGCTACACCCCCCCCCCTTCCCCTCTGCCAAATATATACCCCATAATTGCCCCATTAAATACCGACTTCCACTCCGGAAAATTTTCCCAACTACCACCCCTCATAAATATAAATAAAATTAAAAAATACGAACTAATACCTTAATCAACCCACATGTACACTACTTTTCAAGAGCAATAATCCTAATTTTTCTCAAAAATATTTCTCCAGTCATTAAGAGGGTAACAGCCCCATTTCACATTATTATTACTCCCATAAGTCCCCACCATTTCTCGGTCATAATGTTAATCTCCCATACAGATCCAATCCTGCCGACCCAATCCTTACTCTTATCTCTAAACCAGTTGTAATCAGCATACCAATTTTATCACCCCCATAAGCATTCAGTATACCTTAGTTAATAATGTTAAATCCCGAATACAGTTCATTCAAAAACCCTGCAGAGTTACCGCCCTTAGACCGCCCAGATGATATCTTTATTTAAATTCCTTTGGGATTGATTTAAAGTCTTTTATCCAGGATTTAATCTTGAATTTAATTAATATTGTTCCTTTTAACCTTTTTACCTCTTCATAAGTATAATCCTTAAACCCATTTTCTCTCCCTAATTCCTTTAGAAGACGCATCATTAAGCCACAAAACAGTAACGGCCAAATATACGATACACATAATATTCGTTCACGGGATTTATATAGAAATATTTTTTTATTTTTTTTATATATCTCATTAAATCTTCTCCGGTTTAAATCTCAACTGTTACTTTTCACCCTTCCCCTTTTTTTCAAACCTTATTAAACCTTCCTTACACTAAATTTAAACAAACATACATAACACTCTAAGCAAATAACACATCCAAACGAGAGTGACACGTAACTTCACATTTCCGAAACAGATGACAACAGAAGCTGAAGATAGCCAGATGGCTAAGTCCTTCTGTGCTTGAAACCGACGGTACGAATGTTGTACTAATTTTTCTGAACCAAAATAAATAAATATATATATATATGTGTGTGTGTGTGTGTGTTTATAAGTTGATTGGATTACATTGGCATGTCTAGGAATAGGATTCGACTCAATGGTCTCTTCAGAGCCAAATGATTTAAAAAACAAAATATATATATATATATATATATATATATATGTATATATATAATGATACATGTTGCTGTAGATGTTAATCCGTTGTTTATATAAAGTGCTTACTAACAAGTAGAGCTGTTTTTAGTATAAATTTTTATTTATACAGACATTATTGGTTACATATGTGCATACATGTTTCAACTGCGATCTGTCTCAAGAAACAGTTTCCTCAGACCTTCAGGTTTTTATCTGAAGGTTTGAGGAAGCTGGTTTATTTTTCAATTTTTTGCCTTTGAAGAGACTATTAGGTGAACACCTTGACGTGGCGATGTAAGACAGACAACTTATAAATATAACAATTTTATTAGTAACTATTTTAGTATCGATTACCAAGTAATAACTCAAAATTGATCCTATATATACACAGACATGAAATATATAAATAAACACCCCACAAAGATAACTCATATGTTTAAAATTCATGCTTCCTTCGTCGACAGCCATCACTCAGTTGCATACAAAGCAGCAATAAAAATTTGAAACATCGATATTTTATACTAATTGAAATATATTATTTTGTGTGTGGGGGGGGGGGGTCAGATATCAATATACTTATCATATATCACCATTTTCCTATGACAAAGAAGCATTAGCATTCTCAATCTCAGATGAGTTATAAAATAGGTGGACTTAATCAACTGAAATCGCTGCAAACCTCGGGATTCCACTTTTCACTGTTAACCAAGTGATTTTTCAAATCACCAGAGAGAGAAAAATAGTCAATATTATTTGGCCTATGTCCATCAGGACCCTCTGACAGCAGTCTTCATTATTAATGATAATAAATGTGTCTCTTTATTTCTTTCATGTATCTCTCTCTCTCTCTCTCTCTATATATATATATGATTTTTTAGCCCAACGATTAGCCACACGATTGGCCAAGAGAATAACAAAGAATCTGATTGGTTAACTAACGCGTATATATAAAAACACCCGGCAACACAAACTCCATGCATATTAGCCTGACGATTCCCTACGGGGAATAAACACAGAAGCCTCTCTGTAGCTTAATTGCCATAAATATATTTTCATAACTTACTCTCTATATGTATATATATAATCTATTTTTATGTAATTGTTTTTATTGGTGATTGCAGCGTTCGTTGTTTTCTCTTACTACTACTATTTCGATTGTTTCACTCCCTGAGTGATTAAAATGCAGAAAATTTCAATATTAGTCGCCCTTAACTTTATAAGGCATATTTTTCATATATATATATATATATATATTTATTAATTTTGTACGTGCATAAAAGTAATCCATGGACACGTGTTTCTGACTCACAGCAGTCATCAGCATGGCTAACTTAGACAAGAGTCGAACCTTCGATATGGATGGCCATAGTCCAACGTCTTACCATTGGACTACGACGCCCTTCCTAGAAATATGTACGATTTTTATCACCTAAACACTTAATGTATTTAATATATATATATATGTATATATATATATATGTGTGTGTGTGTGTGTGTGTTTATTTTTATAAAGATCTATCTGAAAGGATGTTGAGACCTTTGAGTGTCTGCTCGCTTGATTCGAATTAGTTCTGATTTTGATAAGTTGATTTTCACGTCATATATATCTCTATTTATATAGAGTTAGGTATGTGTTTATGCTCATATATTTCTATCTGTAGGATTACCTCCATGATAGACGCCAACCAGGGTCAGCCATCAGGCCTTGAGACAAAGGTCCTGGCCCTCTATCTCCATCATATGCAGCAACAACAAAAAAATGAACATAAGAGGCTTAAAAGCCCAACCATGGACTGTTGCACGAAAGATGGTGCTATTGTTTTGCTACTACTACTAAAAGTTTGAAAAGTGGAGCCAAACATCCAATGAAATCCTGGCTGAAGAGATTTTTTAAAATTACACCGGTTGCCTGCCTACGATCGCTTGTTTCCCAGATGGGCATATATATAACAGAAGATGAGAGCACCCTCATAAAAAAATGCAGCCATAAGTGAGGCGGAAAAAGACTACCTTCCTATCAGGGAAGAAGAAACTAGATGGAGACAAGTGTCTAGATGGGAGAAGGAAGAAAAGTGGACATTTTTATGGGCTATGAAATATGCTCAGGCAAAATATACCAAACAAGAAAAAAACAGAGACCTGGAGGGAAATATTCTTCCACTTCTGTCCAGGCAAGAGAAATGTTCCACCCCAACAATTAACTTGGCAAAGATATAACAGCATGAGCCTGTTCAATGAAGTTGAGCTGGACTATATGGCATCAAAGATAGCAGCTCTCATAAGAACCAAAAAATGTCCACTTGAAAGCCCCATCGAATTCCCATAATTTCCATCATCGTTCAAAACACCACACAACAGGTGCAGCTAGAACAAAATTACCATTCACCCATGGATCAAGCCGTCAAGCAATCTGGGTCCATGACTACCCACCATACAGCCACTTCAACACCAGAATCCCTTTTGTCGAATTGCTTCCTGACAGGTATCCCACCACTATCGGGTGTCTATTTACAGTCATAGGGTGGCCCCCTCGTTAAACCTAGGTTGTTCCGTGCCTCTATAATCGAGACCATTGTTAACGCCTGAATCTTCACCATTACCTCAGAAATTACCGGAACCAGATGATGAACAATTCGCCTTGGAAGAAGAATTTGTGTAATACCATTGAGGAGGTGCAGAGGATGAGGCTGGAGGCGAGACCTCAATTGCCTAAGGTCCAAGCCTCAAGAGCTACTAAAGATGTAATAAAAACCATAAACATCGCTCTCCAAAGACTTGTTCCATCCAACATATCCCTCACAGAGCTGAATCATGTAACATATGCTGCACGGCTCTACATTGTCAGGAAAACACTCCCTAAATTCCAAAAGTAATGGTAGTCCAGAGCACAAGACACAACACCACCATGGAAACTGAAGCTCCAGAAACAACTGAACCTTTGCAGAAAGGAAGTGTCTCAGATCAAACAATTCCTTGCTGCTCCTACAGTGCAGGGGCAGCTGAGGAACACCATCTGCAGACTCAGTTTTAAATACAAGAAAACTGTAGAAGAAATTGAAAACATTGTGAGGGAATGTGAAGGCAGGATTCCAGCACTTGCCAAAATAATCCAAGAAAAGGATAGCAAGAACAGAGCGAGAGTTGAGAACAGACAGTTCAAAAAGAACACAAGACTATTCTACCGAAATTTACTGGGAGAGAAAAATAACCGGAAGTAAAGGAGCTAGAAGACTACAGGAGGCCTCTGTTTGAGAATGAGGGATCATGCAACCAAGAGGCCAAGTGAATCTTAGATTTAACTCGAAGCAATGAAAGCAAGCCTGAAATCCCAAAGCCGGAGATAATGTGTGGAATGATAAAACAAAAGTTAGATCAATTTCAGAATCACAAAAAACCTGGCATAGACAATATACCTAATTTCTGGCTGCAGAAACTAACAGCACTTCATAGCCATTATAGTAGCTGCTTCACTAGACTGTTGAAGGGTGAGGAGGCCACACCAGCATGGCTAGTAAAAGGTGATACAGCCCTCATACCCAAAACGAGTGAGACACAAAACCCTACAAAATACAGACCGATCTGCTGCCTCACTAGAACCTACAAACTCTTCACTGACTTGGTTGCAGACAGCATGTACGAACACCTCTCTTCTGGAGCGTATCTGGAAGAAGAACAAGCATGGTGCAGGAGGAAGTGTTTAGGCACCAAGGACCAATTGTTGATCAATAAGACCATCCTTGATGACTGTAGGAAGAGGCAGAGAAAGCTAAGCATGGCGTGGATCGATTATCAAAAGGCATACAATAGTGTACCCCACACATGGATCTCATATACTTCAAGGCAGCATGCCTTGAAGTATATGAGATCCATATGGTCATCAAGAAAACCATGGCAGTACATATAAATATGTGGCAAACTACCATGGCATTAAGACACACTAATGGAACAATAGAAATCCCAAAGAGGAATCTTCCAAGGAGATAGCTTATCCCCTCTACTTTTTTGCCTGGCGATTGGTCTGCTAAGTAAATAACTAAACAAAAGTCAAAGTGTCTACAATCAATCTAAGCCAGGACCGTTAACAAGACCCAAACAAAAGAGAACTACTTGCTCTTCATTAATGACCTCAAGCTGTATGCTAGTTCAGATGCTGACTTAAGCCGACTCTTACAGGTTGTCCATACCTTCTCCAAAGATATTGGAATGAAGTTCGGCCTGGACCAATGTGTTAAGTGTTCCCTCAGAACTGGGAAAAAGATCCAAATGGAAAACATACAGCTTGATGAAGATACTAAGATCAAATACCTTGAAGAACACGAACAATACAAAGGTCTTATGTACAACATGAAAAGAAACTGGAATCTTAGGAAGATCTCCATCATCCCAGTAATTATAGGAGCAACCGGACTAATGAAAAAGAATTTCAAAAACTACCTGGCGAATATACCTGATGAACCGAGTGCAAGAGAGATACAGACAATTGCACTTAAAGGGATGGTTAGAATCTTAAAAAGATCTCTCGGCTGGAGTGTCTGAAATAGCAGGTGAATGCCCCATCCTCATCAAAAACAAAATGATGAGAAAAAAAAAAGCAAACAATATTTACCGACCAATATATAAGTATTAAATCAAGGTGGCACTATTAAGAGTTCAATCTGAAGTGTATAACTTTGCTTTGGAAATTGATTCCTATTCGAATCAATCTGAATTGTATGAATTTGCTTCTATATTATTATCTAAATGAATAAATGCAAAAAAGTCTTTTCATTCATCACTTACCAGGAAAACGGGTTACTATTATTTAAATCAATAATGAAACATAATATTTTGAAATAATGTATATATAGTACAGACGAAAGACCCCCCAAACTTGTTTTTAGATGCCTAATTTGTGTAGCTGTTTTTTAAACAGCTCATAATAAATTAATGTTTGGTGTCATTCATTTGACGTTTTATTGTCCTATTTTTTCCCATATATATGCAATAGTTTTGTTGATATTAACATCAATTAATTAAAGTGATTTAATAAAAAAAAGGATAAATAACTAAAACCTTTCTAACATCGTTCGCTAGAAAGAAAGATACTTGCTGTCTCTCTCTCTCTCTCTCTCTCTCTCTCTTTGTTCCCCCTGCCTACTCCCCTTCCATAAACGACACCACATTTTCTTTTGTATAGTTTTTAAATTCAATGATTGTTTTAATCCCATGGACAAACTTTTCTTATTTGTGTTTAAATGTGCCTTTCTGGCATTTTCTTTAGGGGGACTTATGTTTCTAAATTGAAAGTTAAAAAAGCCCCCCCCCCTACACACACAATCGCTCAGGCGACTTGATTTATCTTTCTTTTTATTTCTTTACGGTCTTATTTAAGAGATAAATAGATTTGTATCAAAATTATCAAAATATTAATCTTTATCTATTGATATGTACAAATGCAAAAGTTTTAGTCTTGTATTTACAAGAAGCTTATGAATGAAATATTTATTATTTAAAATTTTGGTTTCAAGCATTTCAAGTAGCAGACTTTGCAAAGGGTGTAGTGGATGATTTGTTGCCTTTAACAAGCATGAATTTCACACGTAGGTGTGGTCAATTTAATTGCTGTTATTCACTACTTAAATGCTTAACAACTTTGATGCAACGAATAAAATGCTAAATAATAATGATTTCTAAATGTTTGAAGGTACAAGCGGTACTAAAAATATAATTACAAATTACTTGTCTTCTATCTGATCATGGCTGACGGAACGAGAACAATCTGCCCCCCTTTCGATTAAATAAAACGTTCGGTTTGAAATCCTGTACAGATTCCCGGGTTCGACATAAACATTCCCAAGTATGACAAGACATGCCTGGAGAATGTCGAAGGTTACACCGGCCAAAACGTTGCAAGAATAACATCGAAGATGAGAACAGTAGACCGAATAATCATACTAATACAAATTATCAATCCTCATCTAAAAAATACCGAGACTAAACAACTGTATACTTATATTTGGACTACCCTGTATATTTTATAAACATAAATCTTAAGTGTATGTTTATACAAATTATCAATCCTCATCTAAAAAATACCGAGACTAAACAACTGTATACTTATATTTGGACTACCCTGTATATTTTATAAACATAAATCTTAAGTGTATGTTTATACAAATTATCAATCCTCATCTAAAAAATACCGAGACTAAACAACTGTATACTTATATTTGGACTACCCTGTATATTTTATAAACATAAATCTTAAGTGTATGTTTATACAAATTATCAATCCTCATCTAAAAAATACCGAGACTAAACAACTGTATACTTATATTTGGACTACCCTGTATATTTTATAAACATAAATCTTAAGTGTATGTTTATACAAATTATCAATCCTCATCTAAAAAATACCGAGACTAAACAACTGTATACTTATATTTGGACTACCCTGTATATTTTATAAACATAAATCTTAAGTGTATGTTTATACAAATTATCAATCCTCATCTAAAAAATACCGAGACTAAACAACTGTATACTTATATTTGGACTACCCTGTATATTTTATAAACATAAATCTTAAGTGTATGTTTATACAAATTATCAATCCTCATCTAAAAAATACCGAGACTAAACAACTGTATACTTATATTTGGACTACCCTGTATATTTTATAAACATAAATCTTAAGTGTATGTTTATACAAATTATCAATCCTCATCTAAAAAATACCGAGACTAAACAACTGTATACTTATATTTGGACTACCCTGTATATTTTATAAACATAAATCTTAAGTGTATGTTTATACAAATTATCAATCCTCATCTAAAAAATACCGAGACTAAACAACTGTATACTTATATTTGGACTACCCTGTATATTTTATAAACATAAATCTTAAGTGTATGTTTATAATAGACAAATGTCAAAAACGACAGAAATGAATATTACGTTTTTCGAACAAATCATACAAGCATTGAAAAAATAGGCAACATTTATTTATGCTTGAACAATGAACTATTTTCATCACCTGTTTCTTTTTTAGTATTGTTTAAAAACATACTATTTATTTTTAGATGTGATTGAAGAGAAAATCAACATCTACTACTCGGTAAACAGATTGAACTTAAAATCTTCAGATTATGAAACTTTTTATTCACCTCCACTCATCATTTCTAGTTCGACCTTCATTGTCCCCTGTTACAGCATGTTCGATACTGATTTTAAAAAAAACATCTTTGGGAATATAATGTAACATCTTTCAGAAATATGACGTAGTTTTTGTTACAGGCAAACGCCAAATCTCCATTATAATAAGATCCGGCGTTTCCCAGTGGCATGAATAACAAAATAGAATGGTTAGAAAAAAATTGTATGTAACATCTTTCTTTTAAAACTTCTCTCCGTCTCTTTATCCTCCTCTTTCTCCTCATCCCCTTCCTCTCTTCTCACCTCTCTCCCACTCTCTTCTCCCGATCTCCCTTCTCCACTCCTCTCTCTTTCCCCTCCCCATTATTTCCCCTTTTCTGTTCCCTTCTGTTTATCATCAACTCTTTTGCATTCTCTGGCAACTGGAAATAAATCGTTGACAGATTAATACATAGTAACATTAAAATATTGCTCTAAATGTTGACCCCCCCCCCCCCCCGACTAATTCTGTTCCTGGTGACTCCCAAAAGAATGAATATTAAAAAAAATGTGAATTTGCCCGAGGCAATGCAGAAAAAGAATATGTCACTTTTTGGGTCTGTCTTATGCAGTTTTTATTTACTTTTAATTGGACACACAGATAGACACACAGACACACAGACACTACCCGCTACAACAAAGTATGTAAATACCTACATTGGAAGATCTGTGGAGAGATGCAGCTTGAAAGATCACTGAACATCTGGGAACATGAACCCTCACCCATAACATCGAATGGAAAAGTGACAATGTTCTATGATACAGGCGGGCAGATACATAAAAGACAAGGCCATCAAACCAGACATTGTTATCTAGAACAAACCAGAAAAAAACTGCTCTCATCATTGATGTAACCGTCCCGAATGACTATGGCCTCAATAGAGCCGAACGGGGAAAAAATAACAAAATACCAAGACCTCAAAAATGATTTTAAAATAACATGGTCCCTCGATGAAATAAACATCATACCGGTTGTAGTGGAGGCAACTGGTCTAGTGAAAAAAAAAATACTTAGAAACAATCCCGGGAAGACCAAACTGTAGGGAAGTACAGATAGCAACCCTAAAAGGAACAACATCTATCCTTAAGAGAGTCATCGGATATAAATTTTACTCATAGGGAAATCAAGTGTTAGCCTTAAGAATAGGTCCCTTGATCTCTTTAGATAAACTAAATTAAAATGAAAAAAAAAATAGCTTAAAGGTGACAGTGTTCTACGACAAAGACATACAGATACATCAAAGACAACGCTATCAAACCAGACATTGCCATTTGAAATAAACCTTAAAGGACTGCTCTCATCATTGATGTAACCGCCCCACATGACTATGGCCTAAATAGAGCTGAACGCGAAAAAATTACAAAATATCAGGACCTGAAGAATGACTTGAAAACAACATGGTCCCTGAAAGAAATGAACATTATACTGGGTGCCGGGTGTGGTAGGGGCAACTGGCCTTATGAAAATTAAAAAATATATATTTAGACACAATCCCTGGAAAACCAAGCTGCAGCGAAGTACAAATAACAGCTTTTAAAGGGACAACATCTATCCTTAAAAAAACCCTCGAATATAAATTTAATGCATAGCGGAATCAAGGGTTAACCACAGGAGGGGCCCCTTGATATCTTCAAATTAACTAAACTAAAATAAAAATAACAGGGAATTTAAATGCCTACTAACACTATCCTCGAATGTCTAAGGTCTCCCTGTACAGGGGTTTATCAGGACAACCATGAATTAGTACACTTTCCCCTACAAGTAAAGCCTGACCAAATATTCAAAATAACATAGCGTCCAAAGCGCAAATAAGATCTCCTCAGAATGGCTATGCACTGACTCATATGAGGAATAGTGCACCTTCTTTTAGTGATGTTACCTCAAGTAACAGCACTAAGCTGGGTACCCTACCAGTCTAGATGAATTCTTGCACTGAAATCCAGCCAAACCAGGAAAAAAAACACAAAAAAGATAAGCTATAACAGTTAAGTGGTCAATTGAGGAGAGGAAAATTCGTGTTCTTCACTGCTTTATTTATGCAACATTTATTGATTGACTACTTCCTTGGCCTTTTGGCTAAGATCAAAGTGTAGTATCTGTTCCGATGGATACTGCACCCCATAGACTGGTATTGTCTTGGCCTTCGGGTCTTGATTTACGCCGGTCTATGGGTCTGTCATGTGCAGTTCTAGGAGGTCCACCCTCCCAGGCTTTGCCTCCCCTCTTTGGGGAGGAGTAAGTTTATTGCTTACTGTCTGAGGCGCCCCTACCGGGGAATGCCGACGGGGCTGCCCAGGCAATTTTTTAACCCCACTTTCCCGACCCGACCTTGGGTCACATCTTACTTGTGGGAGTAAGATAAAAACTGGCCTTGTGCCTAACTCCTGGAGAGGAATAAATCAATACTCGAATATCTATGTATCTCATATAGAATTCAAGTTTTAGCCCCAAGAAGGGGCCTCTTGATTTCTGATAACTTACACTAAAATAAGAAAACTTAAAAAAAAACAGACAACTTTCCTTTATACAATAGAAGATGGACATCTTCCTGAAAACATTCAAAATGCTTTCTGCATAATTCAGATTATAGGAAAATAATATCCTGTTAAAAAACAAACCTTAAAGCATTTAAATTATCGTCTTTTAAATGTGTTTTCAACAACAAATGGTAATCAATTGTGAAACCGCTTTGCTATGGCTTTTTTAATCGACCAATATGCAAAGTTACGGCTTCCGCTTGTCTATTAATGGAGAGCAAACAATTATATCTTAATGAAGGCACACGTATTATTAAACTTGAACGTTTTCACCTGGAGAAAAAAATCTTCCCCTGCTTTCGGTATGGGAAATAAAATTAATCTTTAATGTGTTTTGAGCCAATAAAGATTTATCTCTTGTCAATGTTTTCTGTTATACAATTGTACACGAGGGAATATAAAACTGAATATACGCCAATATTTCTCACACTTTTGAAAACCTGTATATCTGATAAAGGGAAAAGCATATAGACCGTTATTCAGAAGAAATGAACTGATTTTATAATGTGCTTCCACACCTTTTTTTTTTTGTTGTTTTTTTCCTCTTTTTTCTTGTCTAGCTTTTCTCCATTTAACTCTAGCAGTCAGAACGCTTTCGACAACTCAATACTGACCAAACAAAACCAAAGCTGTATACTGAATACGTCTTCCATACGCATTTTTCAGCTCACAATTTCCTATTGTTCTTCTTGTTCATAACATTTTCGCTCTTCATCCATTTTCCTCTACTGGCATCAACAGAATTGACAGTCCTTCTATTTATTAATTCAAAACATTAAAGAATAAACAAACCTAATATAAAATATAAAAACTTTCGTTTTTCTAAATAATGCATGTATGGTTCCCTGTACCTACTGATTGAATAATGTAAACCCATAAAGCATGACTTATTTCCCCTGTGATCACAACTACTTGAATAAGTAAGAATGAATTGTCATCTCCTTCAATTACTACTACTTGAATAGGTAAATCATGAGTTGTCTCCCTCCTGTGATGATTACTATTTGAATAAATAAATAAATCATAAGTTGTTTCTCCCTGCGATCACTACGACTTGAATAATACTTTTGTTTGTTTGTTTCAGAATTTTTTTGAGATGAGGATCGATAATTTTATTATTTGTATTATTCTGACAACTGTTCACATCTTGGATGTTATTATCAGAACGTTTCGGCCGATGTAAATTCCGACTTTCTTCAAGTGTATCTTGTCAGACTAGGGAACTTTTCTGTCGAACTCGGGAATCTGTACGGAATTTCGAATGGAACCCTTTATTTAATCCATGGGGGAAGCTTGATCTCATTCCATCAGTCATGATCGGGTAGAAGTCTTAAGTAATTCGTAATTCCATTCTTAGTATTGCCCGCACTGTGGCGTAATAATCGATTCTAAGTGACAGTCTTCTGGTTGTTGAAGGTTCAATTCTCAGTGCGGGCAATACTAAGAATATAATTACGAATTACTTGATACTTCTACCCGGCCATGGCTGATGAGAACAAGTAACCCCCATGGATTAAATAAAGGGTTCCATTCAAAATTCCGTACAGATTCCCGAGTTCGACAGAAAAGTTCCCGAGTTCGACAAGATACACCTGAAGAAAGTTGGAGGTAACATCGGCCGAAACTTGTGAGAATAATACAAATAATACAAACTTTTGTTTGATTTTGAGGAAAAATTTTATGATATTTGTGAAAAAGTGCAATTTTTACTAATTTATGAGTCTTAGAGTTTTTCAGGGGTCACTGATACTTGTTTCATTTAAATCCTTAATTTTGGTGGATTTTGAGTAAAAACTAATGATGTAAATTTTAGATATTTACAAAATAATATAATTTTTCACCATCTTAAGGAATGACAAACCAGAGTTTTTTTCAATAAGTTTGGCCCAGTAATTCTCTATGTTTATCACATTTAATGAAAAATTACTTAATTATTGTGTAACGTTTGAAGGGAACGAATTCGTTTGACCCAACTAGATGGCCCATAATCTTCTTGTCACAGAGACAGCTGTTTGTTTCATTGACACGTTGTAAGTGGTCGACTCAATTGGTAGTAACGTATGGTTGTAAATATGATCGTAGTGATGACGTAGCTACAGACGGTGTCACTGTCTTCTTCTTCGTTTGGTTCTATAATAAGTTAATGAATAAAAAACGTCAACAACATCATTCTCTTTGATGTTTTATTTTTTTACAACACAGTAGAGTTACATATTATGTAAGCTTCTCATTGGCCCGGGGTGGAGCGAGTGAACAATGACAGAGCTTCAAAAAAGGTGACCAAACCTACTCAGCTCACCTGCCAAAAAGAGAGACCTTTCTCTCTTCATCACTATTTATCAGTTCGGACTTGTTTTCCATGACACCGTATTCTGACACGAGCCCTAATTCTAATCTAATTGTCCACTTTCCTGCTTAACCGAACCTTAAGTGGAAATTCTGTTTTAACATTATTTCTATGCATCTGTTCGTGACCAATGAATATTGATTTACTCCTCTCCAGGAGTTAGGCACAAGGCCAGTTTTTATCTTACTCCCACAAGTAAGATGTAACCTAAAGTCGGGTCGGGAAAGTGGGGTTTGAAAAGCCAACGCCCGAGAGGTGAGCACTCTGGCCATTAAAAATTGCCTGGGCAGCCCCGTCGGCATTCCCCGGTAGGGGCGCCTCAGGCAGTAAGCAATAAACTTACTCCTCCCCAAAGAGGGGAGGCAAAGCCTGGGAGAGTGGACCTCCTAGAACTGCACAGGACAGACCCATAGACCAGCGTAAATCAAGCCCCGAAGGCCAAGACAATACCAGTCTATGGGGTGCAGTATCCATCGGAACAGATACTACACTTTGATCTTAGCCAAAAGGCCAAGTTCGTGACCAATGAATAGTGACAAAACTCAAATCCCAATTCTCTTGCATTCCTTCAAAGGCAAAGTTAGACACAAGTTCGGTTTTTAATCTGGTCAAAATCCAGCCCCCTCCCTAAAAAAATGAGCACTCTGGATTGGAAGAAATGTTTCTCAGATAAACCTCTGGGGCTAAATCAGAAAAAGGGAGATAACTGTTTATATATTTTTATCAATCTTCATTTCTATCTAAGTAATAGATATAGAGTATCAAGTTAGCATCAGTTTAACGAAGTTTCCTCGTGCATGTGGATCAGTAACTAGACATGGTAGTCGGAATGTAATATTGAAATTAGAAGGTACTCAAAGAAAGTGATTAAACTAATAAAATAAATGTAGGAGTTTACTTCCAAAAAATAGGTCAGAATCCTTAGGGTTTACTACAACTAATATTTTTTCAAGAAACGCAAATTTTATTGTAAGAAATATACCCTCCAAATCTAGACGGTTCCTCATATATATATTAGTTGAATTGAAATTATAAGAAAAAAAAAAATTATGAATATAACCAAAGCGAGCAGAATCTATTTTCGTCATGTTATATGTTTCAATTTCATGAGAGGAAGTTAAACCCTATTTCCTGTCAACTGACCTCCCCTTCTCCTACTTAACCTTTATTCGAGAGAAAGCTAAACGCTATTTCCTGTGAACCGATCTCTCTTCCCAACCTTAACACTTATGCATGCCCTAAGTGAAAGTACATGTCACCTTTACAATGTAATTCAGAAATCCCGTCAAACGCCTATGTAAAACCGCCTACGCATATCGACGCAATATATACAAAAGTGAGTCGGTCAGTCCATGAGTCAATTAGTGTCATAGACTCCTCTTGCCGACCGTCGCCGCGAGTGAATGAAAAGGAAGAATAAGAAGAAAAAGAAGAAGCAGTCAGTAAACGAGAAGTTGGCAACTGCGACTGATGAAAAAGAAGATCTGACTTCATGACCTGGCGAGTGGCCCTGACATTTCTTCTATGTTGATACGAACTGAACATTAATTTAAAAAAATGGCTTTTGAGACGACTTCATAAAACCTGTCACTGACCAAAACATTTTACATTATCGCTGCGAAATTATGATTAATATTTTATGTACGGATTATATAGCGCCGACCGAGACTCCAACCCCCATCTATATACCTGATTTCTGTTGGGCTTATACTTTGGTATCTGCCTTTGCCTTTTACATCCAAAGATTATTGTGAATCTTTGATAATTGAATTTTCACTCTCTTGAGGAGTGCAAAGTATAATTCATCGAATGTTGAACTTTTTAACTTCCGTGGGGAGTCTTGTGCCATTCGTCCATGATTGTAAGTGATAACTAACTTTCTTTCTTGAATTGTCTGGAAATGATTTTCTTCATAGATTTTGCTCATTGCTAGATAACGTTAGATATTATCCCATTCCCCTAAAATATTACTTTGTTCTTTTTGTTGTTTGGTTTCATGCATGCTTGCCCCTTTTTCTCATCTTCATATAAAAAAATATTTGTTTTGAATTTAACTTGGAGTTAGAGTTGTCTCTTGCCTGTTCATTGTTCTTCATTATTTCTATGTGATGTCTTGAACTGGAGAATATTCTGTTATAAATATCAAGCAACTTCCGGACATATTTAACTTTTTTTTTCATTTATCATTGTCACATCCTCGCTGCTGCGGTCCCGATGAAGGCTGTGCGTGACAAAATGCATATATTTGTTTACGTTTATACTAGTGTAATAATCATCATTTCCTTGTTGCACCAAGCAAGCAAATACGGTGAACTTGTTATATGTTTAGCATTGGAATTTATTTCTGAAAGTATATTTTGCTGCTTTAGTTTTATTGAGGTTAATGTTTGTGTGGGCAATATTAAATAAATGCTTAATTTAGTTCACAGCGCTGAGAATAAAAAAAAAAACAAAGTTAAAAAAGTTTTAGTAGTATATAGATAAATAAGATTCTAATAAGACCTTATACAGAACAAGAAGAATACCCCTCCCAGGATGGGTAAAATAAATTCCCTGAACTGAAAAGTTTTGAACCATTTTTATGTCCCCTTACAAAGATTAAAATCAAAGTATAATGATAAAAAAAACCTTATGTCTAGAATCCTTATTCCAGTTTCGATCAAAATCCATTACATTGTTTTGATTCTAGAAGATGTCTAAAATTTAAGGCGTAAGCTTAAGTAGTTTTAAGAAGAAATTTAAATTCAGGGAATCTTGCTTAATTTTTGTCTAATTAATATGGATCAAATATAATATAAATATGATGATGATGATGATGATGATCATCATCATCATCAGTTTAACGTCTGTTTTACATGGTAGCATGTGTTTGACGGCTTGACAAATTGACTTTCAAACTAACCTACCGATAGAAGGTCTGTATTTATCCCTCTTTCTCTCAGATCCATCCATATCACTTCCTCCCATCTTTTCCTTGGTATTGCTCTGCTACCTCAACAGTTTTGCATCTACTAACTAAAAAACTCTCATCAGTTCTTTCAACGTGACCTTACAATCAAAGTGTCCTGTTCTGCACACATTTTCCAATACTCTCTGGATTTAATCTCCCTCTGAGGTCATCAGATCTAAGCCTCACGTTAAACTCACATTACACATCTATTGTATCATTCTCATGTCATTTATCTCCATGCAACGCATGTCTTCAACTCTGATAGACTCTTCCTTTAGTCAATTGTGGTAACACTCTGCTGGTTAGTAATGGCAGAATTTTCCTGAACTTACTCCATCCACTCTTAATTCTTGCAACCACACTAGCACCTGCTTCACGCTGTGCTCAAATGGTATCAAAAAAGTAACAAAACTTCTTGACTACCTCTTATGGGGTCAGCTGATCTATCTATTCTGGAATAAATGAACTTACAATGAACTTACCCAGACACAATAAATAGTTACGACTAAGCATCGTGGCAGTTATGGACCCAGAATTAAACGAGCACTTTTTGTAACATACTTTTGTTAATACACTTTTGTTAATTATACCCTAGTGTTTTTTTATTATTATTACCGGCCCTGCAAGGCCAAAAACACAACCTCAATAGCTTAACCAATCTTGATATATTTGAATTTTCAAATGGGAGGTTTTGTCCATATTATGACCCCTAAAAACCCTTTAAAACATTCCAAAGAAACTGACATTTGGGGAATATTTATTAATTGATGTCTAATACGTATTGTTTAAATTTCACAAAATCGAAAGGTATCTGAATTTTAACAAAGGGCTTCCTCTTTGCATAAAACTAAATTAAACTAAATATAGTCCACATTATCCACTGTTACGTCTAGCAGCTGTGTTTCAAAATTCATAATGATAGTTTAATCTTTTTTTTATTTAATTTTTCTTATCTTTCTGTTTTTGCTGGAGATGGGGCATCCTACCGGATGCCAGACATTTACCGGCTATTTCAGACACTCCAGCCTAGACATCGTTTTAAGATTCTAACCGTACCTTTAAGTGCAGTTGTTTGTATTTCTCTTGCACTCGGTTCACCGGGTATACTCGCCAGATAGCTCTTGAAATTCTTTTTCATTAGTGCTGTTGCTCTTATAATTACTGCTATGATGGAGATTTTCCTAAGATTCCAGTTTCTTTTCATGTCGTACATAAAACCTTGGTATTTCGTAATCTTTTACCTTTCTGCTCTGTTCAATCCTGCATCATTAGGGACACTGACTTCAACTAGGGTTGCTACTTTCTCCCTTTTGTCCCATATTACGATGTCAGGTTTGACAGCTCCGTTTTCTAGATATGTAGCTGTAGGGATTGCATAGTCATAGTGGATGGTGTATAAATTATTTCTAACTGTTCTTTCTGGTATAAGCTCCCAGGACTTGCTGCTACACTGGATATTCAACTTTCAATACACATACCAAACTTTATATGAATAAAAATATTGCGTTGAAGCCCGGACACCATTAACTAGACATTGAAATATAACATTGAAGAAATACAAAGAGAAGTTACCAAAGTAATAAAAGGAATGAAAGATCTCAATTCGAATAGAAAGATTAGAAACCTTATGTTTACGAGAGAGAAGAATGCGGAGGGTTAATTGGGTTCTATCGAATAATTAATGGGATTTCTAAATATAGAACACAATTCTGTAATATCTCTACTCGCACTGGAAATATTTTGGCAAAGTAAATTTCAAAACGAAATATACAAATAATTTGATTCCTTTCTTTTTTTCCAAAAGAGTAATATATTTTTGGAACGAATTAGCTCATCAAGTTAAAAATAGGATTTTTGTGTGTTTGAAAATGAGCTGGATTAATTGAGAAATAAGGGTATAAGAATGATCTTGTAAAGCGATTTTGGGAATTTATCTGATGAAACCTAGAGGAAAATTCGGTTTGTATATTCATACTAGCTGGCTTGGTATCGCTTCACCAAGTTCCTACTTGAAATATTTTAAACATTAATTTAAAATAATAACAGATTTCATTCATAACTTTGTTGTAAATCAGAAACAAATTTTTCTCATTTACCTATATAGATAGATAAACATTAACAGTTTGATAATTTAGGTACACATTTATTTATCTTTTAAATGTGAAGAAATAAAGAGAAATAAAAAATCAAATTGATTTTTCACTTGCAATTTAGAAGTATCTCGCAACTTGTTGAAAATCAAGTCGCTTCCTTTAAACAAAGAAACATGGGAACACAGGCAATAACAAAACATAACTATTTGTTATATTGCAATCAAAACAATCATTGAATTAAAAAAACAATAACAAATAATAGTTAATTAATAAAATGTCCTTTTTCAAAATTAATATGCAAATTAGATAACCTTGCAAACGATATCGAATATACATAAGTAGTATATAAACAGGTGGTGTTTAAAGTTGAATTAACTTGAAATAGAGCATTTGACTGTACTGTTAAGTGCGAGAAATGAGGCATTTATTCATTTAGATTAGGGGCGGGCAACCTTTTCAGAGTGAGGGCCAGATGAGACTTTTGGAAGGAGATCG
This sequence comes from Sepiola atlantica, assembly GCA_963556195.1. Lineage (NCBI taxonomy): Eukaryota > Metazoa > Mollusca > Cephalopoda > Sepiida > Sepiolidae > Sepiola > Sepiola atlantica. The sequence goes on along the minus strand of OY744521.1, from coordinate 42,283,560 downwards.
TTAGCCGGAGTGAAAAACGAAATCTCAGAATTACTATATTTTGTTTACATGAATAAATTGTACAAAAATTGCATTGAACACTCTACAAATCTGATATTTTTTTTCTCAGGAGACTACTGTGTGTGATATTATAAAAGGCGCCGACGAAGAGCCATTTTGGAATCATAAAAAATAATGACGGGGAAGTAGCAAGTTGATCCAGCATTCATTTTGACACACCTCACATATGTTCTCTGTTTTATGCCCTTTCCTCGTCTCTCGTTTCCTCTTTGCCTCTCTCTTTCTCTTTTTCTATTTTTTTTTAATCTTAGGCCAAGGATTTGAAATTAATAGTTAAAGAAAAATGAAATATACATGCATCATCGCACGCTGATATTTATACATTTTCATCTCCCTGTAAATCTTAATTGAAACCTACTTTTACGTCTATGTCACAAAATGATATTGAGTTTTACTGGGAGGTCCACGGGCCAGATTGCAATAATAAAGCATAGCAAGGTGGCAGGCCGGACGCTAAGCCTTCGCGGGCCAGATGTGGCCCGCGGGCCAGAGGTTGCCCGCCCCTGATTTAGATTATACATTGAGAAATTGTAAATGTATGTATGTATGTATGTATGTATGTATGTATGAACGTTTTCTTTTTGTTTTTCAAATAAAAAAAACTATACTCGTTCTTACTTGTTGTTATTGTTTGTGTCAACGATGCTCTTAATGGTGATATTAGATTCCAAAGAGTGTCAGTCTGAACGTTTTTAAAAAAAAAAAAGAAAAAACTTGATGACTACAGACTCACAAAACAGTTGTTTTATGGTGAGCTTCTTTTGGGGCAAAAACGTTGTTTCTACATATCTGTAACGGTAAAATAGATATAAAAACTGATTTTTTAATCAAATGTATATTTATTTTCTAATATTTAAAGGGCAAATTGAATACGACAGGGTAATTTGGGATGTTGAAAATGTACGAATAAAAGTAATTGATATGGAAACTCGTATTGGTTTATTAGTATTATTTACTCCTCTCCAGGAGTTAGGCACAAGGCCAGTTTTATCCTACTCCCACAAGTAAGATGTGACCCAAGGTCGGGTCGGAAAGTGGGGGTTGAAAAGCCAGCGCCCGAGAGGTGAGTACTCTGACCATCAAAAATTGCCTGGGCAGCCCCGTCGGCATTCCCCGGTAGGGGCGCCTCAAGCAGTAAGCAATTAACTTAATCCTCCCCAAAGAGGGGAGGCAAAGCTTGGGAGGGTGGACCTCCTAGAACTGCACAGGACAGGCGTGCAGTATCCATCGGAACAGATACTACACTTTGATCTTAGCCAATAGCACGTGTGAAAAACATTATTTAGTAGGTGTTTAGTGATCGTTAAATTTAAATAATAAAGTCAATCTCTAGTCTAGAGGATGAAATATTTTATTATTATTTTAATTATTCCAAACATTTTCAGGCTGTTGACACGTAATCGCGCAAAAAAAAAATAGTGCGATTTGAAATTATCTTAAAATTGTAATCTCTAACGTTTGTTTATTTTAGCGTTTAATTTTTCTTATAATAAAAAAATGAAAAAAGATGTGACTTTAAAGATAGAATTATAATGTGATTATGGTTTTGCTACGTCAGTCGTAGAATGAATACAGTACTTTATACTTTTTGCATTAGCATAGTGAAAATGTAGTCCTATGATGATACCAGTTGTAAATGTATGGAAATGATTTTAGAAAAGACGGCTTATTAAACTCAACGGATTGTAGTAAAGTAGTCCACTTAAGATATTTTGTTTAGTGCATGTAAAGAAAGAATGGGAAATGAAAAGGAAAAACCAAAAAGGATGTTTTTATTATATATTCATCAACGTTTCGTCCTTATTTGTAAGACTTCTTCAGTATGATAATGTTAAGAAAAATGTGATGCAAGTACGTGAAAATATTGGGTTGACATGATGGTTGATGGGAGGAAATAGTAGCCACTGCTGGAAGCAGTAGGACCAAGGTCCGGGCTTAGTGAAGTCAGTAGCATGGAATGAAATAAATGTGGATGGTTTTTAGTGAAAGAGTGGAGGGGTGGGGGTGAACGGTAATAATGTGGATGGCTGTGAGTGAAGAAGTGGAGAGGTGGGGAAAGAGAAAAGAAAGAATGTAGGTGCTTCTTTAGAGACGTGGCCAAGGCCGGTGGAAATATGAAAGGGGGAGATTAGTTAAACTTTTTTTGCGGGGGGGGGGGGATTTTTTTTCATTGAATTTAAAATGCAAAAAATAAAACTTCTGAGGATACATTAAAATTAAATAGATTTATTGAAATTAATTAAACATCAAATAAATAAATACAAAAAAAAAGGTTAGGATTACTTCCTCGTCTAATGGACACCTTCCTAGATGTCAAATTTAGGCATCGCCACACAAATCTATCGCTTTTAGTTGTGTATGGGATAATTCTCATCTCAGCGCCACAGATGCAGGTCTCGGCACCTGAAATAAGTCTGTGTGCTTGCAAAAAAATCGATTATTTTGCAATTATCTCTAAGTAAAAACAATGGTCTTTAAGTTCAACTCGTTTGCGTCTATTTTGTAAGAAATCAAATTTTATCCCCTCCCCCACCCCTAAAAAGTTTGAATCATCTCCCCCTTTCATATTTCGTCTGGGCACCAGAATCTGTTTTAAGAAAATAATTTTAAAACGGTTGGTCATAGCAGACGTAATATTGTGAGTGCGTGTGTCAATGCTCATAGCAGTATTGTTAATAAGTGTAAGTCTCTCTATTTGTGTGTGTGTGTGTAAATCCAAGTTTAATGTGGTTGCACTGACTTTTGAAATTCAATTTTTAAATGACAATATTTTATGTTTCTGCCTGACAATAGATAAATAAATTAAAACAGCAAATAAATAGTGAAATTATAACATAAACCGATCCAGGGACTGATATTCTGTATTTTTGGGTTTTTTAAAAACTTTTTTTGATTAATTTATTTATATTTTATCAGACAGCAACATAATAATCTTGCCATTAATAAATTGAATTTCAAAAGTCAGTCTCCAGAATGATGTAATTTATAAATATTACTTACGTTACACACTAATAAAGAAGGCCACAGCATAAAGAGATTATAACACATTTTCTTTTAAATTAACCTAGATAAATCTGTCTTCTAACAATTCTGGACCATCTCAATTTAAAATAGCAACCGTCAATAAATTTGTTTTAAATATATTAAAATCTCTGAAAATATGTCCGAATTCAAAACAACTGATTAGGCTTTTATTATCATGGAAGATACTTTAGTGAGCTCCAATCTCTTTGTTAAACATTCCCAGCAAGAACTCGTTTTCCTATCACAACTGAAAGGAACTTTCCTTTCTTCCTTCATGTGCTTAGCGTCGGGCGGAATTTCAATGAACAGTTTCTTTCCAGGAACTTAACACCTGCGGTACGCATTACCACTTATCCAAGCTAAAAGCTACTCGAGGATAACAGTTATAAATTGACAGTTAAAAGATGATGGATTGAAGGATAAACTAATGAATGGAGCAAATGAAATGTGATGACTTATGAGGAAGGTTTATAACAAGTGCTTTTTGACATAAGATCTGAAGATGATCCTGTTGTAGCTCTGAGAGAAGCAAGCTTGTGGCAACGTGTTCCACAGAATTGAAGTTGCTGGAAACAAACTCTGTTAATGGAAATTCCATTTGATGTACTTCTTTAGAGCAAAATCCCATCCATTCACTGTGGAGGTCTCTAGATGCCAAATAGCCTTCTACTTTAGTAGCTTGTTTCCTCGTGCTGCTGGCCTCTGGAACTCCCTCCCTGCTCCCTGTTTCCTCGACAGTACCGACATGCAGAGGTTTAAAACTAATGTAAACAGACATTTCACTACACTGCTCTCAACTTGGGGTGACACCCTAAACCTACACCCTAATTCCTAGTAACCCCTTAAGTCTACAGTGGCGGCCTGCTTTGTTTGGGGTGAAATATGTTAAAAACAACAAAAAATGTACATTTTTAGTATAAAATGATCCATACCATTGCTATGGTATAGTTTCTGTCTTTTACTTCTTTCTTCTTCCTCAACATTTGTAGGAGTCTTTGCTAAGTTTTACTGCAAAGATTTCATATTATGACATATCGTGCATTATATACTCATATATATATATATATGTATATATATATATATATATATATATATATATTCGCATCGATGGCCACGTCATTACATTCTACATGGAGAGATATAGGAAATGTTCTTTGCAGTAGTGTTAATAAGACGCGTTCTTGTTGTGAAAGTTGTACAAAGAGGATCCAGAGATTAAAGCTCAGTCCTTTTCATGGAAATAACGATTGAGTAGAGAAAGACTAGTAACGGCGCTTCTGTGAAAAACGGGGCTGTAGAGAACAAAACAGAAGAGTTGGTCCCGCACTAAAATTTGATTTTGAACTCTGTCAAAGCAAAAAAGAGTGCTATGAGCAGCACCTTCCCCAGATGTGAGAACAGTATTCTTCTAGGTATAATACAAGTAGTAAACGCTGTTAAGAATTATCTTGCAGCTCGAAGAGAATCCAGGTGTCATGTACTTTTTACACTCAACGAGCAAAATGTTGTTTATCAGATCAGAAGTAAACAGGCAGCATTGTGTGCCGAAAAAAAATGAACCCATCCCAGTGTTCGATTTTGAAAATCACGTCATGTACACTGATTAGCTGATTCCCTTGCTGATTGGCATTGGTCTGTTCTGATCAAAATTTCCGAGATGTGAATTTTGACGAGTTTGGTTTTGCATTTCTCGTTGTGAGTCCATGGACTGAGAAAGCGGGATTTTTACTAAAACTAAGGTTAAAAACACAATTTTCCACATGAGGTTAAAATTAAGCAGAAAATTGAAAAATTCTATTTAGAAGTTAAGATCGAGGTTAAGAGTACGTGTCAGAATATAACGTCAGAGACACAAAGTCCAAAATGAAGACGCAGTGAAGAAGAGATGCTGTTTTCAAACGCTGTTTTTGTAAAGTTCTGTTCTCAGGCAAGAGGAAGCTAACGTAATGCTGTAAAAGAATAAAGCAAGAATCAACCATTGAAGAACAATGTTCTTGGAGATTTTTCTTTTATGTTTATCCAGTCACCAACTTAATAGGTCGCTCACTGTCTACCAAGCTCCAGCCCCTGTCCCGTCGCCGCAATGTAGCATCCTTGTGCTTGTTTTACAAATACTTCAAGGGATTGTGCTCCGATGAACTTGCTGCTCTGGTGCCCCCTCGACGTAGATTTACTAGACCAACTCGACAATCAGCAAAATCCCATCCATTCACTGTGGAGGTCTCCAGATGCCGGATAGCCTTCTACTTTAATAGCTTGTTTCCTCTTGCAGCTGGCCTCTGGAACTCCCCCCCTGCTCCCTGTTTCCTCGACAGTACCGACATGCAGAGGTTTAAAACTAATGTAAACAGACATTTGACTACACTGCTCTTAACTTGGGGTGACACCCTAAACCTAATTCCCAGTAACCCCTTACGTCTACAGTTGCGGCCTGCTATGTTTGGGGTGAAATATGTTAAAAACAACAGAAAATGTACATTTTTAGTATAAAATGATCCATACCATTGCTATGGTATAATTTCTGTCTTTTACTTCTTTCTTCTTCCTCGACATTTGTAGGAATCTTTGCTAAGTTTTATTGCAAAGATTTCATATTATGACATATCGTGCATTATATACTCATATATATATATATATATATATATATATATATTCGCCACGATGGCCACGTCATTACATTCTAGTTCAATGAATCTTACCATGTGCATGGAAAATAGGAAGCAAAGAAATTCTGTTCCTTCTGTTGTTTGTTTTCTTTTTGTAACATAGTTCACCCCAAACAAGGCCAGTTGCCACTGTAAACGTAAAGGGCTACTGAGAATTAGGGTGAAAGATTAGGCGATCATCCTAAATTAGGAGCTGTGCAGCGAGGTGCTTGTTCACATTAGTTTTAAATTTCTTCATGTCGGTACAGTCGGGGAAACAGGGAGAAGGGAGGGAGTTCCAAAGGCTAGAAGCTATTAGAGTAGAAGGCTCTCCAGCATCTGGGGACTCCCACAATGAACAGATGGGATTTAGCTGATTGTCGGGTTCGTCTAGTGTATTTACGTCAAGGGGGCACCAGAGCAGCAAGTTCATCGGAGCACATTCCATCGAAGTACTTGTAAAACAAGCACAATGGTGCAACATTGCGGTGATGAGACAGGGGCTGGAGCTTGGTGAATAGTGAGAGACCTATTAGATTAGATACTCTTTTTTGGACCTTGTCTAAGAGGGAGAGACTGGTTGATGGTGCACCAACCCAGATGTGACAACAATACTCCATGTTGTTGTCGTTGTTAAGCAAGTCAGATTTCTGCATAAAGCTCATGAAGATCGTGCCTCAGGATTATCTGGTCTGCATGAAGTCCTCCTCGTTAGTCGCAGCTGTTTGTTAAAGTGCATGATTGTAGATTTTTACTGCAGACACACAGAGCAGCAAGTCTGAGTGGTTGCATGTTAAATCGGGGAAAGTTCGGCCCAAAACACAAAGAAATGGTGCAGAAGCCATGTTTTCATTCTCATTTCATTGATTTTTAGTTCTGTGGCTTACATGTTTTTGCTTGCCACATGCAGAGGTAGAGAAGACGAGAGGATGACGGATCCTGATGCCGGCTCTTCCTGGATTTAATCCGGAGCCTTGTTAGCCGGATAGTTCTGACACTATCACTTTATCACTCCCCTAACCACGGAGAAGAAGGGTTGGACACTTTAGGGGGTGTTTCTGCTATTAGAACACCTCGGCGATGCCACGACTATAGAGAGACATCACTGTTTACTGAGCATCTACTGACATATGTGTCAGAGAGACGAACAGACGTTTCTGTTGAAGGAGGAGACAACGACAATCTGTAGGAATCGAAGACCCTCCCCCTGCAATGTTATATCACATTGTGCGGATATTCCATTTCAGGTGACACTCTCTTTCCTTTCTCTTTTTTTTCTTTGATCATCTTCCTTTCATCTTCACCCTTTTCCTTTCATCTTTTTTATCTAGCACAGTAATCAATTGTACTAAACTATTAGTACGGTGACCCGTTGGGTCACTTTTAATTTAGCATCACTAAAACTGTGTTAATTACTTCATATACAAAGTTAATTGCCTATGACTTACTTTTATCACTTGCTTGTCAGATCGTGTCTTTATTTCCAAATTAGAAACACGAGCAACCTTTTACATTATTCATAAACGAGAATGGCAGTGCAAGAAAATCCATGAATGGAGCAGGAATGTGTAGCAAAATTAGATGCTGGTGTGATAAAATAATGTTAAAAAACAGTATTTTCCACAGAAGGTTAGAATAAGGAGAAAAGCGGAAAATTTCATTACAAGTTAAAAGATTCGAATTAGGGCTACATATCAAGATATTTCATCATAGACAGGAAGTTACACATAGCAGATAAGCTGATAAAATCTTTCTCTTTTTTCTGAACTGCAAAAGGGAGCGGTCATGTTTGGGACATCTGATTTCTTCCCCTATGAGGGATAGGTGTGCAGATCGATGAAGAAAAGACCCACGGCTATTATGTATACTTTAATAGAAAAAAGAAAAGCCTCAAAATCACTGTAAGAGAAAACGAAAGAGAGCAGCATCACTACGACACCTTCTACTGCTATGTGGCATTTAACCAACAAGACTCCAGTTGTTTATGTGATGAAATGTTGTCGAGTCAAACAAAAGACTTATGGGATTCCATTAAGATATTTATTTCACTATAGTGCATTTCATTTTCTTATAAAGCAAGTCAGCCATTTCAATGAATCACCTCTTAAAATAAAAGTTCTATTTGAAAAAATACATTATTTACAAAAAAATATTTACCTGATTAAATTAAATCACTAGGATGCATTTCGGTTTATTTCTAAAAAAAAATACATTATTTACAAAAAAATATTTACCTGATTAAATTAAATCACTAGAATGCATTTCGGTTTATTTCTAAAAAAAATACATTATTTGCAAAACTAGTTTACTTATTAAATTAAATCAACTATAATGCCTTTCGTTTGTGAAAAAACAAGTCACAATTTTAATGAATTAATATGTGATATTAAATTCTATTTAGAAACATTTATTTACATAAACTAATTTACTGATTGCATAACATCCACTATAATGTACTTTGGTCCATTAAATCTTCTATAATGCATTTCGGTTTCTTATCAAACAATTCAGCCATTTCAATGAAACAAAAATCAGTGAAATAAAAATCCTGTTTTGAAAAATATTTGATTTAGAAAAATAATTTACTGATTATATTAAATCTTTTAGCATGCATTTCGGTTTTTAGAAAACATGTCAGTTATTTTAATGAATTACTCTGTGAAATAAAAATTCGATTCAGACAAAAAATCTTTACAAAATATAATTGACTTTCTTATTTATATCCACTATGCATTTCGATTTCTTAGAAAACAAGTCAGCTATTTTAATGAAATACTTTGTAAAACTGGCTTTCAACTTATTTGCTATTCCTCATGTATTACTTTAAAAACATTAAGTAAACTCCCAAGCAGCGCCGGGTAGGGACAGCTGTTTATTCATAATGGTGTTTGCCAACAACCAGGTTGCAAGGGAATCGCGTGATTTAGCGCATGAGTGAAAGCATACATGTTTAAAATAAGGCAATAACAAAAAAAATCACAAAGTCTTTACATACAAAAATATATCAATTTTATTCTACAAATTGTTAGGATAACTAAAAGTAAAGAATCAATAGTCTGTGAAGTGAAGAAGGAATTGTTTAGTCTGTAAAAAGAAGTTGAGCAGACAGGTTTATTTCGGCTGTTGCCATGTGAGTCTGCATGTGACAGTGTGTAAGTTTAGTAGACTAGCAGGCAGTGTGCATGTGTATGCTTGCATTTGTTGCGTCAGTGTGTGAGTGAGTAGTTCATGAATGAGAGAAGTAAAATTTAGTCTTTATGGGAGTATGTGAGAACTTGTGTCTATGTGAGTTCGATAAGCAGTGTGTATATGCTGTCACTGTGTTTAGTAGTTTGTGAATGGTTCTTGTGTCTGCCAAGGAGCCTAGTGACCATGGCTGTTTTTTCAAGACTACTTGTGTATATCGAGTCTGAGAGAAAACTGGAAAAGAGAAAGAGAATTCTGGTGTTTAGGTTTTTATATTACGTGCAAAATTCGGAGATGAATAATATTGCTGCTCCTGTGACTGGTTGAAAGAAGCTGCTAGTTTAATTTTTTTTTCCAATTGAGAGTTGATACTTTTAACAACATTCGTTGCTGCTGCTGCTTCCTTTATTAGCTGCGGTTTTATTCTTTCTTTGTTAATCTTGCTCTTGAAATTAAACATGGTCGTCAATCTGTTGCAAAACAGGTGAACGATGGTTCTAACTAATTTATGTCCAAACAATATTGCACATGGAAACGGTTTTCTTTTATAATTTTCTTCATGAGTTGAATGGGTCAGAAAACAAACAGTTGCCATGAATCAATTATGTCTTTCTAATGGCAGCCATAAACCATTCCCCAAATAACCAATACCACATCATTTTTGTTTTGTGCGGCTGGTTATCATATCCGTTCTTCCATTACCACAAGAGTTTTTTTTACATCAGATAACCCTTAATGAATAGAACGTAACAGTAGGGGTGGGACGTAATGGGTGAAAATTTCAGATTCATGCGAGTAGTATTTTTTTGTGTTCATTTATACATAAATAACACTAAACAATCAAACATTTTGAAAACTTTGCAAAATTCAGAAGGTGCAGGTCAACTAGTTTTTGGCTATTTTACATTCATGAAAATCCTTTCACAGCCTGAAAATGGTCCTAAATTACAGTACTATATCAGATTTAACCATCTATATCCATTCATAGCTTTTGAGGATGTTTTAAGACCTGCAATGTCACATGAAACCACTTTTTTCACCGAAAAATAATGGATTTTAAGTCCCGTGGAGCCCTAACGGCTATTTTTGGCCTGCACCTTCTGAATTTTGCAAAATATTCAAAATGTTTGATTGTTTCGTGTTATTTATGTATAAATGAACACAAAAAAATACTACTCGCATGAATCTGAAATTTTCACCCATTACGTCCCACCCCTAGTAATACGTTGTATTGTCACATATAACTTTACATTAGGAGAAAAATAATACCAAGACAGTTTATTAGATAGACGCATTTATTCAAACATTGCTTGGCCTTTTGGCTTGGAGCAAGATGTAGTATCTGTTTTTATGCTGCACTTAGTATTTTCTGTTCTCGGTTTAGAGAAGATTTATTTTTTGAAATCTTACCTGCCATTAATGTAACAGTCTGGTGAGAAATATTGAAAACACGTGTTACATATTTAGAAATCGCATTACTTGTTCTCCATTTTTTCACTCTAGTAAAGTAGTTAAACCTAAGGATTCCAACCTATCGTTATAATTGAGATCCTTTAATAATGTTAGTAAATTTTCTTTCTAGCTTTTCCACTTTTAATATCGTAACTCAATTCCCATGTACACCTTGTAGTTGAGTTGAGTACAGAATTCAATATGCGGTTGTATTAAAGTCTTAAATATTCATCAATAAAACGCCCTTCCCTTAAAATAGAATTTATAATCATTTAACCTATCATTTTAATTGCCTTTGCGATAATAGACAAAATATGATTATGAGGTTTAAATTTACCGTTAAAATTGACTCCAAATTACTTTTTCGATTCTTCTGTTTAATTTTTACTCATTTTTTTATATTCTTTTGTTCCAAAATGGAAAACATTACAGTTTGCTGTCTTAAATTTAAATTTTCGTGTATCTTTCCATTTTGACAAGCTATGGAGATCTATTTGTATTTTATCATGTGATAATGGTCCAACAAGCAATTTAACGTCATCAGAAAATCAGTCTCTCAACATTTAAATAATTATATATATATATATATATATATATATATATATATACGATAAAAAGGATCCTAATTGTCTTTCGGCAGTGCACTGATATTTTTGCTGATTTTTCATGTTTGATGTGAGTATACACCAGTAGTGATTGGAAATCTCCAAGGAAATTATGGTTCATTATCAGATTTAATACATTTAATCATGCCATATGGTGCAGTGTCTGGAAGGAACTTTCTAGTTTCTGCTTCTTTTTCATTGTCACACTTTTGCTTTTAAATATCTTTCTCTCTCTCTCTCTCTCTCTCTCTCTCTCTATATATATATATATATATATATATATATATATATATATATATATTTATTATTAATAATCAGACTTTTAGAATTAAAGCTCAATAGATGTTAATTTTTTTTAACTCCAGAGCATGCATAAATAAATAATAGAAGGTTAGATTCCAGTAACCATGTCTTTATTCAGTTCTGAAAAGATAATTTCTTGCCGGACCGTTTCGTTACCACTCAGGAAGATCATTTATATTGAGAAGAAAGTGTTGGGCCTAGAATAGAACCCTGAGGAACAGCAGCATTGATAGGAATAGAGAATGAGGAGACACCATCCATTCGTCTTAATGCGGACGGGAAAATACAACTTTACTATATCATAGGAATGTATGTATTTTTCTAATATTACATTTTTTTCAAGTCATATTCCAAATAAAGAGTACACACAATGATATCCAACTCGTTTACAGCTGTTTCCAAACGATGTTTATTTTCAGTTATACAATATATTATAAAATGTGGTAAAACATCGTCTTTCTTCAGAACAGGATCTTCTGTGGCAAGGAAAAGATAGCAATGTCCAAAAAATGTTATCTTCAACGAAAAGAAAACAAAAATTACAAGTGTAGATTCAATATTAAATACCTCGGCAAAATGTGAAATTATATGCATATGTACACTTTATTTTGAATATGATTTGAAAATAATTTAAATCTTAAAAAGTACAAATATATATATATATATATATATATATATATATATATATATATATATATATATATATATATACTTAGCTTTATCTCTCTATACAATGAAATATAGAGCTTTTATAGTTTTTTTAAATGCATTATAGATCTTTGCATTTAACTCAAAAAGAGTTTTCTGAGTGATTTAAATCTGAATCTCTGTATTGATTTATGCATATATATGTATAAATATCCTACATTCTAATATATATATATATATATATATAATGTCATCCATTGACTGTCTGTTTCCCTGTATCACATCTCTTCAGTGTGGCTAAACATGAAAGTGCTTCAAGCTGAGGTTGCAACCCGGTCATTTTTTCGATAATCCACTGTGTCATCATCACAATCAAGAAATCTTTCTGTTTAGATGAACAATATAAACAGTCATTGAAAGTAGATTTGCAAATCGTGCTTTCCTTCTGTTTTCCTTTACTTCTCACATTCCATGTGTGATTTTTATGACAAAGGGGGGAAATCGGTGCTTCTTGAGTCTGTTGTTGTTTTAAATGGGTGGTGTGTGGAGATTTTCAATCCTCTCATAGTAGTATCCATCATCATTCAAGTATCAATCTATCCATCTCATCAACCCTTATACGAGTCGAGTGGTTTTTGGCCTTGATAAGTGATGTTTCATGAGTGAAAAAAGTCAGAGTTCTCTATTCGTTTTTACGAAGAGCTCTGCATTATCTCTAATGAAAGCCGACGATTTAACTTCTTACGAAGGGTGAGGGGCGTATATATATATATATATATATATATAGCACTAGATGAAGTGAAAGAATAAAATAAGGTGCGAATCAAATTTTATTAGAATTCAATGTTCAAGAAAAGTACTTAAAGTCCTTAACTCATGAGTTTTCAAAGAAAGTCTTCTCCTCAGAGGACCATTACCGCAATGACATTACTGCAGGTAAATTTCAAAGTTTAATTTTATTACCTGCAGTAATGTCATCGCGGTAATGGTCCTCTGAGGAGAAGATTTTCTTTGAAAACTCATGAGTTAAGGACTTTAAAGTACTTTGCTTGAAGATTGAATTCTAATAATAAAATTTGATTCGCACCTTATTTTATTCTTTTACTTTATCTAGGGCTATTAATGCTCTATCCAGTATATTGAGCTTCAGTTTTATCCGGATGTTCACTGATTAAAGATATTAGTGCCTCTTATATCTTTTGTTGTATTAACCTTATATATATATATATATATATATATATATATATATATTATAATATAATATAAAATGAAGTAATAAAATAAGGTGTCAATCAAATTTTATTAGAATTCAAAGTTCATGCAAAGCATCCTTAAGTCCTTAGCTCATGAGTTTTCAAAGATAATTCTTCTCTTCAGAGGACCATTACCGCAGTTATACTACTAATTTTATATATTTTCAAAGCGTAATTTTATTACCTGTAGTAGTATAACTGCGGTAATGGTCCTCTGAAGAGAAGAATTATCTTTAAAAACTCATGAGCTAAGGACTTAAGGATGCTTTGCATGAACTTTGAATTCTAATAAAATTTGATTGACACCTTATTTTATTATTTCATTTTATATTATAATATTAATGCTCTATCCAGTATATTGAGCTTCAGTTTTTTATCCGGATGTCTCACTAATTATAAGATATTAGTTGACGCTTATATCTTTTGTTGGATTGCTTCATATATATATAGCCATCCACTGTTTTACTATATCACCTCTCTTTGTTGTCGCTAGACATGTGAGTGCTTCAGACTGAGATTGACACCCCAAACTTTTATCCACTGCGCCATATCTTAACTGTGTAAGGTATCAATAGTACAAAAGCTAAGCTTGTTTTGTTTGGTGTGGGTAGCTTTTGGGGTTGATGAATACAGAGTAGACATGTCTCGTACACACCGCTATCAAGCAGAAGAGCTCTGGCCTGTGATTTTGATTTAGGAGAGGTGTTTCAGAGATTTATTTCAGAAACAAAACCAAAGAATTGTGCACTAGCATCATGCTTCAAGGGCAAAAAGTTTATAGAAAAAGTCTTTTATTTGTGTGACATCTTCGGGCTGCTTGGAGAATTCAATTTGTCACTTGAGCTAAGATGGGTAACAATGTTAAAGTTGGAAGATAAATTGTCTCTTTCCGAAACCGGACTGGAAACATTCAGATGGCAGCAGGTCAACAAATGTATATTGGATACAAGCTTAAAAGACACCCTGATCGATGTTGAAAGCTTACATGTCGGAGCGATGGCTACTCGAACCTTCAGTCCGTATAACTAGGAATAATAATAAAAGCAATTTAATAAGTAAACAATTTATTGAAGTAAATTATCACTATATTATTAGGATGTTTTGAAATCGGTTATTATTTTGTTGACGGATAAGAGAGAGGCAGAAAATAATGCGTTTGTGATTGGAGGACAGAGAGTGGAGGATGAAGATCCATGTGCAACCTTTTTCTGTTATTGATCTCCTGCGGCAACGATTTCTTATATACTTATACATAATAACAGGCTATGAGACTGAATTCTGTTAATGTAATTTTGTAATAATATAGACAATAATATTATAATTATTACTATTAGCATAATCACCATTATTATTATTATTATTATTATTATTAGCATCATCAGCATCATTATTATTAATATTAGCATCATCATTAATATTGTTATTATTATAGTAGTATTCTTATTGTGAATGCGTAAAATGTTAAATAGAAATAAATAAAACTCAAAGCAATCAAGATAATCTAATAAGGTTACTATAAATGCTTCTGCAAATTATTGGATAAAAGCAGAGTAAAAATATTTTTTTGTATAGTGATTGTTCGAATTCCTAACCTCTGTCCCTATAAGCAACGTTGTTACTGCTAAGAAACAGAAGTTTATATCTTATTCTAATTTAAGTCTAAAAGTCAAATCAACGGTGTGACTGAGCTAATTAAAGTAATCGTCAAAACTGATTCTCCATATATCTTTGTGTTTCTCTTCCTTGCACATGCACTATACTAATACATGCACGGAATATTTTAAATGGTCTAAGTATTATTGTAAGACAAATCGGATATTATTTTTCTGCAGTGAACAAATGTACCAATGCGAGCCTGGTGCAAAGCAAAAGTTTATCCTATGAATTTTTTGCAGCGAATGATGATGAAGATAATCTCATTAGTAGTAGGCACGAAATGAAAATACCTCCACCTTTCTATGAAAGTGTGTAATCAAAATGAAAAATTCTAGCAAGACTAAATTTTAAAATTGGTAAATGTGATTGAAACAGAAATTTTTATTCTTCCTAACAAGTTATGGCGAAAAAGAATCACAAAACATTTTTTTCATGTTTTTTTTAAAAATGAAGATATACCGATCAACTAAGTAGGGGAAAATAGCACCTAACTTTATATATGATATATGAAATAGAGAAACAGATTAAAGAAACAGCTGGACATAATCAGGGGAGAGATTGAACTGGGAGAACTTTAAACACAAACTGACTATTAAGCGAAAAGTAATACAGATACGAACTCCCTTCCTGTCTCTTGCAAACTTAAATACATAAAAGTGTCCTTGAGTTTTTTTTATAGATTCTGCCTTGCAGGAATCGAAGAGAGAAGACAACATCTTTTTGGTATGTACAATATCTTCTCACCACCCTTGGCAACGTTGGCAGAATCAAAAATTTTCATCATGCTCTACAACGAGGGTATCCATAACAGCAACAGATCCCCATAAAGTCTTACCATTCCTCATAGTTCTAATAGCGATGGCAACGTCAGGAATATCCCATGTTAGATTCCGGTTTCTGGTAGGGCCACCCAAGCAGTATCATAGGCGCAACCTGGTTAAAAGGGCTTTAATTAAATTCCATGAAGAATCAATATCAGGATCCGTCATCTTTCTGATCGTCTCCACCTCTGCGTGTGGCAAGCAAGGGTGTGTCAGGCACAGAATCACCATTCCTTTGTGTGTTCTAGGTCAAACCTTCCCCGACTTCGTATGCAACTGCTGGGCCTTGCTGCCTTTGATGTCAATTTTGCAGGTATAAAGAATGTATATGCCCAACGAAGAGAACGTCATGTAAACCAGACAATTCTTATGCATTATCTTTGTGATCTCTATGCAGAAGTCAAATTCTCTCAAAATAAACTGCCAAAGTCGATTGCCACTATAATTCAGCCAAGATAGTGATCAGATAGTTGACAAGGAAAGGTCCCATCCAACATGAGTGTATGCAAAGAGTCTATGGTGACAAGGGGTAAAAGTTAACCTGCCAGCCAAGAAGAATCTACATTGCAAAGACCAAACGACTCTTAGCGTTCTATGCAATGGCCATTAACTGCACCTGAAGTACTGGCTCGACAAATTCAATTGAGTGGTGGATATTGTATGCCGAAAGCGTGGGCTTAGCAAAGAAACTGACGAACATATCTGTATGAGTGTCCACACATTCACCATCCTCCTGTCGAATCATTTCAATCTGATGTTTTAGCAGTAAACCCAGGGAGAGCATTGGCTACGTGGGACAAATGGAAGTTAACATCCAATCTCCCAGATATCACCAGAAGGGAGGGGGAAAAGAGAAAGGGAAGGGAGGGGGAAAAGAGAAAGGGAAGGGATGAGGAAAAGAGAAAGGAAAGAGAGGGAAGTAAAGAAAAGGAGGGAAGAGAGGAAAGGGAAGGAAGAGAGAGAAAATAAGAAAGGGGAGGGGTTAAGAATTAGAGACGGTAGTATCGAACAGAAAAAGTGGTTGTATGCAAGAGATGTTCCCTCAGTGATTTTCTATTCAATTCGTATTGGACTCTTTTCAATTGGCAAATTCCATCTTCAAATTTTGCTCCATAAAGGTAATAAGACACACCCAGAATTAAGAAAACTGCACCAGGATACACAAAAACAACAACATGTTACATAGTTACAACAACAGACTGATTGATCAAATTGTTCTTATTAATAAACAAGTAATGAAATAGGGCAAAATTAGCTAGTAGGCAAAGAGAGATGTAGATGGACAGACAGACATTTCTCAGAAATATTGTAATAGATGATAAATGAACATTAATTGTACTGGATGGAGAAAGGAAAGTAAGCGTATTTGTCTCAAAACTTATTTGAATGAATGATCCAAGCGAGTCATTTGAAAGGACGTCTGTATATAAAAAGTGAATATAAAAGGTTTTTATGAACTTCTCTTTCCGTGTCTCTTACACCATTTTATTTCTGCTCTATTCTGTTCGCCACGATTTTATCACTTTTTTTCTTGACTGTCCACGATTTTTTCCCCTCAAATTTCTGTGATTTTTATTGTTGATCTTGTCGTAGACATTTCTCAATTTTCTCTTCCATTTTCATTTGCAAAGAGGTCGGCATGGTTATACCAGAATTTAATATTTGATAATAGCACCATTAACCCATGTTCAGAAAAGGATCCCACGAGACAAGAACAAGAATAAGCAAAGTGTGTATTATCTAACATATAATGTTATCTTGTAAGATTTTCAAAGTCAGAACCACATAGCATTTAAGCTGGCAAATCATACTTTGCTTCCGAATAGCCAATCTTCATTTCTTATTGTTGTACAGTGTTATTGGCAATAAAAAGCATTGTTCAATAATCAGCTAAAAATGAAAATCAGCAAGGGGATAACTCATTTTAAATTGAAGAATAAATAAAGTTATCTATCTAAAGTTTAAAAATGTGCAACCGAATAAAAATTCAGATAGTTACAGCTAGTTATTAGATAATAAAAGGGGAGACTGGAAAAGCACCGTTCAAAGCACTCTTCGTTGCCAACACAGTGTTCAAAATTGACTTTGAAATCTAGTGGGGGATGATCTCTTTCATTCCTTACAGTCTCTTTCGCACAAAAGAAATGTTGCTAGTCTCTCTTTACTCTATCGTATTTTCCATGGAAAGTGCTCAACTGATTCCTTGTCATAAAACATTCACAGCAACTTTCTTCCTCCGTGTACCTAACATCATACGGACTTTTCATGAACAGAGTTTTTTTAAGAACTTCCCATCTATGGAACACACTACCACTAGGTTGCTTCTTTGAGGGCTACATCATGGTCATCTTCAAATCCAATGTCAATAAACATATGCCATAAACCGTCTCCATAAGTCATTACATTTTATTCGTTGTTTTCAATTCTCTTAATATGCATAATCATTCAACTGACAATCTATCCATCCTTAACCTTGAGTGGCTTTTAGCTGTGATAAGGTGTGAGTCCTTGATAAATTCAAAAAACGGATACATGTTTGCAAAATTAACATCATAATGATTTTCAAAAGAGCAGAATGTTAACAAAATTTAGGGCTAGACAAGATTAACACACACGGGCAATAACATTTATTTTTCTTTTTAAACATTATTGTTAAAAGCGACTTTTTGAAACGGTGCATATTCTCTCCTGATGACCCGACATTGTCTTGAGGCTGAAATGAAGTAGTCCATGAGTAAAACAGCCGAGGAAATTTATATATACCAGCCCACGAGGTAAGCTGTTTCTTTCAAACAACAATATCTTCTGTTATCAGCTTGCTTCATTGCGAGTTTCTGCTACTGTTCCGGTAGCGAGTTTCATTCTGTTAAAAGCGACTTTATATACAATTTTAAGTATAAAGACAAAAACTGAAACTAAGCAGACTTCAGCATGCCTTTAAAACCATCTCGGATTTCACTAACAATTGCCCTGGCAACATTTTATCTGTAACTACCTAATGTTGTATATATATATATATATATATATAAGTATAAATTTTTATTTATACAAACATTATTGGTTACATATGTGCATACATGTTTCGGTTGCACTTTTCCAAGAAAGTCAACCTCATCAGACCAAGAATTTTCGAGAAATGGATGGATTTCTCGAAAATTCTTGGTCTGATGAGGTTGACTTTCTTGGAAAAGTGCAACCAAAACATGTATGCACATATGTAACCAATAATGTTTGTATAAATAAAAATTTATACTTATAAACAGCTCTACTTGGTATTGAGCACTTTTTATAAACACTTGAGTTTCTACGGATTTACATTTACAGAAACTAATACAATACATGTACGATATATATATATATATATATATATATATATATTTGTTATTGTTTATTTATCTATGTACGTATACGTTTCGTCCTTTTTCAATCAGGACTCTTCAGCATAGAGATATGACTATTTACTACCGGTCATGCGATTCGTATATATATATATATATTATAATAGTCAGTTCTGCCCCCATTTCTTTTCTTTTTTTTATACTTTTATTCACTCCAAACGAGGCATACTGTCACTGAAACGTAAGGGGCTACTGTGACTACCTTTAGGTATGACCCCAAAGTGTGTAGTTCTGCAGCGATTTGTTTGTTCACATTACATTTAAATTTCTGCATGTATGTACAGTTAGGAAACAGGAAGCAAAAGCTAGCAGTTCAAGGAAAGAAGCTGTTAGAGTAGAAAGCCGTCTAGCATCTGGGGACCTCTACAGCGAAGTGGTGGGATTTTGCTTATTGTCAGGTTAGTCGAGGGTATTTACGTCAAGCAGACACCGGTGCCACAAGTTCATTGGAGCACATTCCATTGAAGTACTTGTAAAACAAGCACAGGGATGCAACATTGCAGCGATGGGACAGGAGTTGGAGTTCGGTTGACAGTGTGGGACCTATTAAATTTGAGGCTCTCTTTTGGACCCTGTCTAAGAGGGAGAAACTAGTGGTTGATGTACCAGCCCAGATGTGACAGCAATACTCCATGCATGGGTGAATAATGTCTTTGTAGATATATAGGATAATGTTGTTATATTTTCTTATGTTTCCAAAGACAATTCGTGATATCTTACCACTTCTTTGGATGTATTTAGTTTTTTATGCAAAAAAGATTTGCATCTAGAGTTATAGACTTTTAATTTTTTTTACAAGTTTTGGACGTCTTTGTTGTTATTTACTTCGACAAGAAGAATCCCGTTTCTAAACTTTTTAATTGTTTTTGGATTGCTTTTGCTCGTTAATATTTTTTCAATTATTAATGGTGATAGTTTACTCATTTTTTTTATTTTCTAGTAATTCAATAACTAAGAATCTTGGGAAATTCATGTGGAGGCGCTTTTTTTCTTCCTCTGAGTTGGAGATATTTAAAGGTGTAAGAAGTTTTCTAGCCCGGTAGAGCGAAGCCTACCTCCTTTGCAGCAGCCTTGGCAATGTCTTCTATGTATTTGTTCCAATTAATGTTGCCTGTGAATGTTAGGCCAAGGATTTTGAATGATGGACTCTCAGGTAGAGTGCCATTAGTACTGGCACTCAGTGATTGAAAAAAAGTTTCTTATAATTATTAAAGGAAAAGATCTTTGTCTAAGTAGCATAAAATATTATCATCTTACCATCTGTTTATGTCTCCATTTCACTACAGACTGGAGGTCATTTTCTAAGAATGCAGACATTGCCTTGGATATGTGTGCATTCTTTTTGCCCACATGTCTTAGATAGAGCATGATGTCATCAGCAAATATACCCATCTCGGACACAATTGCATCAGGGAGATCGTTTATTAATATCCTGAATAATAAAGGTTCAAAGATTGAACCTGAGATAACCCCATGTTAATGTCATGTCGTTTGTATGTACAGCCATCAAGGACATTCTGGATCTTTTTTTTGGCTAAGAAGGATCTGATTATATTAAATATTCGTCCATTAATACCGTACTAATTTTCATGAGAAAACCTTCATGCCAGACTTTGTCAAAGGGTTTGGATATATCAAGCAATACCGCTGTAGCTTCACCAGTCTTGTTCAGTGTGGAGTATATGCATTCAGAGAAAATTGTTAGGATATCTGCAGTCAAACTTGCTTGCGTAAATCCATACTGTTGGTAGGAAAGAAGTTTAGTATTAACGAGGTGGTAGATTATGATTTGCTTGATTAACGATTCAAAGATTTTAGCGGAGCAGGAGGAGACTGGTGGGACTATAATTTTGTGGTTCAGTTCTCTCACAAGTATTCTTGAACACTAGTATCACAGACACAATCGGGGAAACTAGATTCAGCAAGGAATTGTTGTAGAGTTTGGAGAGGACAGGGGCCAGCTCTGCAGAGCATTTATTTTATTAATATAGCAGATATAAGATCAGGCCCACATGCTTTGAAAGTGTTTAGGTTTTTATGATATCTTAGGGTGCTGATCATAACATCGAGTGTGGCTTGTGTCTGCAGTGGGAAATGTTGTTTGTGGAGTCTAAGTTGAACTTCAAGGTGAACCGCTGGACAAACAGTTCGGCTTTCTCAATTATATTGCAAGTGATATCTTAGTGGTTGGATAATGGAGGAATTGTTGATAGCCCATTATTCACCATACTATTATAGATTTTCCAGAAATCGCAAGTTCTTAATTACTGTGACTCAGTGCATTTTCTGGTCATCTCGGTTTACTCTCGTTTGGCTGCGGCTATTACATTTACAATGATTTTTTTGATGCTATAAATTTTTATCCATTTGTATCTGACTTATGGCAGTTGATTGAGCGGCAGAGTTGAAGTGAACCATTTGAGAGAGTGGGAATATTTGCTTCATTGCCAGCTTTGACTCATTTACTTTCCTCATTTCTGCACTGTTCAGCAGTGAGAGGAAAGGTTTTACTGGATGGAGCATCTCTGATGGATTCGAATCAGCTCATTTGTAGTATCTCGTCATTTTGAGCAACGGCTCTTCAGCTAGGCATCTAAAGATAAGGGTGATATCTACCATTATCACAAGGTGATCAGCTTTCCTGAGTAGGCTATGGGTACCCGTCACACAAGCCTCAGGCAATGTAATCAGTAATATATCAAGAAGTGAGGCTTGTTGATCCTCACGAACTTGGAGGCAGATTGGGAAAGTGACAGCCTGTATCTGTGTCTTTGACCGTAATCGATTTTTTAACAAAACGTATAACACCTATTTGCAAGAAAATGAAAACATAAAAAAAAATCTAAACTTAGAATTAATTTCTCTGAAAAAAATATCTCAATGCCAAGCTTATTTTTTAATCTGTGTTTGCTGTTTTTACCAACCAGACGAAAACATTCATAGTTTTAAACAAAGCAGACGATGGCTGATAACTGCTTTTTTATCAATTTATTTTCTTTTACAGTATATCAATTTAATTAATTTATGAATAAATAAATATTTTTCAAAATTAGTGTTAGTACAATAACAGACATTTAAAATTATGGAAAAGTTAATTTGTGTCTCATTCTGTCTCGGAATCAAGGGAGGCACGAGAGCGCTCTATCCCTTAATAGACTTCAAAAACGGCCTATGCTAGAAATCTCATTTCTTTGATCAATCATAACTCAAAAACCAATAAACCAAATTAGTTAAAACTTTGCACAAAATTTTTTTGATAGGTTCTATAAGTGTGTAGAATTTCAGCATCATTAGTCAAGGCAACCCAGAGATCCAGAAAGGTCAGGCATGATTTTGTGTTATCCGTGTGTACGTACGTACATATGTGCCACCCTGTATCTCATCAACTATTTGATGGATTCAGCTGATTTTTGGCAGAGATAGAGGTTCTAGGGTCTAGTTGATGGCATTTTAATTTCAGTTCACCATATACTTTAGTTTTCCAGAAAATTCCCCAAAAACTTTAAAAATTACTATTATATTGAGGCATAGCCTTTACAAAAATAGTGGCATTCCATGATAAATGCCAGTATACTGAAATCATATGTCCTTAATAGGGTTAAGATGAAAATTCATATACACTAAATGTACAAAAGCAAGAAAATACCCAAATTTTTACACTTTTATTGTCATTAAGGGTATGCGAGCACAACAGAGCTATGTATTTTACTGGTAGGAATTTTTCTTCAGCGCACCTCACACACTTCATCCACTCATGCATAGATATTTATACTGTAGTGATGTGATAATGAAATGGTTTGGTTGATATGTAGTCATACCCTTAATGACAATAAAAGTGTAAAAATTTGGGAATTTCCTTGCTTTTGTATATTTAGTGTATATGAATTTTCATCTTAACCCTATTAAGGGCATATCATTTCATTATACTGGCATTTATCATGGAATAATCTCTCTCTATATATATAATAAAATGCTACTACCATATATATATATATAAATACACCTATTTACGTGTGTGTGTAACGAAAATCACGTTTCTCAAAAAAGAGTTTGTATTTTGTGCTTCGTCTGCCGAACAAAATAATAATGAAAATTATTAACCAAAACCTGCACTTTCAGTATCAGAAAAATTATGCTTTTCACTTTAACGTGCATGAAAAAACATTCGCTTTGTAATTAAAAGCTGTTTATTTTTTGTTTTGTTTTAACGAGGGCCGATCATTTTTGATCTTGATTAGTGAAACTGTGTTTCCTTTGTTGCAAATAGAAGTTAGGATTTTTGACTCCGTTTTCAGTCTTAATTTGCCCACTGGACTGTTTATGATCACTTTGCCTTTTGGGACTTTTCGACACGGACATGTGATTGAACATGTAAAGCTAATGAATATTTTATATCCTACCTTTTGCATTTTTAGCAACCACATGTTCACCTATCTTACCCAGACACGAGGCCAACATTGTGTATGTTGTGTTATCAAGGGGCAACACACGAGAAGAAGGAAAGAAAATTAATGAAGAAACAGTTGGATTTAAATATATACACATTTGTTCTCACATAAAGTTAGTCAAAGATGAATGTAAAAGTATGATATGAAACATGGGAAGTGGTACTTAATATAATATGATATACAACAAGATAACAGACAATTTTACCTGAAAAAGAATACATTAATATCCCAATTCAATCGATAAAGACATATGTTGCCAGTGTCTCATTAGTTGCTGGTGGTGATCTCTTTAGTCATTAGTTTGTCTTGGCTTTTTATAGATGTATAAAAGGAAGATTCTGGAATAGTTTTCCTTCCGTATCTTGATTGGCTACTGTTTGTGTAGGTGGTTAAGTCATGCATGTGCATTTCATTTTGTGTTCTGTTATCAGGCTGATAAGATCTTAAATTGCATCATTAACTCTGATTTTTGTTTAAAATTCTTAAATCTTTGCGTCTACTGAATTACATCGCCACCTTTTATTTGTTACAAGAATGTTCTTTTTTCTGTTAATGAGTCACCACTGACCAAGGCCAAAAGCCACTTGAGAATAAGGCTTAATGAGATGGATGGTTGTTCCTATTTAGTTGCCTTCCTATCCATGAGGGCAAATTATGACACAAAGTCGGTTATTAATGTACAGAAAATCCTTCTCCCTTAAAAGGAGCACTCTGGATTAGAACAAAAATTCAAAATTGCCTCAGTCTAAAAGGATTTCTCATTCACTGACCGAGGGCAGAACGAATGAATCTGCCCTATGATTGTATCAGAAGAGCAGTTGAATATAAGATGGGATTGAAAATCATGAATGGAATGGACAACATTTGATTACTTAAGTTGACGGCTTGACAATTATTTGCTGACATTGAACTTGAAGACGGCGTTGTTGTAGTCGACAGGGAAGCAGTCCCGTTATAATGTGTTCCACAGATGGGAAGTTCTTGGGAAACAATTCTGTTCATAGAAATTCGGCTTGGTTTTGGGTACACAAGGGAAGAAAGGAAATTTCATTGTAGCGTTTGTACCACTTGTGTTCTCCTTAATTGTCTCATTTGGTTTGGTTGAGATTTTGGCAGACAAGTCATTCTCTCCAAGACTCTTTAATGGTCATAGGAATTGAAAAAGTAGGTATTGTTGTACTTAAGCAAATATTCAAACTACAATGGTATAAATAATCGAAAACTGAAAAATATCGGCTGGAGAGTTATAAAAAGAATGGTAGAACTATAAAGCTGCCCTGAAGAAATATAGTTAATAGTCAGAATTTCCAATTCCTATAATTTCCTTTCATTTTTTATTTCCTATTTGGTTCCAACTTTCGCTCAGAATTTGGTATTTGCCTAATTTTTCTCACTGTGTTTTCTTTGTGGCCATCGTTGAGATGAAAGAATTCCAACCGATTCACTGAAGACAAAATAATAGCACGAATTGAGTGACTGGAACAGATAAGTAAAAAGTAAAAATAAAAAGATAAGAAAATCATAAAAAGGCATTCGAAAGAAAGAAGAGAAACAAGAATGGATATTCTTAAGATGTGTTCATTAAATCTGGTACTAGTGTGACAGACCAACGAAAAGGTTATTTTAAATGTAAGAATGACAGACCAATGAAAATGTTATTTCAAACTTAAGCATGAAAAAAAAAAACGATGAGAATGCTATATCAAAATTAAGCTTGCGAAAATGCTGTATTATTCGGATTATTTGAATTACTATTTTAATCTAGGTTGTTATATTCACAAAATTACGGCCGATGTACCCTCCTACCTTCTCCAGGCTAAACGTTGGGTATGACTGATATCAAGAAAAGAGAAACCATCTGCTCTGATAGGATGAAGTAAAAATTATGCATAGAGAAAAGAATGATGGAGAATAAGATATGTGAAATAAACAGTACATAGGTTGAGCTACAATAGCCTTTTAAGTAGACCTAGTAGAGAATTAAATATTATATGGGAACCAATAGTAATAAATAGAAGACAATAATTATAATAATAGATTAGAACATCAGTAAATATATATATATAAATATTTCTTTTAAATATTAAAGTGTTTTATACCCACAAACGACGTCGTTTCGGATTTTCTATCGTCATCAGTGCAGGAATGGTGGTTGCAGGCAGTCGCATGGGTTCGAACACAGTTCGTAGATTCAGCCTAGAATCACGAGCCCAACGCCTATGCCCACCCAGCTGCGAGAAATCATCACAGACAGTAATTGAAATTAGCAAACACTTACCCAGGAGGCTGAGGCGAACATCATGCTGTCGATAGTTTTCAACGCTCAGGCAAAACTTTGCATAATCGCTTAGATGATGACAATCTTGTAATTCCAAACAGGGCTCTACTATTGAGACTATTAAATCTTAAAGGGGTATTAACTATATATATATATATATATATATATATATATATATATATATGCACGATCCGAACACGTTCGTAGATCACTCTAGCTGCTTGGTAAATCTAGCTGCCGACACGCTATTTACATTTAAATACCTCTCTAATTACTAACTAATTGTACATGGCCGATGGGATAAGACTATTGACTACGAATCAGTGGCGATTTGTGATCGGGGTTCGCGCCATCCGACCGTTGAGAATTAGTTCCTGCACTGAAGATTGCGTTAGCATGAAACATCGATGTTTGTAGGTATTAAAATAATTTAATATTTATTTATAAATATTATTATCAGCCCCCTCCAACAAAGGCCGGGCACTCTTGAGTAACTTTAATAACAAGCAGTACACATAGCTACATGCACGATCCGAACGCGTTCGTAGATCACTCTAGCTGCTTGGTAAATCTAGCCGCCGACTCACTATTTACATTTAAATTCCTCTCTAATTACTAACTAATTGTCCATGGCCGATGGGATAAGACTCTTGACTACGAATCAGTGGCGATTTGTGATCGGGGTCCGCGCCATCCGACCGTTGAGAATTAGTTCCTGCACTGAAGATTGCGTTAGCATGAAACATCGATGTCTGTACTGTAGGTATTAAAATGATTTAATATTTATTTATAAATATTATTATATATATATATATATATATATATATATATATATATGAGGTTTGTTTAAAAAGTATCCGACTTTTATTTTTTCTGTGCAAAATAGAGACGATGTGCATGTGTGAATTTTATCACTGACTTCCTGCACGTTAGTCGCTACCTGTCGGTCGCTGAGTCAGATTACCGATTCTCTCATAATGACTGAATGTGTTGAGCAAAGGTACTGCATCAAATTTTGTCAAAAGCTTGGTGATTCTCAAAGCAAAACAATTCGTAATATTCAGCAGGTGTTTGGAGAAGATGTGATGGGTGTAACACAAATTAAGAGTGGTTCAACCAATTAAAAAATGGCAACACTACAGCAGAGAGGGACCCGCGTTCTGGCAGGCCTCAAACTGCTCGGAGTGCAGCTGTTGTTGAGAGGGTGCTTAATTTGGTGATGGATGATCGTACTTCAACCGTGCGGGAGATCGCCCAAGAGTGAGTAACAATTCTGCACATGCAATTTGGCATGATGATTTGAACATTCACAGAATGGCTGCAAAATTTGTGCCCAAGTTGTTGTCGCAGGAACAAAAGGACCTCCATCTTCAAGTTGCACAGGGCTTTCTGGAAACCGCCAACACTTATACTGCGTTTCTGAACACAGTGATAGCTGGAGATGAGTCATGGGTGTATGGGTATGACCCAAAAACAAAAATACAGTCGTCGCAATGAAAGCATCCCGAGTCTATAAGGCCAAAAAAAGACCGACAGGTGCAAAGCAAAATAAAGGTGATGCTGACTGTCTTCTTTGATATCCGTGGAATTATGCATCACGAATATGCACCAGAAAGACAAACTGACAAAGGAGTACTATCAAGATGTTCTCCAGCATCTCCATGCCACAGTTTGGCGCAAAAGACCAAACATGTGAACGGCGAAAAACTGGCAACTGCATCACAACATTCATCCCAATTGATCCAACATTTCTTGGCCAAACATGGAATTCCAGTCGTTTGACAACCTCCCTACTCTCCAGACATATCTCCTTGTGACTTCTGGTTGTTTCGAAAATTGAAAACGCCATTGAAGAGATAATGCGGAACACGACGGTAGAGATGAACATAGGTGTTTCCGGCAGTGGATGGATCGATGGACTAAGTGTGTGCAAGCACAAGGGGCCTACTTTGAAGGGGATTCGGGTCCCAACCCCGTCAGGTATTTAAATATTTTTTATGGCCTAAGTTCAGATACTTTTTAGACAGGCCTCGTATATTAGTCTTAGAAGATTTTCAACCTTTAAAACTATATGGAAGAGAAAAAAAGCACTTTTAGTCAAAGTCTTTCGTTGAAAAATTCTCCCTTTGTAAGCCAATTAATCTCTTGTAATCTGTATTAGTTAGCTTCCAAGAATATACACTAGTCTTCATATTTTTGTAGGGATCATCAGTTGTTTACCATGAAAAACTATTTCAGAGATTTTAAAACAAAACATTATTTTTTCCTCATGGCCCCCCAGCAGTGATGATCAGACACCGTCTTCCTTAGAAAAGGACAAAAAATAACGTTCTGGATCTCGGATTAATTTTTGTCCCTAACCTATTTTGTTATTAAAAATGTTCTAACATACATATATATATAGATAGATATATATATATAATTTATTTAGATACTGTATATTACATACTTCAGCAATGTACTGCGGTTTCATCCAAAAGGGCAGATTTAGACATCTTTAGTAAATCTCTGTGCCCAGTGGAATCATCGGCAACCTGAAACGATTGTAGTCACGGCCCAATAGGGAATGGTGTCAACAATGACAGAAAACGGTGTATCTCTGAGGGGGTCCCCGAAAAAATCCGGTGTGAGATAGTGATTAACTAAGACTTAAGAGAGTTCGATGTTAGTTCGTGTTTGAAAGGCCTACATGTTATTCCCTAGCAAGTTTTGTTTATTTATTTATTTATCTGTTCTTTTGTGGATTTGTAATGTTATTGTTTTCCTAGTCTGAAAAAATACGAAAGGGGCGGCTATGAAGTTTGCTGTTTGGGTTTGTGAAATTAGGGTGCTTTTTTGTTGTCGTTTTTGGGAATAAATTTATGTATCGGATTAATTGTTCGATATAGTGCTGAAAAAGATGATGCAATAATATTTATTTGGGCTTAACATGTTTGTTGATTTTTGTTTATTGAATTGGTGTTTTCGTATTTTCTTGTTGTTAATGGGGGAAAGCCGTATATTAAAAAATGGTGTTTCGTTGATATGTCCCGTTTATAACCAGTAGTGTTGAAAACAAAAATTTGTTATAAACGAAAAGAAGAATAATTTGAACGATGGATGCTATCTGTTATTTCCATTTGATGGGTATAAGTTTAGTCTCTGGGTGGGAGTTGTTAACTTCTATTTTATTGATGGTGTATTAATAATATTAATATTTAGTATATTTCAGAAAATTTATTAAATTCTTTATCTTATTTTATTTTATTATATTCTACTCGTACGCGTACTTCCCTCCATGCGCACCGGCAAATAAACTTGTATACACATACGTGCATGGAACAACATACATGTCTATATACAACATCCGCACGTATATGCGTATGCACGCACGTGCACACATCTACACTCACATGTATAGAAGGGGGTTATTAATTTTATTTTTTGTGTTTTTGTTTTGTTATTAATTTAATCTTCTATTTATTTTATTAATATTATTTTATATTTTATATTTATTAATAATATGCACCTATACATACATACGCGCACCTGCACACACGTGCGTGTACATACACACGGACGTATACACACGCATGTACACTCATCTTCATTTATACAGGGGTGGGCGGTTGATTTGAGAATCTATTATATGGACTGTATGAAGTGATGGGGGGGGGGGTTGTTAGGTGTCAAAAATTTTGTCGTTCTGTGGGGTATCTGTATTCCTGGGAGTTTAAAGTGGTTTCATGTATTTACCGTGATAGGAGGGTCACGTGGAGATGGGGTATCTGCTGATAAATGTATAAGCTGTGGTGGATGGGGTTAATTTTAGTATGGATGATGTGATTATCTGTGGTGAAAGGGTGGGGTGTCTATTGATGAATGTTTTATCTGTGGTTAGGACTAGGTTGTATCAGGGTAGGCAGGGTTTATGTAGTCGCGCCCGTGGTGTGTGTAACATATCTGGGTGGGCTATTTGTACGTAAATAGAAAAATAGAAATTTTGTTATGGGTTTAGGGAGGTCTTGGGGAGATTGGTTATTTTGTATGTTTTTAAGAAATACTTTACTATCTTTTTAGAGGGGTATTTGGTTTAAAGGGATGATTGGTGGGTTATATAATATTGTTATCAGACCATTGAGCTAGCAGGAATTTTCTTTTGTGGGGGCATTTTCTGAAGACCTCGGTTTTTATGTTCATGCAGTTTATGGAAGGGTTGTTGATAGCTTGTATAATTCTGAATTTCTCATTAGTGCACAAAGGGCAGATCCTGGAGGTGGGGCGGTAGGATTTAGGCTTGTCGGTAATTCTCCATTCTATTTTGTAGGGGGTATCACCACAGATAATCACATCATCCATACTTTAAAGCTGGTAACCTTTCATTTTCAGTCAATTTTTACAGTAGGCAACATTTATTTTTTTGTATCTTAAACCACAAAATAAATATCTTCTTTGTTATTTGAGCCCTGATTAGATTATGAAGCTGTAAATAAAGACCGTGTAAGCAATCATACAAACAAATATAAGATATGCGCAAAACAGCACATAATAAGTAGAAAAAAAAGTAAATATATAACAAGAATTGTCCACCTTTGATTAGTAAAACTATAAATTGACTAATTAAAAAGAAGTAACCCAACAAAAACTACACAGTGTTATTCGTCCACAAACCAAAGTTCTTCTGGGGTTATAAGTACTTGTTTCATATAAACAACCATTAATCTAAACTTTTGGGTGATTTTGAGCAAATCCTAATAAAGGAAATTTGTAAAAAGATTCAATTTTTGATCATTTAAAATCTATTTTTGATCTAGTTTTACCCAAAAAGTCTGAATCGATCAGTTTTTTGCATTTATGGTTATATAACTTTATACAAAATTTCGTGAAAACTAATAAATTAATGTTGAGACAATCAGAAAACTAATGGACTTAGGGATAATGAAAAAAAAATTGGTGAATGAAATAGATAACAAGAAGAAATTGGAAAAAATTACACAACAATAAATGGACAAATTAAGAAAAGTATGAAGGACGACAGTGAAAAAGAATTTTTTTTCACCCCAAACAAGACATATTGCCACTGAGATATAAGGGGCTACTGTGATTAGGAGCCAGATTTATAGGTGCATCCTAAGTAGGAAGCTGTGCAGCAAGATTATTGTTCATATTACATTTAAATTTCTGCATTCGGAAAAACCGAGAGAAGGAAAGGTCCGAGGAAAAAAGCTATTAGAGTAGAAAGTTTCCGGCATCTAGATACCTCTACAGTGAAGGGGTGAGATTTTGCTGCTAGTTGAGTTTGTAGGAAGTATTTGTGTTGAGGGAGTACAAGTGCAGTACGTTCATTGGAGCACATTATGTGGAAGTGCTTGTAAATTCAGCACAAGGATGAAACATTGTGGTGATGGGACAGAGGCTGGAGCTTGGTTGACAGTGCGGTCCTTATTAGGTTAGAGTCTCCGTCCAAGAGGAAGAGACTAGTAGTTGGTGCAATAACCCAGATATGGTAATAATGCACCATGATCAGGCGAATGGTGAGTATATAGAGATACAGGATACTGACAAGTGTGAGAAATTTACTAGCCTGATAGAGAAATCTCACTTTCTTTGCAGCACACTTGCCAATATCTTCTATGTATTTATTCGAATTACGGTTACCTGTGAATGTTAAGCCATGGAATTTGAACGTTGAACTCTCAGGAAGCGTGCTATTGGCCATGGCAATCGGTGATTGGAAGGATTTCTTATAATTGTTAAAGGAAAAGGAGTTTTATCTTGGTCGCATTAAATCTAATCATCCATTTTTTGGCTCAATTTTACTGCAAAGGTCATTTTCTAAGGATTCAGCCATTACTTTGGATATGTGTGTGCGCGATCCAACTTGCATGTCTAGAATTGGCAGACGTGATTGTATCAGGGTGGTCGTTTATGAAAAGAATAACTAATAAAGGTCCAAATATCCACACCTGGGTCACACCTGCATTAGTGTGATGTTGTTTAAATGTACCGCCATTGGGAACGAAATAAGAAAAATTGATTAAAAGATGAGAAAAAATGAAAGAATAAATGAACGAAAGAAATCATTTATTTTTATTTATCTTCCTCCCACAGCGGTAAAATGTGACACAAGGTCGGGAAAGTGGGATTTGAAAAGCCAGCGCCTGAGAAGGTGAGCGTTGTGGCCTACAAAAAATGCCTGGGCAGCCTCGTCGGCATTCCCCGATAGGGGCGTCTCAGGCAGTACACAATAAACTTAATCCTCTCCAAAGAGGGGAGATAAAGCATGGAAGGGTGGACCTCCTAGAACTGCACAGGACAACCCCACAAACTGGCGTAATCAAGACCCGAAGGCCAAGACGATACCGGTCTATGGGGTGCAGTATCCATCGGAACAGATACTACACTGTGATCCAAGCCAAAAGGCCAATGTATGGAAAAAAAGAATAAAGTAAGAAGAAATAGAAAAGATAAAAAAATGAAAGGATTTATAAAAAAAGAACTAAAGGAAAGAATTAATTTAGATTAACAAATAATGGAAGAAAAAAATGAAATGGGCAACCAGAAAAGAAGGAACAAAAAAGAGGGACAATTTCAAATAGAGACAGAAAAATTTAATTTACGAACAAAATAGAAAAAAAATGTAATTGACGAACAAAAATGAAGAAAAATTTGATTAATGAACAAAATAAAACAAAAGAAAATAAGGCAAGAATTAATGGATGATCGACAAAATAAAATAATGAACGAAAGAAATAATAAAAATCGAAAGAGAAAAAAAAAGGATTAAAAGGAAAGATTTAATAGACAAAAAAAATCGGAAATATTTAATACATGAAAGACTAGAGAGAGGATTAGAGATGGGAGAGACTTGAACGAAATTGAAAAAGAATAAAAGTAAGAATTAATTGATAAACGTAAAAAATGAAGGAATAAATAAGAAAATGAAAAAGAAAATTAGATCTAAGACGAAATATATCTAAAAGAAAAAAATCCTGACAGAAAGCGGAAAATGCCAAAACCAATAAATTTCATAATAGAATGGCTTTCTTTGGACAAATCTCTCATGCTATGTTGTTCCGGGCTTTCAGGATTGTTGCATGTTAAACTTCTGGAAAAGGATGGAAGTACAATTAAATATTCAACCAATCATAAATATCAGTTTAAACCAACTACAATGTGTATAGAGTAGATGAGGAGATATTTAATCTATCTGCATAATAATATGCTTAGTCATGTTTGTATGTACGTTATTATCTTTCACATTCATTTAAAAAATGAAATCGTCCGATTGCTAAAGATAAAATTCAAACGAAATAAGGATATTACATGTGTTCCAGAACGTTTCAGTATAATTAGTACTTCTTAGTAACTTTACGCGTCTTTCTGTTAGTTTATTATTATTATTATTATTATTATTATTATTATTATTATTATTATTATTATTATTATACTAAAGCTGAGCTAATCAACGTGTGTTTCACTGAAGTTATTGTAATGACTAACGAGAACAGACGTAACTTGGGAAAGCTTTATTCAGCACACAATGTCGGTACAGTATTAGTGCTACTATTTATAGTGGTTAGTAGAAGCAGGAGAGTTCTCCAAAAGGGAGATAAGTCAGAGTAAGGAAAGTTACTCGTAATTATTCATTACATTCACCCCCTTTCTATTTTAATCATAAGGGAATAAAGTCGTTCCATCGACCGGGCTTTTTGCTGGTTCTGTTGGAACGCCTCGGTAGTCTGATATTGGGAGTAGAATCAGGACTCTGGGTTTCTTAGTCTGACGATACGCAGGGGTCGATTTTCACTCTTCGTCCTGAGTGAGTAAAAATCCGTCTCCTTCTGGGTGCGGGTGGTTGTGATTCCGAAAACAGGGGTTCTGAATCGGTTCGGGGATCAGCTCGTTTTGGAGCAAGTGGATGATCGTTCACCTCTGGCTCGTTCTGAGCACCTTAACTTTCTACAGATGTTATGGACTCCGTATCTGATGGTTGTACTGAGTCCGTAGATGAGTCATATGGTGCAGCTTGACCTTCAGCCAAGGTGGAAGGGTCTTGAGATGTAGGCGTCTCCCCGGGGGTTATATTGAGTGTAGGTATATCTCCTGCAGGTGCAAGGTCTCTAAAGGAAACAGTCGATTCTTTTCCATCAGAATGTCGTATCAACGCATAATGTGGATTCGCCTCAATCAGTTCTACTTGGTTCGTTAATGGGTCATTCTTACTATGACGGACGAAACGTCTCAGAAGAACCGTTCCAGGTTTCGAGAGCCATGATGGAAGCGAAGTTCCCGCCGAGCTTCTTCGTTGGAATGGAAGAAACCTCTCGTGAGGTGTGGCATTTGTGGCTGTACATAAGAGCGTTCTAATGGCGTACAGAGATTCTGGGAGAAGATCTTCCCAGTGGGTAATTGGGCATTTGCGGTTTGCGGCCGCTAGTTTTATGCTTTTCCATATTATACCGTTATAGCGCTCACATTTGGCATTTCCCTGAGGGTGGTATGGCGTCGTCTGGCTTGTGGCTACTCCTTGTTCGTGAAGAAATTGTTTGAGTTGTTCAGACATAAAAGAGGCTCCACAGTCTGAATGGATGTAGGCTGGAACACCAAAAATGGCAAATAAAGAGCACAAGCACCGTATCACTGATTTCGCTGATATGTCTGGACAAGGAAATGCGAATGGGAATCGTGAATATTCGTTGATGACGGTTAGAATGTAACGATTCCCATTATTAGATGGTAGTGGACCCTTAAAATCCATGTTTATTCTCTCGAACAGTTGTGTCGCTTTTATAAGTGTCCCGGTTTTAGGCCTGAAGAATTGTGGTTTATGTTCAGCACATATTGTACACGATTTTATCATTTTCTTTACGTCATCTGAAGAATATGGTAGATTTCTGGTTCGTACAACATGTGTCATTCGTGTTATTCCTGGGTGGCACAGTTCATTGTGTAAGGTCTGAAGCTCATCCGTGTTGGGTATCGAGCTACATACTCTCAATAGTGCGTCAACCGCAGCATTCTCTTTACCGGGTCGGTAGATTGCATCAAAAGAAAAACAGGAGAGTTCTATTTTCCACCTCGCTATTTTATCATTTTCGATTTTGCTTGTTGTCCTGGTGTTAAACATAAATGCGACGGATTTTTGATCAGTAATCAGTCTAAAATGTCGTCTGATCAAATAGTGTCTCCACTTTCTGAGTGCTTCCACTATAGCATAAGCCTCTTTTTCGATTGCTGAGTGTCGCTGTTCTGAACGTGACAAGGTCCTTGAAAAAAAAGCGACCGGACGCCCGGATTGTCTTAGAGAGGCAGCAATTGCATAATCAGATGCATCTGTCTCCACCACCAGAGGAATAGTGGGGTATATAGCCGTAATTGCTGCATTGACTATATCCTTTTTAATATTCTTAAAGGCCTCCATTGCTGTGTGCGAGAGAGGGAAAGTGTCCGTTTTTACCAATGGGTGAATTTTGCTTGTAAAAGAAGCAATCCACTGTGAGTAATGTGCAAACATACCAAGGGCTCGTTTTAGGGCACGCATATTATTAGGTATTGGCAGTTTTAGCAGCAGCTTCAATCGTTCTAGGTCTGGTGACATAGATCCTTTGCTTACGAAATATCCTAGTAAATTAATAGTGTCTATGCTAAAAGTACATTTATCATTATTTAGTGTGAGGTTGTATTTTTTTATCGTCGCCATAAATCGTTTCAGATTACGATTATGGTCCACATATTGTTACATTATCAATGTAGACAAAAGTACCCTCCAATTTTTCATCGCTAATTATTTTATCCATAATTCGCTGAAAACTGGTAACACCATTCGTTACTCCAAATGGTATTCTTTTAAACTGGTAGAGGCGGCCATTTGCCTCAAAAGCCATATAGGGTCGATCGACTGGTTTTATAGCCACTTGGTGATAGGCACTTCTAAGGTCTAGTGTGCTATACAGTTTATATTTAGCAATTTCGCTTATAATTTCATCTATCCGTGGTAGTGGGTACGCATCCAGTAGAGTAAACCTATTTATTGTTTGATAGTAATCAAATACTAGTCTTTTTTTTTGGGGGGGGGGGGGGGTCGGAAGATGTTATTACTACTTGTGCCCTCCATGGAGACTCACTCATTTCAATGATTCCTTCACCAAGCATTCTCATAATCTCGGTTTTTATGAACTGTTTATCCTCAAGTGAGTAGCGTCTAGATTTCATTGCTACAGGTTTGCAGTCTTGAGATAAATTATTAAAGAGAGATGGGTACTGAACATTGACTGCTGTTAAACCACAAATGCTAAGGGCTGGTTTGGGTCCTCTGAAGGGAATCTCAATACGAGAATGATGCTGAAGAAAATCGTGCCCCAGTATCACATCACTGCAAAGGTTTTTCATTATCAAAAGTTTGATGTTTTTGTATGAAATATTTTTTTAAAGTAAATTAACCAGACAATATCCAATTACTTGTGATGATAAAGAAGCATTCGCCATAGACACACGAGTAGAACAAGAAAATATTTTCCAGTTATTAGCTGTTACAATATTAAAATTAATATAATTACTAGAACTGCCGGTGCCAATTAATGCATCAGTAGAAACGCCATTAATTTTAACCCGCATTATACTTTTCGAGAGGGAGTCTGGAGACGCAGCTGTTATAGTAGCTACCATGAGAGAGGTGATAGGATTTTTAGAAACATTATTTTTGGTAGACCTACACACCTTAGAAAAATGTCCCAATTTCCCACTTGTAACACCTAGCATCTCTGGCCGGACAAGAAAAACGAGGGTGTGTACTTAACCCACAAAAGTGGCATTTACGACCTGTGGAAGCAGCACCGACCGTATCCGACTGCAGGTAGAACACCGACTGTTTTGGGGCAATTTCGAACGTATAAGCCTGTTCGTAAGCTGTTCTGAGGTCCAGACATTTGTTTTCGAACAGTCTTTGTCTTACCTGCACATTTTGGAGTCCGTTAATAAAAGCATCCATAATGTGCTCGTGTCGAATGTCTTCGGCAGACATTACCCGGAAATTACAGTCCTTGCTAAGAGTTCGTAATTCCTTTAAAAACTGCTCCAAGGATTCGTCATTTTGCTGTCACCGTGTAGCAAGTAAATATCGCGAAAATATTTCATTTTTGGCCTTTCGGTAAGTGGTGTGTAATGTTTCTATAGCCTCTTCATAAGTGCTGCAGTCTATGATAATTTCGTGTATCGTGTGAGATACATAGTTAGTTAGTAGTCCGAATTTTTTTATCGGTCGTAGTGGATTTTCTGCATGCAACGTTTGCAAAAAGTTTTCAAATGTCGCTCTCCAATGAGTCCAACGTTGTTCAGAGTTAGAAGTGTCAGGTTCCACGTCGAACCGTTGTGGGCGCATTAATTGTTCCATGTTGATTGTGTCCTGAATAAATTGTAATGACTAACGAGAACAGACGTAACTTGGGAAAGCTTTATTCAGCACACAATGTCGGTACAGTATTAGTGCTACTATTTATAGTGGTGAGTAGAAGCAGGAGAGTTCTCCAAAGGGGAGATAAGTCAGAGTAAGGAAAGTTACTCGTAATTATTCATTACAGTTATTTTCCTATATATTTTAATAACACAAAGACATGCTAAATATTTCGTGGTTTGGGGATTGAGTTATGTTTTTAATTAGCCATAATTTTCAATATACTCCCAAGTCACCAATCTCGAACTAAGTTTCTGTCCATTACTCTCACTCTTTCTCACTGTATGTTGTTTGACTTCCCTCAATTTTATTTTATACATTTTCTCTCTCTCTCTCTCTCTCTCTTGTCACTATCTTACTCTCTCTCTCTTTATATTTCTCTCTCTCTCTCCCTCTCTCTGTTTATTAGCAGTCAAAAGCAATAAAATTAACTATAAAACAGAGGATTGAAATAGTCCAATATAAACAATAGGTGATATAATTACAACTATTAGTGCTATTTAACTCATAGCTAGAGAGAAAGAAAGATGGAGTGAACAGAAAGACTAATGGATGTTGTCTTTTTAGATTTAGCAATCTTTTCCTGGTTTAAACAATATAACCCGAGCTCAATAAATAAATATATATATATATATATATATATATATATATATATATAAAAGGAGATTGTAGTTTGCTTATATATATATATATGTATATATATATATTTGTGTGTATGTATATATATATATATTTGTGTGTATGTATATATATATATATCTGTATGTATATATATATATATATGTATGTATGTATATATATATATATATTATGTGTGTATTTAGGCAGCATTCTTTCATTTAGGTAAATGTTAAACACTACATAATTCTTCTCTTTAACTATACCCTTTTAATATTTTTAATCTCTCATAATCTTTTTAGTTCATAGTTAAAAAGACTAATAAAGGTTCCAAATATATTACCAGTATTTTCAATTATTCGATGAAACATCTTTTATGAATGAAAAGCTGGAGAAACGAAAAATATTCAACAAAGGCAACCGAGACATTGTATTATTAGATCTTTAAAATAAACAAGGAACTGAATAAATTGTATCTACGTTAAACATTTGAAAATATCTTTGCTAGTTTCATGTATAATGTTATTTATTGTATATTGCTGGGTTTTAATATAAATGGCTTCTACTGTTTTAATTTTTCTTATAAGTTTTGGAAAGTAATATTTTTGTGTTGTTGACTAAGAGTTGTTTAAATTCAGAGACGGGCAATTAAGGTTTTAAATGCTAGTTGATTGAACTGCAATTTTACATATGTAAGTGAGTTTACGTGAAAGGGTTATAGTAATAAAACCGATGTAGCTATTAGTTCCTTTTTATTGTAGGAGTTGTATGCTCCCAAAGACGCCATTTTCTGTCGCTCACTCGGACTATAAATTGTAAACTCCTAGATTGAAGAATTATGTAGTGTTTAACAATATCTACCTATATATATATATATATATATATATATATATATATATATATATATATATATATATATATATATATCCTCACGTACATCTAAATATGTATCTGTAATAACATGTAAAAAATATGGCTTTTCTACAGAATTGAG
The DNA here is from genome assembly GCA_963556195.1 of Sepiola atlantica. Lineage (NCBI taxonomy): Eukaryota > Metazoa > Mollusca > Cephalopoda > Sepiida > Sepiolidae > Sepiola > Sepiola atlantica. The sequence goes on along the minus strand of OY744521.1, from coordinate 42,244,740 downwards.
AGAAGACACATGAAGAATAACACAGCATTAAATATTGATGGAATCTTTGATTTGTCTCAGACAAAGTGAGCAAATTTTAGTTTGTTCTTTCTAAGACAAAGAACTGCATCGTTTTTTTGCGTACCAGATATTCAAGCAGAGTAAACTATGCATGAAAAAAAAAGAACATATCTATGCACAGAAATAATAAAAAAAATAACCTGATTCAATCATTACTGTCTCATCAATCAGAAGTTATTCATATGAAAACTAGAACAGATATTTTAAAGATACGTCCATTCAGTCTATGTCTTTAGTGATGGAAAGGCTGTTTCAAACTGAAGCGTGACAGATCGACGAACAGAACAGACAGAGGCTTTTGCTCAGATATGTAAAATTAAATGATCTAACACAGAGAAACTTTTTTCTTTTTTTTTCACTTCAATTCACCCCAAACAAGGCATACCGCGACTGCGACGTAAGAGGCTACTGTGAATTAGAGGCAAGATTCATAGGGGCATCCTAAGTGGGGAGTTGTGCAGCGAGATGCTTGTTCCCATTACATTTAAATTTCTGCATGTTGGTACAGTCGGGGAAACAGGGAGGGAATTCTAAAGGAGAGCAGCTCGAGGAAATAATGTATTAGAATAGAAAGCCTTCCAGCATCTGCCCACCTCTACAGTGAAGGGGTAGGATTTTGTTGCTTGTCGGGTGTGTCGGGGGTATTTACGTTGATGGGCACAAGTGCAATAAATTCGTTGAAGCACGTTCTGTTGAAATGCTTGTAAAACAAGCACAGAGATTCAACATTGCAGTGATGCTACAGATCTGGAGTTTGGTAGAAAATGCAGGACCTATTAGTTTAGAGACTCGTTTTTAAATTCTGTCCAAGAGGGAGAGATTATTGGTTGGTGCACCAGCCCAGATGTGGCAACAATACCTTATGCATGGACGAACAATAGCTTTGTAGAGATAGAGAATACTGAAAGGTGTGAGAGTTTACTAGCCCAGTAGAGGGAGCCCACCTTTTTGCAGCAGACTTGACAGTATCTTCTATGTATTTATTCCAATTTATGTTACCTGCGAATGTTAGGCCGACGAATTTGAATATTGAACCATATGGAAGGGTGCTATAAGCCATGGCAATCAGGAAAGGATCTTTTTCTTAGTAGTATTAAATCATCCACTTTTGGCTCCATTCCACTACATACTGGAGGTTATTTAGTAAGAAGTCAGCCATTGCCTTGGATGTGTGTGCGTTCGATTTGCCCTCATGTCGAGCATAGAGCGTGGTTTCATAACAAATATATCCATTTCAGATGCGATTGCGATTAACTTTCTTGATTGTGTCACATGGTGACTAACAGGCAAGTTTTGTTTGAAATACTTTTGGATGTCAACTCATTGATTTTAGTTGTCAATAAAATCGGTTTAATATGTGAACTTTCACAAAGGTTAAACAACGCCTATAATTGTTAGAATTGGTCATGTGATGTGGGGAGGGATGTTTTGTGTATGAGAGATATTTCTGAGGTGGAAAATCAGTATCAAGCTGGAAACAAAGACTTAAGAAGGTAAAATTTGAGGTCCTAAGCCTTATCTTATAACTTAGCGAATGGCTCCACAGTGTTAGTTAAGTTATAATAAAGTATATTTTTAACACAAAAATGTCTGCTATTTTGTATGCAAACATTTATTACAGCACAATGAAGAGGCCTGTCCATAGATTGAGACAACGCTTTCTCAGAACAGCTACTTAACCCAGTTTCCAACTAGTTGTGTCAACATCAACATTTTGTGGATCGTTAAACACAACGTGGGCATAGATCGGTTAACAGAGCAACTAGTCGAAATGCATGCGATCATGCTCGATGCTAATTCAAACAGAATACAACACTGAATGACTTCCTGTACTATAATAAATCCATGCATAAACGAAAAGATAAACAAAAACGAACTAATAACTCTATTTAAAAAATAATACAGGATATATTTCTGCTTACAACACATGTCAAAACTTGCTAATACGTAGATATATGAAGAAAGCATATGTAAAAAGACAACATGTCACATAAATTGGAACAGTGAGCAAACACATGTTGAAGCTTTTGGTGATTAAACCAAAAAAGGTGGAAATGAGCAAGAGGTTTAGAAAACATATTGCCACATCAACGGTCAGCATGAAAATGGAGGAAAAAAGGAAGTGGACTTGTGCGTTACGATTTTTATATTTTATATTGATGATCACGTGGCTAAATTAATCAATCGATGACCACATCAGCGTCCATGAGAAAAAAAAGCGACCCGACAGAAATACCAATTTGTTTTGAATAAAATTTACCTCAGAGTATATGAATATAGTAACAGCAGCATTATTATTAAAATAGAATCATCATCATCCTCAATATTTCAGAATAAAAAGTTCTTTTAGAAATGTGATATAGTTTTAGTTATTGACAGACACCACATCTTTATTATAATAAGATCAGTTTTACAAGGATAAAACACCCAAATAATAGAGGAATTGCTTGCATTTTGATATTGCAAAAAAATGAGAAAGAAAATTGACAGGCAATATTTCCAGTTTACTTACAAATATAAGTTTCTATAACAATGTTCACGGACACTTCAGCCATTCAAAAAATGTTTCTCAGAAATTAGCGAATGTAAAATAATTTATAACCAAACCAATAAATCTGTCAAATTTTGAAGTTTGAGAGAATTATATGATTGATGTTCGTTCAAGAAGAGATCAGGAAACGAGTCGGCTATCACAAAAGACGAGAGATGATTATTGTTAGTTTTCTTTTCTGACAATGCAAGACAATATCCTTATTTCTCTGAACTCTTCCTCTCTTCCTATTCCCCTTTCTTTCTTCTTCGTCCAGTCAATCTAGTCCTTGTTAGTTTTTCCTCAGTCAAAGTTATACTGCCCTACCGACAAATTTGCAGACTTGATGTACAGTTCGAATTTACATGCATATATTTGTTATGCGCATGTGCAGGTTTTTTTGTCTAACAGATATGAGTATGTATATTTTAAGTGTACATCGAGGCTACGAGTTCGTCAGCGGGGCAATGTAACTTTCACAAAGTAACAATGAAAGAATGGAGACAGACTGACGAGATAAAGAGGAAGGATACAGAAAAACTTCTATTTGCAATTTGGGGAAAATGTATGCTCAGGCTGTTTTGCCTTATGTATAAGGTGACCTCCCTCGAAACAAAAACAATGTCACCAATGAAATCATTGATAACATTCACAACCTTTCCTGCAATAAAACCGTATTTGTTGGTACAAATAAACTTCAGTCTATGCCCGACTTGTCCATCAAGTTTCAGTCATGAATGTCCAACAGTCTTTGTTTTATAACAGTTCAATGATATGCTGAAAATGTTCACCTCTGCGTTGCTAGCATACCTCGATGCGACATGAATAATCTGAGGATCATTTTAATAGACAAAATATTTTTAGATTACACCACAGATAAAAATATGGGCTATAGTCCGGTGAGTGTGAAGCCTATTCAGAATCACACATCATACTGATGAGACGATCACCAAAGTGTTCCCCGCATATCATTGGACAGTGATGAAACAAGTTTGTTCACATCTGCCAAGTAGACTTCTGCCAAGTAGACTTCAACTTCAACAGTTTGACCCCCGTGCAACTTACTAGCTTCAAACTGCCATGAAGTAGTCAGTCGTCAACGCACTCCCCTGAAGTCCAACCCTTCCGCACCATAGTAGAGGCAGTGGCAATGTTTTAGTGTCATAGTTATTCGGCTAACAGAGCTCTGGCGAAAATTCAGAAAGGGTCAACATCAGGCTCTATCATCCTCTGGTCGTTTCGGCATCTGTATGTGGCAAACAAGGACAGATCAGGTGTGGAACCGTAAATCCATAGATTGAGGATAACAACGTTGCTTTTACGCATGTGCAACCGTTGTTGCCTTGTGTATGTTGGGCCAAACCTTCCTTGACTTCGTATGCACCCGCTGAGCCTTACTGCTCTGTGTCTAGGGTAAAAATATGAAATCTTGCAATTATAAAGATTAGCTACAACCAACAAGGAAGACGATGCAGACCAGATAATCCTGAGGTAGTATCTTTTTGGGCTCGGTGCAGAAGTTTAATTCATTCAACAACAAAAGTTAAAATAGTGTACACGGCGGGCTTGATCAAAACTGCGCCATATTTTCTGTTTTGCTCAATCGCTTATACACTGCAAATTCTCTCCTGGTCAGTTGTAAGGGACTGATAGATTAGAGTCTCTTCACACCACATAGGTCGCCTATCTGTTCCCTCTGCTCTATCCACTCCATCACGGACTCAGAGCTGTCAAATTTCAAAATTGACTTGAAGTCAACTTGCCATCTGCTATTAGACAGAGATAGCTTGATTGATGTCCGTTCAAGACAACATGAAGAAATAAGTCAACAATCAAGACAGGTAAAATATGAGATATGATTGCAGTTTTATTCGCTGAAGCGACAACCCCTTTCTCTTCCGGTCTCCTTCTTCTTCCATCATTACTTTGACCTCAGTCAAAATATCATTGCCTCACAAATAGATGTGCAATTTATGTACATTTTGAATTTACATGTCCGTCTTTGTTATATAAAGCATTAGTTGTACCTAGCCGGCATTGCCCGGGTGTAAAAAAAAAAAAAATGACTGACATGTTTATTAGAAAACTGAAATTCATTTTGGTGAATTAAGTTTCATAATAAGATTATTTTGTGAAATCGGAGGTTTTACAAATTAGTTTGATTAATAATGAAGAACAATAATAATGTGTAATTAATCCAGAGTCGAAAAACACGCACACACACACACACACACACACACACACACACACGTATACATATGCATAAACAGACATGTTTGAATTCGGATAATTTTATGAATATACTAGACCACCCGTGACCCGTTGGGTCAGTTTGTTATATTAGCTATGGAATTCATGTATGAGCGTGACACTTGTGGCATAAAGAAAATAGGTTTTTTTTTACATAACAGAAGCATTTCTATGAAAGTATATTAAAATGAAAAAAGAATATAGATAGATTTCTATGAGTCGTTCTGTTTATTGTAATTGTTTTTTTTTTAAATTACAGTTACTGAATTATAAGTGGTTGGTTAGGGCGATTTGAGAAAGGAAGGGGGTACAGCCGTGGCCACCGAGAGACAGCAGGCTTTCTCGCGTACGTAACGAAAACAGACGGAGTAGGAGTGGTGAAATCTATGAGAGGGAAAGTGGGAGGTGGTTTCGTTCACCGACGCTATTATGGCTGATATTAATAATGAGTGTTGTTTTTTTTGTTTGTTTGTTTTTTTTTTTAAAAGGGAGGAGTTTTTTTGAAACTGCGACAGACTTTACGAAGTCCTCCCGTTGAATGTTTTTAGCCGTGAAGAAAACAAATAAACTATTTGATGAAATTAAATGAAATTGTTTAAAAATTTCCAGAATGAAAAATTTCATGCGTTCGTTAATTATAATAAAGAATAACGGAATTGGAATAACAGATTGAAGACGATGCTATTTACGCATGCGCAACCGGATGTTGAAAACCGGAAAGCTGATTGCAAACAGACAAGAACAATAGAGTTTTAGTATTATATAGATATTTTTTCAAAGAATTTTAAGGGGAAAACCCAGTATAATTGCACACAGTAACTTCCTTTTAATATGTTTAGGTAAGTAAGGGAATATATCTCCACTCTAACAGGTTTTTCAATCAAATATAAGTATTTTCAGAAATAAAATATATTTGTGCCAATAACATCAAGTATCGATATGTTAGATGGATATTTTATTTGGGCCTGACTTTGAAAATCTGACAAGATAACTTTATATGTTAGATTTAAATTGCACAGAAACGAAAGAAGCTGCCAAGCAATATGTTCAAATTATTTACTGAGATAAGTTTCTCTAACAATTTTCACTGATACTTTCAGCATTTAAAAAAATGTTTCTTGGAATTTAACAAATGTAATTTGATAATTTCTAAGCTAACCAATAAATCTGTCAACTTTTTAAGTGTTTTTGTTTGTTTTCAACCATAGTCATGTTTTTTCCTCCATTTTGAATTTTAAGCGCATCGAATTAATACATTTAGAATTTTACTTATGTGCATTTACTTATGATTATTTATGTTCTTTCTTTAGCTTGTTAATTTATTGATTCATCCATATTTGGACATCTCTTTTTTCAATCAATAATCTCATTTCAATTCATTTTTAATAATATATATATATATATATATATGCGTGCTATAATGAAATAAATTCCAGAAGGAAATATGGGTATGAGAGCTCAATGTAATAAACAGAGCAAGAATAAAATAAAATATAGTCACACGAAATCACATAATCATCGATACAATAATTTATTTCAACCTTGTGGTATTGTCAAGCATCCAAGTGAGATAATTACATTTTTGAAAATGAGAAAAGAGAAATTTACACTCAACAATTCAAATATATATATATATATATATATATATAGAGAGAGAGAGAGAGAGAGAGAGAGAGACAACATATCTAATGCATATTTAGAGAGAGGGGGGAATTTGAAGCATATTTAATCTGTGATTTTAAAGAGGGGGGGTTACATGATTTATGACTGAAGGCAATATAAAGAGGGGGGAAAGGGCCATTAGTCCCACACCCACATTGAGGAAAACATGTACAATAACTCAGAAACAGTTTATTCTTAGAGGCTTAAAGTGTGATTCTTGGATTCCTTGTGCAGAAAACCTTGCCTGTACCAACTTTTAATGTTCTAGATAGTCTAAAATTGCATGAAAATATAAATTTCTAATGTCGTGATTTTGCAACCTTTCGCGCTACACCTGAAATTTAAAAAAGGCAATATTTTGGAAACCACTTGAAATTACAAGCTCAAATTTTCAGGATTGTCTAGTGTTTATGAGGAAAGTTTGAAGAAAATCTGAGAGTTATGAGTGACATGGTCTCGATGATTTGACATGGAATTACCTCTTTTTGATCTCTTGTCTATAATATTTCCTGTCCTTGTCCCATATATTAACTGCTAATATATGTACTAGCTTATATATATATATATACTAGCTAACCTGCCTACTTGAATATTTAACAGTATCTGTCACAAACTATCAAATCGGATATGTCAAATTCAAATCCACCATGATTTACTGTGGTTGTTTACACACTAATAGACTTAAATAGGAACTTGCATGCAAATTATCGTATACAATGAATCATTTAAATAGGTATTGTGCTTAGGCATTAAAAAACTGTAAAAGCATTCATTTGCCATTGACTAGACAATTCAATTCTAACCAACTATTAGGTGTAATCGTCTGATGAACTAACTCTCTGTAATTAATTAGTTATAGACAAAATAAGATATATGGACAAGTATAAAACTTAACTTATTGACATCGTTTACAAATAAGGGTGAATATGGAACATCTGATGAGTGTATAATGAATCCTTTCAGTTTGACCAAGATAAATGTTTCATGGCTGCCTGTCTGTTGATGGAGTCCAAGGGAAATAACTCTGGGTCCTGCAGACCTTCTTTTGTTACTGATATTATCACACATTTTAAAATCTACATAAATCATGACAAAATGAATTAATTTGATATGTCGTTAAATCAACAGCTATGGAGTCTATCTTAAAATTTGCTATTCTAGAAAGAAGTAATTAAAAAAAGGACTTTGGTGTATGCTGTTGTTTTTGTATTAATGAAGATCTGCTGCACAAACATGCATTGCAGAACACCTATCGTGATTTTAATTAATTCAAAAAGACTCAGTGCAGAACGCCGAACAAATTCTGCTAAGGGCTTGTCAGTCTGAGTTCGAGAAGAGGGTCCTGCTGTGGAAATGGGAGAAATACATTCTCAAATACCCCCAATATGATATGTTTACATGCTGTGCGGTAAGTTTGGAGACGTTTCTTTTTTTATTATTTTAGTTTAATTTGTTTTCAGAAGTTAAGGGCCCCCTTCCAGGGTTAATACTTTATTTCTTTATGATATATCTATTAAAATGTTCATTTTAGGTTCTTCCATACTTTTCAAACTTTAAGTAAGTAAATCAGTGAAGAATAAGAATTTTGTTCTCCCCAACCGATCAATTTAACTATGCTATGTTTTATTTTTCTTGTGGTCCTTACAGAATTTGTCTGGTCTGGTGGAGTATCCAGCTTAGTATTGTTACTTGAGTTAGCATCACTAGAAGTTGCACCATTACTTTCCTCATATGATCCAGTGGGTGAGGGGATCTTATTGAGACTGTTATTTTGAATATTTGGTCAGGGTTTACTTCTAAGACCAAGTATCCCTATTTCAGGGTGTCCTGACAAACCTCTGTACAGAGAGACCGAAGACACTCAAGGATAGTGTCTAGTCGACACTCAAACTCCTTGACATGCTTGTTTGGTGTTTCTGTCTAATTGTGAGACAGTCTTGTCCAAAATGTTTGGCCAGTTTAGTGATGGAGGTTGTTTACTGGCCTTTGTTTGTTTCTTGATGTTGATGTACCATATTCTTGCTTTTGGGAGCTCATCAGATATTGGCCAGTGCTCACAATAGTGGCTTGATGTTGATAATTAATTTATGAAAGACCCATACTTCCTGCTCCTCTGGGCAGATACATCCTTGGTAGACACTTTTTCTTCAGGTATCAGGTCTGTTTGCAGGCATCGATGATCATGTCTCTCCATTCATTCGAATATTTTGTTTTTTGCAAAGAGGTTTCCTATAGTGGGTTGCAATTACCTTCTACAGGAGCAGTGCTCTTACAGAGCAGGAAGTCTTAGCCATTGTACAAAAATCAGTATCATCTGCCTAACACAAAACGAAGGGTTGACCAGTTTCTAAAATCCATTAGGCTGCTCAACCCTCTATCCATGCCGGCCATGACTTCATGTATGCTGATCCGAGGGGCTAAGTAAGTACTCGACCTTGCCCAAGGGTCTCCCACAGGCTAGCGGAGGAAAAGAGGCACCTACACTAGTTTGTGTATATCGCTCCATACAGTATTAACATTTTCATTGTTCTAGTGTCTAACCTGTGAATATCATTTTGTAGCCAGTTAATAATGTCAAAGCTGTATGGCATGTTAGTTACTTTGCTTTTGTTTGTAAGCTGTGATTTGCAGATTTTTCTTACATGCTGTACATATTCTCTGCCAATTTTTTTCTCTCATTTTGGCGGGTTGAATTGATTCCTTTTCTTCAATGTAAAGTATTTGTATTGTTTCTGCTCTTCTAGGTCTTTAATGTCAGTCTCTTGATCAAGCTGTATGTTTTCCATTTGGATCTTCTTCCCAGCTCTGAGTGAGCACTTGGCACATTTGTCCAGACCAAACTCTGTTCCAATATCTTTGAAGAAAGTATGTACAACCTGCAAAGGTTGACTTAAGTCAGTGTCTGAGCTGGTATACCGCTTAAGGTCATCTATTAAGAGCAGGTGGTTAACTTTTGTTTGGGTCTTGTTAGCTGCCCTGGCTCAGGTTGTAGGCACTCCGGCATTTATTCAGTAGCTTTCTGAGTGGATCTATCTCCAGGCAAAAGAGTAAAACAGATAAACTGTCTCCTTGGAAGATTCCACTTCAGATCTTGACATCAGGGATTGTTATTGTTCCATTAGTGTGGCTTAATGACATGGTTCTTTGTCAGAACTTTATATAGGTAGCCATGGTTTTCTTGATTACGGGATGGATCTTATATAATTGAAGGCACCATAGTAGCCATAAGTAGGGCATACTATCATATGCCTTTTGGTAATCTATCCATGCCATTCTTAGGTTTCTATTCCTCTTCCTACAGTTTTCAAAGATGGTCTTGCTAATTAACAACTAGTCCTTGGTGCCAAAACACTTTCTCCTGCATACTGATTGTTTATTTTCGAGGTATACTCTAGATGAGAGCTTGTAGGTGGTAGTGAGACAACAGATTGGTTTGTATTTAGTAGGGCGTTGTGTCATTTTGGATATGAGAGTTGTATCGTCTTTTACTAAGCATGCTGGTGTAGCCTCTTCACCCCTCAACGATCTGGTAAAGCAGTCATTAAAGTGGCTATGAAGTTCTGTTAGTTGCTTCAGCCAGAAATTGGGTAGCTTGTCTATGCCAGGTTTATGTGATTCTAGAATCGATCCAACTTTCTCTTTATCATTCCAAGCGTTATTTTTGGCCTTGGAATGTCAGGTTTGTTTTCATTGAGCTATATTCAAAATCCACTGGGCCTCTTAATTACATGATCCTTCATTCTCAAACAGAGACCTCCAGTAATCTTCTAGCTCTTGTTTTTCGGTCATTGTCTCTCTTATGAGATTCCTGATTTCCAATTTTCTTTTGACTGTTTATTTACCATTTTTGTTCTGTCTTTATTATTTTACGTTTGTATTCTTTTGGCAAGTGCTGGTATCTTTCCTTCCAGCTTCTTCACAACATAATTTATTTTTCAATATTTATCTTATATTTTGAACAGAGCCTGCAGATGATGTTCTTCAGCCGCCCCTGCACTGTAGGATTGCAAAAAAATTGTTTCATCTAGGAAAATTCCTTTCTGCATAGGTTAAGTTGCTTTTGAGGCTTAAGTGTCAAATGTGGTGTTGTTCTTGGTGTTCTAGACCTCTATTAGTTTTGTAATTGAGGGAGTGTTTTACTCACAATGTGTAGCCCTGCAGCATACGTAATCTGGTTCAGTTCTGTTAGGGACATATTAGCTGGCAAAAATCTATGGGGAGCGATGTTTGTTCTTTTTATGAATGCCTTGGTAGGTTCAGAGGCTTGGATTTTAGGTAGTTGAGGTCTTTCTTCAGCCTCATCATCTAGACTTCCTCAATGATGTGACCTAACTATTCCCCCAGGGCCAATTGTTTATCATCTGGCTTCAGCAATTTCAGAAGTAATGGTGGTGGTTCAGGTGATAGTCTTGGCAGTGGCCTCGGTGATAGTGGTAGGTATGAACTAGTGTGCAGTGGGGGGGGGGGCTACCTGGTGATTGTAAATAGATGGCAGTGGAAGACCTGTCGAGAAGCCAGGATTTCTTTTTTTGTCTTTTTATGAGGGCTGCTATTTCTGATTTCATTGAACACCTTCAGGCTGTTATACCTTTACCAGGTTATTTTGTAGGAGTAACATTTCTCTTGCCTGAACTGAAGGGGAAGAATATTTTCCCCCAGGTTTCTGTCCTCTGCTATTGTTTGATATGTTTGACTTGAGCATATTCCGTGGCCCATTATAGTGTCCACTTTTCTTCCCTCCACCATCTTGACTCTTGTCTCCGTTTATTTTGCTTCTTCTTCAATAGGATGGTAGTCCCTTTCTGCCTCCCTTAGGGCTACATTTTTATGATAGTGTTCTCATCTACTGTCATATGTATGCCCATCTGGAAAACAAGTGATCGTAGGCGGGCAACCTGTGTGTACTTTTTCTCTTCAGAAACGGTGGATTCTTTTTATCTTTTTTTCATTAGAATTTAATTCAATGTTTTGCTTCACTTGGAAAACTTGAGTATTGGTAGCAATATAATAACGCCAGACCCTGGTTGAGAATTGAAGCCTCTTATATTTTTATTTTTGGTTGCTGCACATGGTGAAGATGGGGTGCCATGACCTTTTATTATCAAGGCCTGATGGCTGTCCCTGGTTGGCCTCTGACATGGCTGGAATGCTTACCTGTTCTTGCCTGGTGTGTAAACGGATTGAGAAGCCCATTTTATCCTGGGTGCTGGCCTGCCAGCATTTAGTGTTTATTTGTTCATCTTTTAAATCAATTCCTCATTGTCAACGACTTCTTATTGGTTATTCAAAGCTCTCAACCCGTGGGTGCATGTTGGATGACCTGAGGAGTTGGCATACCATTTTTATTTATTTTTTTTATAATTGGTCAGGATTTACTTCATGTGGGTGGCCTGAGAAATCATTATAATTTGAGACCTAACTATTGGATGCAGCTTTGTGTCATACCAAAAACAGTTGGGGGTAGAGAGAGCTTGATTATTTGATAAGGTTGGGAAATAGGGTAGGCGAAAATAAAGTAGAAAGGGTTTGCAAAGATAGATTTCATGGTGGTGCCGTTGGTGGTTAAGACATGAATATGTTGCATAAGGATGTCCTAGGCAGTTGCTGTTCATGCGGGATCAATGGTTATTAAGGAGTGACACCATGAGGTTTCAGTGTGTAATTCGATCACAATAGATCTCAGTCGATTTCATAGACTGCAACAGTATCCATCATACCAACCCTGTACTTACCAAAGATTTTTTTTTAAAAAGCCATTACGCTAAGCAATTAATGGAGAGGAAATTGGTTTTAGCAATATCCTGTAAAAAAAAATATCTCGATTTCACAGAAGAATCAAGCATCAGAAGAAAACCTGATTTCTCTTCGTTATCGAAACATGTTATTCCTAATTTGATTCTCCAACTTGATGAGATAACAACATGTCAACATCTGTATTGAAGATAACTATTAGCTGCCTTGATTACCTTGCAGACCAAATTGTTTGGTTGTAAATCTTAGTTTACTCAGCAGCTAAGCTATTCATTTCACACATTAATTGAGAAAAATACACAAATAATATTTATTACAAAGCTGAACTTTTACATGAGTAATTTCTGGCAGTATCGCCATTAGGGACTCATGGATCCCCTGCCCAAACTATGGAGACTAAGAAACTTATCTCTGTAATCAACTCAATGTGTTAATGAAATTTATGAAGTTGGGAAATTTATCACACCGACAGTGAGATTAAAACACCAAATTTATATTCAAAATAAAAGAACAATAGGTTTAAGTGGACAACAATTAAAACTAAGTAACCCTCTAGAGTGCGTCTCAAACTGTCCATTCTGAGAATCCCAACAGATTTGAGCCTAACTCGGCTCTGATTTAAAAAATTGTTTAGATAAGGAATGTTATCTACTTTATTTAGTCAGACTAGTGTTCTCATTTTTAGTTTTATTAACTTTTTAGCCATTTTACTTTTTGACTTAATGTGTCTATTAATCTAAGTAGGACAAAAAAGGTGGATGGAGTCAATCCAAATTTTTACATTACAAATTGGATGTTTTCCTTCTAGACTAGTTGTCTTGTAAGGGGTAAGGGCTGAGAGATATAAGTTGTGATTGGATGATACGATCAAATAAGAAAAAAAAATTTTGAAATGTTGAATTAAATTAGATGAGTTGGCGAGACAAAACACAACTATACAGGTGGTCATGTAGAATGCCCCAATTTACTTAGCTCCCCACGAGGACAGAGTTAGACACAAGGAAGGCTTTTAATGTGGGAAATATCCAGCTACCCAAAAAGGAGCACTCTGGATTCGAGCAAAATAAAAATTGCATCAGTCTTGATGGATTTCTAAAATTTCCTTCTCATAGCCACCAGGAAAAGTAAATAATCAATCATGTAAGTATAATGAAACCTAACAACCGGTGATTGTTTGTTGATTTAATAAAGTAATATTTTAGATATTTTACATTGTTTGCCGTTATTAATTCATCCCAGAGTAGATTCCAGCTACGATGAAAAAGAATATAATATGTAAACTATTTTTTATTCACTAATAATATATTTAAAAATAGTTGGCTTGTTTTTATTATAGTGACACTCCTAATATTGAAAATTAATTTTGAAGCCTTTAAACTGGTGAATAGAAAATAATTTTGGGCTTCATTAAGAATTAGTTTTGAAGGGTTAGATAAATAAACACACGTGCCAACAGTAGGCTCAATCACGAGTCTGTTAAAACTGTCCAAAGGCAAAGTGGTTGTGAACAGTCTAGCAAGCAAAATAAACAATCTTCTCAAATTTTCAGTACTTTTGATTTCAGAGATTATAAAATATGTATACATCGTGTTTAAGACAATTTGATAATTTTTATCAGGTAGCACTCTCTTTTTATTAAATACGTATAGCACTATCTCTCTATTTCTCTCTTTAAACAATTTATACACATGTGTCCAACATCTTTTCTCACACATAACACACCAAATTAATGTTATTGCTAACCATGCCTCATTGTTTCATCACTTCCACCTTCAAAGGATCTTCCCTTTAGGCTCCTTTCAATCCACTGCCTCTGATATATTGTTTGCAAGAGTGGAAAATGCCTCCCTTTGGGTCCCTGAGAGATATACATTAGAAATTAATTTTAATGACATCAAAGGAAAGAATATTCTTAATCCAGTTTTTTAACTTCAATAGACTGACATATTGCAATCAAAGTTTCTTCCTGCAAAATCAATATTTGATTCTGGTTCGTCAGTATTTCTTGTGAATAGTTGCAGCATGTTGTTAAGAACAGTAAAATATAATTAGATTTAATCCATCCCAGAAAATACTTTTTCTGCATCAACATTATTCTCAAATGGCTGCCATCTTTATAATGGGATGTAATTCTCTATAGTTTCTAAAAGAATGAAAACAAATTGCAAGTAAATACATTACTGGGCCAATATACAGGTATAGCTAATACTTTATTCAGCTCCTCTCCAAGAGGCTAGACACAAGGTCAGATGGGTAGAGCCAGCACATTAGGATTAGCGCGCTCTGGCCTACAACAAATGCCTTAGCAGTTCCGTCGGCATTCTCTGGAAGGGGCGCCTCAGGCGATTAGCAATAAACTAACCTCTTTTCAAAGAGAAGGTAAAGTAGACCTCCTGAGACTAAACAGAACCATACCTCAGCCCGACAGTGACTGTCGGGCTGATGTTGGAAAAATATCCCAAACTGGTAAGAACACACCTACTGAAGTCTGAAGCTTTAGCACTGAGTCAATTCTGGCTAGTGCTGGAATATATTGTTTTTTTATAGATGTCATGTAGCATACCAGAAGAATACTCGACTCAAAGTCAGCAAAAAACGGTGTACGGTCAGATATGGTTCCTGATATAAAACTTCATCCGTAATATAACTTCCAGACAGAGTTTAGTTTCCCTATATTTAACTGCTAGCATGTGATAAAACTATATTTGACAGGTAGCAATTGATAAATTATTTCTATGTTTAATTACTTGCTTTTTTAAATAATTCATGTAAAATAAAAAACAGAAACATTTTATATTTTCTGCAAAACAAATCAAACCACATATTTGATTACTTCCCCCAAAAATCAAATCACATTTGCTAACTTATATTTCTAAAATAATTTATTTAAAATAAAAAAAACAAAGACATTTTATTATATTTTCAGAAAAATAATGAAATCACCTATTTGATTCCTTATGTTTGTAAAAAAAATTATTTAAAATAAAAATTAGTACAAAACTTTTCCTGATTTTCTTTAAAACAAAGACATTTTATCATATTTTCAGAAAAAAAATAAAACCACCTATATGATGACTTATTTTTATCCAATACAGGAAGTCTTTAATATCAGGAACCAAATCTGACTGGAAACCGTTTGCTGCTGACTTTCAGTTGACTATTCTTCTAGTTTGCTATTTCATTTTTTTGTTTATTTTGTTTGCAATACTTTTGAACGAATTCAATTATTTATACTGAACAGCATTTTAGCTTCATGCAATTTGGGAATAACCAATGTGATGCCCCCAGATGGGGAACGACATATATATTTTTTAAATTGAATTATCCATGGACACGTGTTTGCATGACTGAACCTAGCAAGATTTGAAACCGGGACTCCAGAGTCTGAAGTCTGAAGCTCTACCACTGAACTGATCATCGCTAGTGCTGGAAATATTGCTTTTTTCTTAGATGTAATTTATTTGTTTATTTTGTTTGCGATACTTTTGAACGAAGACAATTATTTATATGGAAGAGAATTTTACATTAATGCTAGTTGGGAATAATGTTGATTTTACCAATGTCACACCCCCAGATGGGGAGCGACATATAATTGTTTTTTAAAGTTAATTATCTAGTACTATTCAATTTAGTTCTATTAGATATTCTCAGTTGCCATTAGGTTTCAAAGTATAAAAATCCGGATAGATCTTATGGGATGATCTTATATATAATCAGAAAAATCTTTTTATGACCAATTAGAAAAGAAACATACGGTTTTTACAAACAGAGTTTTTAGAGCCAGTGTATATAAACCAAACCAATTCGACTCAACAAACCATCTGACTTGATTGCTGTCATGATGGACCTTACTAGCAAGCAGCTCAACAATGCGAAACCTCTCCAACATGCTTTTGCCATCAGCAAAAACTTCAATGAAGACACATTCACTGAAATCCAAATATCATTAGCAGCAGCCAGCTCAGCAATACAACTGAATGACATTAGCAGCAGCTAGCTCAACGTTACAGCTGAATGATATTAGCAGCAGCTAGCTGAACGTTACAGTTGAATGACAATAGCAGAAGCCAGCTCAACAATATAGCTGAATTACATTAGCAACAACCAGCTCAGTGATACAACTGAATAACATTAGCAGCAGCCAGCTCAGCTATAAAACTGAATGACATTAGTAGCAACCAGCTCAGCGATAAAGCTGAATGACATTAGCAACAGCCAGCTCAGTGATACAACTGAATAGCATTAGCAACAGCCAGCTCATCGATAAAGCTGAATGACATTAGCAACAACAAGCTCAGTGATACAACTGAATAGCATTAGCAGCAGCCAGTTCATCAATAAAGCTGAATAACATTAGCAGCAACCAGCTCAGTTATACAACTGAATAGCATTAGCAGCAGCCAGCTCAGCGATAAAGCTGAATAACATTAGCAGCAACCAGCTCAGGGATACAACTGAATAGCATTAGCAGCATCCAGTTCAGCAATAAAGCTGAATAACATTAGCAGCAACCAGCTCAGTGATACAACTGAATAGCATTAGCAGCAGCCAGTTCATCAATAAAGCTGAATAACATTAGCAACAACCAGCTCAGTGATACAACTGAATAGCATTAGCAGCAGCCAGTTCATCAATAAAGCTGAATAACATTAGCAGCAACCAGCTCAGTGATACAACTGAATAGCATTAGCAGCAGCCAGTTCATCAATAAAGCTGAATAACATTAGCAGCAACCAGCTCAGTGATACAACTGAATAGCATTAGCAGCAGCCAGCTCAGGGATAAAGCTGAATAACATTAGCAGCAACCAGCTCAGTGATACAACTGAATAGCATTAGCAGCAGCCAGCTCAGCGATAAAGCTGAATAACATTAGCAGCAACCAGCTCAGTGATACAACTGAATAGCATTAGCAGCAGCCAGCTCAGGGATACAACTGAATAACATTAGCAGCAGCAGTGACAATAGGGTTATGACAGGGTTCTGCTGAAAATTCTTGTCGTCCTCTTGTTGTGTCTGCATCTGTGTCTGTAGCAAGCAATGGCATGTCAGATGCAGATCCACTAATTCTATGGTGTGAGAATAACAAAGTTGCTTCTGAACATGTGTAACTGCCATTCCTTTGTATGTTCTTGGCTAAACCTTGCAACTTCATATACAACCGCTTGGCCTTGCTTCTCTGGCTGTCTGGAGTAAAAACCTTAAACTGTGCAGGTATAATGAATAGCTACAGTGAACAAGGAAGATTTAATGCAAACCAAAGAATTCTTGATTGGAGATGTTTAATTCACTGAACAATAGCGACAACAACAAAAAATCAGTAACCAGCTCAGCGATACTCCTCAACTGCTGACCACAGATTCTCCTTAACTGAATGTCTTCAGCAGCAGAGGCTATCTAACGATATGCTACAATAAATTATTAAATGCGAAGTTCTTATGACTACTTCAACTGCATGTGATACATATGGATTTATTTTTGGGTGAATAAAACTGGTACTTGAACGTTTAGAAAGTCTTCATTTTGTTGTGTGTTGCCTCACAGACTTTTTCTCTTGGCAAATTATACCGCAATATACTCTCTAAATGTTTTTCATGTTCATCATGTTTAAATGATTAAACATGCTAAGCTTGTTAAATCAGTATAATTAAGGATAATTAATCAATATAATTAAAGTAATCGTCTTTTTATCGGCTTCATCTTTTTTGCAGAGTTTAGAGATTGGCCGAGTGAAAACATTTAACGGAAAACAGAAAGAAGAATTCTTCTCTGCAGTGGATGGGGAAAATGTCACAGAGGAGGAAAGGAAGCGCGTCAAGGACAAAAACGGAAAATAAGACAGATATATTCTCTGCGTCGGAAAGCCAAGCTGAGCCACAATTATCATTGCATGTCACCTCAGGCAATCAACTGATTGGGTAAGTAAACGCTTAAATCTAAAAAAAAAAAATTAATGTCCTTATCAAGAATTTTAGTTTAATGCGAACACATCATAAACAGTTGAACAAATGGAGATGCATAAAAATACACCATTTCTCTTATCGTTTGTCATTTATTTATGTTATTTGCCCTTTATCTCATCATCTAAAGCATTCATGTACAGACGAAGTGTGCACGGTGACAAGATAACAGCTTTATTAGTATATAGATTTGTACTGCCGAACCAAAGTGAACGTCAATGTTCTCAGATGTCTCTGTTATATCAAAGAACCTTTCAGATTTCTAAGCACAACTTCTCTCAGCACATATAGTATTGAGGTTGGAAGACAAACACTATAAATGGGGGTATAATTTTGATTGGAACTACCCATAAATGTTGAAGTGATAAAAGAAACAATTTTCATGTTCAAGTTCCGCTAAACTTTCGTTTTCATTTTCTGAAGTCTGAAGCCTTCAAAAGCACAATGGAGCGCACTCAACTGCTTGAGAACAGGAATGGGGCAATCAAAAGCTTCTGTGGTCAGATGAGGGCTACAAAACCGACCCAACCATCTGCGAATGTGAGAAAAGGACCATGCGATGCAGCACTGCCTTGTCTACCCTCTACTATCCAGTAAGTGCAGCTTGAAAGATCTCACAGACGTCAATGATTATGTAAACGACTGCTTAAAGAAGTGGGAAACTGTTGTATCACCATGTGCTTCAAAGACACAGAGAAAAACGTGTTTAACAACATATTTGCGAAACTACCTGTGCTGCAGTACAACAGATTGCTGTGTAAGTAGAGAGACAAAGTTAAAACGTGTACAGTTTTAGTCAGAAACACCCAGAAATGTTGAAAACACACCAAAATATGAATTAAAATACATGTTCTAATTTAAACTAGGGAAAAAACAAAGCAACTTTTATGATCATTGTAGTTTCTAATTTTACAATCGTATTTATTACCACATCTATAAACTAATTTACTAATTTGTTATATTGTTACTAATCAGATGGAACCAACTTACTAAACAAAGCAACTTTTATGATCATTGTAGTTTCTAATTTTACAATCGTATTTATTACCACATCTATAAACTAATTTACTAATTTGTTATATTGTTACTAATCAGATGGAACCAACTTACTAAACAAAGCAACTTTTATGATCATTGTAGTTTCTAATTTTACAATCGTATTTATTACCACATCTATAAACTAATTTACTAATTTGTTATATTGTTACTAATCAGATGGAACCAACTTACTAAACAAAGCAACTTTTATGATCATTGTAGTTTCTAATTTTACAATCGTATTTATTACCACATCTATAAACTAATTTACTAATTTGTTATATTGTTACTAATCAGATGGAACCAACTTACTAAACAAAGCAACTTTTATGATCATTGTAGTTTCTAATTTTACAATCGTATTTATTACCACATCTATAAACTAATTTACTAATTTGTTATATTGTTACTAATCAGATGGAACCAACTTACTAAACAAAGCAACTTTTATGATCATTGTAGTTTCTAATTTTACAATCGTATTTATTACCACATCTATAAACTAATTTACTAATTTGTTATATTGTTACTAATCAGATGGAACCAACTTACTAAACAAAGCAACTTTTATGATCATTGTAGTTTCTAATTTTACAATCGTATTTATTACCACATCTATAAACTAATTTACTAATTTGTTATATTGTTACTAATCAGATGGAACCAACTTACTAAACAAAGCAACTTTTATGATCATTAGTTTCTAATTTTACAATCGTATTTATTACCACATCTATAAACTAATTTACTAATTTGTTATATTGTTACTAATCAGATGGAACCAACTTACTAAACATTTAACACACTTTTCCTGCATTTCACCACATGGAAAAAACTATAATGTAAGAAAATAAAAATTCAGAAGAAAATAGCAACGAAAATCTATAAAAATTATGTCTCACTATGCCAAAATAATATGCAACTATGGGATGTGTTGTTGTTGTGATGACATAGGTGGAGATGTTTAGTTACTAATTACAAATAAAAAAATACGAAAATAAGAATAGCGATTATGAACCCTATATAATAATATAAATAAGTTATTGTAACCACTACATTAAAAGTACATATGATGAATTTGATAGATAGATTAAATAAATAAGAATTAGTATCAATGTTAAATCACTTTAGGGGAATAATGTAATTGGATAGATCGGCATCAATGTCATGGTTATAATATGAAATCTAACAGAATAAAAAACTAGCAGTATATTGAATTGATAAAAACATATACATTATAATATTGGAATATAATTTAAAATTAGATAAGGGATAAACAACAAAAATCTGCATATCACATTATCTTTAAATTAAATACCATCACGACCTTGACAGAGCAGTTTATTCACATAGGAAGTTAAACCCGAAAATCTTTTTTAAATAAATAAACAATCATTGTAAATGGAAAGTGATACGCAAAAGTTCCTATTTTCTTATAAGATAAAAGATTGCAAGTTTAGTATATATAAAATAAAATTAGTATTAAATAAAAAAAATTGCATGAATATAATACTTTAATACAATTAAAAAAGCATCGAGGAATATCCAATTCAGTTACCTACGACAAAAACAAAAATATGTAATGAAAGGAGACAGTGCTAAATATGATACCTAATTTTATTAATTGTAGAAAAAGTGCTTATAATTAAATATTAAAATATTTTCTAAAAATATTTTAAATACTACCGATAATCTTTAAAATATTATAGATGTACTTAGTTATTAATGGGTTAGAAAATAGATAAGTCTGCGTACTTCCGGTGATCCGGGCAAAACGGAAGTCACCTAAATTTACAAATATAAAAATATAATGTAACAAAGAAAACAAAAAAAAAATAAGATGACTAAAGACTCAAAGAAAACACCTGGGTGAAACAACAAAGGACGGTCAGTAGAAATATATATTTTAATGCAGGGATATTTAGATTAATAATTATAGCGGATGATGAATGATTAGAAATACAAATAGATATCATGATAAGATACATATATGTTACCACATGAATATAACAAGACCATAGTTCCATGTGAATATATATATATATATATATATATATATATATGTTAATAGTGAGTACTGATTGTTATTTAGGCTTTGATTGCCTAGTTTTTCATGTTTTTTGCGCTTTTGCTTTTTTTTGTCAAATTAGCACTGAAGATGTCACACCAAGAAATAAATGCACAGGAGCATTTTACAAATATATTTGTGTTTGCCGAAACAATTGTATGCTGAATAAAAAACAAGTTTTATGAAATGACGTGAATTTGTCCTTTATAACATTGAAATAGTATAAAATTACATAAAAAATATTGAATATAGCATAGCTCTGACCTTACACTATTGAGCTATTATAATTACTTCATGTTATAAAATTTATATTTGAATAGAAAAAATTCTAAATATAAATAAAAAATACACACACACACACACACATATATATATATATATATATATATATATTTGTGTGTGTGTGCAAACTTTTTTATGTTTTTAATTATTCTGATGGTCTTTTTTTGTATTAAAATCAAAAAAATTAATGAATTAAAATATATGTTCCATAGGTTTCACACACAACAACCTAAAATTAATAACATCACATATGAAACCAGTGGTAACATTTGAAAATGCTTAACGTAATGCGATTTTGTTCTGTGATGCCATCCGGCGTTGCTGAATTTAAATCGTCAACGACTTCCTGGGACAATGCTAAAACGTCCTCTGCACCTTTCTCTGCTGTCTTTTAAAAAATTCTCTTCTTTCTCCAGCTTTTGTAGGAGGGAAAAGTAAATACATAGACTTTTCAAAATCTAAAGCTTTTTGGCGTAAAAGTAAAAATGGTAACACTAGTGTTTCCAAAACTGGTCTGACAATACTTATTAAAGAGAGTTACTTTCAAATAGGAAATAAAGTACTACTCCAAACTATAGGCATTCCAATGGGTTTGGATCCTGTACCTTTTGAGGCTAATTTCTATCTACATAGACTTGAATACATATATATGTCATCATTAATAAAAAATGATATATCTAGATCAGAGGCGGCCCGCGAAGGCTTAGCGTCCGGCCCCCCACCCTGCTATGCTTTATTATTGCAATCCGGCCCGCGGACCTCCCAATAAAACTCATATCATTTTGTGACATAGACGTAAAAGTAGGTTTCGATTAAGATTTACAGTGGGATGAAAATGTATAAATATCAGCGAGCGATGATGTATGTATATTTCATTTTTCTTTAACTATTAATTTGAAATCCTTGGCCTGACAAAAAAATAGAAAAAGAGAAAGAGAGAGGAAACGAGAGACGAGGAAAGGGCATGAAACAGAGGACCTATGTGAGGTGTGTCAAAACGAATGCTGGGTCAACTTGCTACTTCCCACGTCATTATTTTGTATGATTCCAAAATGACTCTTCGTTGGCGCCTTTTATAACATTACATACAGAAGTCTCCTGAGAACAAAATATCAGATTTGTAGAGTGATCAATGCAATTTTTCTACAATTTATTCAAAATATCGTAATTCTGAGGTTTCGTTTTTCACTCTGGCCCGCGATCTCCTTCCAAAAGTCTCATCTGGCCCTCACTCTGGAAAGGTTGCCCGCCCCTGATCTAGATGTTATATTTATCATGGTTGTAGGCGATTTATTGACGCCCTTGTATGTATAATGAAGAGTTTGAAAATACAAAACATTTGATATATCCAAAGGAGTTAGAATTAAACTGTGAACACATGGAAACACAAGCTACATTTCTTCATTTGGATATAAAAATTGAGGATTAGATATTCATCTATAATATGTTTAATGAAAGAAATTCCTTCCCCATTCATATCGTTTGTATGCCGCATTAAAATAGTACCTGTTCTGTGTATATTTTTTATGGGAGCATTGTTCATTTGCTTTTGACACCTGAGAATGAGTCGACGAAGAATCGAAAACGTTTGTGAAACCTGTAAAACCCATGGAACATTTATTAATTGTTTTGATTTAAATACAAAAAAGACCATCAGAAAAATTGAAAAAATAAAAAAAGTATAATTAAACAGACGAATTATGTTATTTTTAACAATGTTTGCATATATGAGAAAATGTTGCTTAAATACACACACTATATATATATATATATATATATATATATATATATATATATATATACGGAAAATGAAAAAGGAAAAACAAAAAAGGATGTTTTTTATGTATTCATCAACGTTTCGTCTTTATTTGTAAGACTTCTTGAGGATGATAATATTAACAAAAATGTCATGCAAGTACGTGAAAATATTGGGTTGACATGATGGGTTGATGGGAAGAAGTAGTAGCCACTACTGGAAGCAGTAGTACCAAGGTCCAGGCTTGGTGAGGTCAGTTGCATGGAATGAAATAAATGTGGATGGCTGTAAGTTAAAAAGTGGAGGGGTGGGGGTGAGCGGGAATAATGTGGATGGCAGTGAGTGAAGAGGTAGGGACAGAGGAGGGGGAAAGTTTGACCAGCTGGCTATGTCAAGAATTTGAGGGATAAGTAAGTTGGAAGGTTTGGGTTCGTGGTGAATGAAGATGTGTGTGTGGGGGGTGTATGCGAAGAAGTGGAAGGTGGGGGAAAAGAGGAGGGGGGAGGCACTGTGATTTTGGTGAGTGGGTAATGTCACGGTTTTAGAGAAGATTTGAAAAAAATGAAATGGTTTAAGAGTGGGAGGTATGGGTGGGTAAGGGTGTGAAAGAAGTGGTCGAATGGGTGAAATGGATGAAGGGAGAGAGGGGAGATTTGTTGTGATAAGGTGTGAAATATTTGAAATATTTTGAAAAGTGGGAATGTTTAACCGGCTGATTATGTTAAGAATGTGAGGGAAGAGTAAGATTCATGGTGAATTAAGATGTGGGGGGGATTGTGTGTGAGTGTGTATGCGGGGATATGTGGGTGAGTATCTAAGAGAAAAATGGACGTTATCCATGATCTGGAATGAGTTTTTGTTCAGTAAGGATAATTTTGCTTATTAAGGGTGATAGATTATAGAAGCCATTTCGTTGTTTGATGGTGTTGGAGGCAGTGATTAGTGCGGTTTTCAGTAGTCTTCGCCGAGCTTTGCTGTGAATGTATTTGGTGATTTTGGCTTGTTCAAATTTGAAGGCATACATGATCGTGCTCTAGTGCATGGGAAAAAAGTGCACTGAGAGAGTTATTGTTTTTTATGTCCCTTTTGTGTTCACTCAATCATTTTTTCAATTCACGTGTTTCTCCCACGTAAATTTGATGGCAGTTGTTGCTTGGGACAGTGTATAAGCTGGCATGGGATGTGGGGTTTTTTTTGGAAGTGTCTTGATGTGTTTAATGTTTGTTTTATGGATAATGATGTGGTTTGTACTGTTGGAATGCCTAGTTTGTTAAGCGTGTTGCATATGGATGTGTTATTGGAATGCGTGGGTAAAAGAAGGGGTCTGTCTATGAGAGAGGTGTTTGGTGTTTGATTTTTTTGTGTGTTGTTTTTTGGAGAATATTGGAAAGGCTTTCTTCTTGGCATTTAATATAAAATGTGTGGGGTATTGCAGTGTTTCTAAGGAATTAAAAATGTATTTTATTTTTTCATCTATGTATTGGGGGCTACAGATTTTAAGGGCTCATAGGAAGAAGCCTATAATTATACCTGTTTTGATCTTGCTATTGTGGTGAGAGTAGAAGGGTATGTAGTCATTTTTGTGGTGTACCTTAAATTCTAGTTTGTTGTTGGACTTAATTATAAGAGTATCTAGGAAAGGTATCGAGCTGTCTATTTCAGTCTCATGGGTGAATTTTATGGATGGTTCTACTGTGTTGAGTTTGTCTTTGAAGTTATTGATTTGTATATCTATGGAGAGGAAAATTAGAATATCATCAATGTATCTAAAGTATTCGATGTTAGAGGGTAGTCTATATTTGAAAGGGCCGGATTCTAAGAATTCTAAAAAGAGGCAGGCTTCCAACTTACCCATCCCTCAAATTTTTGACATAGCCAGCTGGTCAAACTCCCCCCCCCCTCCTCTTTCCCCACCTCTCCACTTCTTCACTCACTGCCATCCACATTATTCCCGCTCACCTCCACTCCTCCACTTTTTAACTTACAGCGATCCACATTATCTCTGCTCACCCCCACCCTCCACTTTTTTCACTCAGAATCATCCACATTTATTTAATTCCATGCGACTGACCTCACCAAGCCCGGACCTCGGTCCTACTGCTTCCAGTGGCTACTACTTCTTCCCATCAACCCATCATGTCAACCCAATATTTTCACGTACTTGCATGACATTTTTCTTAATATTATCATCCTGAAGAAGTCTTACAAATAAAGAGAAAACGTTGATGAATACATTAAAAAAACATCCTTTTTGGTTTTTTCTTTTTCATTTCCCATTACGTCGGATTACCTTCATCCTTCCTTTCTCATATATATATATATATATATATATATATATATATATATGTATATTTCGGCAGCAAGTCATTTATTACACACACGTCGTTGAAGACCACAGAGTTTACTCTCTTCGATATCTTTTTTGTTAATTTCTCAACGCGGCGAGCGATTCGTCGGTTTTCTAGTGTTAATTGGTGGAGTATGGCACCTAACGTTGTATTATGGGCCATTCCTCGAGCGCTTTCAGTCTCTCGACCGTCTTCAGGAGGCTGTGTCTTATTATTAGTAAGAGCCGTATTTATAGTTTTATTATTAGTTATATATCTATCAATTTACATATATATATGCGTGTATATATATATATATATATATATATCTTTATTCGTTTATTTATTATTTATTTATTTTATTTTATTTTTTAATTTTTTTTTTTTATATCTATTATTATTATTATTATTATTGTGTATTAATTGTTGAAGACTGATAAGGCGTTAGTGCACAGCCTCCTGAAGACGGTCGAGAGACCCAAAGCGCTCGAGGAATGGCCGATGATACAACATTAGGTGCCATACTCCACAAATTAACACCAGAAAACCGACGAATCGCTCGCCGCGTCGAGAAATTAACAAAAAAGATATCGAAGAGAGAAAACTCTGTGGTCTTCAACGACACGTGTATAATATATATATATATATATATATATATATATATAGTAATAAGTAGTAAAACTACACATTGAAACAAAATGAGGTATTAAGCTCACAAAAGTCATACCCGAATGTCCGCACGGACAAAACAGATAAGGGTGTTGATTAACAATCAGTTCTAAGTGACAGTGCTCTGGAGGTTCAGTCCTCCTCAAGTGATAATAATTAAGAATAACATAATAATTAATTAACACTTCTACCCGTCATGGCTGACAGAATAAGAACAATCTACCCCCGGTGGATTATATAAAGGGTTAGTTCGAAATAAGGATTCTGAAGTTCGAAAGATACACTTGAAGAAGATTGGAGGTTACATCGGCTGAAACGTTGTGAAAAACACAGCAAAGACGATGTAAGAATAACAACTAAGATGAGAATAGCAGTCTTAATAATTCCAATAATGAATGCACACTACTATTATGAGTACTACTAATAAGTATAAACATATAGACTCCAAAACTATTGCTTAAAATTGCATCACATTTTGCAGAAAGATCCCTTTGGCGTCAATAAAAAATATGAGTCAATATTTATCAAAACGAAAAGGAATCTTCTATACATATTTCTAAACCTTTATTCTCTAAAGACCTTCTTCTCATTCTCCTCTCCTATAGGCCATACTATTTGCCCCATATCCTCTATTTTGGGACTTTTTTGTTTTAAACAATTATAATTTATTAAAAATAGATGTGTTATTATTTATTGTCTATTTCTTTCTTTTCCTAGTTATAACTTTGAAGAATTGCATGAAAACTACTCTACTTAATTTTATAAAATGGGGGGGGGCGAGTGGTAACATACATGAGTCACAGAAGAAGCAATTACATTTTATTGTTGATCTGGATAAGCGTATGGATCAAGACGAATTTTTTCCCTTTCTTTAATGTAAGATGCAGCAATTTTAGATCTTTTCGCTCATTTCTCTGATAAAATTGATGGATCATGAAGAAAAGAAAATGCGATTGATCTTCTTGAGAGACAGGAAAGCTTTTAAGAGAAAGTGATCAAGTCGTATATTTTAGTCATATGGGTGAAATCCTGCCTGATCAAAATCCAAATGTATTAGTAAAACGAAATTGAAACCAAAACCCTTGAGAGGAGACCTAGAAATAAAGAAATATACTGAGTCTTACGGGTCTGGATATGACCTTAAAGTGCATTCTGTAGTGACTCTCAAATTTGGTAGCTTTTGGGGAGTCTGCAGTTATGCCTTAGTTACCATTACACCGAGGTCTACTCTGACCGAGAGTGGTAGAATCTGTAAGGGTCCCATGGGTTAAATCGAGTTTCATCCTGACACGGACATAAACTGCCTCAGATATCCGTGAACAAGGTGTTCACCTCTACCCAACCCAAAACCATTGAATCCATCTTTACCAACCCTTTTTGACTTTTGTTCTGCCTACCCTATTTCCAAACCCTATCAGCTACTTAAACTCTCTCTTCTTCCTACCATTCTGTGTATGACACAAAATTGCATCTAGTGGTGAGTCCTCAATTTGACAACTTTGTAGAGTGTGAAATTGCCTCTCAGTTGCTGTTATTACCACATCCACATCGACCCGGAGTGATAGACCTAATTTATTAAATATTTGAAAATATTAAGAGCTTGAGGCATAAAAACTTTTATCAAAATTAACTGGACTTGGCATTAAATAACCCTAAAGAGTTGATATGCTATAATGCAAGACAAACAAACCCGACTGAGTTTTACCTTAAAGTAACCAATGAGAGGATATACAAGAGAAAATCTCCAAATCTCCAATCGAATTGAACTAAATAAAACTGAATGCAATAAACTAAGGATTTAGTTTATTTAAGAGAACAATCTACTGAGTGCAGGTGGCTCTTCCAAGACATGCATAACAAGCGCTATCATCAGAAGAAGTCTGGATATGGATGGATTCCTTTCCCAAATCGAACCTGTAGGCCGTGGTTGTGGTGATGGAAAATGACCAGATGCGATTTATTACAATTTTCCCTTTTTTTACTGGAAAATTAATGATTTGGAATGCTATCTGTGGCGACACATTTACAATTAGCAATCATAATCGTAAATGTATATCAATGGTAACAATAATAGTAACAATAATAGTAACAATAATAGTAACAATAATAGTAACAATAATAGTAACAATAATAGTAACATAATTGAAACAATAATAGTAACAATAATAGTAACAATAATAGTAACATAATTGAAACAGGTTTTTTCACTCGAGATTAAAAAAATAAATAAATATTCTTTTTTTTTGTGGACAGATTCATTTTTACTCCAGTAACAGTGGAGACGTCTGGAGTTGTTGGCCTCAATTAAATTGCGCTTCTTCAGAGATTGGCAGCATTGCATGTTGGTAAAACATTGAAACAGTGGGGCTCTTGCAGTGTGCTGCATAGTTATCGTAAATGTATATAAATAGTAACAATTAATAGCCGTCGTATAATGAAATTAAAGTTGCTAATCAAAGTCCAGCTGATATCGCAATCCAAGTCAAAAGTATAAATTGAAAGTTGTAACTCCAAATCCTTGACACTGCAAATTTAACTCCTCACATCACAACCTGGGTACATGCAAATGACACTTGGTGTTCATCCACAATGCCCTGTTCAGAAACCGACGTTTATATATTCAGAGACAGCTCTGAGGGTAGAGAAGAACAAAAAGTTAACAATAATTGTCAGCTACTTTATCCAGCTTTGATCACAAGCCAGTTTTATCTTTAAGTTGAGGAGAGTCAAATAAGGGGGAGAGAACTCTAGTTTCAAGTTTCAATCACGATTTATCTGAAAATGGATTTTACTATTGTAATTATTATAAAATGAAAAATAAAATGAAAAATAAAATGATTTTGAAAAATAAAATGATTTATTAAAATATATTATCAAAGAAGAAGGAAAAAAAATGAAACACGGGAAATAAAATAAAGTTTTAGAAATAAATGAGTTTTACACTGGGTAAAATTCGGCAATTTGTTTGAAAACAGTTCACAGTGCAGTGTCCTTTCGGAATTTTTGTTTCCACATAAATTCGGCTAGGTACGATTCCATCATACGCTCACCAACAATAATTTATTTTAATAAATCATTTTATCTTTCAAAATCATTATATTTTTCAAAATCATTTTATTTTTCGTTTTATTTTTCATTTTTTAATAATTACAATAGTAAAATCCATTTTCAAATAAATCGTGGTTGAAACTTGAAACTAGAGTTCTCTCCCCCTTATTTGACTCTGCTCAACTTAAAAATAATTTTGTTTTTCGGACCTACAGTTCACAAGCACCGAAATTTCTATTTTGAAAATATTAATTTTTTTCTGATTTCATTTTTATTAATTTTAATTTGGAAAATATTAATTTATTTTCTTTTGTTTACCTCTTTCACATATTACGCAGAATACGAGCGCTCTTATGAGGTAACTCTTTTAAATATATGACATATGTTCTAAATGGTTGTAGTCTTCTTATTCATGCATATATCAGCCTACCTAGCGAAGCATCCAAAGAAACATTGTTTCTTCTAGAGCCTGAGAAGTTGACCAGATCCATAGCTGTTCCCATCAACAGCTATATAACAATAACAGTGGCGGAGGTTGGCACTCTTCAAGTGATCTTATATGAAATTATAATGCATACTTTTGAATCTTTTCCTGGCAGTCTTTATGTCTTTTGCTTTATTTTCTTCCATTTTTGTTCTGATCATTTGGCTTTCATTGTTAGCTGCTCAGTTTGACGTATGTGTCTCTTGCTGTTCAATAGAAACACTAGCAGACAAAAAACACACACATTATAAAGAATTATTGTTCCTGATACTGACAACCCTAATAACTTGCCTTATTCATCTGGCAACAAAAGCCAATACGGCTTTCATTGTTACTGCGTCTGGTGGAGGCAGGTTGAACTCTCAAAATATTTTCTGCTGGAGTATGAAGGTATGAAGAAAGCATTCTAAAAGAAATAGATAAAACGTAAGTATACACAACCTCGTAGATCAACGAACATGACAACACACGATGGTGACATAAGTTTTATTTATTTTAATATACTTTTATATGAAAGAAAATGACATTGTAAATTCAGTGTAAAACTAAGTTTAACTTTTCATTTTTGTCATCTGAACAAAACATTACTCATCTACTCAATCTGCTTATTAATAATCTACTCAATTTGATCATTAATCATCTCTCACCGCTCTTTTTTTATGGAAATCGCTCCAGACAAGGCATGAAGCCACTTGATGAAAGGAGCTAACAAGAACGAAAGATGATTATCGCAAAGACAGAAGATGCCTATTGGCCCTAGTCTTGAAAAGACCAACGCTATAGATAGGAGAAAACAGTCAGAAACAAAGAGAGTTCCGCAAGCCTGCAGTTCTTGGAAAGAACTTACTAGAATAGGAAGCTGTATTACAATGAGGTATCAAAACAGCGAATTGATAGAGACAACTAGACCAACAAGTCAAACGAGCTGGAACCAAGGATGTAGGGAATATATCAGACCATTCGTAAGAACACATACCATAATAGTATTTATAGAACAGACTGAGACTAGCAACGTATGTGAGAGAGGGTGCAGAGAAAAGAAAGTGTGGGGCGAATTAAATTACAGATATGTTTCTGCACCTTATCAAGAACCCTCAAATGGAACAGATATTCGCCAACCCAAATATGACAACAGTACTGCATACATGGTCTGATAGTAGATTTGTAGTTATAAAAAATAGCATCAGGTGTGAGAAAGTGTTTGGAGTGATAGAAAGGACCGTCTTTACGAGAAGCAGAAAGAACAACGGATCTAATGTATGAACTCCAAGAAAGATTTGATGCTCACCACTTATCTATATTCACTGACTTATTCGTATCTGAGCTGTTAACATGCTCAGTAAACTACTCATTTCCCAAATATACTCATCAACTGACTTATTCATCTCTTATGTTACTCATCAGTTATCTATATTTTTCGACTTTCTTATTATTCTACTTATATGCAGTTTTCATTTTTGCAATTTTTCCATCAACTTCCATCTAGTCATCTCTGTCTTCTCAGTAGTATAATCCCTCACCTCTCAATGAGCAATCATCTCTCAATGTGCACAGTATTTTATTTGTTTCTTCACTCAGCAATTCCATCAGAATCTACTAATTTGTGACCAATACTCATCAACTGACTCATTCCATCAATCTATCAAAACTATTAAACAATTTACTTTTATTTTCATGTGTATTTAGTCTCCAATCTGCCCAGTCAACTATTTATTTTAAAATCTACTCATTCATCAAACTTTCACTTTTGTTACCAAATCTAATAATCTAATCACTCATTTGTCTACTCAAGTGTCATTAATCTTCCATCTATCAAAATTATACATCAATCTACTCATTTCTCTTGGCCTTTTGGCTAAGATCAAAGTGTAGTATCTGTTCCGATGGATACTGCACCCCATAGACTGGTATTGTCTTGGCCTTCGGGGCTTGATTTACGCCGGTCTATGGGTCTGTCCTGTGCAGTTCTAGGAGGTCCACCCTCCCAGGCTTCGCCTCCCCTCTTTAGGGAGGAGTAAGTTTATTGCTTACTGCCTGAGGCGCCCCTACCTGGGAATGCCGACGAGGCTGCCCAGGCAATTTTTAAACCCCACTTTTCCAACCCGACTTTGGGTCACATCTTACTTGTGGGAGTAAGATAAAAGCTATCCTTGTGCCTAACTCCTGGAGAGGAGTAAATCAATACTCATTTCTTAAATGTATATATTTCAACAAACTAAGACATAAGTAAGGTCGATGTATAGTTTATCTAGCAGGTATAGATATACTTGATAGATAGACTATTCATCGACCTTACTCATCTCTCAGTCTGTTGCATCCACTGCTCATTTCTCAATGTATTCATGCGTCTGATTATTAAACTATGTATTATTTAATCTACTTATTAACACAAATAATGTACTGGAGTATGTGGTAGACTCGCACTAGACCCTGACTTCAAGTGTAAAAATGTCAGCCAATTTAGGGTCGTCCTTGCCAGGAAATGAAAGTCGGTGAGGACACTCTGGAAGGGGTAGGATCCTTCTGCTACCTGAGAGATATGCTGAGTGCAGGTGGAGGTTGTGAACTCAGCCCTACTATCAGGATAAATGCAGCATGGGGCAAATTTAGATAACTTCTGCCCATCGTAACATCTAGAGCCATCCCTATTACCACCAGGGGAAAGTCTATAACAGCTGGGTCAGAAGCATCATGTTGTATGATAGTGAATGTTGGGCACTCACCCAGTCTTCACTCGCCAGACTCGACTGACAAAGGGAACACAGACACTAAACTAGGATAGTAAGTGTGAGTGAATGACTTACCGAACTACTAGTACTCATCAGGATTCTCATCACTGTCTGCTCAGCAATCAAATCTGTGTTTATTTTATATACACGATGTAGGGAAACGTGAGTTATCTCCCCTGGGAAAAATTAGTTTTCAGGCCAGAGTTATGTTCAGGAGTCCTTGATAACAAAAAGGTAACCCCCAAATCTTGTTGCATACAACAATCTTGTGACAACTCTCATATGAACACATGATCGAAAATTAAGATCATAATTCGTCATTTTTAGACGTTAAACCGAATATGAACATGATGATGATCATGATGATGATGATGATATCTGTGATGTAAATATTTAAAAAATGATACTTTATAACACCTGATATTTTGATACTTCCCCACCTTTAACATAATAATTTTCTTATATGATTGGCCAAATGGATACCCCCATGAACTATGACCTCGGTTCTGCTGAATTCAAATCCAATCTGATCTTTTGTAGCAACTTTTATCCATTTTATCATATACATAGAATCGTTTTTTTTATATAAATGTGTCACAATTTATCAAGGCTCAAATGTCATTCGAGGATAAGTGAGATTGTTAATACTATGAGAAGATATGAAGCAATTATGAAAAGGTACAATAGGTATTGTGTTTTAGCATTCACTAATGCCAAAAATAGTTGATAATGAATCGTTTTCAATAAGTATTTTGTTTCTACATTAAAACAGGTTGATATGCCGTAAAATTGACAAATCAAACCAATTAATGTTCACGGATAATTCCAAAAGTCTCGATTTGCAGACACATCAAACCAATCAATTATTCATAAAGAATTGTGGATATCTCTATTATACAACCGCAGAGAATAGATTTATTTGAAAACCTTTTGAAAGAGAATTCAGCCTTGAAAATTTGGTAAATTCTGAAGATTTCCCATTTTCAAATAATAGGATCTTGTTGACTTATTAATTAACCGAAACTCTATTTAGAGAATCTCACACAAGAACAATTACGTATCCTTGAAGAAGTCTCAAATCAAAGAGATTATTAATTATGCCTATTCACAATGGAATATATCAACTTAAATTTGATTGGAAATGTTGGATCAAATTAATTTAGTGTCGTTCAAGCGTGTTGATTTCAGCTCAATTAATGTTGTTGTATTTGAGCCTGTAATTTAAAATTAATTACTGCTTTTAACTAATTTGCTTGGATGGATCACTTGATGTGCAAGGTAGATTAGAAAATAATAAATTGATATTCTTATCTGCCTGTGTCAGGCCATAAACTGATACGAATAGATAAAAATCATTATAAACATTGAAATTGAAAAACATTGCATTATATCTTGGTTTGGGGTATTGTTCGGATACTACAGAATAGCCTACTAATGTATTTATGCACAAACCATGTGAGAATTATGTTTTGAAACAGAAGAAAAATACCAAACTGTGTCTTATATTACAAATCTTAAACCAAACTAAAGAAATCATTAATCAATTCTTAAAAAATTTGAGTTGTCATTTGAACATACGAAATGGTTATGGCAGTAATTCAAGACCAAATAATTCCGACATTTAACAAAAAATAAACAAGAAATAAATGATTAAGAAATGAAGGATCCAATTTAAGAATCAAAAATGGATTTTGTGTGCACACTAATGGCAGAGGTAGCGATTAGAAGAGGACAACAGATGATGGTTTGGATTTAAGGCACTCTGAAAGGATTAAAAGTTTAAGAAGATTAAATTAAGTTGAATTAGATTCTATAACCTTGAACGTTTCCATCCAAGTAAATTGGTTGATTGTTGATGGATGATCAGTGTCTGATTGATGAATGCAATTCGTGTATACTTCATCTTGCTTCGTGTTCTTGAGAGTTAATGAATTATCTGGCATTAAGATATTAAAAAAATAGATTCTTTATCGATCAGCCCGTATCTAGTTTTATTTTAGACTAGCGGGGCTACCCAGTGTTGCTCGGGGACATAAAAACACATAATTGAAGAAAAATCGCTGGTGTAACATATATTCAGACTTATATTTCTCTCCCTCTCTCTATAGCTGTTTCTTTATCTTTCTACCTTTCTCTTCCCTGGTCGCCCCATTTCACCGCTACTTTCTCCCTTTGCCTTTTGCGAAAGCTATCACTTCCCCACCATTCCTCTTCCGTTGACCAGGGCAAAAGTGTGACATATTTCTATAAAAAGTACTACCTCTGTCTGCGCCTTCTATATAGGTACTTATCTCCACCCTTGTGCGCATACTATATATGTAGCTATCGCCGCCCTGGTGCACATACTATATATGTAGTTATCGCCACCCCAGTGCGCATACTATATACGTACCTACTGCCGCTCTGGTGCGCATACTATATATGTACCTATCGCCGCCCCATTGCGCATGCTATATACGTATCTATTGTCACTAGATTATTTAAAACCTGCTTAATTCTAGGGTTACTACTCCTATTAGCCATTTTGATTCCTTATAAGATACCAAGGCTACAAATAATATCTGAGATATCATTTATTTACTATTCATGCCTCTTTGGGCATCTCTTGTTTCAAATCGATAACCTTATATCAACTTTAAAAAATAATCTAACAGAATATCTACATGATAATAAACAAATACCTTTGCTTTTATGTACATTATCTCCTTCTACACTCATCTAAACAATTGATATCCTCCGATCACCAAATATAGTCATCATGATATCTTATCATGCCAATACTGGATCAATTGTTGGGCATCAAGGGTACAGTTCATCAAATCTTGGTGACTACAAGTTGGTCCATAACTGCAGTCACTGAGGATGTGTTCTATTGTCTGTCTGGGATTTCCACAAGGGCAGTTGCTTGTTGTTGCTGATCTCCACCTGTGGAGGTTACAGGCTGTCCTTCTAAATTTCGCTCTTGCTCGGATCAGAGTCACTCAGCCCTTCTTTCGAAGATGAATTTCATATAGTAGATGTTCTCTAGACTCTTGGATAGTTTCGTTCAAGTAGCCATTCAAATCATTCCATCTGATAATTCTGTTATTGGTTATGAAACTGCTTCTTATTTCAATCTGCCTCTTGATCTTCTCTTCTTTCTTGTGCCAGCTCCCTCAAAGCTGCAGCTCGGTCTTGGCAAGCCAGGTTCTCGTCTCGTCATCAAGATCCGCTATGCCCTGCTCGCCATTGGGTGGTTTGAACAGCGGGCATTCCTCTATGACGTGCGTAACTGTCTGTTCTGGGTGGCCACATTCACAGGCAGCACCCTCTCTCAGGCCCCAGTCTCTCATTGTGGCAGAAAAACGGCCCACACCAGTTTTCAGGGGACGAAGACAGGTTCTACGTGCCCCCCTCCACTAGTAGCTGAAAGCAATACCACATCTTACGAGTCAAGGAACGCTTACAGTGAAACTAATGTCTTCAACCAGCCATCCCCCTCTGCAACAGTACTCTCACGCATCCTTTTCAGAACGGGTGACTCCGGTCGTCGAAAGTCAACATCTAGCAATTCTGCAGCTCAACATCGACGGGCTAACTATGCCTCTTGATTGTCCATGGCCAGAAAGGGGGTGTCTTCTGTTGGTTTCCTGTTTGTGTTTTTGGATTCTCACATGAGAATCGTTTTGGATATGGGGGGTGCTATGCCAGCCAATCTGTACAGCACTAGTAGTGAGGTTGGTCTTAGTGTCCCAGCAATATTACAGCATGCATTATTTAGTTCCAAGTCGATTTATTTGGCATGGCACGATCAAGCCCAAACTGGATCGGGAGATCTAGCTCTTCAAGTTCAATGTCAACAAATACTTGTAAATCTGTCCTCTAAATAATCAAATTCTTCCATTTCCACATTACAAATTTAATATAATTTGATCCTTCCTATCCAACAGAGATATCCAGGTTGTCCTCGATGGCCGTTCATCCAAACAACATGACATAAATGCTGGTGTACCCCAGGGATCAATCCTTGAACCTTTATTGTTCCTGATTTTCATAAACTATCTCCCTGATGACATTGTGTCTGAGATGGGTATATTTTCTAGGAACACTGTGCTCTACTCTCGTCATGTGAGTAAAACAGACGTGCACTTATCTGAGGCAATTGCTGAATCCTTAGAAAGTGACCTCCACTCTGTAGTGGAATGGGGTCATAAATGGATGGTAACATTTAATGCTGCTAAGACAAAGCTTTTTTCCTTCAACAATTACAAGAAACCTCTTCAACCACCGATTGCCATAGCAAATAGCACCTTACCCGAGAGTCCAACGTTCAAACTCCTTGGCCTAACATTCACAGGTAACATGAATTGCAACAAATACATAGAAGACATTGTCAAGGCTGCTGCAAAGAACGTGGGCTCCCCTTACCGTGCTAGAAAACTTATCACACCTGACAGTATCCTATATCTCTACAAAGCCACCATCTGCTCGTGCATGGAGTATTGTTGTCACATCTGGAGTGGTGCACCATCCACTACTCTCTCTCTCTTATACAAGGTCCAAAAAAGGTGTCTCTTATCTGATAGGTCCCTCAATATCCACCAAGCTCTACTCCTTTACCCATCACTGCAATGTTGCATCCTTGTGCTTGTTTTACAAATACTTCCATGGAATGTGCTCCAATGAACTTGCTGCTGTAGTGCTCCCTCAACGTAAATACACTCGACCAACCCAACAATCAGCTAAATTCCATCCATTCACTGTGGAGGTTTCAAGATGCCGGAGAGCCTTCTCCTCCAATAACTTTTTTCCTCAAGATGCCGGACTTTGGAACTCCCTTCCTGCTCCCTGTTTACCCAACTATACCGACATGCAGAAATTTAAAACTAATGTGAACAAACGCCTAGCTGCACAGCTCCCAATTTAGGATGATCCCCTGAACTTTTACCTTCTATCTCAGTAGCCTCTTACGTCTACAGTGGCAACTTGCCTTGTTTGGGGTGAACTAAGTTAAAAAAACAAAAACAAAAAACTAATGTTTCCAATTCTTTCATAGTATTATTCATCATCCAATTGACAATCCCATCAACCCTTATCCTCGTGTGACTTTTGGTCTTAGTAAGTGATGACTCATTAGTATAAAAATTTGGCACAAATAAACTTCAGTCTATGCCTGACTTATTCACCAAGTTTCAGTCATGAAGGTCCAACAGTCTCTGTTTTATCACAGTTCAATGATATGCTTCCAATGTGCACCTCTGTTTTACAAACACACTTGGATGCAATTTGCAAAATTATCAATAACTCTGACACACAACTCTCATGGCTGTGTTAGTTTTAAAGTTTAAGATAGTTCCATGGGTCTTGGATTTATGGACCCACTTATACATTAATTTTTTCTCCAGATACTGACAAAATGAACATTTTTTTCTTAAAGCAAGCTTTCACAGTCATCATTGATTTTGTCTTTTCTCTCACTTTTTGTTTCATTTTACTTCAGTCGAAGTTCTCAGAAATCAAGGGGCCACTTCCTGGGGCTTACACTTGATCTCCATATGAGATACATAGATATTCGAATAATACATTAAAGTTCTCCTCTACGTGTCAAACGTTGAGTTAGTGGAGAATTACAGAAATTGCTCAATTGTTTTTGGTCAATAAATTTGCTGATTATGTGGTGTCACTGTGTTCCAAAAATTAGATTTTACCCATTTTAAAATAGTTTCAAACTAGTATGTGACATCATAAATAGAATTAGTTATTTGAAGAATATTTAGCTAACAGTTATTTTTATGGTAAAAGTAAGAAAAGACAGTAGTTAATAGTCTATGAATGATAAAGATTATACATAATTATACTCAGATAAAAACATTTTTGTTTATATCATATACTGATAATGCTATATATGTTATTAGATGCTTATTGTATTATATCGAAAGTTCTAAGCTAAAGTTTACATGTTGTGAATATTAAGGAGAATTTTTCGTTTCCGGGAGTAGAAGATTGTATTCTCTCGTTGTTCAGTATAATGCAGGGGAGATAACTTGAATATGGTTCAAGAGAGATAACTCTTGAATATTCTAAGCCAAAAGAACTAATGTGAACATTTGTAATTTTACTATAACATAAAACTACTATCTAAATTTCTTTTATAAAATTTAATTTCGATCAAGAAAGCAACTGTGGAATTTCCACGGTTCCCGCTTCTATAATACGTCAATGCAGATCAAATTCATATACAGGCACAACACCGATTTTCCAGCACCCCTTTGCTGGATTATCTGTTTTGACGGGCCATCTGATTTCAACTGAAAATAATTCAACAACGCAATCTAACCCACTAATTATGCACCTACCATGTTTTAAACAACCAAGGATTTCTAGAAACTTAAAAATTTTCTCATTCTTATTCCAAGAAATAGACTGTTGTTTACATTTAACACCACGGCTTCCACTTGTATTTACCTGTGAAGCCATAACTGGGGTTAAATTTAAGCAAAATAAGATATAATCTTAAAATAAAGAGCAAATACTACCAGTAGATGAAGTGTAAACAAACTAATTGATGGCGCTCTACACATTCAGCCATCTATTGGTCACCAAATAAACTAATCTGGTGGTACCAGGATTTTTTGAGAAAAAAAATTAAAGTGATTCTTCTTGGTTCTCCGTGTCTTCATTCTCTGTTCCTCGTTTATAATATAAATTAAAATAATATATATATAAAAATAACCTGAACTATCGATAATATTATTTGATTGCCTATTAAAATTCTGTACCTACACAATTCTATTTCAATATTTTAGGATAAGGTACAACATAACTATTATAAAGAGGTTAAATGAGGTTATTGGTGAAGATTGTTTCTCTTCAATCCAAAGTGTCTTTTTTCTGGGGTTGTCTAGCAAATAATATCTTACTGGGGTATATCTCTTGACTGGTCTTAAAAGGTTTAGGCTAATAATACAGTAAATGTTGAAAGAGCGTTTTTAAAAGACGAAATTGTCCATTTATCTGCAGTTTTGGGTTCAGTAAAATGTAAATATCGTCGATGGAGTTTTGTTTGGTCGTTTTTTCATCTTTTGACAAAATACGATTCTCCCGATATGTTTTGGCTGGTGATATTTTGCAGAGTAGTCAGACGTACCTCGAAATCTCAAAGCTTTTTGAGTTTGGTTCGAGTCAGAATAGTGAAAGAAATATTTTCAATTTGTCAAAACATTCCTTGTTAGACACCAATAGTGTTGTTCTCTCACACGGCCTTGACTTTGGTATACCTCCTTCACTTATTAATAAGGAGGGGGTGTTTGCTGAATTTAAAATTCTGTATCTGCAACTTATGAGACACGTGCCCTCTTCGTTCGAGGATGCAGCTTGGCTAAGAGCACGTCTTGTTGATCTTGCCAATAGTTTTGTTAGAAGGCTTATTGACTTGAACTATTTTGTGTTGCGGGTCAACCATTTCAAGGCAATTAAAGTCCTTAACTCCAATAAGGACATTTATATTACTAAACCAGACAAGGGATCAGGGGTCGTCATTCTAGACCACAATAATTGAGAAAATAATGACGGTACTTGGTGATGCTATAAAATTCGAACATTTATACAATGCCAATTTAATGACAGGATACTCAAGACAGAAACTAAATTACAATGTCGCTTTCTTAAGCTTCATAAAAGGAGATGGCTTTTATAAAAGATACCTATGATTAAATCAGACCGGTAGGTTACCAAATTCCCAGGATGTATGGGTTATTCAAAGTCCATAATGAAAATGTTCCTATTAGACATATTTTTTCCATGGTGGGTTCAGCTCAGCATGAATTAGGTAAATGGTTAGATGAGGTCCTCGCACCTTTCCTGGAGATATACGCTGGATTCTGCATTCCTGACTCGTTTACATTTGAAGAATTCATTCGTGAACTTAGGTGTTCTTTCGGATACTGGATACCTATGATATATCTGGTTTGTACACCAATGTGACTCTCGAGGAAACTATCGGGATTTGTGCCAATAGTCATTATCGTAGTTCCATCACTAAGCCCCCATTTTCTGAATATTTCCTGAACATATATTTTTTAAGCTAATGGGTTTAGATACCAAATCTGTTGAATTCAGCTTTGACGGGAACATGTATCGTCAAATTGATGGGGTAGCAATGGGAAGTTCTTTGTGCCCAGTTTTGTCCAATATTTTTGTTGGATTTCAGGAGCAACTGTTGTTTGATCTGTTGCCGAAACAAGTGGATTATATTTTTGCAATATGTACATCTCATACGGAAGCTTAGGGTTTTTAAAATCAGAAAAATAAATCTGATTAAAACTTTAGTAGATCGAGATTGGTTGATTTGCTCTTGTACTAAACTAGTATAACAGAAATCCTTTCATCCAATGGTTATCTTTTCCACACTATTGAACAATCTATAAAGGATAAAATCACTGCCTTTAAAGGTGGAACATTTTTTGACCCCCACAAATGTCCTGTTAATGTGGATCTCCCATGGATTAGTATTAAAAGTCAGGAGTTGTCATACAAAATTTCTTTAGCCTTTTGATGTTGTTTCTTTGCAACTAAAGTGCGAACAGTTTTCAGGACTAAAAGCACTTCTCCCTCTTTTCAGAAGGATGGTATCCTCTCCACTCGACATAACATGGTCGTTTATTGTTTTATTGGTCAGTACTAGGCTGACTATGTAGAGCGTACCATCCAGTGCTTTGAGGTAAGAATTTCCCAACATATCCCCTCTTCGATACATAGTCACAGACAGTGGCCGACACTCGCGCGTTCACAAGCCCACGAGTTGGCCATTGGTGACCATTTATTACAGTGTCAGGTTTGTCTTGGAGGGTACATGGATTAGGCAATCTCTACTTTGCACAGAGCTCGTTCGAAAAGTCATCTAAAAATCTTTAAAGCGCTTGCTATCAACTTACGACAGCCGTCTTTGTGCAAACAAAGAGAGTACTCCCACAATTTGGAACTTATGAGTGTACAATAAGAATGTTTCTTTCATCTTTTTTTTCTCTCCTTTCTTTTTATATACATATTTTTTTACTCTCGATAATTATTTATGGTCTTTTGACCACCTTTTTAATCGATATTCCACCCTCATTGTCGACGGTTGCCTTTAAAAGGGTCGACTGAAAAATATCTGGGCAGTTTCTATTTTTTCTGTCCCCTTTTCATTTATTAATTGTTTTTAAACATTTCTTTGAGAAAAAAATTCGAAGTTATTCTTCTTTGTTCCCCGTCTTGTGATTGACTGTTCCTCGTTTATAATATAAATAAAAAATAGTATATATATATAAAAATAACCTCAATCATCGATAATAATGACAGTTTGCCCAATATTATTTGATTATATATATATATATATATATATATTTGTTTATCTACATATGTATACGTTACATTCTTCCAGAATCGTCAGTGTAGAGATGCCATGGTTAAAACTGGAGCCCAAATACACACATATGTTAGTGTATACTTAATATCACATACATGCACATACAAGTTACAGGGAAGATTATTTATCGCCATACATATATATATACATATATATATATATATATATATATTCGAACATATTTGCACTGATAATTATATTTATACATAATTCTTCATATTCTAACTAGTAATATAATACAAATTGCAAGCAGCGCTCACGAGTCAGACGAAACTTTCAAATTGTGTACCTCACATATAAATGACCTACTCATTCTATTATATTTATCCATTAATTGTAATTAACTAGGGTTTTATTTATTTAATTTATATTAAATGACTTTATATATATATATATATATATATATATATATGAGAGAGAAAGACAGACAGACAGAAATTGAACACAAATATTTGATAGATGTTTTAAACAAGGTCATTCCCAAAGCATACAAGGGAGGTAGGAAAAGTATATTTCGTGTTCAGGTAAGAAGGCATTTTGTTTCTTGAAGGCAGCAGAAAAACATTAGGTTTTTAATTGAAAATTGCTATTTTACTATGTGACATTTACTTGTAAGGCAATTTCTTCTTAAGACACCTTAAGCTTAAGCCTTTAATTTTAGATATTTTCTAAAATCAAAATCATATAATGGATTTTGATCAAAATCAGAATAAGGATTCTAAACATCACATTTAGTATCATTATATTTTGATTTTAATCTTTGTAAGTTGACATAAAAGTGGTGCAAAACTGTTCTATTCGGGGAATTTACTTTACCCATCTTGGGACGGGTATTCTTGTAGATATATAATCAATAAATGATGAGATACAACATCAAAAACTTTGCTAAAGTTGAAGTAGAAGTTATCTGCACTAATAAATATTCATTTATAACATCAATATTTTCTAAAAGATTTCATAAGGTTGACTTCCCATGTTGTTTAATGTTTATACCATTTTTTATACGAGAATATGATTTCTAACTAATTCCTAAAAAAGACTTACATAAAATACATGTGAAAACGTTGGCTTTTGGACGTGGTCTAGATCTCAAAGTTAACGCTGATATTAGTAGCAACATTGATATTAAAATATAAAGACCCAATACATGGTACAAACGTTGTAGAAAAATAACATGATGTGTTTATCATAAAGAAACACATTTTTTATCTGACAAAATGTAGGGAGTTGTGGATGCCATTCACTTGTAGACATTGATTATAAAGTCCAAGAGAAATGGTGGTGGTGTGTGCGAGTGTAGGACGTGGGAGGGAGGAATGTTAGGCAACATAATAAAAATGTTGTAACTTTTGGCCTAAAAATAAAATTTTGATGTCACTGGCTTTTAAAGTTTGGTTTTCAGCCAATAGTGAAAAACGGAAGAAGAAAAAATGAAAACTTCCAAAGTTTCTTGTTTGATGCCAACATTAAAATGAGAATCTAAACAGCTGTCTTTACCGTCAGATAAACAACGTTTTGATTATAACTTCAGAAATATGACATTTTTTGTTCGGCTAAATCCGTTCAGACAGAGGGAGGCTAGACAAACCTAAGTAGCTCTTCAGCTTTGGAAATTCATACGGTTATGTCATGTTCAAATAATGGTTCCTTAAAGTTAATCAATGTTGAGCCTGGTCACTAGTTATATGGGTGACCATTTTGAAATACCAGGTGCTATGAATTTGGAAATCGATTTTTTTTCATTTAGTAGTAAGTCATATACTTATCAAGGCTAAAAGACACTCAAGGATAAGGGTTAATGAGATGGATAGATTGTCAGTTTAATGATGAAGAATATAATTAGAGGATTGAAAATAATGAATCATCTGTTCGTCTTTCTCGTCGACATGTAGTAGCTAATTAGATAGTGATGTACCAGTCGTAGAGATGTTGATCATTTCTTCTATTTAATGAATGGAATGAACAAGATTTGATTACTTATGCGGACGCTTATGATAAGTATTTGAAGACGACCGTGTTGTAGCTAGCAGGGAAGGAATCCTGTGGAAACGTGTTCCACAGATGGGAAGTTCTTGGAAAGAAATTCTGTGAAGTCACTCTCGTAAGATTCAACCTCAGATTGAGTACTCTACTTCTGTTCCTATTTGAGGGTCTACCGTAGA
Source organism: Sepiola atlantica (assembly GCA_963556195.1). Taxonomy (NCBI): domain Eukaryota; kingdom Metazoa; phylum Mollusca; class Cephalopoda; order Sepiida; family Sepiolidae; genus Sepiola; species Sepiola atlantica. The sequence continues at coordinate 42,200,580 of OY744521.1, read as the reverse complement.
GATCTGAAAATCCTCTCTATCACCCTGACTACAAGACTAAAGGGAATTGGAAAATGAACTGCTAAAACTTCCTATTTTTCTGTTGAACTACTCCATCTCAATATAGTTCTAAATATTTGAGCAACTACCATCAAGAAGGACCATGAAAACATCTCTGACCCTCAAGTTGTTGGGATAGGGTTCAGCTTGCCATCTCAGTGGAATTTGTGCAGGATTGCTATACGTGGACTGCGATGGTCAGAGATGCTGTGCGAGTAAAGTAGGAAGCCGATTCAATCTGCCCAAAGTGAATGCCACACCAAGTCAAGACAAGAACTTCTGCCAACTGGTAGCCATTTTCTCTAATACCCCTGGAAAAGGTATTAATCCATCTTTCCCCCCTCTCGCTATAGGTCAAGTAGAAGGTAGACTAGACTCTTAAGGCAACTACTATCAGAGAAGGGAATTTTGGCTAGGAAGGTGTAGTATATGTTCTGATGGATACTGCACCCTATAGACCGGTGTCGTCTTGTCCTTCGGCCTTTGATTCCGCCAGTTTGTGGGTTTGTCCTGTGCAGTTCTAGGAGGTCCACCCTCCCAGGCTTTGCCTCCCCTCTTTGGTGAGGAGTAAGTTTATTGCTTACTGCCTGAGGCGTCCCCACCAGGGATTGCCGACGGGGCTGCCCAGGCAATTTTTAATGGCCAGAGTGCTCACCTTCTCGGGCGCTGGCTTTTCAAGCCCCACTTTCCCGACCCGACCTTGGGTCACATCTTACCTTGTGGGAGTAAGATAAAACTGGCCTTGTGCCTAACCTCCTGAAGAGGAGGTAAATAATACTAGTCATTCCCTTCTTTTCCCAGAATTGATTTTGGTCATCTTGGATTATTTTTGGCAACTGGACATAAGCAATGCTGTATCAAGAGAAGTATGATTAGCGATCCCATACTTCATTATAAACTCCTCATAGTACAGATACTCTTTCATTTTTTTTTTGATCATCATTTTGTGTAATATTTGAACATTCATCACAATAAAAATATATACAATTGAAATAAAAGTAACGTGATCAACATAACAAATAAATCAAACAAATCCAGATTTATTAATGGAGATGCTTAATAATAAAAGTGTGTATAAGTGGTGTTACATAAAAGATTTGGGGTTGTATAAAGTTAGCATATAGGTATGAAAGCTGGAATATTCTTAGAAAGAATATTAAGATTTACTTCATTCTCTGTGTAAAAATTGTCTTTGTGATTGCAATTGTAGCATGATTATTTTTTATTCATTAATATTTTATAAAATTAAATCCATACCTTTTGTTGAAGCTTTTCAACAGAAACAACTGTCACTGCTTGCATGTGTTCCCTCCTCCTAGCACAGAGGATATTTTCGTTAGCTGAAACAAAAAGCCGCCTGACATGCTTTCTCAATATAATTATTCAATTAATCACCCAAACAACTTTTTAGAAAACAAAGCATTTATTCAAACACATGATAGTCTCATGGCTGAAAGGCCAAAGAGGAAAGAGAGAAATAGAGAAAGAGAGAGAGTTAATTAAGTTTCAAGTTTATCACATAATTATATTATCGTTTCAGTAGAACATAATAAATACATTCCGTCTCATTGTAGTTTCCACAAAGACTTGATATTTTGAACACCACCCTCTCTGTAATCTATGTTTGAGGTCATATCCGGCTAAATATAACCAACTTCCTATCCCACGATTATAGCTTATTACAGAGAGGTTCAAACGTTTGAACTTGCTGACCTTTCCATCTACAGAGAGTACAATGACAAAACGCTATGAACATGTTTGGATCATTTAAATAACAACAAAACCGCATTTCAATACTGTCATCAAATAGAGCTTGCTTGAAAAAAAAAACTCAACAGAAAAAAATCTCTACCAGTTAGAATACATTGTAAAAACGAGGATGTTAGTTTTAATAACTGGCAGTTTTCTCTCTCATAGGTTATTACAATTCTTTTCAGAGTTCTGCTAAAGGGAGATAATTCTGGAAGTTTATCATAACCTAAAACAAAAAAGTTACATACAAACCAAGTTATATGAGTGTTTCAAATTCAACATTGACTACATAAATCATTTTACTAATTACAAATGTACTAATTTACCTTCCACCAAAACAAACCAGTTGGTTGTCTGCACATAAACTGAATATCAATTAAAAGCTAATTAATTTTTCTTAATATTCAATTGTACATTGTTTGACTATAAAATAAGAGTAAATCAGATACAATAGCCTAAAATATTATGGTGTGAGTATAATATGTATGATGTGACACTTTAATAAAAAAAAAATTCAGTTCTTTTTTCTTTGTAACTTCTGCCATTTTTTCAATTCCACCAATCACACATTAGTGTTTCAAATCAAACATTAAGTATAACAAAATGATTGATTAATTTTTAAATAAATTTCATAGAAACTCCTTTTGGAATCACTGACTTATTTTATGCAGCTAAATTATGTTGCCAGGGCTAATATTTTAGCTATTTATTTGGTATTTTCTATATGAACTATTATTTTGGCTTTGTTCCTTAAACTATTTTTTTTTTTTTGTCTTGAAGTATTATTTTATCTTTGCTGCATGTACTATTATTTTGGCTTTGTTGTTCAGACTATTGTTTTTGCTTTGCTGAATGGACATTTATTTTTGTTTTGTTGCTTGTTGGATAACGGATGCATACATTTCTAGTATAGATTTTGGTACATGTGAATGAGTGTGATCACATACAACCTTGCTGTGTATGAAACAGATGGATCACAGAATGTGTTCTGGAGTGATATGACAACCGGGTGAGATTTGATAGGTGAGGTCAGAAGAGGCCAATGCTCAGAACGATATGTGGAGAGGGGTCCACCGATGTGACGTCATGTGGAACGAAAGCGAGGAAGAATGGTTAGAGCTGAAATCAGATGGGATTTGGATGTTGATGCGGACGGTTGCTGACAAAATGTCTTAACAACAACAAAAGCTTTTGAGGGTTGCACGCGGCCATGGGCGCTGTCAGTCTACTTGTTTATCTCTCTTTCTTTATCTATCTAATATTTAGCTAGGTTAAGATTTCTGTCTCTCTCCTACAGGATTAAGTGTAAATGGTACTTGTGATTATATGAGCGTTTTCTCAATAAACCTCCATTTCAAAACTCTGTCTACTTTTAATTCTTCTTACTATAAGTTATACGAACAACGGGTCCTAACAAACGACGACACAGAACGCGAGAGAACATGATGGCAAGAAGAAGCTGACAATGAGAAGATTCAGAGAATAAATGAAACAACGACCGGGTCTCGACAAAGAGATGACAAAATGGAAATAGAGGAAAGAAACCAGAGACAACACCACACTTAGACAATTATTTTGACTCTGTTGCCTGGATTATTATTTATGCTTTCTTGCTTGGACTATTATTTTCACTTTGATGCTTGGACTATTATTTTCACTTTGATGCTTGGACTATTATTTTCACTTTGATGCTTGGACTATTATTTTAGCTTTGTTGCTTTGACTAGTATTTTTCTTTTACTGCTTGGACTATAATTTTGTCTTTCTTACTGAGATAATTATTTCTGCTTGGCTGCATTGAGTATTATATTAGCTTTGTTGTGTGGACTATTATTTGAACTTAGTTGCTGGGACTATTATTTTGAGTTTGCTGCATGGAATATTGTTTGGACTTTGATGCATGGACTATTATTTTGAATTCGATGTATGGACTATTATTTTGGCTTTTTTCTTTGACTGTTATCTTGGCTTTGTTGCATAGACTATTTTTCTCTGTTGTTGGGACTATTTTATGACTTTGCTACATGGAGTATAATTTTGGCATTTTTACTTAGACTATACTTTTGGTTTTGTTGCGTGGACCATTATTTTGCTGAGGACAAATTAACTAATTTTTGGACGTGTGAACCAATTGATTGTAGACAATATGTAGTCCACTTTATTATAATAATAAAAAAAATAATTTAGCATGTTAACCTATTCTTCTCTAGATATGTTATACAGCTTTTGCAATATTTTGCACTCGAGTTATTCTTAACAAAGGCACTGATTAACCTCCCACCAAAACAGAAACTGTTTACTTCTATCTGCGTTCAAAACCAAACACCTGCTAAAATATGTTTGCCTTATTTATTTACAGATTTTTCGTGTTGGATTATTAATTAGAATCCAATCAGTTTTAATGTGGAAAATGATGGGACAGAAAAGTCCATGGTTTGATCTCATTTAGAATCTCTGTAAATTTAGTGAATTTTCAAGTCTTTTAGAATTACTAATTTTATAAATTATTTCTAAGTATACGTTGAATAAGTTGCTTGGTCTTTGCTGTGGATAAGCTTGGATTTTGGTCATCTTTACTAAAGGACCCGGTTATGTTTTCATAATTTGTTAGTTGGCTTCTTTTATTTTTTTTTTACTAATGAGACACCACTTATCAAGGCTAAAAGCCACTCAAGGATAAGGGTTAATGAAATGGATAGATTGACAGTTGAATGATGATGAGTATTATGAGAGGATTGAAAATAATGAATGGAATGAATAAAATAGATAACTTAGGAAAGTTGATGACAAGTGTTTATTGGCATTATATTTAAGGAGAGTAGAAAGTAGACCTTGGGTTAACTTTCGGCAGCCTCATAACTCTCTCTTTCCTTATTTTCTCCTTTAGTCCTCACATTCCATAAACGATGTTTCTGAAAAAGGGGGAAGAATTGCTGTTTTCTGGGTCGGAATCTATCCATCTAACACTTATCGTTGGTTAGTTTTTGACCTTGAAGTAGTATTTTTTTATCTCCTTACATCAAGTATCTTCATGCATTGTCTGAAGCGATTTTCATATAAAAAAATATTTGAAGATGATCATATTGTAGCCCATAAGAGCAATGGTGTGCTTAAGAACTTCTCAACTGTGGAACACGTACAACAAGATTGCTTCCCTGAGGGCTACATATGGTCCTCTTCAAGTCTAATGTCAATAAAAACTTGTGAAAAACCGTCCTCATAAGTCATTAACTTTTATGACTCATCACTAAAAAAATGTCTGTTCTTTGGTAAGTAGAAAATTTCCTTAATGTTACATTAAATATTCAATCGAATATAAACATCAGCAACAGCTGACTCGAAGTATTAGTATTGCTTGTAATATAAATACAACAATACCTTCTTTATCCAAGTAAATTACGTCATTATAATAATGATAATAAAACGTCTTTATTTAATAATTTTCAAATATAAAAATATACAAGTGTTGGTGGGAGTGGGGACTTACCTATAATGTACTCTCCCGCCCACTCGCTAATTTAATTTTTCTTTTTCGTCACCTAGAAACCTGATGGATGGGAGATAGTCGCTCCACACCACATATATGCTGTATGTAATCCACTATCTAATTTCCATACCTGTACTCAATTACAAAATAGATTTTTCTTTCATAAAATATGTTAAAGGCCAAGAAACGCTTATTATTCACTAGCTGTCCCTACTCGGCGTTGTCCGGGAGTCTACTTGTAATTTGTTTGCTTTTTCTTTTTTAAACTATGCTAGTTTTCTTTCTTTCTTTTTTTTTAGAAAGTATAATTTTTTGTTCTAATCAAAGGAAAGTATCTATGTATGGACAAATACAGAGTTAGTCTCTTTTCTTTAAAATGATGGCCATTTGAAAATAATTCCGACCTGGACAAAGTATTTCCTGGAAGGAATTACATAGAATTACGTTTTCTTCTTCTTAACAACAAGCTGTACGGATCCACAAGAAGAACTTATGAACTAGAATCAAATATTGATTTTGTAGGGGGAAAACTATTGATGACAAAGAAACGATAAAGAGACTGCCTTTACTTTATATATTAGATGAAGATGTTTTTTTAATCAATTGACTTATCCTGTTTTTCTTCACTTGTCATTCGACATCATATTATGTCCCATTCTTGGCAACTTTTCTCTTTTCATTCTAAATTAATTCACACCTGAGAAGATATATTTTCTTAGAAACATAACTTTAATTAAAACTTAATTTCTTTTATATAAGTGATAATTTTCACAGCAAACCAATTACTTTTGCAATTTTCTCTTGTGTACGTTTTTGTAATTTGCATTTTTTAATTACATTATCTGTGTACTTATTCCATTTTCTATGATATTAGAAAAAATAACAAACTTCAAACTAAAGAATACATACATAAGTCATCAGTGGGTACTTAATTATCATATAAATAGTATTAACTCTTTCTATAAAATTTGCAGGTGCAATTCTTTTGGGAACCTAAGTCTCTTGTCGCTTTCAATTGTTACATGGCCTGGTTTGAAGTGTCCCGGTGCAATTAATTGCCTGCTTTTATCACAGTTAGCATAGTCGTTGTGCACCGCACAAGCGATCCTATGTTGACAAGAAGCGAGGGGGGGGGGCAGTCTGTTTCCATTATTTTCCTTATTTCATCATCTGGATATTGTCTTTCTTCTTAAGCTTCTTTGAACACATAGAACGTTCGGCCTCTTTTTGAGGTGGTCTTATGGAGACCTGTTGATTTTCACTGCTGTTACTGTTGTTTTTGTTGTTGTTTATCGAGTTGGACTCACAAAGATCAAACCTCAGAATTTATCCTGTCTGCATGAAGTCCTTCTCGTTGGCCACAGCTATTTATTCGTTAACCTGCAAGATTGCAGGCGTTTACCCCTGATACTGAGAACAGCAAGGCGCAGTGGGTGCATGCAAAGTCGGGGAAGGTTTAGCTCAAAACACACAAAGGAATGGGCCAGAAGCAACGTTATCACTTTGACTCCATTGATATATTTTTCCTTGCCTAACATGTCTTCGCTTGTCATATGCAGAGGCAGAGATGACCAGAGGACAACAGATCCTTATGCTGACTCCTTCTAGATTTTCACCAGAGGCCTGTTATATGGGTAACTTTGACACTACCACGTTGTCACCACCCCTACCATGGGAGGACGGATTAGGTACACGCTGTTGCTTTAACGATCAAGTTCATCATCGATTGAGCGGTCAGCTTAATCATCCATCACTGGCCAGCACATTCATTTTCCCATGATTCAACAGTGCGGTTTCGTTTTTCTCAGAATTGCTCCCCATCTGAGGACACGAGCAGAGGTCTCTTAACTGACGAGGCACTCCATCCAGATACACTCACCACTTCTATCACAGTCACAATTCTCTATTCACTAGTGTACCTGTTTAGCCAGGCTACCATCAGTACCGCACTCCCTTTGTCATAGATTGAATTCTCACATTCTGTACACAGATACTGTAACTTTTACTAACAAAGAAATCCTATGTTGTCCGCAAGCACCAACTTCAAAGTTTGGGATGATTTTATTATATATTTTAAATTTCTTTTAGCTTTTATAATAGGTTCCTATTATAGAGTTGTATAGGTAAAGGAGTTATCTACTCCTGTGTTGAAAGAGTAAACGGGAGTTATCTTCCCATTATTATTACATAATAATCTGTGGAAACGGCCATTTGCTTTTTAGTAGTAAACAATGATGGACGTTGTAAGGGACATCTTCCATACTCTACATGGCACTACGAACAGGATTAAAAATACTGTATACATGGAATTTTTTTCTTTAAGCACTACGTCAGACATTGCACTTACCTACCACCAGCCACCATGGAGCATGAAGGTGTACTATTGATGAAACAACTTATCGAGCTGCAAAAAGAAAATATTGAGTTCCGAAAAGAAATTCTTTATGGTCAGTCTAATACATTGCGGGTTAAAAGACCAGAACAACCCTCAATAGGATTGGATCCCACAGACGGAGAATGGACATTGTTTTTGGACACATAGGCCTTATACAAGGATGTATGCGGATTGGAAGATCCAGCTGCAATCTGGAATGAACTATGGGAGACATGTACACCGGAAACAAACAGGTTACTCTTCGAACTAGTAGGGCCATAAACGCTCAATTCTGCCATGGAGGAGTACCTTTTACGTCAGATACGACTGGTGGCAGAAAAAGATTACACAAGAAAGTCCACCGAAAAAAATTCCACTCCATAAGGCAGAATGAGGGTGAGTCGATTACGCATTTTTTATCGAGATTACATGGCTGTGCTAAATTTTGCGAATTCAGGGTTCGATATCTAAATGAACAAACTTGAAGGCAGCAAATAGACTACTCAGACGACATGGTAACTAGACAAATGATAGCACAACTTAGCAACGTAGAACACCAAAGGAACGTACTGGTGGAGGTAGCGTAACTTGACACTTTGGACCAGATGTTCATATGGTTGATCTGTCTAGAGGCAACAGACAAGTCAATCCCTCACTTCTACAATACCACACCCCCCTCTTACATTATCCAACATACAAAGGTCGAACCAGAAACACCACTACCAGGAGACCAAGGACCTCCCAACTACATGATACACCAAACGTTGCAATGGATGTGGAGAGACTTCATACCCCAGAGGGTCAATGAACCGGAAGGATTGACTGACAGTTGGACTCAAATGCCACTTTTGTGGAGTGATGTGGCACATGAAAAAAGTATACTGTAAACTTGTGGGGTCCAAAACAGAAGCCACAAGTAAAATGTCATGAAGTGGGGAGTCATTCATGTTCACCAACAGTTCTCTGGATTGTTGTTCTGCTAGTAATGGCAGCACGTACAACAAAACACAATCGACGAATGTGCCTCACCTCGAGTGGGATGGGGAACAATTTCAGATGAACATCCTAGAGCTACCCTACTCGGTGACAGTGGAATTCACCATGATGCCTGGAACTCATGCAAAATTTGGACAAATACCAAAGAAACCAGTGAGCTAGCATGGTCATCGCATCCCAGCTTTTACAGACACAGGGGCTCAGACTTGTTCAAGTGGATCTGAGATTCAGAAACTCCTTGGATACCCAGATGGGTACCTCATATCAACTATCCATCAGATACGGGGCATAACGGACAGACGATTACGGATCAGAGGTGTTTTGCTTCTTTTCATAAAAGTGGGAACAAAAAGGACACAACAGGCAGTATCTGGATTTGTTGCCTTCCAATTTCCTGACTTCATTGTCACAGAATAGCTCGTTAAGGAACATAAAGGAAATTGCCCCATGTGGATACCTGCACAGAACGTCTGTCCCAATGAAACTAGAAACCATCCCATTCAGAAGCCATGAACTCGAACAATGGTTAGTGGAACATTTTAAGTCAAGCGCATTTAACACATGCCCACATCAACCACTGCAAACAAAAGAAGGTAAACCCCTAGAGATGAAATTCGTCCCAGGGATTACACCAACAGCAATTCACACACCAATACCCATTCCTCATCACTGGAAGAAGAAAGTGAAGGAGGACCTGGACAGAGACGTCACACTGGAAATAATAGAACCGGTACCTGGTGTTCAAGGATGGTGGTCACACCGAAAAAAGACGGTCTCCAAGGCACATAGTTGACCTACAAAAATTAAATGATGCTACTATGAGAGAAACACATCACACCCCATCCTCATTCAATCAGGTTTCGATGATACCAGGATACACCAGGAAAACGATCCTTGTCACAAGGAATGGATACCACAGTCTACCGCTATCCCCAGCTGCACGAAGTGCCATTTCATTTATCACTGAGTGGAGCCGATATAGGTACTGTCGGCCCCATATAGGTACTGTCGGGCTCCTCAAGGATTCCATGGATCAAAGGATAGATACACCCGTCGATTTGATGACATCACAGTAGATATGGCCTGTAAGACTCGATGTATAGACAACAGCCTCCTATGAGACGATTCAATAGAGTCATCATTCCGGCACACGGTTGACTATATCAGTCGCTACGCAGACAAAAGGATTGTATTTAATCCAGGCAAGTTTAATTTTGCTGAAATGGAGATAGAATTTACAGGATTTCTGGTCACTGCAAATGGTTTTAGATCAACAAAAAAGATGACAGAAACCATCCTTCAATTCTCTACCCCCACGAATATAACTGGGGTTAGATCCTGGTTTGGAATTGTGAATCAGGTGTCGTTTGCCTTTTCACAAGCAGAAGTTATGGCGCCGTTCCGGGAACTATTGAGGACAAAGAAGAGAAAGTTCTATTGGGACGAAACACTGGAGAGCATATTTCAAGAATGGACAGACTACAGTAACACAGGAATATCATACTTCCTCTTTCAAAAACACTGTAGATGTGAGAGCAAAGTAAACATGAGTTGTGGGGATGGCCACTGGAAACTCATTCTGGTTGGGTCCTGTTTTACAAACGATGTAGAATCGCAATATGCACCAGTGGAAGATGGGGTGTTAGACCTTGTCTACGGACTAGAAACATACCAAATGTTCATACGTGGATGTCTGGATTTGCTGGTAACAGTGGATCACCTGCCACTAATAAAAATATTTTTGAACCAGGCCCTGAAAAATATTAAAAAACCCTGCCTGTTGAACTTCAAAGAAAGGACACTGGTGTACTGCTTCCAAGTAAAACATCACCCTGGAAAACTTAATTTAACCCCGGATTGTGCATCCCGATACCCAGCAGATATCCCACCAAGAAACCCTGACCAAATGATCAACACTGCAGTCAAAACCGCCTTCACGTCGATGTATGAAAGTGACCCTAATTTCAACGCTATTATTGGGAAAGGATTGTCACCGCGTCAGCCAAAGATGAAGAATGCAGGACCTTAAGAGATCTGATCAAAAATGTTTTCCTCCAATCACGCAATAATCTCCCACTCATAGCCTGGAGAGAGTCATTATGAAGGGCAACAAAATCCTGATACCTCAACAACTTCGTGGAGAGGTACTCGAATCCCTTCATTCTGCACATCAGGGCGTAAACAATATGCTGGTGAACACGAGAGAATGATTGTCTTGGCCGGGTCTGGATGCTAGCATCTGACAAACCAGCTCCCACTGCTGCACTTGCAACACAATTGTGCCATCTCAGACCAAGGAACTCTTGGTGTCACCACCAGACCCGGATTTTTCATTCTAACAAGTTGTTGTGGACTTTGTTGATATACAAGGCAGGAACTATTTAGTATATGCTGATCAATATACGGGATGGGTGGAAGTGGCCCTACTGACATCAGGGAAGGCCAAAACTGTATGCAACACCTTGAGAACTTGGTTCTGTACTTATGAGTCACCAAGAGGAAATCTCTTTAGACAGAGGACCACCGTTTGAGTAACAGGAGTATGACTCCTTTTTGAGGAAATGGGGTATATGTAAACGTACCTCATCAGTATACTACGCACAGAGAAATGGCCATGCAGAGTTAGCCGTTAAGACAGTAAAACGAATACTAGCTGACAATATGGACAGCTACGGACGCCTATGCCATAATTGGGCTGTTTGGGCATTACTAACCCATCACAATAATCCTATCCATGGCTTTAACATGTCCCCAGTCATAATGCTATACAGTCGAATCATTAAAGACCACCTTCCGGTCTTATGGGATGAATATCAAACCTGGAAACAATGGAAAGAAACAGGTGAACAAAGGGAGTTGGCAATGGCCAAAAGGCTTATGCGGAACGAGCAGTTCTATAATCAGCATTGTCGCCCACTCCAGGAACTCCAAGTTAGAGAATTTGTCCAGAACCAGGATGGTAATTAACCTTGTCGATGGATGAAGACAGGGAGGATTGTGGAGACGCATGGTAACCGGCAGTACCGAGTGTGGATAGATGGGAGCAATCAAATAACGCTGCGCAACCGTCTATTCTCCGTAAAATTCACCCAGTTATGGATGGTCCACATTATGCCACTCCAGTAATCTCAAATCTGTTCACAAATCCTGAACCCCCATAGGAACGACCCACTGAGGAAGCAATGGATGTCGAACGAAACATCAATGTTAGACCACCCAGTGAGCCTGAGGAGGAAGAAATGGAAATTGATGATACCGCAGGGGTGTTGGAGAGCAACACAGGAAGATATACACACCCGGTTAGTCCCCCACCATTGAGACAACCGTCATGTCGCAGAACAAGAGCGCCAAAAAACTTGTCCCCACAAATGCATAAAAAAATCGCACAAGTTCTCTGATGCATACGAAGATGATCACAACAATTCATATAGTCACGGTGGGGGGAGGGAGGGGCATGTATAGGTAAAGGAGTTATCTACTCCTGTGTTGAAAGAGTAAACGGGAGTTTCTCCCTCTTATTATTATATAACAATCTGTGGAAGCGGCCATTTGCTTTTTAGTAGTTAAAAGTGACAGACGTTGGAAGGGACATCTTCCATACTCTACAGGAGTTATTTAAAATATATAACTTCAAGTATTTATTTTGTTCCTAGAATGAATAAAGAAAGAAATATTATTTACTGCAGACATCTGTGTCATGCCTGCCAAACATAAAATTCTCCTGCTTTTTTCTCTTTCTTCTATTTTTTTCACCAATGTCAGCCTGTAAGTTTAAAAATAACACATCACTCGATATGATAAGTCCCAATAATAAAACAACAACTTATAGGCAAAATTCGGCCTTTATTCATCAATATAGATACTATGGTGATACACTTATTCCAATGTTTCTTTAACAATTCAATGCATTTTTGGAAAACGATTTGTCTTAGGCCTTAAAATATGCCAAAATTTCCGATATCACTTCTTCATTGTAGCCAAATCTTTTTCTTTCGAGCATTCTCTTGAGATCTGTAAACAGCCAGTAGTCACTGGGGGACATATATGGAGGATAGGGTGGGTGTGGAAGCAATTCGAAGTGTAATTGATGTAGTTTTGTCATCGTTTCCATCAACTTATGACACAGTGAAAGGGCACTTTTTTATTCGTGAGAGAGCACATTTTTTGTTGGTGAAAGAGCACTTTTTTGTTGGTGAAAGAGCACTTTTTTGTTGGTGAAAGAGCACTTTTTTCTTCTTCATTTGTGGCTGCTTTATGGGGCAATTTCTTCCTTCAAAGGCACAAATAATGCAATATAATATTCGCTATTGATGGGTCTTCCTTTCTCCTGATGAATAGAATACCTTGCACATCCCAAAATATATGATGATATTTGCATCTTTGGTGGCTTTGAACTGCTTTTTTCTACTATTAATTCTCAGTCAACTGCCGATTTGAATCTGGAGTAAAGTGGTGTCTTCATGCTTCATGTGTTGTCATGTATTGACGCAACATTGTGTTGCAAACAATGCTATGAATCGCCGATAGTTTGTTTTGATTGACTTTGAAAAAATGCGGAACTTTGAACACAGCTTTCTCATGTAAAAATGGTGAATAACCCTTCGTCTTCTAATATCTTAAATTCGACTGCTATCTCACGCAACTTCAATTTACGATCTGTCAAAACGAGTTTGTGGACTTTTTTAATGTTTTCCAGGATAATTGCCGAATTTGGGTGACCTCAGTATTCAGCATCATTTGTGTCTGTGCGACCGCGTTTGAAGTCAGCATACCATCTCTTAACCATTATATATTTTATGGAGCAGAGTCCGAATAAAGTTTAATAACCAATTGCTTTGCTGAAACAGTATTTTTTAACATCAGAAAGCAATGTTTTATCAACACACGAAATTCAGATTTTTCCATTGTTCTGAAAATTTGCAACTTCACTTAAATAATTGTAATTTGTAAACAAATAATCCGATATGACCCAAATTTTCACACGTGCCATTTGAAGGTTAGTACTTTATAATCTTTTTTATTAGTGGCGCCATCTATATGGTAGGCCCGTGACTTATTGAGTGATGTGTAAACCTGGAATTTCCATCCTTTCACTTTTTCTCTTTTCTCTGTCTATCTCTTTCCTTTCCCTCTGTTCAACTTCTGTCTTTTCTCTCTCATGCCTGTTATTGTTTTTGTAAAATATAGAAATAAAAGTTTTGAGTGTAGAATAAAAAATGGCACTGATTGGCATAAAGGCTTCAACTAGCATCCAGTTGTCAGGCAAACTCGTGCTTAAATGAAGCAATATTTATACACTAGAATGTTCCCTCATGGATAATCTAGCAATCGAAAGCTAGAAAATGGATTTGAGAAAATCCCAGCATGCTTATATATCGACTCTCTGGCTTCTGATTTCTATCTATTTTGTTCGAGCTCAACTCGTCAGACAGCTGAATACCAGCTACTTAATTCAATAGCTATGTAGATATTTTGATCATAAAGGCAAAATATTAAAAACTCTCATCATATGATTTAATTTTATTGTAAATATTTTCGGTTATCTGATTTTTCTCTTTATCTCTACATATTATAATATTTAAAAACAGATTCCATATTTAAATTATTTAGTGAATAATGAGCAATCAATAATTGCCCCACTATCCAACCACCATGATGTTGCTTGCACAACAACAAATAAGGCTGAACCTCTTTGCCCAGTGTTTCGCCTTAAACTTTACTTTGGATTCCACAAACAACTCCCTCCCAAATGTCCCACTATGGACAGAAACCACACTGGATGATCTGATCATCGATCCTTCTCATGTCCTGGATGTCATAAAAAAACTTGACGCCTCCAAAGCATGTGGATCTGATATTACCCTGCTATAGTTATAATAAAATGCTCTGCTGAGCTAGCATCTGTCCTCTCGAAACTCGCCATCAGATGTCTTGCTGTATCTTGCTCTCTTGATAGTATAAAAATTGCTACTGTAGTACCAGTTTTCAAGAATTCTGGTGAAAGAACTGACCCCCCAAATTACTATGAGCCTCCCCCTGCTCTTTACTAAAATCTTTGAATCATTAATCAATTGCATGATAATCCTCCACCTCAAAAATGCTAAAGTTTCTTTGACCAATCTTTAGGCAATCACGTTCTACTGCAGAATCACGTTCTACTGTGATCATCTCTGAATGAATATACCATACACTAGGTAAGGCAGTTGAAGCTAGGACGGTAACGATTGATATATTCAAAGCCTTTGACAAGGTCTGGCATGAAGGCCTTCTCAGAAAAATTAATTCTTACAGTATTACTGGACGAATATCTAATATAATCAGATCTTTCTTAGCGAAAAGAAAGATCCACATCATCCTAGATGGCCGGACATGTAAACAACATCACATTAAAGCGAATGTGCCCCATGAGTGGATATTTGGACCTTTATTATTTCTGATTTTCATAAACGACCTCCTGATGCAATCGCATCCGAGATGGGTATATTTGCTCATGACACCATGCTTTATTTTCGACATGTTGGCAAATTGAAAGCACAGATATTCAAGGCAATGGCTGAAACCTTAGTAAAAATGACCTCGAGTCTGTAATGGAATGGGCCCCAAAAATGGATGGTTACTTTTAATGCTACCAAGACAAAGCTCCTTTCCTTTAACAATTAGAAGAAACCTTACCAACCAACGATTGCCATGGCGATTAGCATTATTCCCGAGAGTCAAACATTAAAACTGCTCGGTCTAATATTCACAGGTAACATGAATAGGAACAAATACATAGAAGATACTGCCAAGTCTGCAACAAAGAAGGTGGGCTCCTTCTACCGGGCTAGAAAACTTCTCACAATTACCAGTATCCTATATCTCTACAAAGCCACCATCCGCCAATGCATAGAATATTGTTGCCATATCTGGGCTGGTGCACCAACCGCTAGTCTCTCTCTCTCTTGGGCAGAGTCCAAAAAAGAGTCTGTAACCTAATAAGTCCCACATTGTCTACCAAGATTCAGCCCCTGTTCCATTGCCACAATGTTGAATCCCTGTGCTTGTGTTACAAGTACTTCAACAGAATATGCTCCGATGAACTTGCTGCACTTGTACCCCCTCAACATAAACACTCCTGACAAACAGCAAAATCACACCCCTTCACTGTAAAGGTCCACTGAAGATGTTCTACTTTAATAGCTTCTTTCCTCGAACCGCTTGCCTTAAGAGTTCCCTCCATGCTCCCTGTATCCCCGACTGTACAACCATGCAGAAATTTAAATGTAATGTGAACAAGCATCTCATTGCACAACTCCCCACTTTGAATGCTTACTATCAATATGGACCCTAATTAACAGTAGGCCCTTATATCTCAGCGGCAATGTGTCTTGTTTCGGTTAAATTGAAATAAAACAATATATATATATATATATATATATATATATATATATATTTAAAAGCAGATTCTATATTAATCATTTTTTTTAATTTGAAAAAGTGGGAGAATTATTACAAGAAGTTAAACTGAAAATATAAATTTATTTTCCTAGATTTTATTACCTTCGCTATTTGTTCTGTATTAAAACTTTCAAGATATTAAAATAAAACAAATCATAACATTTTCGAGATAATTCTATTTGTACAATTCTTTATACAAAATCAATTAAAATTTTAATTATTAATATGTTTTACATTCTTTGATATAATCTAATTAATAAAGGCTGACATTTTATAAAGAATTTCTATTACAAATTCGCAGATTGTTTTTTGGTATTTAAAAAATTTTCAGAATGAATTCAGACACATGATAATGTATTTCTGCGAATAAAATTATTTCTCATTACGTCATTTTAGCTAAATTTAAAAAAAAAATAAAGATGAAGTCTAAACATAAAATAATTCCTCTATACCAGAGATTCCCTAAATGTGTGTCGTACTAACTTAGGGTTTCATGATTGTTCATGTTTATAGCTGCAATTTGCTACTACCAAGGGTGTAATTCTGTCAAATGATGACGGCCATATTGGAGACTGATAGTCATGTTGAAGACTGGAGCAATACACATGGGAAGAATTGAATTGCAGAGGATTAAACGATTATACATAAGAATAAATGACAAAGAAAGATTAAGAAATGATAGATGAGCTTGTAGAGGGAAAAGCTATATTAAAATTAATGGCAAACTCAATTCATACAAAAATATATCGATTTTGATTGACAACCAAAATGAAGACTGAGTATTGATTTACTCCTCCCTAGGAGTTAGGCACAAGGCCAGTTTTTATCTTACTCCCACAAGTAAGATGTGTCCCAAGGTCGGGTCGGGAAAGTGGGGTTTGAAAAGCCAGCGCCCGAGAGGTGAGCACTCTGGCCATTAAAAAATGCCTGGGCAGCCCCATCGGCATTCCCCGGTAGGGGCGCCTCAGACAGTAAGAAATAGACTTACTCCTCCCCAAAGAAGGGAGGCGAAGCCTGGGAGGGTGGACCTCCTAGAACTGCACAGGACAGACCCATAGATCGGCATAAATCAAGCCCCGAAGGCCAAGACAATACCAGTTTATGGGGTGTAGTATCCATCGGAACAGATACTACACTTTGATCTTAGCCAAAAGGCCAAAATGAAGACTGAGTAGTTATTGAGTGTCCGGTGTTCCTTAGAATGTTTC
Organism: Sepiola atlantica; assembly: GCA_963556195.1. NCBI lineage: Eukaryota > Metazoa > Mollusca > Cephalopoda > Sepiida > Sepiolidae > Sepiola > Sepiola atlantica. Next base: position 42,183,287 of record OY744521.1, on the reverse strand, counting down.
TTCTTCTTCTTCCTCTTCTTCTTCTTCTTCTTCTTCATCTTCCTTTTCTTCTTCTTCTTCTTCTTCTTCTTCTTCTTCTTCATCATCATCATCATCATCATCATCATCATCATCATCATCATCATCATCATCATCATCAGTTGACATCTCTTTTATATACTAGCATTTGTTGGACGGATTTTAGAAATTGACTTCCAAACAAACCTATCTTTGGTCAGGACTTTATTTATCCTTCTTTCTCTGAAGTCCATCCTTATCACTTCCTCTAATGTTTACCTTGGCTTACTCCTGCAAACTGACCTTTCTACTCCAACTGTTCTACATCTACCACCCCAAGAACTCTCATCCATTCTTTCAACATGCCCATACTATCGAAGTCTCCTCTTGTGCACACATCTCCATATACTTTCCAGATTTAATCTTCCTCTGAAGTCATCATATCTAAGCCTGTCTTAAAGGCTCACATTGCACACCCATCGTATCATTCTCATATAATTTCCAAGTGAAGAAAATATTTAGTCTGTACACTGTAGACATCTAAAAAAATAGTTTTCTTTCTAATGAGTCACCACTTACTAAGGCTAAAAGCCACTCGAGAATAAGGGTTAATGTGATGGATGGATTGTTAGTTTAATGATGAAGAATATAATGAGAGGATTGAAAATGATTTATGGAATGAACAAAGTTTGATTACTTATGAGGACGGTTTATGACAAGAATTTGCTGACATTGGATTTGAAGACGGCCATGTTCTAGTCTGTAGGGAAGCAGTCTCGTGGTAACGTGTTCCACAGATTGGAAGTTCTTGGAAAGAAACTCTGTTTGTGGAATTTCCGTCTGATGCTAGGCACATCAAGGAAGAAAGGAAATTTTTTTTCGGTTGTTATTGAAAGACAAGTTCTTGCTGTGAATGTCATGCGAAGAGGAAACATAGATTAGAGGTTAGCCGAGCATTTTCCATGGAAAAAGCAATAGATAGGAGATTAGCTAGCAACGTTTCTTCTGTGAGAAAGGAGCTTTAGAGAAGAGATCATCCCCCACTAGATTACTAAAACGATTTTGTACTCTGTCAATACAAGAAAGAGTGCTCAAAGTGGCATATTCGTTCTGCTGTCGTTGCATGAGTTTATGTGTTCACATGTTGTGATAGTTTCTTGTGTTTGGTTACGCGCCTCCAGCCACAGGTTATGGTTGGTTTTAGTGACATGCTCCTGTGCGTCAAGTCTGAAAGCAACTGGAAAGTGAGAGAGGCTGGAAACTGGACAATTTGGTTTTATATTAAGTGTGAAATATTGTAAAAATTCTATTTGACATATCTAGAGGAGTATATTTTCTGCGCTTCTGATTGGCTGAAAGAAGATGTTGCTTATCTTATCCAATCAAGAGTTTTTTTTAAACAACATTTGTTAGCTGCTGCTGCTACTTCTTAGACCAAGGAGGATTATGGAATGGTTGCAGAGCCAAGGTTGAAACATCATGAATTTGAACACTCAGATCTTTACCCAAGTTACAAATCTCATGATGAACTAAAATTATTATTCCCATCATATCCAATCACAATGTCAATGCTATTATTTAATGCCCATTTCTTAAATCTTGCCATTTCGACTGAAGTTGTAGAATACATCGATTGCACCTCTGTGGTTTAGGGGAGTTACTCCGTGTTGTATTCTCGGTGACTGCCTGCCGACTAAATTCAATCATTTTAGATATGTCCAAGCATCTGTATAAAAGTCTCTGTCTGGCTGTTAGTTTGTCTGTCATACTTAAGTGTGAAACAACATTTTCGTTGGTCTGTCACACCTAAGTTCAAAATAGTATTTGTATTGCTAAATGTGCAGATGTAATGGGTACATATTAAGAATATGTGTTATTGTTTTAACAACGTGCACGTATGGAGAAATCAACAGATTTCCTTCGCAAAAAGTTGAGTCTCTTCTTTTGTGCAAATTGAAATATTTACGTTATTTATTTTGGGGATCAACCAGAAAACACAGTTTATTAAACATGAAAGCGTTCGTTTAAAGCCTCTTTGTCATCATAAAAACGAAAACACATAGTGACAAGATCAGTTGTTAGTTGACCGTTTCGAGCCCTCTAGTAAGCTGATATCACATACTGTACATCTCAGAGGCTACTACTACAAATACACACAGTGCAAGAAACACATACTCACACACTTCTTCGACCAGCATCAACAGCCCTTCCCCCTAAAGTCAAATCCTTCCTCACCGTGTTAGAGATAATAGCAATGTGGTAGTGTCAGAGCTATCTGGAACTTAACTTCCTGGCAGGGCCATCAACGGTGAACCGGTCTGGTACCCAGCAGTATTAGGGTCGCAACCCAACTAATAGGGATCTGGTTAAAATCCAGGAGAAGTCAGCATCAGGATCCGTCATCCTCTGGTCGTTTAGCCTCCGTGTATGACGAGCAATGACATAGCAAGTGCGGAATCGCAAATCAATGGAGTGTGGCAACGTGGCGTCTGCACATGTGCAACTGTCATTCTATTGTGTGTTCTGGGCTAAATCTTCCCCGACTTCGTATGCAATTGCTGAGGCTTGCTGCTCTCAGTGTCTAGGATAAAGATCTGCAACTTTGCAGGTCTGACGATAGCTGTGACCAACGATGAGGACTTCATGCAAACCATACAATCCTGAGGCACAATCTTAGTAGGCTCTAGGCAGAGGTTCAACTTGCCTAACAAAAACAATCAACAGCACCACTCAGCTTGTCAACATAGTGAGACGACATCATCATCCAAGCTTTTCAATTCAGAAAGCGATTCAATCGTCATAGTAACACAAAAACCCTGATGCGATAGCCTTTTGCAGCATCTCTTTGGTGATGAAACCAGCCGCAAAACTATTATTAAACTGTTGCAGTTAAAAAGAAACTACTCTTTCTCCTGTTAGAGGCATTCAAAAGAAATTGACTCATATTCATTCAAAGTTTTATATTAATCAAATCTTCAATGTTTGTTCATCTTACACATTTATCCTCTACACACATGGCTATAAGTGCCACAGAATCGAACAGACTTAACTGTGCTTGAACTTAGTGTGCCGTTTCCACAGACTAGGTCCCCTTGTGCTCTGCTGTTGATTGCATTTGTCTCATTTTCCTTTAAAAATTAAAAGCAAAAAAGACAGGAAGCGTATAGCTGGCTCTTTAATTTGCACCTACCTTCTAACAAAAAAAAAAACAGCCTCGAAATACGTAAGGGAGAAAGTAAGGTGAGATTGAGTGAGAACAGATTTAAAATATTCCATCAAGAAAACAGATTTTTGCTCCAGCATTTTTATACTTTTCTTTCTGTATTAGCACCATGCTTATTCTTTTTTTTTATTAACAAACTTCACAACAGAAACGTAAAAGTATTTTTTTTTTTACTTCTTTTGGTAATGTAAAAGAATCCTTAGACATGAAATGACAGGAAAAGCGATGTGATTTACAGATTTTTCAGAACCACTGCTGGATCGCATGTATATCTAACATATAAAGTTATCTTGTCAGAGTTTCAAAGTCAGACCTAAATATAAATCCATCTGACATATCGTTATTTGATTCGGGCTAGCCTATTTTTTTCGTTTTTCCTTCCACTATGTCAGTAGCATTAATATATTTTATTTTGCGTCAGTGTTTTCTTAAAATACTTATCCGGCTAAGAAAACTGCTACAGTTGAGACATTTTACTTTACTCACCTGAACAGAATAAAGGAAATGAGGTGTTATCACAAGAAAAACAAAGTGAAGGTGTTAATTCAACATTTTATTATGACTTCCACTATTTACAAGCGTGTTAGAACACCGAGTCAGCCTAAACCGAAAATAACCACTATTTTTTTGTGGCTTATTTCCCCTGTGAACATGTGTCCAGTGTTTTGCCAGTCTGCATACGTTCTGCATGTACGTACATTACATCTCCCCGTTCTATGATCCAATTAATGGAAGAAGGATGGTCTGTGTAAACTGCCCTTATGACCCCTTTTATGACCGAGGATTATTTTGCCTGTGTGGCCAATTTTTAAAGAAAAGGAAAAAAGAGCTTCCAAATTCATTTTTTAATTTATATTTTTGTTTATTTTGTAGCTCAGTAAATGTTCATGTTTTTAGTTAGGACTAAAACGATTTGGTAGCCTTATTTTATGACCAGTTCATTGTGGCAGGGGCGGTTATGTCAACATTGGGGCAGGCTGCTCATGTAGACTTGTTCCCTCCCGGAATGCTGCATCTAAAGGCATGTTTATTTTTGCCTCCCTGGGTTCTAGTTTGTTTCCAATCAGGGGTTGTGACACTGGCCCAGTGATACAGGGATGAGATCTGACTTGATCCTGGTGACGACGAGCAACCCGGTCATCTTCCAGTCTAATAAAAAAGAATAAGGTTGATACTCTTTCCACAGCATAACCGGCCAACCTCATGGGCCCAAAACCAAGTTCTTGCTTGGTCTTTATCAAATGAGCGCATCTGAGCAGATGTGTCATGGTGGTCTTCTTGACTATGTTACACACTTGTCGAAGTGGCAGGCCTCATTCGGTCCAGATTAGCATGTAATATTTGCTTCACCAATAACTCTGCCTCAGTAGTTCTTGTAGTTGTGTGTGGTGTTGTCCGGTATGTCAGCAAAAATGTGATATCTTTGTTTCTAGAGTTCCTCCTGACATCCTCTTTAATCACTTCTTGACTAATCCAACTGAACGTTCAGCTAGACCATTTGATGCCTAATGATGTGGACTTACAAATTTGTGTCTGATGCTGTTTCGTTTTGTGATCTCTGCAAACTCTGAACTGATGAAACGGGAACCATTTTCACTGACCAGAATGTGTGTGAGACCATGGGTCGCAAAACAGCACCTCGATCGTTCGATTATGGTGGTTGATGTAGCTGTGCTTGTTGTGTGTAAATCGATCCATTTTGAATGTGCGCATATGATGACTAGCAAGCTTTGGCCATTATAATCCGCATAGTCAACAGTAACATGAGACCAAGGTTCTGCTGGCCACTCCTAGGGGTTTCGTGGTGCCTTAGCAGGTGAGCCTCTGGAATATTGGCACGGGTAGAAGTTGTTAACCCTATTTTCGACATTGGCATCTATATCAGGCCACTACACATAGTTATGGGCAAGGATCTTCATTTTAACCATGCCAGGGTGGCATTGGTGAAACTCATCGAAAACTTGTTCTCTAAGACGGTGGGTAATTACCATGTGCGACCCCCACAGTAGGCACCCTCCTTCAACACTCAGATCATTTTTTCGGGCATGGAATAGCAAATACGCAGAATTCTGTGGAAGATCGTTCATTCTCAATTGCACAGCTTAGACAACCTTCGAAAGAACAGGATCCTTGCAGGTGTGTGTGTATGTCGATTGAGTCAACCATAAAGTATATCGTTTTTCAAGCTTTTCTTAATTTAGCAATATATTTTATTAGTTTAATATATATAAAGATTTATTGAATACTGTTTCGTATCTTAATTAATAAATAAATTCATAATTTTATTATTCATTATTGTTATATACATAACACATTTTATTTTTAATCTTTTAATTTTTTATCTCCACATTTGAAATTCTTTATTTTTTAATTTTACTTATATTTTACATTTAATACATGTATTTCTCTAACTTTATATTGATAGCGTTTTTTTGTGGGTTTTTTTGAAAGGCTGTTATATATTTTACAATTTAAAAAATATTTTCAATATTTAAAATTTTCTTTAGGAAATTCTAAGCATTTATTTATCTTTTCATCATTTGGTGTTTCTTTCTTTCTTACTTTTTTTCTTTATTTCTTTTTCTTTTTCTCTTTATAATTAACTGAACTCTGAACTAACCCTATCACATTCAAATTAATTGTCAAAGAAAGACTTACCGAGGTATGATGCATTTTTATATATATTTATTAATTTTTAAATACATTTAATGTTAAATACTTTTACTTTTTATTAAAACCCAGTATCCTTTACATCATGATGCCTTTGTAGATTCATCATTACGAAGACTTACATGAATTTTTTGCTTCTTTCAGAACCTAAAACCACTGTAATTCTTTTCAAATAAATAATATTTATCAATTTATTGGTTTTCTCTTTCTGATGATAGGATTTTTTTTTAAATCCATAGGTTAAAGGACTTTTTATGAACTATTCTTTGTTGTAATATTTGAATATAATAAACTTGTAAAGTATGTAACTTAACATTTGTTTTATTATTACCTTCTTTCCTATATATATATATATATATATATATATATATATATATATATATGAAGAGTTCGAATGCAAAACGCGATAAACGCCATTTTTTAAATCATGAAACTGTCCCTACAAAAAGTATTGCATTTAAGCACTCAACGACACCCCAAAACTATGTGTTACATAATATGATACCGAAATAATTTATCTTTGATTTCAATTAAAATTAGTTTTAATTCGAAGTCTAGATTTAATATATTCGTATTTTTATTGTTTACGGTCTCAATTTAAACGTATTGGATTTATCGCGTTTTGCGTTCGAACTCTTAGGGTAGTGCAGTATTAGTGCAGTTCCAACGAGAGAAAAGTATGTATGTAAAGGAGTAAGTCTACCAACATTTGTAAAATGTTTTTTTCAACATTTATTTATCATTTTGTTATTTTATCATTTTATCATTTTATATAACGCGCTTCAAGCGTGGTGCGCTCTATGGATGCACATATCTGACAAGAGTGCACCACGCTTGAAACGTGTTATATAAAATGATAAAATAACAAAAAGATAAATAAATGTTGAAAAAAACTTTATACAAATGTTGGTAGCCTTACTCCTTTACATATATATATATATATATATATATATATAGCAACCCACATACTCCACCTTAACCCCACACAAACCCCCCACATATTTAAAAATGAATCATTACATTTAACCCCCCATTATACACTACTTCAAAACACATTACAAACCCTTACCCACCCACCCAAATTTACCACCCAACCCCACCCCCAACAAGTCTCGATGAACCAATATATAACCACCCCACTAAACCATCAATAACATCAAATCTCTAAGTATTACCTATAATTCTCAGCCTCAAAAACCTCTCAGTCATACTACTAATTCTACCATAATCATCTCCCACCTAAACCCATAACTGTGATAGCTATTAACTCTGATATCACTTAGATTAATCTAATATCAATTACTTAATCCTTCGATTACTATCTTGAACACTTAATTATTGACTGGTGCTTAGTCTTTATTATTGGTAGTAGAACTATAAAAGCTTACCATCACTTGTAAACCTATTGGCTTTATTATTGTTATTATTGTTGTTTTTATTAATACTAAAGATAGTAACACTATTAAACTTCTTTTATATAGTAATTTTACTAGTATTAATTTTAGTATAATATAATTACAATTAACAAATATTATCACAACAAAATTCACTACTGTTACTGAGCTCATTATAAAAGCCATAAATAATTATATTGAAATAGAATGCATAAATAGCAATTAATACCCTAAATTAAAATTATCAAACATTTTTATCTACACGATAACCACCTATTACAACAGAAAGGACAGTTATAACTTTATAATTTTATTCTTATTATTAAATTAAACCCACCCTGCCCTCTGCCCCGGTTGGAATTGATGGTCACGATGGCCCAGACACTAAATATCACCCCATGCAACTTCCTGAAATATCACCTGTTGCCCCCCCCTCCCCCTTTCCTCGCTAAAGGCTGAGCCCCGTCTTCGTCCCCCCTCCCTCTTATGCATCTTCAATTTCCGGTTGGGGTTGAATTTAAAATTTTAGGCATTTAAATTCCATTGACGCCTGAAGAATTGGCGTTCATTATGAACGCTAATGAAACAATATATATTTTGTAGCAATAATGGAATAATAAAATCACCAACAAAAATATATTTTGCTCTGAATTTTCATTGAGCTCTCTCATAAACCCGGTTTCAACTTCCTTCGGATTTATACCCCCTGGATAGTTGTAACAAGTTAATTATATATATATATATATATATATATATATATATATATATATATATATATATAATAAAATTGTAGTTCTTGTCTGTTTGTTTGTTCTTGAACTAATCCTAGGGTTTTGGTGATAGACCCTCATAACCGTATATATTCTGAAACTACAGTACAATAATGCGCCAAACATCCATAAAAAGAAAATACAACTTTATACTTGATTTTATTTGATTTATAGCTTGAAAATAATAAAAATTCAAAAAATAAGAAAATAAATGCTTACATGGTGTTCAGGGCTTGGAGCTGGAGTACACATCGGCTCTCAATCGTTCTTGCGAAATACCGGATGCGCCTCATGGATGTTAGAGACAATAAATTTTCTGAAAATTATTTCAATAAATATCACTTTACTTACACCCCGTTTTACCCAATCAATACTGCATACATCCTTGAGTCCCACCCGAAAAATTGAATTTTACAAATTGTAAAACATAAGAATAGAAAAGGTAATATGGTGTTATGAGCTAGATACAAAAGAACAATCCTGATACAATCCCTGGAATTGCTGGGTCTTCTTTATATTATAAAGTTGTAGATCTTGTCTGTTTGCTCATAAACTCTCCTAGCTGTTTTGAGATAGATCCGTCATAACCGTATATATGCTGAAGTGGTGGGAGGAGTAGAATATGAGAAAATAATTTATTAAACACAGAAGACTCATAATCTGAAGGCTCTGAGTTCAATCCCTGTAGATAGTAGTAATTTTCCAATTTGTCATCAATCAGAAGAAAAAAAATACATTCAAGTAAGCAATAGCCGAGAAGAAACTGGTGATGTAAATAGTACACCGTTTGAATGTAAATAAATTTTATTGTGATATAAAAATGTTGCCTATTTTTTCAATGGTTCATTTATTTGTTACAAAAAAATGTAAAATTTTAACAGAACGACTACTACTACTACTACTAAAATACTACTACTAATACTAATTATAAGAAGAATAAGAAGAAAAAATTTAGAACACTATAATCTGACACCCTTCAAGATACATTGGCACCAAGATCTTTTTGTACCACAGACAGTCTGAGAAGATTGAAAGACAGAAAGGATAACACCATCCAGATCTCGACTGTAAGAGTATGGAGAATACTTGAATCCTGAGGAGACTTATTAATACGCAGTTTCTAGAGAAAGCCACCATCTGTTTGTTAAAGGCTTTATATATTTGTTAAAAAATGTAATATTTCTCAGTCATTTTTGACAAAATAGATACTTTAGCATATATATATATATATATATATATATAGTCTAAAGAAGCTTTGAGTCATTTTAAACAAAATTTGAAAATAAAAGAAAAAAAAAGAAGGAAAATGCAGTTTAAATTCCCAGAGAAACTAACTAAATCCAAGATGTCGCCGACTTAGCATTCGTTGGAAAATTCATAAATTAAAAAGGGGGGGGGGGGTTCAAATATCTAACAGTGAAACAAAAACAGGGGACCTTAACTTAAGAGTAAAATATTAAAACGGGGATCATCAGCTGTTTACCATGTAACTGTTTCGGAGATTTAAAAACAGGACAGTTATGATATTCATGGCTCTCCAATTGTGCTGATCAAACGACCATTTCCCCAATAATCAAGTGTAGAAATAATTCAGCTTAAATACATAAATAAATAATAATAATAATAATAATAATAATATATTACCCTTAAGACTACCGTGTGATATGGTAATTTGCATATCAAATAACATTTATTATAATAATAATAATAATACTATCTAAATACTACACCCAAGAGCCATTCTGCAATATGGTAGCTAGCTATAAAATTATACAAGAATAAAAGTTGCATTAGAAAAAAGAAAAAAAAGCTTAAGTACCTTAGTAAGTATATATATATATATATATATATATATATATATATATATATATATATATATTTGGAAAATGAAATTAGAATAATCAAAAACATTAATTAAATATCCATCTACGTTTCACCTTTATTAAAAGATTTCATCAGGACCGGAGATTGAAGAAAAAGAACAAATACAGCAACAAGTACCAAAGTCAGAAAAAATATTTGTCAGACTTTCGGACTTGTTGCTGTATTTATTCTTTTTCTTCAATTTCCCGTCCTGATGAAACCTTCTAATAAAGCTGAAACGTAGATGGATATTTAATTAATGTTTTTGGTATTCCTTATTTTATTTTTCATTACGTCGGAACATTTTCCATTCTTTATCATATATATATATATATATATATATATATGCATCGTTCCTTTCATTAAAAAAAAACGTAGAATGCTCTCAGATGTTAAGGCGCCGATAAAGTGTTAAAATTATCACAGTTTATTCGCTATTTAAAATAGGCCGTGTGGTTAAGGCGTCGGATTTGAGTTGCAAAATACTCGTAATCCGGGGTTTCGAATCGCATGACCGGTAGTGAATAATCATATCTCTATGCTGATGAGCCCAGATTATTAAGGACGAAATGTATATGTACATAGATAATAAACAATAACAAATATTTATTATTATTATTATATATATATATATAGTTGAATCCTTGCAACTTTTAAGTGAAATGCAGAATAAAAATTTCAAATATCTTAAATGCTGTCTCATTTGCATTTTGTTCATTTCGCAATTTTTTGTTCTTTTATTCGCCTGAAACAAAGCATATTGCCACTCAAGTGTAAGGGGTTACTGTGATAAGGGTCAGATCTATAGAGGTAACCTGGGTGTAGAGTTTAGAAGCAAGATATGTCTCACATAATATTTAAATTTCTGCATGTTGGTATAGTCGAGGAAACAGGGTGCATGGAGGGAATTCCAAAAGCAAGTAGTCCGAGGAAAAATACTATACGAGTAGAAAATCTTCCTGTATCTAGGAACCTGTACAGTGACGGGGTGGAATTTGGCTGCTAGTTGGATGGGTCAGGGGTATTTTCGTTGACAGAATATAAGTGCAGTAAGTTAATCGGAGCACATTCTGTAGAAGTAATTTTAAAATAAGCACAGGGATGCAACTCTGCAGTGATCCGACAAGAGTTTGAGCTTGACAGAAAGTGCTAACCTATTAGGTTAGAAACACACCACCACCTTCACTCTATTTCCATAATGAGACGTTTTATTTTTTCCCTTCTTTTTATGCTCTTGAAACTTTTTCTTTTTTATTCTTTTTTAAACTTCCAGTCTGAAACGTTTTCTTTCTTCTTATTTTTAAAAATTTAACCGATTGAAGTGTTATTTTATATGAATATTAGTGCAAACACTAGCAAAGCATAATTTTTTGCTAAGTAGAATATATTCTCTGTCATTTTTTAGGGAGAGTGTACACTCGTCTTAGAATAATATAGGTATGTTTTTTCCTTCCATCTGTATGTAATGCAAAGTAATTCTTTTTCGTAACAATGATTTTTTTATTATTTTACTATATACATAATACCAACTCTTTCCTCAATACGGAGGGAACAGCTGTTTCGAAATCCGATTCCTCTCTCTTGTGTTTCGGAAAAAAGAGAAAGATTTTCTCAGCTTATCTGCTACATTTCTCGACCAACTTTCTGTTTGTGACGCACTATCTGGTACATATCTCTAATTCTAATCTTTTAACTTCTAATGAAATTTTCTACTTTCTCCTTACTCTAGACTTATGTGGAAAATTCAATTTTTAACATTATTTTTACACACCTGCTGCCCACCGTTGTTTCCATTTAGATGTTAGTCACAAGATTTTATACCAAAGATGAAACTGATGCAACTGACATCAGTTTTATCTGGTAATATGCATCTTGTAAGTATCATCTTGTCATTTACATCTGATTAACAAGTGACAAACATTAGTTAAATCCCACGAGTGTAAGGATAGGAATATAAAACTGAGATAAAGTATTGACAAATTTCTCTCTTCGTTCTTAATTCAGATAAAGTTAGATTTCAACATTTCAAAGCAAGAGAAGAGAGAAGTTATTGTATGATTGGATGATACAATGTTTCTTTTATATTTCTCCTCGATTTTACAATTGTTTACAAGACAGATTTTTAAAAACTAGATCTATTAACCATTTCTTTTTGCTAATAGAATAATATATAAGTTGAGAAATCAGATAAAGAACAGCAATAGCATAGAATATTTTAAGATGGAATTTAAAGAATTTAGAAATAATAGTAACAAAAGAAATTAAGACGGTAGTTTTGGGGACTATCGGATGAAATATTTAACAAAATTAAAAAAAGAAATACTTTGTCTACCCTACATCCCAATCCTATAAAATTATGTCTATCCCAATTCACGCGATATATTGTGATTTGGCGAAAACCAAAATCACGTGATCAGCGTGGTTAACCAGTTTGTGACTTACCACCAACAAGGCAAGATGTGATCCGGCGTTATCTGCCAGGCCAATTGCAAAGAATCTACGAACTTCGGGAAAAGGTCATTTCGCCTTGTCATTATATAATCAACCCCATGTATAAAGAATGTTCTGTTGTTCCTGTAAATCAACCTGATATATATATATATATATATATATATATATATATATATATATATTATCTTTAGTTCATGTATCTCATTTAATCCATCGACATTCATCATCTAAAACCTAAAATTACATCCAATCGTGAGGCCTCAATTTGGGAGCTTTGGGGGATGTGGAGCCAACCCTTAGTTCTAATTACTCCCATGTAGTACCTGTCCCATCTATGGATTAAATACAATCTGTCTTGGGTATGACCTAATATTACATCTAGTGGTGAGGCCCCAATTTGAGAGCTTTGGAGAGTTGGCATTATCCCCATTTGCAGTGGTAGTACCTATCAGTACAAACCAAGTCACATTTCTTCTAAATACCAGCTATCTATAAAGGACAGAGGAAGTGGTATAGTGTAGTGGTTACATGTGCGGACTGTTGGCTCAGCATGCATGGTTCAAGTTCTGCTGAGGCTACTGCATTATTTTCACTAATATTCTTGGGAAAGGCGTGAGAACACTAATAAAAATTAACAAAGAAAAGTGTTTTTTTAATGCTACTGGGCCACCACTTACGAGATTAAGAGTTAATGAGATTGTCAGTTTGAAGATACACAATACTATGAGAGGAATAAAAACAATGAACGGAATGGACAAAGTATGATTATTTACGAAGACGGTTTGACAAGTTTACGTGGACTTTGGACTTGTAAATTACCAAGTTGTAATCTGCAGAGAGCATTTCCGTAGTAATATGTTTCACAGATGGGAAGTTCTTGGGAAGAAAATCTCTTCATGGATATTCTGTTTGATTTTTAGGTACAGAAAGGAAGAAATTATGTACAAGATCGGCTTCAAATTCAAATAAAATAAAATAGAAAAGAATATATATTTTTCAACCAGAGCTAAAAATATTTCCACCAAAAGCATAAAATGAATTCCTAATTTTTTTTATATCAAGCCACTGGGAGCCTCTTCTCACACTATAAAAGAAATAAGCCCATTATATAAGAAATAGGCATAGCTTCTCTGCAGTCCAGTAGTCAATCACTCATAACTGCAAGAAAATATGATGACGTTCAGCAGTTTGAACAACACACACATTCCTTGCATCAAATAAACACAACATAAAATCACTCATGAGGGAAAAATACACACAAGCTGACCTATTTATACTCACACAATCAGCTGACACTTGTTGAGTTTATTTCAACTCGAATATTCTGGACTCAACTTTATTGTTGTATAAACTTTTAAACCCTCCTTACCTTCTGATGTTTGTAAATAAATGTTTAGGGTAGACTAAACGTTCAAGCCTTGGTTGTGCAATTAGTCCAGAAATAACACTAGTCATTCTCTGCTTATCCTGGTATTGTTTCTAATCATCCGACACCTTAGACCGATAGACTCAGACAATACCTGTTTCAGAGATGTGCGGTTGTGGACTGTGCCACCCTTGCTTCACTACAGACACCCTGACAAGGTGTATCCATTGTCTACTGAGACTGAAAGGAGGCCTTTATAAAGGAGAGATAAGCCGCTGAGCTACCATAAGCCACAAGCACTTCCACAGAATGTGCTCAGATGAATTTACTGCATTTGTAAGCCTTCCACATAAATGACCCCGGCAAACAAAACTCGCAGCAAAATTACACCCCTTCGCTATAGAGGTCCCCAGATGCCGGAAAAATTTATACTCTAGTAGCCTCTTTTTCTCGGACCACTTGCCTTTGGAATTCCCTCCCTGTTCCTTTTTTCCCCCGACTGTACCAATTTAAGTGTAATGTGAACAAACATCTTGCTAGGATGTTCCTTATAAATGTGGCCCTTAATCACAGTAACCCCTTGCGTCTAAGGTGCAATATGCTATGTTTGGAGTGAATTAAAGTAATAAAAAAAAATTTCAATAAAAACTATCTCTTCGTACATCTCACACAATCTAATATGCAAACATCTCCTTTTTCTGTACAAACTCTAACTAAAACAACACCATTGCATTATTATTGGTCGACAACGTAACACTTATATAATGTTATTATTTGGCTAAAATAACAAAAACAAAATGCTGTAAATTCCCAAAACAAATTATGCATTATCATTCGCTTTTGTATAAAAATGTCTTCGTTTTCCTTTTTATATCGTGGGTTTAGCACACGTGATTTTATCACAAAAACACTTTAATTATAATAACTAAGGTTCCCCACCAGCTTCCCAGATAAAAGATTGCCTGTTCAACATGCAAACCGTGTCGTTTACAACTAATTTACACAGCGGGGAAAACAAGGCTGAAATGAAATGACGTGTCCAATGGAATTCTCCCAGTCACCATGGAACATACAATAGCATTTACCGATAGGGCCAGCCACTTATTAACAAACTAGCTAGCTTTGTCAACTTGCTATCGCTTTGCAAAATTTGCTACTTAAACCAACATTTCAAATAATAAACATTTCATTCATAAGCTTTCTGTAAACATAAGACAAAAAACTTGCATTTATTCATATAAATAGATAAATATGAACATTTTAGTAATTTTGATACAAAATTATTTATCTTTTAAATAAAACCGCAAATAAATGGAAAGAAAGAAGAAATCAATTCGTCTGAGCGATGATGTGTGGAGGGGGGGGGGGCTCTTTTTTAACTTATAATTTAGAAACAGAAGTCTTCCTGAAGAAAAGGCCAGAAAAGAATATTTAAACACAAATGCAAACCGTTTGTCCACGGGATCAAAACAATCAGCGAATTTAAAAACAATAATAAAAAAAATGTGACCTCACTAACGAAAGCAAGATACATATATATATATATATATATATATATATATATATATATATATATTTTTTTTTTTGTTTGTTTTGTTTTGTTATTGTTTTTACTAGTGATAGGGCACAGGTGTGTTTACTGGTGTGTTTCTAAAGAATATGCAGAGGACTGCATCCATTCGCCCATAATCGGACATGTCATCAATTTCATATATATAATTTTAATTAATCTTTTCTAAATTAATTTTTGCATGTATAATAGGAAGACATGGACACGTGTTTCTTGCTATGAGCTGTGATCAGTATGACTAGCCGGGCAAAGATCGAACCCTCGATGTAAAAAATGTTTAGTGTTTTACCACAGGACCAGAATATCCTGCCACATTTTACCGCCTATGACGTAACGTAGATTTTTTGTTTTGTTATTGTTTTTACATCGAGGGTTCGATCCCTGCCTGGGTAGTCATGCTGATGACGGCTCATAGCCAGAAACATGTGTCCATATCTTCCTTTTATGTATACAAAAAATAATTTATAAAATATTAATTAATCAATATATATATATATATATTATGTATATATATATATATAGAAAGAGAGAGAGAGAGAGAGAAAGAGAGAGGGAGAGACACTGAGAGAGATCAGTCACCATCTCCCCTTTCTCTATTAACTTTTCTTGCTTATGCTTCGTCGGTATATCTATTTCTAGCTATCGATGTTACTTTAATTTAAATTACCTCCCTTGAAAATTAATCAACAAATATTTTCAGAAAGGTTTTAGTAATTCATCCTTTTTTTTTACTAAATCACTTTAATTTAATTATTGTTAATATCGACAAAACTATTGCATATATATATATATATATATATATAGGGAAATAGGACAATAAAATTACAGCAAACATTAATTTATTAAGAACTTTAAAAAAAAATAATAATGCAAATAGCTGTTTTTCCTCTGTACTATATATACGGTATTTCAAAATATATTTAAATAACAGTAAGGGTTTTTATGGTAATATAAGAGTGATAAATGAAAAAACTTTAGCCTCTCTTAATTTAGATGCAAGCTTCACTAAGACCATTGGTAAAGGTATCAATCATGAACGCTTCCCTTAGTTATGACTGAAATAGTAGGTTAGACTAGTTTGTCAAACCTTGGTAGAGCAACTAATCTAGGAGTAAGAAAACTCCTAATTACCATCGTATATCACAGCATTTCTTCTGAAGAACTTGGTTTTCTCTTTACCACTGGACGTAAGCATTTCCGGGACAGAAGTAGTTAGTAATCTGTAATGATAACAACAACACATTATCGGTTTGGGTTTTAATATTTTCTTAGTTTTTATCTTTCTTTAAATACATCTACAAAGTTGCAATTGTGTAGGGGGGGGGGGAGAAGAAATCCTTCGAAAACATGTCTCACACAAAAAAACAAAGAGAAAAAGAGAGTAGCTAATCTTTCTTTTTAATGCGTCTCACTAACCCATGACACTTTTGCAAAGCGACTATAGGCCGTCTGTGTCTCTCTTTGTAGTAGTCCGAAATGTGTTATAACAGCAACACATTATCATTTTGGGTTTTAATATTTTTCTTAGTTTTATTATTCTTCTACAGAGGATTAAACATTATGAGTCCCCCCTCCCCTAAAAAAAAAACGCCCTCCGTCGAGAGGAGGGAATAATTCCTTCAAAAATACATCTGCTTCGTATTACAAATAAAACCAAAGAAAGAGTCATTTTTTTTGCCCCGTCTCACTATTCTATGTCACTTCCAGAAAATGATTTCCTGTTTGCTCGGTCATGACACATTTCTCGGCTCCATAACTCCCATTTGCTAACCTTGTTTTGCGTAACTTACTTATGGCATTAAATATTGTCACAAATTATAAACTCCCATAATGTCTCACAAGCTCATCTCTTATGCTTTTCAGGTTGTAATTATTTTATTTAAACAAAAAAGTATTTGTGACTTTCATTTTTGCTAAAGCAGAGCATGTTCTACCTATCTGTGAACCTGGCCCCAACCCGGAACTCATGCCTGCTTGAGGGTTGGATGAGGGCTTGAAAGAGATTGTTTCAACATTTCTGGAGATCTTATAAATATTATTTTGTACCCATAATTAAAAAGTAGTAAAAAATTATACGATCGTTTTGAACAGTAACAACATATTAAAGAAAAAAGAAAAACGTTACTGCGTATATATTTATTTACTCCTCTGCAGGAGTTAGGCACAAGGCCAGTTTTATCTTACTCCCACAAGTAAGATGTGACCACAGCTTGGGTCGAGTAAGTGGGGTTAAAAACCAGCGCTCGAGAGGTGAGCACTCTGGCCATTTAAAAATTGCCTGGGCAGCCCCGTCGGCATTCCCCGGTAGGGGCGCCTCAAGCAGTAAGCAATAAACTTACTCCTCCCCAAAGAGGGGAGGCGAAGCCTGGGAGGGTGGACCTCCTAGAACTGCACAGGACAAACCCACAGACAGGTGGAATCAAGTCCCGAAGGACAAGACGACACCCGTCTATAGGGGTGCAGTATCCATCGGAACAGATACTACACTTACTTCCTGTTAATCTGGCTCAAATTTAAATTCCATCAAGCTTTCAGTGTGTTGAAAATCACTATGATATTAAATTTTAAAGTGTTTTCTTTATAAAATATAATTTATTGAATAAATGCTGAATTGTTTTAATGTACTAACGGGTCACCGCTTATGAAGATCCAAAGATCAATCGAGGATAAGGGTTAATGTCAGGTGGACGACAAGACAACAATGTGAAGATTGGTAACGATGGTTGAAACTGTGCCGAATTTGATTATTTAAGATGACGGTTAAACAAGAATTTGTTAACAGTGGACTTGAAAGCGATCATGTTGTAATCAGCTGGGAAACAACCCCATGGTATTATGTTCCATAGACGGGTAGTTCTTGGATAGAAACATTACACATTAGCTTATGTTGTTAAAATTTGATAATTCTCTGAGTTTTTCATTTTTTTTTTTTGATAGGTGTAGTTTCCCAATGTTGCCATCTTGTACAATAGCTTAGGAGAGGGGACAAATGCACAAGTTTCTAGAAATGCACAAGTTTCTAGAAATGCACAAGTTTCTAGAAATAGTGCTGGATAAAGTGTTCAGTATTCTAACTTCTATAGCACTACTTTCACTAACCTTTACGTGGCCCATCCTGTGAGTACCTGATTAAAAGGAATCGGAGAAACCAATCCTAACAACAGATTCAATCAGGTTAAAAAAGAATGAACATGCTGATTCATACGGAAAAAGAAGATTCACCATTTTCTTCTTGGATATTGTTTAGTAAAATTCTTTGGCGTGATTGAATAGAAAATTAAAATGTACTGCCCCGTACAGGTATTGAACTAGCAGCCTTCAGATGATGAGACTTTTGTGTTTAATAATGCCCTTCCTCTATTCCTCTCCTCATCCTGATCGCGTTCGATTGTCACCTGTCACAGCATGTTCAACGGTGATTCGACAGACAGAAACAGATAGATGCACACACATCTTGTTGTTATGCTTATTATTGATTATCGTATTGTCTTTGGAAAGTTTGAATAATATATTTCTCCAGGGTAAAAATCATATGCGCATGTTTTTTTCTGGACAAAAGATGCACCAAAAAGCAGCAATTCTCCTTACGGCATGCAAATGGCCAGTAGCATTCTTGATGTTATAAAACCAAAAGAAAGAAAAGTCAAGTCAAAGACTGTAAAATCATAAAGTTTTGACTTTATCTTTTCTAAAACTTTACATGCAATCACAAAAAGGTATTGGTATGTCTTTTGGCTTATGTTTAGATGTTTTGGATGACTATGTTTGTGGTTCAGATCAAATATCCAGCAAAATTAACTTGAAGAACTCTTGACATAACAAGTGTGTTATTGTAGGAGAACAATTTAATTTCTACTGCTTATACTACTACTACTACTACTACTACTACTACTACTACTACTACTAATAATAATAATAATAATAATAATCATGCAAACAGGCAAACTGGTTCAAGCTAGAAAACCAGACATGATAATAGTCTACAAGAAGGAAAAAACTTTCCAAATGATAAATCTTGCCATCCCAGCATATTACAAGCTGAAACTAAAGGATGTAGAAAAACATGGAGCTTGCCAGAGAGCTGAAGTAAATATAGAACATGAAGAAATCTACAAAAATACCAATAATTGAAGGAGCACTAGGAATAGTTCTGAAAAATCTGGGAAAAGTACTCAAAGAAATTGACACCATAGAAAGCGTGGCACTTAGGAAAACAGCCGAAATATTCAGAAAAATCTTTGAGTGTGGAAACCAACTCGCATAGCCAGGTGACACCGACCAACCACAATTAAGTTGAAATAGAAAAGCACCTGATAAATAAACTATAAATAGAACATTAATAAGATGAACCCAAAGGAACTGAGACTGCCAGGGTAGATATATAAGAAAAATTCGATAATGCGACATGCACTTTAATGCCCCCCCCCCCTCCGAAGAAAATACAGAAAAACAAACAAGGTTGCACCATTTCGGTTGATGTTGTCGAAAATAGTTGTGAAGGGTTTGATAGGATGTAAGTTCTATGAGAGTAAACATCACACAGACCTTGACTGGAGAGTTCTGGAATCTTGAGGGGACATAGTGTAACTCAAATTCTAGTGAAATACACTGGCTATTATCAGGAAGAACTCAATGATAAACGGTTGTTATGATAATGCCAAGTGTTTGCAATGGTAGCCGAAAATAAACGAAAGTACTGGAGATCTGAAAAGACTTGTTGTCACTCGGGAAACACCACCTGTTTTTGCAACTGAGTGCCTATTTGCTCATGACTTGTGTGAAAACTCTCAGGGAGTAAGAAATAATTAAAAAAATGATGTGTTTAAGGCCAGGTAAAACGCTTTTTAGTCTTGGTGGCCAATCACCTCCAGATGGTTTCTCAACAAAGATACTGGTCTTCATCACCTCACTGGGTTGGTATCAGGAAGGGAATCCAACCTAAAAAATCTTGCCTCAATAAAGGAAATGACTTCCAAAGAAACCTGAGCAGTGATAAGTTTTTTGATGATGATTATCATTATTATTATTATTATTATTATTATTATTATTATTATTATTACTACTACTACTACTCACTAGGAATTATCAAACAGGTCACAGGGATTTTGGTGGCAATAAGCCTCCCCACGGCCCCAGCACTCTCCGCAATCTTCCAGTGGAGGTCTGGTTTGTGCTGCCCCTCCTTGGGCTTCTCATCCTCCTTGAACCATTACACATATTTTGTGTGGTGTCAGCCTAAGCCGGCAACATTTTCTTTTTTTGGAGAGGTGGGGAGCTTATGATGTGATATTACTTGCAGTTTCTGTTCCTTGGTTCGTGATGTGGTGTTTTTTATGTGCTTTAGTTTACTTCCTGTGGTAAATTCCATGTAGCTTATGCGGGTTGGTTTCTGCATTCGAGGATTTTCCTTAAGATTGCAGCTGTTTCGATTATTGCCGTCTTTTGTATGGTTTCGATGGTCCCTTTGATTCCAATTTCTCACAGTCTTTTCTCCAAGCTTTTTGGGACTGTTCCTAGTGCTCCTACGATTATTGGTATTATACTGACTTTCTTCATGATCCATATTCCTTTCAGTTCTCTGGCTAGTTCCGTGTATTAGCTTTGTTTTTCCGTCTCTTTGATCGTCATTCTGTGGTATGCTGGAATGGTGAAGTCTACGATTTTGCAAGATTTTTCCTTCTTGTCGATTATTATAACATCCCGTCTCCTTGCTTGTATGAGTTTGTCTGTTTGTACATCCATATCCCAGAGGATTTTGTGTTTTTCGGTTTCCAGTACTGTTTCCGGTTTATGTTTGTACCATTTGTCTGCGTATTCAAAATTCAATTGTTTGCTTTCCCCACGCAATAATTATTATTATTATTATTATTAATAATAGGAAGACTACAGGGAATATCCACCAGATAAATACCTCATACACCCCCCCCCTCCAACCAATGCTAGAATAAGCCATTCATGCACGGCAAAAACAATAACTTCCTATAAATTAGCATAGTGCGACTTTTTTTGACTGGCTTGATTCTGTTGTTGGCATTAGTTTCCCGATTCTTTCTAGAATCCGGCATTTACATTAGGGACTACATTACATTAGGGACTACATTACATTAGGGACTACATTACATTAGGGACTACATTACATTACATTAGGGACTACATTACATTACATTAGGGACTACATTTACATTAGGGACTACATTTACATTAGGGACTACATTTACATTAGGGACTACATTACATTAGAGACTACATTACATTACATTAGGGACTACATTACATTACATTAGGGACTACATTTACATTAGGGACTACATTTACATTAGGGACTACATTTACATTAGGGACTACATTTACATTAGGGACTACATTACATTACATTAGGGACTACATTTACATTAGGGACTACATTACATTACATTAGGGACTACATTTACATTAGGGACTACATTACATTAGGGACTACATTACATTACATTAGGGACTACATTTACATTAGGGATTACATCACATTAGGGACTACATTTACATTACGGACTACATTACATTACATTACATTAGGGACTACATTTACATTAGGGACTACATTACATTACATGAGGGATTACATTACATTACATTAGGGACTACATTACATTACATGAGGGATTACATTACATTACATTAGGGACTACATTACATTACATTAGGGACTACATTTACATTAGGGACTACATTTACATTAGGGACTACATTTACATTAGGGACTACATTTACATTAGGGACTACATTACATTTACATTAGGGACTACATTACATTACATTAGGGACTACATTTACATTAGGGACTACATGGAGGTTGCAAACTGCCATAATTGAAAGTGATTTTATGGAACTGATAGGATTCAAAATTGGCACACCCAGGTCGTCAGACTGCACATCATTATCAACTTCAGAAGAGCCACCTTCTAATGCAAGGTAATTTAAAGGTTTGCTGAAAAAAAAGTAATCCTTTTTCTATCATTATCAAAGCAAATCACAGACTGTAAAATTACAAATTCTGGCTATATCTTTGGTGAGATTTTACATACAATAACACAAAGGTATTTGTATTTCTTTTGGTTTTTGGTTAGACATTTTGAACTTTTTAAATTGGAGTAAAAATTTGTGTGTAGCAAAACTAAGTAAATCATAATCAGATTAAAACGGGGAAAATAAAAGACGGTATAGAATCGTCTTCATTTAAAGATGGAATAAATAAAAGAAAAAGTGATAATTTTGGCAGCAGCCATTAGTAGGAAAAAATCAAATCAAATAGTTTCTAAAGTTTTTCTTTTCCACTTGTAATTGATGTATAAACAAACCGCATCTCACGAAAATGTTTCTCTATTAGAAAATGTCACTGTTACATCTTTGCTTAATTGGAAAACCAAATGCGAAAAGTACAAGGACGGATATTCTTCAGATGCGTCCATTCAGTCTGCGCGTTCAGCGATGACAATGTTATTTCAAATTTTAAACATGACAGATGAACTAAAATACGATTAGAAATTTAATCATTACAGAGCGACGAAAATGCTATTTGAAATATGGGTACTTTGTTAAATAAGGACCCACACTAACTTTAACCATGACTCTAACCCTAACCCTAACCCTAGTGCAAACCCCTACCCTGGCCCCCACCCTGATCATAACCATAACTCTAACCCTTACGACGGGGTCAAAGTTAGCATGGGTCCTAATGTAAATAAGCACCGAAATATGAGTGTGACTGACCGATGAAAAATGCTATTTCAAATTTAAACATGACTGACAATCGAAAATGTGAAAATAGAAGAACGGATGGATATTCTTAAGATGCATCAATTCAGTCTGTGCGTTTAATGATCATAATTCTATTTCAAACTGAAGACTGACAAACCGACGAAAATTCTATTTAAAATTCAAGCATGACAGACCAATGAAAATACTATTTAAAATTTAAGCATGACAGATCAATGACTGCTATTTCAAATTTAAACGTAACAGACTGATGAAAATGCTATTTCAAATTTAAACGTGACAGACTGATGAAAATGCTATTTCAAATTTAAACATAACAGACTGATGAAAATGCTATTTCAAATTTAAACGTGACAGATCAATGACAATGCTATTTCAAATTTAAACGTAACAGACTGATGAAAATGCTATTTCAAATTTAAACGTGACAGACTGATGAAAATGCTATTTTAAATTTAAACGTGACAGATCAATGACAATGCTATGTAAAATTTAAACGTAACAGACTGATGAAAATGCTATTTTAAATTTAAACGTGACAGATCAATGACAATGCTATTTAAAATTTAAACGTAACAGACTGATGAAAATGCTATTTCAAATTTAAACGTGACAGACTGATGAAAATGCTATTTAAAATTTAAACATGTCAGACTGAGAAAAATGCTATTTCAAATATAAGTATGAGAGACTGACGAAAATACTATTACACATATGATAGGCCGACTGATAGACAGAGCCTATTATAGAAATAATTGTACATATCTAAACTAAGATGTGCCTATTTAATCTACGTGTTTATCGATGAAAATGCTTTTTTAAACTGAAGCATGAAAAACAGACAAAACCTCACAAAGAATTGCATAGATATGTCTATATAGAACTTGTAGAGGTGATCTTTTGATAAGAAATGACAAATTTACCAACACACTTACACATATACATATAAAGTAATTTCGATCTGAGAGTAGATCTGTAGATCTACTATAGACAATTTTATCGAGGCTCAATTTAAATTTCTGTTTTGTTATTAAGACTTTCCGTACTATTGAGATTGTTCTTATCTCAACAATAATCGATTTGGAATATTAAATAATAGCAAAAATATTTAATCCGATCCTTTTTTTTTTGATCACGTCCATTTTTTTACCTAAAATAAAGAGAAAGTGGCGTGTAGCAGGAACCTTGTGTATCCACAGGCTTTGATGTAACTCCATATATACTTTAAGAGTGAGACGTTGATGCGAACTGATAATTAATGTTTCTACTGTACCTCCAGGGAACAGGGTTTGTTTGGTTTAACAAACGAAACCGACACAATCTTTATGCTTCCCAAAATCCAACATCTGATTCAAATACTGGGAGGTAGTAACTGGGTTTTATTTTACTTCAGTGTAAAGTCTCAGAAATCAAGAGGGCCCCTTCCTGGGGCTAACACTTTATCTCTATATGAGATACATAGATATCTGAGTGTGCAACTAAAGTTCTCCTTTACCTCTCAAACGTTGAGTTTGTAAAGAAGTGAAGAACATGAATTTTTCTTTTCCCCAATTGACCAGTTAACAATGTTATAATATATCTTTCTTGTGATCTCTTGGTCTTACCGGATTCCAGGACAAGGATTGATCTAGTCTGGTGGAGTATCCAACTAAGTGCTGTTACTTGAGATAACATCACTAGGAGAAGGTGCACCATTCCTTGTATGAGCCAGTGTATAGCCGTGTCAAGGGGATCTTATTTGGGCTGCGAATACTATGTTATTTTGAAAATTTGGTCAGGTTTTACTTGTAGGGTGAAGTATCCTCATGTCAGGTTGTTGTTTTACATTAAAGGTCACTGCTTATCAAGGCCCAAAGGCCACTTGAGGATAAGGGTTAAAGAGTTTGACTGGTTGATAGGGGTTAAAGAATTTGACTGGTAAATGGTGAAACAACATCGCATTCACCGGCATGATGGTTGTAGCAGGGCAGAAATTGATTATTTACGAGGACGGTTCAACAAGAACTTGTTTACATTGGACTTGAAGACGACTATATTGTAGTCAGTAGGGAAACAGACTCGCGGCACTGTGTTCCACAGACGGGCAGTTCTAGGAAAGAAGCTCTGCCCATGGAAGTTTCGTTTCGTCTTGGGCACACAGAGGGAGAAAGGGAAATCATTGACAATGGTAGTAGCTAGTTGGGTTCTTACTGTGAATGTTTTACAAGAGGGGGGGGGCATAGATTTGAGCTCAGTCGAGTACCTACCATTAAAATAACGGTAGAGCAAAGAAAGACTAGCAACATCTCTTCTGTGAGAGAGTGACCGTAAGGAAGAGAAGAGGACATCCCCCACTAGATTTCAAAGTCGATTTTGGACTCTGTCAAGGCAGGAAAGAGTGCTCTGAGCAGTACCTCCCCATGTGTGGCAGCAGTACCTCCCCATCTTGGGACGTATTAGACTGTTGTACAGGTAGAGGATGGCATCGAGCGTGAGATACCTTCTAGAGTGGTAGAATGATTCCAGAGGTTTTAGCAACAAATTTAATGGAAGTCCTTCATTTACAGTCTGAAGAGAAGGTCAGTCCCAGGAGATTATAAAAGCAGTGGGCTACCTTAAGGGGAGAGCCGTTTATTTCAACTGAGACAAACTGGGGATCAGAGCGTTGGTGGAGAAAGGAGAGAACTTTAGTATATATATATATATATATATATATATATATACACTAGAAAAATATGACTTGTTGGATCAACTATTTAGCTCGGTTAAGTTGTTTGAATCAGAAAAAAGTAAGTTTTCAAAGCCAGTTAAATATAAAAAATATAAAGATAAAATTCAAATTCCTTATGCTGGCTATATTTCCCTTTCTTTTTCTTTCCACCCTCTCTTTTTGTATTTCCCTCTACAGCTAGCTACGGATTAAATAATATTATTACTTGTGGTGTTATTCCCCTTTTTTATAATGTACCATTTCAAACTTTTTATTCCTTTCTTTCTCCATTGCATTCAAGTCAATAAATACAGAGGGAGAGAGAGAGGGTGTCAAGTTGCATGCAGTTAGAAAAGGTGGAAGTGATAGATATAAAGTTAGTAACAGGTAGGTAGTGACTGTGTAAAGACAGGGAGTTAGAAGGACGACATGAATAGTATACGAAATCATTCAAAATAAACTTATTTATGTTAGTAAGCGGACATTTTTATAAGCAGCAGTCAGAAAGTGTTCTACATAAAGGAACGTTGCATTATAGCCAAGGTTGACGGCTGTCCAATCAGGAGTCATATATATATATATATATATATATATATATATATATATATATATATATATCAGGCACTCCTGTTTACTTATGTTCTCAGCCCTTAAGCCCATTTTACTGTTTTTCTTTTTTTTTGGAAATCATGTAATTTTCAATTTTCAAATAATAAGTAAATATAAATAAAGTAAAAGGTATTTGCTGTTTATGGAAGGCCAGCACAAGCAGAGACCCCACAATATTATTGTAACACACCCCTCACCCTCAATACAAAATTAATACCACCATTGGATTCCCTGTAAAAGTTACCTCATGAAAATTGGTTTGATCTTGGTATAGGGATACTGTTTAAATTGTACCCTTGGACAGACAAACACCAAAAATCTAGTATAGATGTGTGTATAAAAAGAGAAAAAAATCATCTGTCTGGCATAGAATTGTTTTGGATAGAGATAAAATCACTTCTAACAATAGATGCTAAGATTAATTTGATAAATGCTATGAAAGTTTGAAAATAGTATAAAAAAATGATGAATTAAAATAAGTTGAACTTAGTTGTTGATTTTCAAGTGTTCAATATAAAAAAAATAGAAAGTCTTCATTACTTTTTTTTACAGATTAAGTCAAATTTCTGCGTACAGATTTAAAAAATTAAACTATTTGTTGTTAAAAGTTATTTACTATTTTTGTTATAAAACAAAATGGCTTCTCTTTGTTGTTTGTTACTTTTGTTTATAATTAACTAGAGCTTTTAGTTTGAAAACAATTAAAAAAATGTTCATCCATTGTTTTTTTATCAAATATTTCCTACTTATGAGGTTTTGATATGAAATTTTCAAATGAGATTAAAGTTTATTGGTGAGAGGTAACATTTCCCAAATCACCATTTCCTATTCTATTAGCATTAGTTTATCTGTTATGCACTGACAGTGAGTTTATGTAATGAGAGAATAAAAAGTAAATGTAGAAACATTACTAAAAACGACAAGAACAGCAAAAAGCTGCCATAGACGGTGTTTTGAATCTTTGAATCCTTGTGTCTTCTTATAGAACCCAGGGTCAGACGGTCCAAGAGGTGGGGGTTGGTTTGCGTCCCAAGAGAGAAGTTTTGGATTGAGATAAGTCAAATAACTGTGCCATTCCAAAGACAAAAAGAGGAAGAAAGTAGTGGGCGTTGTCTTTTATAAAATTCAGTCAGATACTCAGCTCGCATGAGAAATGGCCTCTGATTGGGCAAACCAGAAACGAAGTTAAATATTTGCACCAACCAGAGCCCAGCTTAGAAATCAAGCATAGATTCAAATACCACTCATGGCGGCTTCTTGTTGCCGTTTGTAGTAATGCTGCTACAAATATACTCAGAAACAATAATTCTTTTAAACAGCTGGCCGGCATTGTGTTTTCGACAAAAACAGTGCTTATCTTGTGAGATGTTGTAGGTAGCCGGATCAATAGGTCGTGGAGTCTCTCTATAATAGTAGCAGTAGTGGTAAAAATGTGATCTTTTTTTCTCTTTGTAGCTGTGATAATGGAAGCAATTTAAAAGAACAACAATTCCATTATTTGCTCTGGGCTGCATATTATTTTCTTGTTAATTTATTTCAATTTTTAAAGCAAGTTAATCTTCTTGGCCATCCTCAGTAGGGTGCTGGAAGAGCTTCAAAAAAGATGTCCGGTTCGACGTTGAACATGCAAGAGACAGGATCTGTCTGGATTCTTTGCCACATCAACTACTTGCTATGATGTAATTTCCTGTATGCATCATCTTAACCTCTAACTTAACCTCGAATAGACAATTCTTTTTTCTTACTTAATCTAACCTTATGTGAAAAATTCCGTTTTTAACACACCCACAACAAAATATTGTTACAATAATAATAACATTTTATATACAAACTATAAAGATGTTAATACAACAAAGATATCATATGAAAGATAATGCACCTGTTGTCACAATATACTAGCAGTAAATGATAGATAAAAGGGGGTACAAATCACAGAGAAAGTTTAATTGAGAGCCCAGACAAATGCGGCCGTCTCTAAGAATGGCTTACATTAAATAGAAAGAGGGGAATCTCGTTTTCAAGTAATTATCACACAATTAACTCGTCTTCTATTGTCAAAGCCAATTATCTCCCGAATGGAGACAAGTGTACCCTACAGTACTATTAACTTTTCTCTAAAGATAGGCAAGCCAGAAATATTTTAATGGTCTGAATTCTGAATTTGTATATTGCTGTTGCTATTTTAATAAAATATATGTGAAATATATTTATTTAAATAAATAATAGATAGTTAAGAAATTAAACTGCAAATAATTTATCCTTATCCTAAATTAGCCCATTACTGGAGGGATGGTGTTTGTTTGTATTTTTTATTGTTAAGCTTTGTAATGTTAAAAATTCGATATTCTTGTTTATTCATCATTGGTATTATTTTTTTATATCATACCCAGTAACGCTGGGAAACCCTGCTAATTATAAAATAAACCAGTGCATACATTGATCTTTGAATTTCCACATTGAAGAAGAAAAAAATAGATCCTATACTATAAAGACAAAAAACATTTTTAAAGATTGTGAAAGAAAACTTGAGATTTTTTTATGATTTTAGTTTTGCTTAATAAAATATCAATAAAAGTATAAAGGAGGATTTATGTTCATTACATTCGATATGGTTGTTGTAAAAGATGTTCTCTCTCATCGTCTATAGCATAAGAAAGTTGCATATCAAAGTGTGTGTAGGTATGGATAGGAAAAAAATAATAAGCAAAAAAGAACTATACAGAACTTAACATAAAATCATGTTTCTTTTAGATTCGGTACTTCGTTTAAATTATGAAAGTTTGTCAAGAAAAACATTTATTGAACAAAGTCAATTCAGATATACAAAAAGTTGAAAGTAATGAAAAAGCAGGATGGCTAAAGTAATGGAATTTGTTAAGATGGGAGGGCAATGAGGTCAGTAGTAGGTAGACCATTGGATATGTCATTAAAGATGATTGGTGGATGAGATTAGGTAGTACGAAAGTATGTCGAGAAAGGGTGTGTTTATTAACAATGGGTGAAACAAAAGAAGGAAAGAAGGAATGTTATGGTGGGTGGTAGGGTAGTTTGTGGAATTCGGGATTGTCAGAGGATATTCTAGATTAGGCAGTGGGAAAGTTAAAGGATGTGGGTACAAGAAGAAGGGGAAATAGGAAAAAAGGAAAACAAAAGAAGAAAAAGAAGAGGATAATAATTGAGGCGAGTGGAGAGTAATGGGAGTAGGAATTTGGAAGAGCTGAGGTTTATAGTAAAGATGTGTAAAAATCTGAATCTTAACAGTAATTATATCATTAGAAAGGACATAAACAACAATTTCTCCTCATCTGAATAACCCAGATATTCTTCTCTCTGCTAGATATTAATGCTCAATTAATTCTGTTCAGCAAATAGTTTAAAATAGGTAATTCTGTAATTTGCTGGATATATGATGTCAAAATCTCTGGTAGTCGCCATTGTATCTCACTACCAACAATTTAATACACAACTGTGTTCTAAGGCGATGCAGACTGCATTGGTGTGGACATGTAAACCATAGTGGTTGGTAGATCCATGAAACTCTCAAAGTTGTGGTGTAATATAATTATTTGTCCTTAATATAAAAATATATTAAGTATTTGTTGCCGGACTGTGAAGGGCCGGAAGGAAAACACAAACTCGGAGTTTAGAGAAAACAAGTATATTAAAAAAAAGTATAATACAACAGAGAACAAGAGTGGTTGTACGTCAGTCCTGACTGCCAGTATAGACTGGTGAGTGTCCAACCGTGAGAGGCAGGTGCTCCCAGTATTTATGGTGAGTGGAAGAGTCCAGGTAAGGTACCATAACACCCCCTCCCAAGCCTTACCTCCTCAGGAGTCACAGTATCGTTTTTTTTATTGCCACTAGACTTCTGATTTTGGAGCACATCTTTAAACTTTGAAAAAAATCTCTTTTTTGCTTCAACATTCAACTTCAAGACAAGTCATCTTATCTTTCATAGTCTTTAGCTCTTCTAAGACATCTTTTAGTTACACCTTTAGCGATTCCAGCTCTGGAACCATAAGTTCACTCTCTTTAACCATCAACTGGTTATCCAAAAAAAATGACTTGATTTCTTTCAGTTTGGTGTTAGCTATTTTCAGTGTAAATGTTGTGTCCTTATGTGCTTTAATTTCTGCAGACAATTTATTTTGAGTCCATTTCATACGATTTTTAATGGTTGAAAAAAATCCTTCTTTCGTTTTTCTAACTCGGTCGTCAGAACCTTTTTTTGGGGAGAGAAAAGAAAATATCATGTATTCCCTTCTTGTTAAAAATTAACACGGTGCAGAAATAGCAATAAAAAAAATGACTGACCTTTTTTCTTTCACGTGTTTTTTCTATTCTTTTTGGTCTGTCGGTAAAGCCAATTTCTAGAACTAGAACGTTGTCGGGTGAATCTACCGTTGATTTCTCCACGTTTGTCCTTTTATAAGGTTCTCAAACAAACCCTTAGTATACTTCGTTATCGGTCGTGGCGTCCATTTTAAGGTTCTCAAAAATCCCTTACGTTACCTCGTCGCCAATTATTGTGGGCCTGTAAAGGGCTCGGAAGGAAAACACGAACTCAGAGTTTAGAGAAAACAAGTATATTGACAAAAGTATTATACAACAGAGAATAAGAGGGATTGTAAGTAAGTCTTGACTGCCAGTATACACTGAAGAGTGTTCAACCCTGACAGACAAGTGCTCCCAGTATTTATGGTGAGTAGAAGAGGTCAAGTAGTTCGTATTAGTAAGGTACCATAACAGTATTCTTGTAATGTTATCTGAATGGCCAACAAACGAGTATAAGAGGGTTTATTACTGTAAGTCTACAGCGCAATAGGTAGTTACACATTGGGTAATTTGCTTGGAATGTATACAAAGAACGGCCCAGGTGTACTTGTATTACCGTCGGGCTGCTTGAGGCCTGCACCATCGCCATTGATATGCTACTCAGGATGGTTCATTGTATAAGGAAGGAGGTATCAGTACTTTTTCTACAACAAATATGTTATCTGGTATTTTATATAGTTACTAACAGTGTCAAGCATCTTATTAAGTATCATTTAATGAGATACATAATATCAATACTATATTAAATATGTTATTTGGTTGCAAAGAAATAGTATAAAGCAGGGGCGGGAAACCTTTTCAGAGTGAGGGCCAGATGAGACTTTTAGAAGGAGGTCGCGGGCCGGAGTGAAAAACGAAATCTCAGAATTACTATATTTTGTTTACATGAATAAATTGTACAAAAATTGCATTGAACACTCTACAAATCTGATATTTTTTCTCAGGAGACTTCTGTATATGATGTTATAAAAGGCGCTGACGAAGAGCCATTGTGGAATCATAAAAAACAATGACAGGGGGAAGTAGCAAGTTGATCCAGCATTCGTTTTAACACACCTCACACCTGTTTTATGCCCTTTCCTCGTCTCTCGTTTCTTCTTTGCCTCTCTCCTTCCCTTTTTCTATTTTTATCTCAGGCCAAGGATTTGAAATTAATAGTTAAAGAAAAATGAAACATACATGCATCATCGTTCGCTGATGTTTATACATTTTTATCCCACTGTAAATCTTAATTGAAACCTACATTTACGTCTATGTCACAAAATGATATGAGTTTTACTGGGAGGTCCACGGGCCGGATTGCAATAATAAAGCCTAGCAGGGTGGTGGGCCGGACGCTAAGCCTTGGCGGGCCGGAGGTTGCCTGCCCCTGGTATAAAGTGTCTCATACAATATCATATGCGAATGAAAGAAACCGATGAATCTGTTACAATAGGTATTGTTTTGATATTAAATAACTAAAATATACGAAGTGTCTCATTAATATGATCACCTATAATGACATTTAATGAGAGACGTATTATAAATAATATATTAAACCAGCTGCCCCTAACCTTATGTTACCCGGGAGTTTTTTTAATTTCTTTTTTTTAATAGGATTTTGAAAGTTAAATTTAATTATTACAGTATCGTTTCGTTATAAAATTATTAATAGAACCAAATTGTTGTAAAACTATAATTATTTGTTGTTATGGTAATGTATTTATAGAATTCTTGGATGTAAATAGCTTCTAAAACTTGCAATCTTTTAATACACAATGATTTGCTTTTCTACTTGACAGTTTAAACACTTCCAAATTCCTTGTAAATTTCCAAGGTTCATGACGTAATTCACTCTTTTTATCAACTATGAAAAAAGATTAAAATAGCTGACTTATTTATGAAGAAACCGAAATGCATTATGGTGAATTTCATTTTATAATTGAATAATTATTTTAAATATGATTTTTTAGATTTCGTTTTATTTTATTTCATGCATTATTTGATTTCAATAAATATTCGGTTAATAGTAAATAATAATAATAATAATAATAATAATAATGATAATAATGATCGGATACAGAACAAAGAATAAACCACCTGATGTACATGGATGACCTTAAACTGTTTGCAAAAAACAAAAAAGAACTGGAAAAGCTGATAAACACAACCAGGATATTCAGCCAGGATATCCAAATGGAGTTTGGAATAGAAAAATGTGCACTGCTAGAGATCAAAAAAGGAAAACTGGAGACGACAGAAGGTATAGAACTCCCCAACCAAGAGGAGATGAGGGCGCTAGGAGAACAAGACAGCTACAAATACCTGGGAGTTCTGGAAGCAGACACAATCAAATATACAGAAATGAAAGAGAAGATCGGAAAAGAATATCTACGAAGAACAAGGAAACTCTTAGAAACTAAACTATATAGCAGAAACCTAGTAAAAGGGATAAACACATGGGCTGTATCACTAATAAGATACTCTGGACCATTCATAGGCTGGACCAAAGAAGAACTCAGGCACCTTGCCCAAAGAACTAGAAAACTAATGACTATGCACAATGCATTGCACCCAAAAGACGACACGGACAGACTCTACGTGAAAAGAAATGAAGGAGGTAGAGGACTGGTAAGTATAGAAGACTGTGTGGAAGACACCAAAAAAGAGATGGAGAAATATGTAACCCAGAACACGGAAAGACTGATCACCACAGCAAGAGACACCAGCCCAACAAACAACCCCGGAAGTACTGAACCCAGAAACAAAAAGACAAGAAAGGAAAAGTGGGAAGAAAAACAACTACATGGACGCTTTATAAGACTCACAAGCGATGAAGCCAATGAAAACAGCTGGGCATGGCTAAGAAAAGGACACCTGAACAGAGAAACGGAATCTCTGCTGACGGCCGCACAGAACAATGCGATGAGGACGAACTTTATTAAAGCAAAGATAGATAAAACCCAGGAAAACAGCAAATGCCGACTGTGTGGACAAAGAGACGAAACGATAAATCATATAATAAGTGAATGCAGCAAGCTAGCACAAAGGGAATACAAGAACAGACATGACAGCATGGGGAAAGAAGTACACCGGGAAATGTGCAAACAACTGAATTTCGAATATGCAAAAAAACGGTACAAACACAAACCAGAAACTGTACTAGAAAACGAAAAACACAAAATCGTATGGGATATGAATGTACAAACAGACAAACCCATAACAGCAAGGAGACCGGATATGATAATAATCAACAAGAAAGAAAAATCCTGCAAAATCGTGGACTTTGCCGTTCCAGCAACCACAGAGTGAAGATCAAAGAGACGGAAAAGAGAAGCAAATATACTGAACTTGCCAGAGAATTGAAAGGAATATGGAACATGAAGAAAGTCAGTATAACACCAATAATCATAGGAGCACTAGGAACAGTCCCCAAAAACATGGAGAAAAGACTAGGAGAAATCGGAATCAAAGGGATAACTGAGACCATACAAAGGACAGTAATGATCAAAACAGCTACAATCCTGAGAAATGTCCTCGAATGCGGAAACCAACCCACATAAGCAACGAGTGGAGAACAAAACAACAGAACCGGGGAAAATACAACCGCACGAATGAGGCGCAAGCATAGGCTGACGCCACAAAAATTATGGACAGAGGGTCGAGGAGGGAAAGCGCAAACCAGACCTCCACTGGAAGAGCGCGGACAGCTCTGGGACCTTGGGAAGGCTTGTTGCCACTCGGGCCCCAGAGGGGACCAATGGCCCTTATCAGCGGGAAATCGTTGGTAGGTGGCTGTTGCGATTACCGCAAGGTCATCAGCGGTGATGAACGAAAAGAGGTGGAGCATACTGGAGGCCTGAGGAGACTTGTTGTCACTCGGACTCCAGGGAATACCACAGGTTGTCGGCAGTGGGCGACCACTGACGATGACCAGTGTGATAACTCCTAGTGAGTAAATAATAATAATGAACAGAGATAGCAAGAAACACCATAAGCTCACCCCCACCCCCATCCCACAAAAAAAATAAAAAATAAATAAAAAATAATCAGCTCCCCTCAAAAATAAATAAATAAATAAATAATAAATAATCAGCCCCCCCCCCAAAAAAAAAAATAAAATAAATAGATAAATTAAAGTAATCAGCTCCCCCCCCCCCAAAAAAAAATATTTAAGAAAAAGAAAAAAGGAAAACATGGCACCAGCCTAGGCTGACACCACACAAAATATTTGCATAGGGTCAAGGAGGATGAGAAGACCGAGGAGGGACAGCACAAACCAGACCTCCACTGGAAGTGCAGAGACTGCTGGGACCTCGGGGAGGCTTATTGCCACCCAAACCCCAGAGAAGACCAATGGTCCTTACCAGCGAGAAATCAATGGTAAACGGCTGTTGTGATACTGCAAATTTATTTGCAGTGGCTGTCGAAGGGAGGTGGATGGTACTGGAAATCTGGGGAGACTTGTTGTCACTCAGACTCCAGGGAATACCACCGGTTGTCGGTGAGCAATCACTGATGACCTGTGTGAGAACTCCTGGTGAGTAAATAATAATGATAATAATAATCCAATGTGTACTTATCAAAATTAGTGAAATGGAGGTAGCAGTGGGTAATGAAGTGGACTGACGCCATGCGTCTGTCAAGTTCCATAGCACCGCTTTCGCTAATGGATGTTGGCATCCTTCACATTGTCTCCTTTAAATAGCTGATTCTCGAAAGAAATAGGGGGATGCCAACAACAGAATCAAACCACCAGTTAAAACATGCTGACGCATACACATTTTATTTTTACACATGAAGTTGTCTAATGATTTTATTAATCTAGACATTAGCAAAGAAATTCAATTGATTTATTTTTGAAACATGTCTTGACATTAACTTTCCAGATCGAGGAGAAATATTAGAAACCTTCCCCACTAAGATTAAAGATTTCGGCAGTCAAACTCCAAGGGATTTCACTGATCCAGTTCCCCTAATCCAGAGTCACTTATCGCTCTGGCTTATTTCTCCAAAAGTCAGCTTATTTCAATCCAACCTGATCATTTAAACTCATTAATTAAATTCCTAAGCTATTAATTAAATCAGGCAAAATTGGTTTTCAATTTGGTAAATGCGAATAGGCGATTAACTTAAAACCCACCCGAAAACATTGAATTATTTTCTAGTAACCAATTACTGTGATTAATTTCATAACATAACTGCAAGAGATTTATCTGAGAGAAATGCCTTTAGCAATTTGATGTACAACGAATCATCAGCAAAAGATATCAATAAAACGCTTGCCCTAAATGCTAAATAAATGAAAGGAAGTTTGGAATTTTATCTTTTCTTCTTATGTTCTTGGTTGTGTTATGAATATAAGTATTTCTATGAATTCTTAAATGCATAGAAATGTCCTCTCAATTAATAAATGAAATGTATTTAAATGCAATGAAAATACTTAATACAGGGTGACTTCAAATAAATGCAACCCATGGAATTGTTAGGATAAGAGATTAACTCAAAGCTCTGTACTGAGTAGAGATCCTAAATGAGAACTAATAGTAAGGAATGGATTTACCGTTAATAAAATATAAACAAAACGCAAACATAACATCATACATAACATTAATAAACATAATTCTTACAGTTAGCGGCAGTTTTCTACCTTATAGGTAGGATAGAGCTATCTGAATAACTCAGATATTCTTCTCTCTGCTGGATATTAAGGCCAAGATGCTTAACAAAGAAATGCAACCTATGAAATCGTTAATAAAATTCACAATCCATTTTGTAATCCAAATCTTATCTCATTGGCCATTAGGTTCCTAGCTTATGCTTATGCTTCTCGTCAACGTTTTTCAAAAGCATGTAATTTTTCAAATCTAACCCGATTGATACTTAATTCTTATCTCTGTTCTATTCAAGCTCACTTAATATACAGGGTGATTTCCCATAAATGCCATCCATGGAATCATTAATAAAATTCACAATCCTTTTTGCAATACAACCGTATCTGATGGAAGTGAACCATTGCCTGACTTGTCAACTACGTTTCAGTCATGAATGTTCAACAGCTTTTTTCATTGCCGTTCAATGAGAAGCACACCTGAATACGACGTGCAAAGCATATACATTTTAATAAATAAAAGTTTTGAAAGTAGATACATTGTATGTAATATCGAATTCTGCTTTGCATATGTCATATCTAATGGCTAAATCTTTGGATTTGGAGTCTGTAGTTAAATGAGGACATAAAGTAATGGTAACATTTAATTTGGTATAAATAAACTTCAGTCGATGCTGAACTTGTCCACCAAGTTTCAATAATGAAAGATCAGAATAGTAGTCCAAATAATACAAATAATACATGCTTCAACATTATTATATTAATATATTTTTGTTATTAATACCCTAACATTGTTTATATGATGAGTATTTAGCTAGTTGAAAAAATATTGTTATCTTTGAGACAGAATGAAGACGAAAACCATTCTGAGTTTTTAATTTACCATTGTTTGATTTTTGGCATCAGGCTCTGTTTGGAAATTTGAAGAATTTCTTGTGAAATGTCAAGGATATTTCATATAAAATGAACAATCAGATTGTACGAATTGTATTGGTTTTTACTCATTGAATTTGCATTTCCGAAAAAAAAAGATAGAACGATTGATTTTAAGTAAACCAAATTTGTTCCGAAGCATCAAAAGATTAAATTGAACTTCGGCTGATAATGTAAGAATCAAAATGTCTTTCTTTGGACAGTTTTACAGCTTTTATTGACAAATATTACAGAAGTTTAAAACTTACAAAAAGACAAAAATAAAGTTTTTCAATTTAAAGTCTGGGATTTTATAATGTTTTGATTTTTATCTGTTTATATTTTGTCTGTTTATGACTCTGGTTGTGCCATGAATATAACGATTTCCTTTAATGCATGGAAATGTCTTGCCTATCACCAAATGAATAATTTAAATTCAATGAAAATGATTTATGTAATCAATTCAAATAATTGACAGTATAAGCTTTCCTCCTGTTTATGTCTACTTTGTTTGTTCATCCATATATAACATAAAACCAGTCTAATCTGGAATCTTTGTCATTGATACCTTCCTTCCTACAAAATCTATATTTGCTTCTAACTAGCCCTTTTCTTTTGTTGAACGTTGTTCCATGTTTTTAAGAACAATAAAATGTAATTCGATTAAATTTCTTTGAAATTACAATTTAATCTGCTCGGAATAATTTTCAGAAAGAAGCCATTTTTGTTCTCAGCAGCAAATGTAAATTAAAATGGCCGCCATCTTTGCTCTCAGTAGCAAATGCAACTACCAATAGTAAATACTACTAATAATACATTCTTTTATTCATTATTAATATATGACAGTTAAATAATATGGTTTTATTCATATAGAAACAGAGGTGAAAATATAGGCAATCTCTGGAAGCTTTGAAATTTTGCTGCTGCATCAGTTGATGTCACATATCTTTCAAAACCAATGTCTAAAAAGTTATCTGACATGTTTTTATAAACTCTAAAATATATTATTCTGTAATTTTGTCTATTTCACTATCATAAATGACTAATATTCATACTTTAATCTAATATTCCATGATAAATGCCAGTATACTGAAATCATATGCCCTTAATAGGGTTAAGATGAAAATTCATATACACTAAATGTACAAAAGCAAGGAAATTCCCAAATTTTTACACTTTAATTGTCATTAAGGGTATGACTACATATCAACCAAACCATTTCATTATCACATCACTACAGTATAAATCTTTATGCATGAGTGGATGATGTGTGTGAGATGCGCTGAAGAAAAATTCCTACCAGTAAAATACATAGCCCTGTTGTGCTCGCATACCCTTAATGACAATAAAAATGTAAAAATTTGGGAATTTCCTTGCTTTTGTACATTTAGTGTATATGAATTTTCATCTTAACCCTATTAAGGGCATATGATTTCAGTATACTGGCATTTATCATGGAATGTCACTACTTTTGTAAAGGCTATGCCTCAATACAATAGTCATTTTTAAGGTTTTTTGGAATTTTCTGGAAAACTAAGGTATATGGTAAACTGAAATTAAAATGCCATCAACTAGACTCTAGAACATCTATCTCTGCCAAAAATCAGCTGAATCCATCAAATAGTTGATGAGATACAGGGTGGCACATACGTACGTACGTACACACGGATAACACAAAATCATGCCTGACCTTTCTGGATCTCTGAGTTGCCTTGACTTATGATGCTGAAATTGTACACACTTATAGAACCTATCAAATAAAAAAATTGTGCAAAGTTTTAACTAATTTGTTTTATTGGTTTTTGAGTTATGATTGATCAAAGAAATGAGATTTCTAGCATAGGCCGTTTTTGAAGTCTATTAAGGGATAGAGCGCTATCGCGCCTCCCTTGATTTATATCGAGAGTCGTTTGCAAGAAATCTTTTAGCAAATCGATACTAAATTTCCAGTTATTTCAATAAGCATCGATTTTATTTTTCTATATCGTAAGTGAAGTTTCTGTTTTCAAAATAGTTAACTACTTAATTACTTTACACTAAATAGATATAAATTAGTCAAGTACACGCGTGTTATTTCTTTTTGATTTAAATGTTTTATTTTACTACAGTTTGCATTAAACTGCGTACTTTGAAAAGGCTTCTTTGATATTTAAACAATAAATTATTGTTTTTAAAAGCGCTCTGTGGTAGTAATGATTTTATTTTTCATTTTTTCGTCGACATCACAGGAAGCAACTCATATTTAAAGTTCAATCTAACATTTACATTTACATAGAAAGCCGTTTCAAATAAATATTTCAGACAAAATTATACTAACTTTCCGGTTTATTTTCATAAGGGTCAGCTTTACTATTTTACTAGGTGTACTTACACGGCGTTGCTCGGGATTCATTACTTTCATTTTAGTTTCACATGCTTAAAGTTATACATTAAGGATTTTTTTAATACCAAGTAAGACTTAAGAAATAAAAAATGAAGAAACATGTGTCTGTCGTATTAACTCTTAATCTCTCTCTCTCTCTCTCTCTCTCTCTCTGTCATTCTAACTTATAACCATAGGCACAGACACACATGGAAACGTATGCATATCCAAATACACAAGGGCCTTATAAAAGTGAGATATTGTTTAAAAAACTAAATCTCTCTCTCTATCTCTACCCTCCTTACTATTAACCTAATGAGACAGAGATAGTTTTTTTTTTTGTTTTACAGCCCTTTTCAAGTTATTTAATGCCGAATCCGGTCATTTTGGTAAAAGTGTTTATGCTTCAAGTAGTTATTCATGGTGTTTTGTTTATTCGTTTTGTAGAGGAAAAAATGTTGCTTTTTTTGGCTTTGCAAAACATGATTAAGTTTTGCAAAGAGAAAGGAAAAAAAACAATAACATTAATGTTTGGTGCATTTTGGGCCAGGAAGCTGATATCTTAAGACAGCCTGGTCTGGTAGCATCAGATAATAGTTAGAACGACAGAGAGAGAGAAAGAGAGAGAGAGAGAGAGAGAAAACAAACTGATCGATAGCCTTGTGGTATTTCTACTGAAATATTAACATTTAATTAACTTTTTGTATGGATATAAATTTTAAAATCACATATATCTAATTGTGAGCGTAGTCTTATTAAGTTAGTGACTAATATATTTACCTCTCTTAATTTTCATTTCTCTCTGTCCTAACTCTTAACTTATGCTCGTGTGCATGCACATGCGCCTCATGTGAAATGCACACACACACACACGGAAACATGTGGCACGGACGAATTAATTGTTTTTGTTATTTAAGAAGTTGTATATATTTTACAACTCGGCAAAAGTAAATTAAATACTTAAAAAGAAACTAATTAAGAGTGAAGTGAAGGGTCCTCAAGAGAAATAAATTTATTTAGGATGAGGAATGGAGAACGAAAACTACCTATCAAGTAATTGTAACAAATGCAGTGATTTGATTCGCTAATGCACATAGATGATTATCCAAGAAAGCTTACTGTCTGAAGGAAATGCCCGGCCGGATATAGTATGTAATCAATGAAATCGTTTGTAATTTCAATAATCTATAGTAAAGAACAGAACACATGAATAGTGTAATTGACTAGCTAGTTTGAATATAATATCAGTGTGTCAGATCCACTGCTATTTAGGTTTAACTAATGAACATAGATGACTATCCAAGGAAAGTTACTGTCTGAATCTGTATGTTACTGAAGGAAATACCCAATCAGATATAGCATGTAATCAATGAAATCGTTTGTAATTTCAATAATCTATAGTAAAGCACAGAC
The DNA here is from genome assembly GCA_963556195.1 of Sepiola atlantica. NCBI lineage: Eukaryota > Metazoa > Mollusca > Cephalopoda > Sepiida > Sepiolidae > Sepiola > Sepiola atlantica. The sequence continues at coordinate 42,142,315 of OY744521.1, read as the reverse complement.
ACTGATAAATAGCATAATTGACTAGCTAGTCAGAATCAAATATCAATCTGTCAGATGCACTGCTATTTAGGGTTAACTCGGGAAATCGGATCGACTTTATTTCATATATTAGATTTTGGAAACAAACTTTCTATTTTCAAAATGGCTAACAACTCCTTAGTTACCTTAGACTAAATAGAAACATTAGTTCAGTGCACACATGTTCTTTCTTTTTAATTTTTCTTCAGTTTGCATAAAGCTTTATACCTTGAAAAAGTTACTTTGATCGTTTTAAATTTTTTTTAATTTTATTTATTTATTTTTTATTTGCTTCTTTTTCTTCTTTTTTGGTCTCTTACTTGATCTTCTTCTTCTTCTTCTAATAATAATAATAATAATAATAATGATGCAACAAACTTATTAGTATTGATATTTAACGATTGGTAGTGGGCTCTTTTTCAGGTTTGGTTTATCTGATAATTGACAGATAATGAAGGCAGTTAAGTATCCTTGGTAGAAAACGAGGTCATAGTGCTTTCTTGTTACATTGCGACTTTTTAAAAGGTGCTTAAAATCCTTTAAACTGTCTTTTTTACTTGTTTCATAGTTCTTTATTATGTGTGCGCATTTTGCCTGTACACAGCGTTCGCCATATGTGTATGCATATATGGGTGTGTGTGTTTCATTTAACGTATGAGTGGAGTGTGGCCGTGTTCTTTTATCACATATGTGGGAGAGTGTTCAATCATTAAATTCTCTTAACCATCTCTTTCTTCTAAATGTTACTAAATCGACATTATATGTAACGCTGAAAAGTCGAAAAGCCGCTTGAAGCGTTACTATCTAGTCTTTAAACTATTTTCACAGTTCTTTGTTTTAGTTTTTCTTCACAGACGTATTCGAGGATGTGTATTTAAGCTCATGTATGCGAGTTGGTTGTGAACCTTACAATGTGGCGTGTTTTACTGCTTTTACATATGGGTGTGTGTGTGTGTGTGTCTCAATCGTTATACGTATGTGGGGGATTACAATTGGTAGCTACTCATTTTCCTTTTACACATCAAGTGTTCCCCATAAGGAGTGCGGGGTTGGGAGTTTAACCATCGTTAATATCCTTTCACTGGTATCAATGTGTGTGTGTATGTGCGCCATGGATTTTTAAAACTCAAATGTTCATTGCAAATCAAAACGAAATCTACCTGTGAGGTTCTTCGTTTTCGTCCTCGTTGATCGTTATCATTGCATCTTCTCCGCCATATTATCCTGTTGATTCCTTTGCACTCTTTCATCCTTTGATCCGCGTTGATTTCTCTTTCTTCACCGTCTTGTTATACCGTGATCGTCGTCGTTGTAGTCGTAGCTCTCAACAAATCTTTGCAGTTATCGACAGAAAGAGTCTAAGACATTCTTTTAGAGGTCAAGGGTTTATTCTCTCTGATAAAAAGACACGCCGAGGGAGCGATCGTATAATCTTGTACTTCTATGACATCTTAATATCTTACTTATTAACTTGCTAAGAGGAGGACAGTTGTATACTAGACAGACAGACATGGGAGATTTGCTTTCAGTCCATACCGACTTAACTTAACTCAAAGTTTAAGAGCATACTTTGGCATGTTCATCCAGCTTCAAATCCATGGATAGACTCTTTTCAAACTATTGTTTCTTTGTGTGAGAATAACAACAAGTTACGTCATCATATCTCGATCTGTCGGTCTCCATTCTGAGCTTTATTAACCCCAATACTTTATTCTTTTTATCTTAAGGTTACCCTTCTGTTACTCATACGTGGGAAAAAATATCTTTAATGGTGATCATTGGTGTCCTAAAAGGAATGCTTTGGTAAGCCTTCATAAAATCACATACATATATATATATATATATATTGTGTGTGTATTTAAGTAGCATGTTTTCATTTAAGCAAACATATATATATATATTCTAGAGATAAAAGATGAGAATAAAAAATAGTAAAGATACAATATTTATTAGAACATCAAAAGTTCTGAACTTTTGATGTTCTAATAAATATTGTATCTTTACAATTTTTTATTCTCATCTTTTATTTCTAGAATTGATTGCTCTATTCAATATATTGAGCTTTATATTATCACGATAGATTATTATTAAACGATAATTCAATTATCGTTAATTTAATTCAACATTTAAATATATATATATATATATATATATGTACATTTATTTTCGTATCACTTTCTTTTTCTTAAAATTTCTTTTTTGTAAATAATGTTTTTGCTAAGCGTAGATTCTTTTGATAGGCATTATTTTTTAAATAACCCCATGGATAGAAATCTGGGCGTCTATGCTCTGGTGAGTGTGAAGTCTCTTCAGGATCACACCCTCAACTGATAAGACTAACACCAAAGTAATCCTGCATGTCAGTGAACAACAATCAAATGGTGGACATTCATGACTGAAAATTGGTGGAAAAAATCAGGCATAGACTGAAGTTTATTTCTACCAAATTTGGTTGGATTGTAGGAATGATTGTAAATTTTATTAACGATTCTATAGGTGGTATTTTTTGGCAAACCGGTAATAAACCTCAACTCAGAATTCTCTTGATAACATGATTACAACTGAATCTAAAACTAGATTATCTGAAATGATTTAAAACAGAATGGAAAAAGCTAAGAAAAGTGTAACATTTATTTACTCACATGATTTACTTAAATTTTACCGAATCATCTCTGTTGACGTTTCTTATTAGTATTTTCAATATAAAATTACAGCTGAATGGAGTGTTTAGAAAAAACATAGGATTAATATAAAGCAACAAGAAGCATACCGTGCCAGGATGGGTAAAATTGATTCCCCAAATGGAACCATTCTTATGTCATTTTAAGAAGATGATAATAAACATATAAAAACGTATTCTAATTTTCATCAAAATCCATTACATGATTTTGATTCTAGAAAATGGCTAAAATTTAAGGCTTACTCTCAAGGATCTTTAAGAAGAAATTGAATTTCATGGAATCTTGCTTAAGTGGTGTCTAATAAATATGGATCAAATTTAATGCAAATCTGAAATATTTAAATTTTCACAAAAATTGTGCCCATATTATGCTCCCTAACAATCCTTTAAAATACAAAAAAAAACCTGAAAGTTGGGAAATATTTGTTAATTAATGTTACAATTTCACAAAAATAAAAAGTATGTGAATTTTCATGAAGGGCTTTCATCCCCTTAAAATAAAAATAAATTAAACTAAATATAGTCCACATTATCTACTCTTAACAGTGAATAGTGTACTTAATACAGAAAGACTCGTTTACAGATCGTCTTGGTAATACAAGCGTATTTGTGAGCAGCTGAGGATGCAGGCGATAATTATCAGGCTGAGACTTGGCTGAGCTCTCAGGTTCTTTGACGATAGAATCACGATTGGTTAACCATCTCTTGTGACCTTGCTAAGGATTGCCATAGTTCGGGACATGGTGCAGACCAATAGAAGATGCCGAGTCAACGTACCAGGGTGAACTCCATTGCAACAACAACATGTACAGGTAACTCCACAAATTCACGGCCTCAGGAATAATCTTAAACTTTAACACTAAGGACTACAGAGATACTCATTTGACCTTACCTGGCACGCTAGGAAGTAAGTGTAGTATCTGTTCCGATGGATACTGCACCCTATAGACGGGTGTCGTCTTGTCCTTCGGGCCTTGATTCCACCTGTCTGTGGGTTTGTCCTGTGCAGTTCTAAGAGGTCCACCCTCCCAGGCTTCGCCTCCCCTCTTTGGGGAGGAGTAAGTTTATTGCTTACTGCCTGAGGCGCCCCTACCGGGGAATGCCGACGGGGCTACCCAGCCAATTTTTAATGGCCAGAGTGCTCACTTTCTCAGGCGCTGGCTTTTCAAACCCCACTTACTCGACCCGAGCTGTGGTCACATCTTACTTGTGGGAGTAAGATAAAACTGGCCTTGTGCCGAACTCCTGCAGAGGAGTAAATAAAGATACTCATTTGGCCTTTTGGCTAAGATCAAAGTGTAGTATCTGTTCCGATGGATACTGCATCCCATAAACTGGTATTGTCTTGGCTTTTGGGGCTTGATTTACGCCGGTCTATGGGTCGGTCCTGTGCAGTTCTAGGAGGTCCACTCTCCCAGGCTTTGCCTCCCCTCTTTGGGGAGGAGTAATTTTATTGCTTACTGCCTGAGGTGCCCCTACCGAGGAATGCCGACGGGGCTGCCCAGGCAATTTTTAATGGCCAGAGTGCTCACCTTCTCAGGCGCTGGCTTTTCAAACCCCACTTTCCCGACCCGACCTTGTGGGAGTAAGATAAACACTGGCCTTGTGCCTAACCTCCTGGAGAGGAGGTAAATAAATACTCATTCAGTACTAAGAAAGGAGTGTGTCAGAGTTATTGACAATTTTGCATATCTTATTCGGGTGTGTTTGCAATGCAGAAGTGCATATTTGGGGCATACCATTGAACCGATGATAAAACAAAGACTATTCGACATTCCTGATTGACACTTGGTGGACAATTTAGGCATAGACTTAAGTTTATTTGCATCAAATATGGTTGGATTGTAGAACAGAACGTGAATTTTATTAATGATTCCATGGATGCCATTTTATTTTTGTCATCCTTTTTGGACTGACTATTGAATTTCAACAGTTTATTAATGAAAAAATTATTCGTTTGTCTTCTGTAAGTGTAAAGAAATATTTGATCAAATGAAAATATTCAAAGCATGACCCCCATCCAGGGACGAGTATTCCTCTAGTTAGAAAAAAAAAAATTACATTTTTTATGTCCGTTTGAAATACAAGAAAGGGAATTTGCCCCTTCCAATTTTCAATATTTAATTATTTAGTATTTGATAGCTGAGTAGCGATTTTGTTATTGTTTGATGGTTGCTAGGTTACAGTCTGTTTTAAAGTGCAATCATTTTGGGTACCAAACTCTTGAAATTATTTTTTCATCATTTAATTAAAATATTGAAATCGAAAACCACTAAAAAGGAAAGGATTCTATCTGTTTAATTAAACGTTTAATTATTTGACGTTTGAAAATTGAGTGATCATTTTAACTGTTTAATGGTTGCTAAGGTACAGGTATTTTCCTAATTTTCAATTGAATGGCGACTTTCTTAATTCAACAATACATGTCCGGTAAAATGTTAATGAAGATCAAATCCATAGATATAATGTTACATCGTCATAGGGGTTTCATCAAAATGACCCAAAATAATTATTTAGTTCCCTAAAGTCATCTAATCATAAGTATTTTAATCAATTTTTAGATTATACCTTGTTGCTGTCCGGTGTTGTCATGCATGCACATGTGTTATCTTCCTCCAAGTCCGCGATCATCTCATAGCTGAAAAGTCAAAAGGAGGAAGAGAGGAGAGAGTTACTTATCTTTAAGCACATAGCTTAATTATTAACATTTTGTTAAACCATTTAAAAAATGCGTCTTGTCTTCACTGAGGCTCCCACCAAGACTGACGGTGCTTCATCTTCACCCTTTCTGTTGGTCATGTCTGATGTCATGACCGACCGCTCCATAGGTTTCTGGTTGTCCCAACTCAACAGGATCGATCCCTTGATTCCTTTTGTGACCCATTATCTGAAACTTTCCTGTTTTCTGACATGTATCTCATATATCTCACTAGGTACTAGTAGCTAATAGTCTTTAGCAATAGGTACTAGCTAATAGCTACTAGTAGATATACATCAATTAATAGTTAACAATAATAGAAAATTGTTAACATGTTAGATAGCGAAGAAGGTGCCGGAGGGAGAAGCCTTAAAAGGTGGATGGGGGCTAAATACGGAAGTCGAGAAATTATGTGACGTCCACCAGAGAGCTCTCGGTCTCTTAGCCTGCCGACAACCGGATTGAACGATGGGTACGTCACTGTGCAGGCTAGACCCGGCAGGGGTGGGGACAGTGGAGTACAGTGTAGCTGGAAGCAGTGGTAGAGTTTGCCTGTCTATATATAGATTATTGGTCTCTCTCCCGTTCATTCTCCCTTTCTTTCTCTTACTCTCTCTCTCTCTCTCTCTCTCTCTCTCTCTCTCTCTCTAAAAGTTTTATGTTTCTCTGCTTTTAAAAAAACTTTTCTAAAACTCACAACAAGTCTCGGCTTCGGTTGTATCAATAGACGAAAGGGGTAGCCTGCCACAGTGGATGATAATCATGACAGCGATGCAGAACGATACCATAATCTGGGTTTCATTAGAGAAGACACGGGTGTATAATGTTTACACCCCACCCTCCGATGAAAAGTAGTATCCTACAAACAGACAAACAATTGTACACACCTATTGCTATAGATAAAAAAATAAGGATTATCTCGTTTTGGTACTCATACATTGCTGACCTTTTTAGAATGTCCTGGGAATGACACTATACTGCTACGTACACTCTTGAGTAAGATGTTCGCCATTCTCTGGCTGTAACAGTCCTCAGTATGACACACTACTAAACTTAGTGGAAAGGTAACAATTTGGGATCTTTGAAGAAAGTGTGGGGGTCTCCTAGTTGCTATTATTCCCGGGTCCACTCTGGCCTAGAGTGATTTTCAGGATTCACTCTGTGTTAAATAGAAGATATTACTTACAGACGAGTTATTTATAAAATGTTTGAATACAAAGGAAATTAATTGATACATAATTCATATACAACAATAGAATCTATGAAATATTTACAGATATCAAGAAATTGGATCATAAAAACCTTTACCAAAAATGACTGGATTCAGCATTAAATAATTCAAAAAGATATACTGTGAAACAAGGCAACCAAAGAAGCCAGCAATGTAAGGTGATATTTTTTCAAGTTAATTCCAAAGTTATTGAAATAAGTTAATACTCTTTTGTGTGTTTTAAATTTAACAAAGTACTTTTCTTTCAAAGAATCAGTAATACAATGTAATATATTTTTCTTTAGAAATATAAAAGTAGGTATATTATCCAAAACCAAATCGACAATCTATTTTTGCTTTAATATATGTAGAAATATTGAAAATTGAAAAGAGGCAATGAAAAAAAAGTGACTAATTTTGAAGATGTTGCTTCCCTTTGTTACAAATACAAAATCTGTCATTTTGTTACATTAATAGTAGCCATAACATTAACCAAAACATCCACATCCGGGTTCATGGATGGCGGCACCGGGGGGGGGGCAGGGGGGACTACAGCCCCTCTCACTTTTTGACTTGGGCCCCCTCCACTTTACGGTCATCAGTAATTAAGTTGATATGCATGTGTTTAACCTTTTTAGGAGAAGCCCCCCCCCCCCACTTTTATAACTGTCCCGCCAGCCCTGGGGTTCATTGAAACATTTAGCATAATATTGCAATGCAAATAAATATTTCTTTCTTTCTTCAGAAAGTCAGCAATATAAAGAAAATTTTTCATCAAATACAACCCTTTTGCCTTTTCGTTGTAAATTTACAACTACAGAGTGCCCCCCCCCCCTTCCAAAAGAAAATGCCAATCGTTAATAACATTTGATACAAATAAACTTCATTCTATGTCTGATTTGTCCACGAAGTTTCAGTCATGAATATCCAACAATCTTTGTTATATCACCATTTAATGATAAGCACATCTAGATACGACGTGCAACATTGACAATAACTCTCTTGGTACGACCCTGATTTTGACTGTGATGCCCCGCGTCAGTTTATGAATAATCTGGGGATTGTTTTAATAGAGATAATCTTTGAGATGATCCCACAGATAAAAATCTGGAATGTTTAAGGTGTGAAGCCCATTCAGGATCACACCTCCTGCTGATGATACTGTGACAGAGTAAACTGCTAAGAAATGTATTTTTCGGCCGGATAACGCTGAGTGACCTTTCTTATTAGAGAGTATATTAGAATAATAAATCCACGAATTAAGAAATTGCTTATTCAACAATTTTAAATAAATGTGATATGGCAAGATTGTTGACAATTTCAATTCGCTTATTGTGACAGTTATGTGTTGATGCTGAAGCTGTCAACTTGAGCTGCGAGTATGTATGCCAGTGATCAAGGCCAGACGTATGCCCGAGTTGAATGAGCAGACTTGCGTCCAACCTTGAGAGAGGGAGAGAGGTGAGTGACGGTGAGGGAGACCAATAAAACGACGCCACATGGAGAAAGTGTGTTTCTGGCCGGGCAGCGTCAGGTCGCTCTGTTTTGTTTATATGAAGGTGGACAACTCATGGAGAGAATTGCAGAGAAATTTGAGACAGAGAATTGAAAGTTGAAAGAGATAGACTGTCAACGCCTAGATAAACTGTTAACGATTCAAATCGCTTGAGATTAGAGAACTGTACACAATCTCTGAAGATAATAATTCTATTAGCTTGTCGAGGCTAAATAGAAATCCCGTCCAGCCCAGGTGGGTATGTGGGTAAATACCCACATACCCACAAAAATTATTGTACCTGTAATTCTGTTCCTTCTGTTTATTTGTGATAATATATTCTTATTTTTATATATAAGCGTAGATGAGAGTATTTATTTACCTCCTCTCCAGGAGGTTAGGCACAAGGCCAGTTTTATCTTACTTCCACAAGGTAAGATGTGACCCAAGTTCGGGTCGGGAAAGTGGGACTTTAAAAGCAAGCGCTCGAGAAGGTGAGCAGTCTGGCCATTAAAGATTGCCTGGGCAGCCCCGTCGGCATTCCCCGGTAGGGGCGCCTCAGGCAGTAAGCAATAAACTTACTCCTCCCCAAAGAGGGGAGGCAAAGCCTGGGAGGGTGGACCTCCTAGAACTGCACAGGATAAACCCATAAACCGGCAGAATCAAGCCCCGAAGTCCAAGACAATACCAGTCTATGGGGTGCAGTATCCATCGGAACAGATACTACACTTTGATCTTAGCCAAAATGCCAAGTGAGAGTAGTTGTGCAATCTTTTTCTTCTACCATTGCTGTGTTCCATTCATTTTCCTTGCCAGTGAGCACCGACCTTCTAGACCGATACAAAATCCTGACTGTGGATCAAAAAATACAATGTGGCTAGATGGGACCGAACAACTAAGATGCTTCTAAAATCTGTAGTCTTCATCAAGATAGCAGAGCCATCTGTCGGTGTTCGTGCTCTGAGAACCAGGCCAAACTCGGTTGGTGGCACATCAACCCTAACAGGGAGCGAGTACAAGTAGCTCGCTGGTGATGCCTGTGCAGGTCACACACATACACACACACCTACGAATGGAGGGAAAAAGATTATAGTATGATCACCAAGTTTTAATTCTATATCATTGAACAACAATAAAACAAAAACTATTGGACATTCATGACTGAAACCTTGTGGGTAAGTCAAACAGAGACTGAAGTTTATTTATACCAAGTATGGTTGGATTTCAGAAGCTATGGTGAATTTTATTAACGGTTCCATGGGTGTCATTTTTTTTGGGGGGGGGGTCACCTTGTACATGCTAACTACCATGCTCACGTAATTATATATTTGTTGCCTCCAGAGATGAAGCTGTGATTTTCAAGGTTTGGAGCGTGTGTGGTGCCACCCCTTTTTTACCATTTCTTACAATACACTCTGGAATAATGGAAGCAAGTAAAAAGAACAACAATAACTCCATTAATTGCTCTGAGATGTGCAGCAAGTACATCAAGATGAACTGAATCTTCCTTTTTCCACCCTCTGTAGGGTAAAAGAAGACTTGATGTCTAATTTCGTAGAGCAGGAACTCTTTAGCTTTTCTGCCATGTATTTTGTCTCATGACATCATATGCTGTCACGTTCTTTATCTATAGAATATACAATATTGAATTTGATGTTAAAGGATAAAAAATATACCCCAAAACAAGATGAACAAATATATTTTTAAACTGTTGCTTTTCTTTATATTTCCTCTTTTATTAACCCCTAACAAAAATTCAAATAAAATCATTCACAGAGTTGATAAAAGAAAAGATTATTATAGGGTGTATAAGAAATATCGGTGTTTTAATTAAAAAAAGAGACACAAAAAAGAAATAGAACGATATTTATAAAAATATAACAGGATTTATTTGCCCTTACAGGAAATACTTCAAATTATGCACACATATAAAAGCTACCTAATACATGGATATAATGAAAAACAGACTCATTCACTTTAAACATCTGTTCCGATGGATACTGCACCCCATAGACTGGTATTGTCTTGGCTTTCAGGGCTTGATTTACGCCTGTCTATGGGTCTGTCCTGTGCAGTTCTAGGAGGTCCACCCTCCAAGGCTTCGCCTCCCCTCTTTGAGGAGGAGTAAGTTTATTGCTTACTGCCTGAGGCGCCCCTACCGGGGAATGCCAACGGGGCTGCCCAGGCAATTTTTAAACCCCACTTTCCCGACCCGACCTTGGGTCACATCTTACTTGTGGGAGTAGGATAAAAACTGGCCTTGTGCCTAACTCCTGGAGAGGAGTAAATCAATACTATAAACATAACAACCGTATGCCTCAAAGGCACTTCGACAGAACTGGTCTTGTGATGAGGAGATGACTAACCACATGTCGTAGAACTTGTCTTGATAAAATAAGAGCTGTCGACAAACGATGCGGCTGATTCGATTATTACACTTAAAAGGGCAAAAAAGCGAGGGATTTAGAAAACATTTTGCTACCTCAACGGTTAGACTAAAATAGGAGGAAAGAGCGCGTGAACTTTTTAATAACCATTTTTGTATGGATGACCAACCACACTGCTAGCACATAGAGCACCTGGTCTTCCCAAATGGTTTACCATTTATTACCGGTTAAGCGCAAAGTCACTTAACTTCGGGACTGGTGCGTTAATGTGATTACAACCGTAGAGCTTCTCATTCATTAATATATATCTATATGTATATGTATGTATTATTATTTCTTTGTTCGTTTGTATGCAAAAAATGTAAGGTATCATTGGCTGACAGAAAAAAATAATAGCTAACATTTGGCATTTCATTGAGTTGACTTATTTGTAGTAGTTCACGTTTTTGTTGACAACCCAACGATTTAGATTAAAATAGCACAATATTAAATAAACTTTTATTCTTAATTTATTTTTATTTTTCAAAAGGGATCATACACTTTCTCAAAATCCCCTTTCTATTTGACCCAAGTAGAACAGAAGGTGCATTAGTTTTATACATGTATACATACACACACACACACTCATATATATATATATATGTATATATATATATATATATATATATATATATATATATATATATATATTTAATTGTGATCCACAAATGAACTGTTTAACTGTATCAAAGCTCTTCAGTGTGGCTAGCGAGGCAAGGGCTTTGAGGCAGAATCAGTACTCGACTGTTGTTTTTTCGACAGTTGGCAGTTCTAACTGTTTTGTTATCGGCACAATTCACGAGTAAATGAAATGTTAATGTTTATATAAACATTATCCGTCACCTTTAATTTTTTGGAAGAGATTATTGTTATTATTGTTTATATATATATATATATATATGTATATATATAGTCTCGGAAGTTTCTCAACCATTAAAACTATATTAAAAAAAAAAAAAAAAAAAAAACAACTTATAGTCCCAAGTCTTCCAGTGGAAAATCACTCATGTAAGTCAATTTATTTTTTACAGTTATTATATTAGTTTATTTCTAACACTATTTTAAGGGATCATCAGTTGTTAACCATGAAAAACTGTTTCGGGAATTTATATATATATATATATATATATTGTCTAAAGAAGCTTTGGGTCATTTTAAACAAAGAAATAAAATGCAGTTTAAATTGCCAGGGATACTAACTAAATCCCAAATATTGCAGACTTAGCACTTGCATAAGCGGACTTACCACTGGAAAATTTACAAATACAAAGGGTGATTCAAGTATATAACAGTGAAACAAAAACAGGGGGCAATAACTTGAATTATGAAATATTAAACAGGGATCATCACAGGGACGGATTAAGCCGGTATAAGGCCTGTGGCCTGCTTGAAAGGGAGCCCCCCCCACCTTCCAACTCCTCTATTGCATACATCATAGAATAATAACCTAATATATTAATAAGACACTTTTATTTAGGCAATACTGAACGGGCACTATTCTTCCAATGCTATAATATGCAATGCATGAAATGAACACAGGTTGTTCTTATCAAATTTATTTACACGGAGAAATTCAGTTAAGATTATTTAATTTTTCATGAAAAATTATAGTATAACTGTTGTAGACCGATTTGGGGTCAGAAAGAAGACACGAACACGGGAGTAAGTGAGACAAATATATTAGAAAAAAAGATTAATACAAAATATGAAAAAGTGTAGAACGTCTGTTTAACTGTCAAGTGTTAGTCTGGGTTAATCGTTTACTCCGAGAGAATTTGCTCCGGTATTTATTATTTAGAGGAAGAGTTTATATCGTCCAATAGGGTAGGTCACCATAACAATAACTAACAAGTAAACATGTGCTCCGGTATTTATTATTTAGAGGAAGAGTTTATATCGTCCAATAGGGTAGGTCACCATAACAATAACTAACAAGTAAACATGTGCTCCGGTATTTATTATTTAGAGGAAGAGTTTATATCGTCCAATAGGGTAGGTCACCATAACAATAACTAACAAGTAAACATGTGCTCCGGTATTTATTATTTAGAGGAAGAGTTTATATCGTCCAATAGGGTAGGTCACCATAACAATAACTAACAAGTAAACATGTGCTCCGGTATTTATTATTTAGAGGAAGAGTTTATATCGTCCAATAGGGTAGGTCACCATAACAATAACTAACAAGTAAACATGTGCTCCGGTATTTATTATTTAGAGGAAGAGTTTATATTGTCTAATAGGGTAGGTCACCATAACAATAACTAACAAGTAAACATGTGCTCCGGTATTTATTATTTAGAGGAAGAGTTTATATCGTCCAATAGGGTAGGTCACCATAACAATAACTAACAAGTAAACATGTGCTCCGGTATTTATTATTTAGAGGAAGAGTTTATATCGTCCAATAGGGTAGGTCACCATAACAATAACTAACAAGTAAACATGTGCTCCGGTATTTATTATTTAGAGGAAGAGTTTATATCGTCCAATAGGGTAGGTCACCATAACAATAACTAACAAGTAAACATGTGCTCCGGTATTTATTATTTAGAGGAAGAGTTTATATTGTCTAATAGGGTAGGTCACCATAACAATAACTAACAAGTAAACATGTGCTCCGGTATTTATTATTTAGAGGAAGAGTTTATATCGTCCAATAGGGTAGGTCACCATAACAATAACTAACAAGTAAACATGTGCTCCGGTATTTATTATTTAGAGGAAGAGTTTATATCGTCCAATAGGGTAGGTCACCATAACAATAACTAACAAGTAAACATGTGCTCCGGTATTTATTATTTAGAGGAAGAGTTTATATCGTCCAATAGGGTAGGTCACCATAACAATAACTAACAAGTAAACATGTGCTCCGGTATTTATTATTTAGAGGAAGAGTTTATATCGTCCAATAGGGTAGGTCACCATAACAATAACTAACAAGTAAACATGTGCTCCGGTATTTATTATTTAGAGGAAGAGTTTATATCGTCCAATAGGGTAGGTCACCATAACAATAACTAACAAGTAAACATGTGCTCCGGTATTTATTATTTAGAGGAAGAGTTTATATCGTCCAATAGGGTAGGTCACCATAACAATAACTAACAAGTAAACATGTGCTCCGGTATTTATTATTTAGAGGAAGAGTTTATATCGTCCAATAGGGTAGGTCACCATAACAATAACTAACAAGTAAACATGTGCTCCGGTATTTATTATTTAGAGGAAGAGTTTATATCGTCCAATAGGGTAGGTCACCATAACAATAACTAACAAGTAAACATGTGCCCCGATATTTATTATTTAGAGGAAGAGTTTATATCGTCCAATAGGGTAGGTCACCATAACAATAACTAACAAGTAAACATGTGCACCGATATTTATTATTTAGAGGAAGAGTTTATATCGTCCAATAGGGTAGGTCACCATAACAATAACTAACAAGTAAACATGTGCTCCGGTATTTATTATTTAGAGGAAGAGTTTATATCGTCCAATAGGGTAGGTCGCCATAACAATAACTAACAAGTAAACATGTGCTCCGGTATTTATTATTTAGAGGAAGAGTTTATATCGTCCAATAGGGTAGGTCACCATAACAATAACTAACAAGTAAACATGGTTAGATCCAAAGTATGGATGGATTTATAATAATTACAACCCATATACTTTTCTCGATTTTCATGCGGTAAAGTCGCTGGAGTCCAATTCAGTCAGTATATCTGACTTGATGCTCATGATAGCAATATTTACAAGTCGTTTCTGCTTCATGGATGTTCGTAATCGGTTCTCAATTAATTTGAGTTTTGAGAGGGAGCGCTTGCCACTGCAGTTTGATACCATCTAAATAAAGTATATCCGTAGAGCTATCTTAATGTTTGGGAGAGTGTTGTGCACACCCTTGTCTATGATAAGTCTGTACAGGAAAAGCTCGGAGCTAATACCTTTTGACTCCTTGTCTGTGAAGATATTGGCAAATGTTACAAACAAACGCAGTTCATCAAAAAATGTAATATCTAATGTCATCTGGATAAGACCTGACGAGTTGCTGTGCTGCAACCCGAATCTCGTCTGAAAACAGTTATTTCAGTTGGCCCAAAAAGCTAAATTGTCTTGATACATCTTTGTATGCTTGCAAGCGTTGATCGAGAGAAGCGATAAACTGATCAATAACAGACAAGAAACTTTCTGTTCTGTATTTGTCAGAAGGGCTGGGTTGTACTTCTTTCGCATGATCATAATCAATAGGCGGTTGTGTCGAGTCTGCAACATAGTTTTTCAAGCTGGTCAGTGACGCCACAGCAATATTTAGATCGAGTTGTGCGCGTTGTAGAGTTTTATTAGTTGCATCTGTTCTTTGCAGGATATTTCAGAAGGTGGTATAAATACCTGTTTCAATGTGATTTATCTGTCTTTACAGTCCTTCTGCTTAACAGCATACACACCCTTTTTCTTCAATATCATCAGCAATTTGTTTCAATACATACTTAATCTGCTGATAGTCATGCTTAAGTGCCTTTGTTGCGTCAATTCTGCACGACCAATGCGTTGTTGTGACACGTTTGAGAATCAGTGATGAATCATTATGTTTCAAAGCCTCAGTCCAAAGTTGATGCCGATGTGTCAAAATTGTGAAGAAGACGAACAGCTTTTCAAGGAAGGCAAAAAAATGTACAGCACTTGAGCAGCATTCTACAGCATTTTTCACAACCAGGTTTAGAGTATGTGCTGTACAAGGAATCCAGGAGGCAAGACTGTTCTTCTCTCTCACTTTAGCTTGTAGACCATTGTACTTGCCACTCATTGCAGATGCATTGTCGTAGCTTTGTCCATGGCAGTTTCCCAGGTCTAGGTCATGTATCTCTAGAAATGCCATCAAGGCATTGAACATCTTTTTAGCCTCAAGGCCTTTATTTGCCATGAATGTTACAAAGCGTCCCACTGGGTCGTCTTTCTCCATGCACCTCAATACAAGGGTCAGTTGATCAATGTGAGCTGCATCTGGTGTAGAATCTAAAGAAATAGAGTAGTATTTTGATTTTTTAACTCAAGAAATGATTTCTCCAAGAACTTGTTTACTAATTACACTTATAAGCTCTTCCATTATTGTAGATGACAGATAATTTGCGATTGGCTTGAGTTTCGATAAGCTGTGAAAGAAAGTCGTCGTACTGGACGAATAGTTCAAGAATATGAAGAAAATGTCCATTTCCAGGTGATCCAATCAATTCGTTGTCTCCTCTAAATGCTAAGCCACGCTCAGCAATAAATCTAATAATACTAACTACTCGTTTCAACACTGATTTCCAGTACTACTTTAGATGCTAGACCTGTTGTGTCAGCTCCGTATCAATTCGCCCAATTGCTTTTAACCTCCTATTGAAAGCAATCGTAGCCTTCAGATGTCCCGTTGGCTGCTCATGTCTACATAGACGTTCTTGTGAATGTTTCCAATCACAGAATCCATTCTACCTTTTGAATGAAGACAACACTTTCTTTTAAAATTTAAAAAATAATGAAAATTACCTTTAAAAGAAGCTGGCAGAACAACAACGTGAATTCATTTTGTTTTTATGTTACATCATTTAGATTATAATCATTAAATTGATCATTTATAATATTAAATAGTGTAAATTAACAATAATTAAAAATATATATTTGGTAAGTTGACAAAAAAAGGAAGATACACCGACAATGTCTTTCACCAAGCAGGAAACAGATGAAAAGCATCGAGGCTTTGATCTGAAACTAGCGAATTTATGTTTGAGTCTGAGAACGCGTAGATTTCATTTTTTTTTTCTTTTTACAAGGTAACATAAATTTAAAATATATTTAGATGTTATTATGATCTATAGATTTATTTTAACTGGTACTTTAAAATCCGTAAATATTTATTATGGTATTATGTTAAAAACTCATGGGAGCCCCCCGCCCCTCTTACGGGGAGGCTCCACTCTTGGTGGGAGTTTCCACACTTGATGGGAGGTACGGGCCCCGGCCCCCGGGCTCTTTAGGCCCTACCTTTAATCTGGCCCTGGATCATCAGCTGTTCACCATGTAACTGTTTCGGAGATTTAAAAACAGAACAGTTACAAAATTCATGGCTCTCCAGTGGTACTGATCAAATGACCACTTCCTAAATAGTTAGCTTCAGCCTTAAATTTTAGAAATTTTCTAAAATCAAAATCATATAATGGATTTGATAAAAATTTGAATAAGGATTCTAAACATAAGGTTTAGTAGTATTATATCTTGATTTTAATCTTTGTGAAGAGACATAAAAGTGGTGCAAAACAATTCTGTTTGGGGAATCAATTTTACTCGTCCTGGGATATGTATTTTTTTTGGTTCAAATATTCGACATCCGGTCGATGTCGGATAAATCGGCTAGTTAAAAGAAAATGAAAAAAATATGATGACTTTTGTTTATATTGATTGCAAAGATACGCGAGGAATATAAAGATCCGAAAAAAATATTGTTTTTGCTTCAGGGTCTCTTTTTTTTCCATTTAGAAACTTGAAAAGAAAGTTGAAGATAATAATTTTTAATAATACAAAAAAAAAACAGAAATAAAATGGGTTTTTTAGTACTCAAAACTCGGTATCTTATGCTAATTCAGTTTGCTCCTTTGTTCGTATGTTCGATTTCAGCAAAACATTTTAAGTTTTTCATATTAGGATTTTCTTCAACACATGTTCTAAAGTTGAAAAGGGTCCTCACAGTTGTGCGTACCTTTTTGTTTTACTTTTATTCACCCGAGACCCAGCATATTGCCACTGAGACCTACTGTCAATTAGGGGCCAGATTTATATGGGACATTTTAAGTTGAGACTTGTGCAGCGAGATGTTTGTTCACATTACATTTAAATTTCTACATGTTGGCACAGTCAAGGAAACAGAACACAGAGAGGGAATTCTTAAGGCAAGCTGTTCGAGGAAAGAAGCGATTAGACTAGAAAGTTTTCCGGAATCTGGGGACTTCTACAGCGAATGGGATGTGGTTTTGTGCTTGTCAGGTTGGTCAGGGGTATTTATGTTGAGGGGTACAAGTGCAGTAAGTTCATTGCAGCATTCTGTGGAAGTACTTGTAAAACAAGAATATGTTTTTTTGAATTTGTAAAACAAGAGTATATTTTTTTGAATTTGTAAAACAAGAATATATTTTTTGAATTTGTAAAACAAGAATATATTTTTTGAATTTGTAAAACAAGAATATATTTTTTTGAATTTGTATAACAAGAATATATTTTTTTGAATTTGTAAAACAAGAATATATTTTTTTTCAATTTGTAAAACAAGCATATATTTTTTTGAATTTGTAAAACAAGAATATATTTTTTTGAATTTGTAAAACAAGAATATATTTTTTTGAATTTGTAAAACAAGAATATATTTTTTTGAATTTGTAAAACAAGAATATTTTTTTTGAATTTGTAAAACAAGAATATGTTTTTTTGAATTTGTAAAACAAGAAAATATTTTTTTGAATTTATAAAACAAGAATATATTTTTTTTGAATTTGTATAACAAGAATATATTTTTTTGAATTTGTAAAACTAGAATATATTTTTTTGAATTTGTAAAACAAGAATATATTTTTTGAATTTGTAAAACAAGAATATATATTTTTGAATTTGTAAAACAAGAATATATTTTTTTGAATTTGTAAAACAAGAATATATTTTTTTGAATTTGTAAAACAAGAATATATTTTTTTGAATTTGTAAAACAAGAATATATTTTTTTGAATTTGTAAAACAAGAATATATTTTTTGAATTTGTAAAACAAGAATATATATTTTTGAATTTGTAAAACAAGAATATATTTTTTTGAATTTGTAAAACAAGAATATATTTTTTTGAATTTGTAAAACAAGAATATATTTTTTTGAATTTGTAAAACAAGAATATATTTTTTTGAATTTGTAAAACAAGAATATATTTTTTTGAATTTGTAAAACAAGAATATATTTTTTTGAATTTGTAAAACAAGAATATATTTTTTTTGAATTTGTAAAACAAGAATATATTTTTTTTGAATTTGTAAAACAAGAATATATTTTTTTTGAATATGTATAACAAGAATATATTTTTTTTGAATTTGTATAACAAGAATATATTTTTTTGAATTTGTAAAACAAGAATATATTTTTTGAATTTGTAAAACAAGAATATATTTTTTTGAATTTGTAAAACAAGAATATATTTTTTTGAATTTGTAAAACAGGAATATATTTTTTTGAATTTGTAAAACAAGAATATATTTTTTTGAATTTGTAAAACAAGAATATATTTTTTTGAATTTGTAAAACAAGAATATATTTTTTTGAATTTGTATAACAAGAATATATTTTTTTGAATTTAGATAAATCTTCCAGTCTATAATAAAGACCCATGTGTATTTGCATTGTTGCTAATAGTAGTTGCTCAACCCTAGAAGAGGAGGCTTATATATTTGTCCCCTATCACACAAAATTTAGTGAGTAAAAAAAAATATCAGACGATACCATTTCATGTGTTAGGGGGAAGGGAAAAAGCAAATAGCAAATCATACCCTAAAATGAATTCGGAAGAAATCTTTCGCTCTATTTCCATAATGAGACACTTTTTTCTTTTTATCCCTTTCGTCTTTCTATTGATTGATATGTTTTTTTCTAACTTTCCACTTGGAGATGTTTTCTTTTTTTCTTTATTTGTTTTTATTTTAACTTCACCGAGTAAGACGTTATTTTGTATGAATATAAATATTAATGCGACCACTAGCAATGCATATCTTTTTTTCGTTAGTTTTGATGGAGGGTGTACACGCGTATACACCCATGACTTTCATTTCATTCAAAACTTCATGAACGGTAACATATTTGTTAAGACATTCTTTTGAATAACTAAAAATTATGTCTCTTCACTTCTATATTATCATCATCATCATCATCATCATCATCAACAACAATAACAATAATAACAATAATAATAATATAGATATATGAGACTTATTGTTTTTCCATCTGATTTACGTATGTATTTTTGGTGTGTACAGATACGCATGAAAATTACATGACCGTGCTGAAAAAAGAGAGTCACTCTTTCTTTAAATGCTCAAATAGATATTAAAAAAATATTAGAGAGGGGTTGAATTAACATAGAGTGAGAGGTTTCGAGGAAAATACATAGATCACTTATTCAAGTAATTATAAATCACGGCTAATTAAGAAGAATTAAAACGATTTTTTTTCAAATATAAATCAATCCCAGAACTAAAGTATATTCTAGCATGTATTTTGTAGATATGAAAAAAGCCTTATGTCGATGTCGATGAACTCACATGTATAATAATAATATATATATATATATATATATATATATTAAAATGATAGTTGAAAGATATAAATAACATGTAATATCTTTAATTAGGTAACTATCATGATAAAGACAAGCTTAATATTTTGTATAGAGCATTATTAATAATGGATTAAATGAAAGAATAAAATGAGAAATTAATCAAACTTGATTACATATCAAAGTTCAAGCAAAAAGTACTGTAAAATCCTTAATCCATGGATTTTCAAAGAAAATCTTCTCCTCAGAGGACTATTACAGCAATGACATCACTGCGAGTAAAAAATGCTGCTTTGAAAATATATAAAAATATATAAAACAAAGTATAACAGCAAAAAACACACTTTTATGTTAACATACCCCATCAAGGTACGGGCTGATTTGATGTTAGTTAGTGGTGTATGGTACTTTATCATCGTACAATTTTTTACATCCTCTTTTCTTTCTGATGCTTTTAAATAAAATGTACGTAATTTAATTTGTCCGAATTTCGTTATTAATTTGTTGAATGGGCGTTAATTCCTCTACACCATATAGTAAATGAGTTGTTTCTTTTATTTCATTCGAGAGGATCCAAAAGTTGATTAGTTGGATTGAGTGGGAAGTGTTCTCATTAGGTCAGCAATGATGATTAATAATTTTCGTGTGGATTCTGTGTTTTTTATGTCTTTTTTGCTTGCCCCTGATTCTTGTAGACATAGAAGGAAAAAGAAAGGAAAGAGAAAAGGAAGGGGTGAAGGAACAGCAGTTACTTAACGTTCCATTAATCTAGTTCACTTTCTCTCGTTCTACTTTATTAAAATCGAAAATACAAAGAAAATAGCAAACAGATTCATAAGATACCGATTCTTTGAGAACATGAAACACATTTTTTTTCTGTTTCTTTTTAAAGGATGATTTTAAACATTATTTTTATGTTTCTAATTGAAAATAAAAACACATCCAGTAAAAAACATTATATTTTGCAAATCTTGATGTTCTTTGATTTTCTTTTGCAACAAATATAAACAAAAAAATCATCCCCATTATTTTTTAAAATTTCCTTTTTTATTATAGAAGTGCAAATCAATTATGGCATAAGCTGTGATGCATGCCTTTTCTTACAAAGATCATTGAGATATTTTCCCCGTTTGTCATTTCTTATTCACAGGAAATATCCTTTATTCCTGGTAAAATAGCTTCCATACATAATTCATTGGATTCCATGCATGATAGATGAGAAAATATGTAAATTGAAATTTTCGGAAACAAACTTTCCATTTCTTTCATATAAACATTGTTGCTTTAAAAAAAAAAAGTAATGAGTACCCTTTACCCTCACGCTGTCTATGGAAAAAACTCCAGGAATAATGTCCATATGTTTGATGTATGTAGTGAAAGCATGCAGGGCCCATAACTCATAGATCAGTCGATCAAAACTATGATCTGTTGTCCATATGTTTGATATATGTCATGTCTATTGTCTATTATCAACACAACTACTTTCGAAAACGAAAGTAGTTATGTTGATAATAGGCATGATGTATGTCAAACATGTGGACAGTTAATAGCAGAGCATAGTTTCAATTCATTGACCATTGAGTTATGGACCCAGTGTGGAATAATGGGTGTGATCAGCCTTTCATTCCCACCTTCAGCGACTGTGAGGATTCTGTACGTCATGACTCCTACTTCAATTAGAGAAAGACAAACTGTCCACTCGTGGGCGATTGAGTCACAGGAAATGACATCAGAATTGGAAGAGGAGTTAGGCCGCTTCAACTTCTCCTCACTCTCTCCCTGTCGCTCACTCTCTCTTTCTCTCTCTCTTTCTCTCTCTCTCTCTTATTATTTCTGCCGGATCTTGTCCTAGGCAGACATGTTTTATCATTTAGAAAGCATGCCCCATTTCCCAGCCGCATCAAAGTGAAGGTTAGAGTACTTAACGACCATAGTTCACTAATTTTTGTTTTCTGGAAATATGAATAAACTTGTGAACCGTAAAAAAGTGTTGTATCTCTTTGATAAGCTTTTGTTCCAGATTGAAATGAGGGCAATTCTAATTCAAGATAACTGGCAGGAGAACCAAGAAATACTAGCTGACTTAAGAACAATTATCATCATCGTCATAATCAGCTATGCAACACTCAGCATCCTTTAACTGCATACATCAACCGCATGGACAGCCATTCCTGGAAATTCACCATGATTACCGGCATCACCTGAGATGGAATTGCATCAATTTAATCTCTAATGGATTTTTCCTGGACATCTTCAAGAGTTTGAGGAAGATGTAGGAAAAACTTTTCCTTTAAGTATCTCCCAAAGAAAAAGTAACAAGGACTTAAGCCTGGTGATCTTGCTGTTCACCTCTGATTATTTATTGCTTAAAAAGATCAAACGTCCAAGAAACATTTCTCCCAACACTGCGTGACTATTGTTTGAGAAATTAAACATGATAGAGAAATTGTTATGATAATTGATGAAGAAATTCAAAATGATAGAGGTTAGCCTATCCAGTGAGACGTTCTGAGCCAGTACAGTGTCAACTCCATATGTCGACATTCAATTAATTTTGACAGAATCCTAGATCAAAGTGTAGTATCTGTTCCGATGGATACTGCACGCCTGTCCTGTGCAGTTCTAGGAGGTCCACCCTCCCAGGCTTTGCCTCCCCTCTTTGGGGAGGAGTAAGTTTATTGCTTACTGTCTGAGGCGCCCCTACCGGGGAATGCCGACGGGGCTGCCCAGGCAATTTTTAAATGGCCAGAGTACTCACCTCTCGAGCGCTGGCTTTTCAAACCCCACTTTCTCGACCCGATCTTGGGTCACATCTTACTTGTGGGAGTAAGATAAAACTGGCCTTGTGCCTAACTCCTGGGGAGGAGTAAATAAATCCTAGAACTGACTTTTATTCCAGACCTGAAATGGAAAAATTACATCAAGTCGCGGGAAAAATGGTTGGATCATTCTACTGCTCTAGAAAGTACCTCACTCCTGATGCAATCATAAGAGTCAGATTCGGTCAAAGATGGAGTACTGCTGCCACATCTGGGGAGGTGCCGCTCAGAGCACTCTTTCTTGCATTGACAGAGTACAAAATCGACTTCGTAATCTAGTCGGACATGATCTCTTCTCTTTCCTGCATACTCTTTCACACAGAAAAAAACGTTGCTAGTCTTTCCCTTACTCTATCGGTATTTCCATGGTAGGTTCTCGACTGAGATTTAAGCTCTGGTTCCCTACTGTAAAACATTCTCAGCCAGAACTTGTTTTTCTATCAACACTGCAAAGAACTCTTTTCGTCCCGTATGTACCTAAAATCAAATGGAACATCCATGAACAGAGTTTATTTCCAAGAACTTCCCACCTGTAGGACACGTTACCACTGGAATCTCTTCCTACAGACAACAAGATGGTAGTTTTCAAGTCCAATGTCAACAAGTATCTGCGGAGTCGTCCTGTAAATTAATCATAGTTCTAAATCCTTTCATGGTACTGTTCCATCATCCAATTGAAATTCTCACTAACCCTTATCCTCGAGTGGCTTTATGCCTTGGTAAGTGGTGATTCATTAGTATAAAAATAATGTGGGAGATTTTTATGTTAGATAATATAAGGAAGGGGGAATGCAAGTTGTCTACTTACCACTATGTAAAGGAAGGGTGACGTAATGAATCAGGTGACTTCCATTTTCCGGTTTGCTCATTTCTTTTAGTTCGGGATTTCGTTTGTGTTTGACATGTGATAACTAGCGGCTGGTGACGGGAGGAGGAGGAGGGGGGGGGGGCTCACCTCCTCCTTGTTGTATTTAAAACGACCACAGTTTATGGAGATTTGTTTTCTGGAGAGCCAATAAGCTAAGTGAACTTATCTTGTGATTTATTTTCGAACTGTTTTCCTTTCCAGTATGATCAACAAAAATTTGATCGAATTAAACATAGTGAACTGGGAGGCCATCACTCTTGCATTACCACTGCTGTCGGATGAGAATCGAGTATAGTTAACTGGCAAGCGGCACCATATTCAACATTTATGCCTCACTCTGTGCAACTAAATGTATTTAATAATTATAGAACCTGTGTCCCAACGTTGTCCAGGAAACATATTGAGGAAACCAAAAGTCGCAACCCTCAGAAGTAAATTAACCAGAAAAGACCAGAAAGACACTTTTCACCCAAAATGCTAAGAATTTATTCACAATATAAAAAAATATGCCTGAATAGAACTATGCGTTATAGTAAAATGAAAACAATCATCGGATAAGAAAACAATAAAAACGAATAGTTAATTAATGAGATATTATTTTGCAAAACTATATGCAAATTAGTTAAGCTTTGGACGTCGATCACAAACAGATGATCAGTATATTAGGAAGCTGTTCTATTGTGAATATGAAGTTGGTATTTTAATTTTACTGTCAGTGCAACAAATGGGCTAACTTTATAAACATACAGGTACCTCCCAAGAGTAAATTTATGTTTGAAACGATTTTTCTTTTGTTCATTTTGTTTTGCTTCAGGATATTTTGAGATTCAAATTTATTTTTAAAATGAGAAGTTTCCAATAATTAAATTGGTAAGTTAAAAAAACAAGAGTGAACTTAGGTTTGAACTTTTTCAAGACAATGTCTTCTCATTTTTCAGATTTTGGTTCTGTGAGTTGATAATTCAGCCAGATTAAAAAATATGGTTTAAAGTTTTGAAAATGTTGTCTACATTTCTGAAATGAGAAATTGTAATTTGTATTGTTTACTGTCGGACAAGTATGCTTATTTTTCTATCATATATTAGATCACGTGTGACCCGTTGGGTCACTATTTGTTATATATAAATATATATTATTAAATAAATGATTTTTTAACTTTGGTTGATAATCATGTTTTTACAAGATAGTATTTACTTGAAAATGAATGACGTTATAAAGGATGAATGGTAATTTTTGGAAACTTTTGAAAAATAAAGCTTATTTTGTGACGTTCTCCATTTTCAAGTAAATATATATCTATCTATCTATATATATAAAAGGCAAGTGTCTGTGTGTATGTTTGTATGTCCAGCTAAACTTGAAAAATATGTGACAGATACCCACAAAGTGACATTTCTGGAAGCGTCCATCTTTCATAAATATAATGGAAAAACCATCCATTCCTTCATGTAGAACCAACACAAAATCTGTCGCAGGGTTAGTCAAATTGCTTCGTTTTGTGCGTATGCACGACGTGCAAAAAAAACCCACAAATTCTTAATGTGTTCAAGTGACCTATTTTTCGTCAGATTTTATACTCTGTTTCTTCGGTGCAACGGTTAGAGATACAGAACGAAGACCGAGAAGTTGATGGTTCTATCCCCAGTGACTCCTAAGAATTTTTTTTTTAACAATAACTTAAATATACATCGAAGAGGGGTGAGGGGGACGAGAGTGGAAGACAGATATAGTACTTTTAATAGAATATGTTACACTTTTTCCCCAGGCAACGGGGAGAGGGGGTGAGGAGAGCGGAGATGAGGTAGCGAGCGGGTAAGTGACAGCTATTTCTCCTTAACCAACCTTCGTTTATGTTTTTTGTTTTAATGAATGATGTGATTATTTTGTTACTTCAACTATGATGACGTCATAAAATATTTTAATAGGTGAGGTAATCCCTTTGTGACATCATCTAGGGTCTTCTTAGACTTTTACTAAGGAATTCCAGTGTTCTATGACGCATGAGACAATCAAAGTCATCTGTCACATTCAATCTGTATCCAGATCCACAGTGTCCCCACAGCTTTTGTCCGTTGTTTGCAAATCTCACTGACTTGAATTTAAATTTAGTATACTTTTGACTGTTTTAATGGCAATGATATTTTCCAGGGACAGGTTGCTAGCCTTAAGCCTTTACTGTCTCTTCCTCCCTCTCACTGAAGAGTTCCTCACTCGACTGAGCGGGTACTATTTATACTCTATATAGTAGATATCACATCTGCACTCTCCTCTGTATTCAAATTGCTTTCCTCTTCTTATGAACTGCTGCTTGCATATTTTCAGCGTTTTCTTATGTGGCGTTTGTTTGTCTTCCTTCTCCTCCTCACTGTCTCTCTCATGTTCTATTTCTTTCTGTCTCCACTTTGTTGTTGTTGTTGTTGTTGTTATTATTATCTCTACTCACTATGAGTTCTCACACAAGTCATCGTCAGTGATTGTATCGGTGATGTTCCCTGGAGTCTGAGTGACAAAAAGCCTCACAAGATTTCCAGTAGTCTTAACCTCTTTTCGATCACCACTGCAAATAACCTTGCAGTATCACAACAGCCGCCTACCATTGATTTCTCGCTGGCAACGACTATTGGTATCCTCTGGGATTTGGGTGGCAATAAGCCTTCCCAAGGTCACAGCACTCTCCGCATTCTTCCAGTGGAGTTCTGGTTAGTGCTATCCCTCCTCGGTCTTCTCATCGATTATTATTATTATTTAAATAATGATAACAAGGGTCTTCATTGTGTCTTTAAGCTGTATTAATGGACGACCTCATCCTTTTGTGAAATCTTCCTTTTGTAATGTCATCCTTGCATGGACACACACAAAACAAACCAACAAGGTAACAAACAAGATTGAGTTTTAGTAGTACATAGATAGATATAGATAATTCTAAATAGTTAACAAGGACATAAGTCAATCTCGAAAACTGCATACCTCCACCTGACAATTTAAGGATGGGCCAAACTCTTCTCCATATTCTATGAAGTATTCTCGAAGTGATGTCATAGAAATATTGATAAAGCAAAACTATTTATCTAATCAGGCTTAACATTTTTAGTGTGGTTAGTGTTCTCAAAAGCATAAATTAGAAGTTGAAATTCCGTAAAAATTTCGACCATGACTGAACATTTCAGGGTTAAGGTCAAGGTCATATAAGATGCGAAATTCATTGCGTACAATGAAAAAATTGTCTACGATGAAAAAAACAAAAACGAACTAATCACCAAAATTGTAACTGTCACCTTTTCGTGACCTTAACATTGAAATCAGACCATGATCGATATTTTGATCAAGTTTCATGGACGGCGTCACGGGGGGGGGGTTGAACCCCCCTCACTTTTTGACTTGGGCCCCTCCCCACTTTACAGTCATCAATAATTACGTTGATATGCATGTGTTTAACCGGGCCCCCCACTTTTTAGGAGAAGCCCCCCACTTTCATAACTGCCCTGCCGGCCCTGAGTTTGGTGACGACTTTTAGTCTGTGCACAAAGAAAGAAACAAACAAACATAACCTCCTTGACGGATGTATATATAATTATAAATAAATAGACATTCCAAATGTTTAGTAAGATAAATAAAATCTTGGCCTTTGGAATGTAACAAAATCTTGTTTATTTGACCATCATCGAGCTTTCAATTGTAAGAGGTTAGGATGAATAAAGAATAGAAGGTATATGCTAAAACATATATTTTTGCACTCCAAGACTGAGTAACGTCCTCGAGTTCTCTAGTCTGTCTTAATGTTTACGCTGTAATGGCATAAATATATCTTAAATACTCTGTACCATGTGATAATTTGAAATGGCCGTAAGTGTAGGGTAGAAAGCCTGTAGACCAGAGGTGGATCTGTGAACCGAGTTTGCGTCTCATGACCGTCTGAAATTATCACTTCCCTACACTGAAGAGAGCAATTAGCTCAAAACGACGTCGTCTGTAGGTAAATACAATTTAATATTTGTTTATAAATATTATTTTATATATATATATATATATATATATATATATATATATATATATAAAAATTTTAATTCAATTTTCTTACTTCGGGATATTTTTTATTTCGATGTATTTTTAGAATCCAAACTAATTGAATAGGTAAGTTTTAAACTCAATTTATATCTGTACTTTTTAAGAAAATGACTTCTAATTATTAAGAGTTTGTTTTTGTTCCATCAATGATTAAAAACGAACAAATCTTTATCGAGATTTCTGAAATGAGAAATTGTAATTTGCATTATTTATGGTCAGATTATTATTATTATTATTATTATTATTATTATTATTATTATTATTATTATTATTATTATTATGTGTACTCACTAGGAGTTCTCACACAGGCCATAATCAGTGTTTGCTCACTGATAATAACCGGTGGTGTTCCATGAAGTCTGAGTGACAACAAGTGTTCCCCGATTCCAAGTACCCTCCACCTCTTTCAATAGCCATTGCAAATGACTGTGTTATCGCAACAGCCGCTTACCATTGATTTTTCGCTGGCAACAACCATTGGTCTTCTCTGGGATTTGAATCATTGGTATTATATTGACTTTCTTCATGTTTCATATTTTTTCAGTTCTCTGGATAGTTCCGTGTATTTGCTTCGTTTAATCTTTACCCTCTATGACATCAAAATCTACAATTTAACAGATTCTTCCTTCTTAAGTAGTTTTCCTTGATTAGATGAGTTTATCTTTTTGTATCTCCATGTTCCAGATGATTTTGTGATTTTCGTTTTCCAGTACTCTTTCTGGTTTGTGCCTGTATCATTTATCTGCATGTTCAAAATGCAATCGTTTGCATAGTTCCCAATACACTGCTTTCCCCATGCAGTTGTATCTGTTCTTGTATTCTTTTGGGGTAAGTTTGTTGCATTCACTTATTATGTGATTTACCGTTTCGTATCTTTGTCCACGGAGTATACATTTACTGTTTTCCTGGGTTTGTTTATCTGAGCTTTGATATAGTGATTTATAATCAAATTGTTCTGTGCAGCTGTCAGTAATGATTCTGTTTCTCTGTTCAAGTGTCCTGTTCGGAGCCATTTCCAGGTGTTTTCGTGATTCTCTTCTCTTGTCATTCTTATGAATCGTCCGTGTAGTTGTTTCTTTTCCCTCTTTTCTTTACTTGTCTTGTCTCTTGTTTCTTTGCTCCTTGTGTTGTTCATTTTGACAGTGTCTTTTTTTTGTGTTCAGTGTTATGTATTTTTCTTTTTTTTTGTGTCATTTACAAAATCTTCTATACTTAACAGTCCTCTTCCCACGTCTTTCCTTTTCACATAGAGTCGGTCAGTATCATTCTTCGGGTGTAATGCATTCTACATGGTTATTAGCTTCCTAGTGTTCTGTTCAATATGCCTCAGTTATTATTATTATTATTATTATTATTATTATTATTATTATTATTATTATTTTTAATAGTAGTAGTAGTATTGATATTATTATTATTATTATTATTATTATTATTTGTAATCACGAGGAGTTATCACACAAGTCATCATCAGTGATTGCTCACCGAGAACAACCGGTGGTGTTCCCCGGAGTCTGAGTGACAACAACCTTCCTCAGATTTCCAGTACTCTCCACCTCTTTTCGATACCCACCGCAAATGACCTTGCGGTATTGCAACAGTCGCCTACCATTGATTTCTTGCTGGTAATGACCATTGGTCTCCTCTGGGATTTGGGTCGTAATAAGCTCCCCCCCCAGATCCGCACTCTTCCAGTGGAGGTTTGGTTAGTGCTCTCCCTCCTCGGTCTTCCCATCCTCGACCTTTCACGACTAGTTTGTATGCTATTATTATTATTATTATTATTATTATTATTATTATTATTATTATTATTATTATTATTATTATTATTACCACAATACAAATATGACCAATTTCTTAGACAAAGTAAGACGGTGGATGGAGTGAGTATAGACCTTTCAGCATCATCTTCTTATCTAGGCAACCCCGGAGACAGCAGTTCTACATAGGCATCTGCTGTTGAACTCTGATGTTTACTAACTGCCGAATAAAACTGTTGATTATTTCAAAATGATCTCTCTTCAGAGACGAGATTTTGTTCAATCAATCAGAGCTTTTGGTATCTGCAATGCACATGTAAGCCAAACAAAGATCGCTGCCAGTGATGAAGGTAATATGACAGAGCCACGCAGAGATCACTTTTGCTCTTACAACGAGGAGATGATGCACAGATAAGTAGCACTGTCCTATCTGGCTAGTTGTCAACTGAGTGCTACTACTCAGTTTTCTAAGATTATTTATGAACAATTTTGATTACGCTGTCATCCAGTATTTTTCAAAATCACGTAGTGGATTAGATATATTTTTTTTTCCAACCATAGTTTTTAAAACTCATATATTTTCTAATGAAAGCCATTCATTGTACATGCAGAACATGAATCATATGAGAAGTGATTCTTGAAATGTATATTTATTTATTATGCTACTTTGGGTATAACTTATTTTTATCATTAATCCTATTTAAACTTTTAATAAAAATTCTTTTTTTTTTTAATATTAAAACACATATGATAAGACGATGTGACTTAGCAAATAGTTGCTTTCTGGTAATGATGTAAGTCACTTTCTGGCAGTGTCATTAAAAAAGAAGTATGTGGCAAACAGTGAAAAATAGTAAAATCTCTTGGGTTTTGGTCTGTGAAGAAAACAGATGTTTGGAGGTCTCCTTTCTTCTCCCTTTCGGTTGACGAGTAGAGAAGACTAATATTGTATAATAATATTGGGTATACTGTGTAATTAAACTGTCCAAAATTTTTTATTAAAACCTAAAGAAAAAAGCATGTGTTATATATGACATAATCATGTTGAAATGCCGGTTCTCATTATATCACTGAAGTTAAGTGACGTTGATTGTGGTTAGTACTAGACGGGTGAGCATTTGGGCATACCGAGTACTGTATGTGGAAGAATGTAGTGAAAATGAACTGCAAAAAAACAATGTATTTGTATTCCCTGACCAGGATATACATGTGACTGGAGACCGCTTGTGAATTCAATATTCCCTAAAAACTCCCTTCTTCGGAGGAAGCTGACTCAACCCCACTAGCATGAATGTTGTGCAAGGACAGGTAAAGCAATAATGTGTACTGTTGTTATTCTTTCAACCTGTATACAACAACGATTACAACTCCTACAAAGAAAAGAGATAGCTAGATAGACAGAGAGAGAAAGAGAGAGACACAGACGACCTCTGCACACTTCAACTATTACTACTATTATACACAATTATGTTTACTCCTACTACAACCGACATCAGCCGTCACACACATCTCTCCATGACATGCCAGCCATCTATGTCATGGACGGCGGCACCGGGGGGGGGGGCAGGGGGGTCTCAAGCCCCCCCCACACACACTTTTTGACTTGGCCTCCCCACTTTACGGTCATCAATAATGAAGTTATATATGCATGTGTTTAACCGGGCCCCCCCCCACTTTTTAGGAGAGCCTCCCCCCACACTTTTTAGGAGAGCCCCCCCACACTTTTTAGGAGAGCCCCTCCCACTTTTATAAGTGTCCCGCCGGTCCTGTATGTAGAAAAAGACTTGTTCTGTCTCTGCTATATATATATACATATATATATATATATACACAACTACTTACAATAGCAGTATACAGATCACCTTCACTTAAATATTTCATTAAATAAACCCCAACATGTCCTTGTAATTTCATTCTTTTACCATCATTTATTATTGCTTCATAAAAGTATGTATTCTTTACTTGGGCAGGTTCCAAAATCATATCACTGTCTATCAACGCACATACACACCGACACCATGTATCGTTATACAACATATTGTTTTATTCATTTTTTTATGTGAAGTTGTACTGTAATGATTTCAGACTTGTTGGGAATGGAACGTCATTGGTGGTTCACAAACCAGCCTAGCTATGCCACCCCCCTTCTCACTCTCTTTATCTGATTTTAACTTGAAGACACCTGACAGCAAACTCATTAATAATATACGAAAATGTACTTTATTTCTTATAGAAACAAAAAAAAAATGTTTATTTTAAGAAGAAAATGACTGTAAACTTCCGCATCCTGTACAAATATTACGAACTAGCTGTAACTACCCAACATTTCCCGGGAGTTTTTTAAATTTAAATTTTTATTTTGCTTTCTTGTTTTATAACAATGCCTATATTTTTAACAAATTATTATTATTTTTTCTTAAATATGATTTTGAAATTATTAACTACTAATATCAGATATTCAACTTTATCATTTTAGTTGACCACATGTTTGGAATGTTTATTCTCTTCACATATGGTAGTCATTGTTCCTGTGTATTATTGTTGATAATACACATTTTATTTATCTTCCTCCCACAAGGTAAGATGTGACACAAGGTTGGGAAAGTGGGATTTGAAAGCCAGCGCCCGAGAAGGTGAGCACTTTGGCCTACAAAAAATGCCTGGGCAGCTCCGTCTCAGGCAGTAAGCGATAAACTTACTCCACCCCAAAGAGGGGAGGCAAAGCCTGGGAGGGTGAACCTCCTAGAACTGTACAGGACAGACCCACAGGCCGGCGGAATCAAGACCCGAAGGCCAAGACGATACCGGTCTATAGGGTGTAGTATCCATCAGAACAGATACTACACTTTGATCTTGGCCAAATGTGCGTTTTCTGAAGGTCATACCAGATATTTAATTCCTTTCCACCGCAGGAATATGTGGCACAAAGCCAGAAGGTAGGGGAGAGTCAAGCCAGCGCCTCTAAAGGAGGAGCACTGAAGGTCGTACCAATAAGTGAGAGAGCCTCGTTTTCGAATTTAAAATTTTATGAGGAACGAGAGTACAAAATTTCTGCAAGTGGTGCCTTCTAGCTTGAAAGTCAGATTATCTCCAAGGGAGATAATTCTGACTTTCAAGCTAGACACAAGGTCGGGGAAAGTGGGATTAAATAAGCCAGCGCTCGAGAGGTGAGCACTCTGGCCATTTAAAAATTGCCTGGGCAGCCCCGTCGGCATTCCCCGGTAGGGGCGCCTCAGACAGTAAGCAATAAACTTACTCCTCCCCAAAGAGGGAAGGCAAAGTCTGGGAGGGTGGACCTCCTAGAACTGCACAGGACCAGTCTTGTGCAGTATCCATCGGAACAGATACTACACTTTGATCTTAGCCAAAAGGCCAATTTAAAAAAAAAGTAGTAGCATAATTTTATTAATATAAAGATAAAGAAACACTTTTATTTCATGAAGTTGTTTTTAAAGTAACGGTCTGAGAGTGAAAGTTACCAAGACCAAAGTGATGATCAGTTGTTGTAGTGTTGGAAAGCTCCCCAAAAGAGGAGTGTTCCTTTGCTCAGTTTGTGGAAAGGGGGTTGGCTGCAATTCAATTTTTTGTGGTACCTGAAAGCATTGGATACACAAGAATGGACAAGGTATTGAGGTTGTTGAGAAGTTGTTTTTACATTGGTGGTACCATTGGAGCACAGGGTGGAGCAAGTGTTAGTGTGATTGCAGGAATTTGAAGTGGCTGTAGTAAGTTCAGAGAATTTCTGCCATTACTAACCAGCAGAGTCTTGCCACTGTCCACCATATATGCAGAGTGATTATGAATGAAAGTAAAACCTGACCAGTGAGGATTGAGTACATGCATTGCATGGAGAGAAATGATATGAGAATGATACTATAGATGTGTAATGTTAGTCTTAAAGACAGGCTTAGTTATGATGACCTCAAAGGAAGATTAAATCTGGACAGCATAGGGAGATGTATGCAGAACATGAGACCTTGATGGTATGGTCATGTTGAAAGAATGGATGAGAGTTCTTCAGTTAGTAGATGTAAGACAGTTGAGGTAGCAGGTTTAGTTCACAGGTGAAAGCCAAGGAATACATAGTAGGAAGTAATAAAAATAGACCTGAGGGAAAGAGGGATAAATAAAGACGTGGGCAAAGATAGATTACCTTGGAAATCAATTTCTTAAATCTGTCTGATGTATGGCAGCATGTAAAACGGACGTTAAACCAAATATGATGATGTTGATGATGATGTTGATGTGGGGGATATAGAAACCGCTTTCCTGGCTAGATTTAATGGTACTCTATCTTAGCATGGTTGGCACAACTATGACACCGTTTTTCACCAGACACCTTTCACTTTATGCTAGCAGTCGTCTTGAGACCACCTTTATATTGGTCTCAGGTATACATTCCCAAAACATCAACGAAGTAAGTCTGGTTATTTGTACATTGCTCAATATCTCTCTATCTCTATTTCTTTACCCTGGCAATACGTGTATTTTCGATTGTGTTGAGGCAATTAACATAGTTTTTGAACATGGCTTCTCGTTAATAACTAATTTTCACCTCTTTTATGTATCATGTTTCTAATGTTCTTACATTTGACAAACTATCTCTGTGAAAAATAATATATACTATATATATGCAAAACCAACTGTTTCTTAATCGTTACCTTTTTCCTTCGTTTATTTCTGCCCCTCGGTACACAAAAAACACAACACACAACATGGCGACCACCTGTTTGGAAAGAAACCCAAACACGTAATTGCTGAAAAAAAAAAACGTAAAAATAAAATATCAAATATTTCTAATTCTTCAGTTCTAACCTAATTTCAAGAGATATTTCTAAATTCTAATAAGATTTTGTTGTTTCACTTTCTTTCAGACAACGTCTGCCAGAATGTTTTAGAAAAAAAGAACCTGTAAAACCAAAAAGCAAACCGCCGTCCGCTGAAAGACAAAACTTGCCATATGTAAGTTGATGTTCCTTGGCATTTTTTAAATTTCGTATTATATTTTTGAAATATCCGGACAAAATCACAAGAAGCAAACTGATGATCCTGGATTCGGCCACATATGTTTACTGGACGTCCACAGGATGTCTCTGTGTGTAGCATGCCACTAATTTGTTTACATTGCACCTGCTGGTGGTAATTACCTTCTATTTTTAAATTATACGTTATTTTGCTTACATTTAAGCCTAGTTATGGGTTCACGGCAAATTCAAGCATCAGTCGTGGTGTTAAGCATTAATATTCTTAGTCATTCATAAATGAGTAGGCATGAATTATGTGATACAATGGAGGCCGCGAGGATAGGAAGTGACTCATCGACAGAGACAAAAGAAAATGCGGTAGTGGTCAGTTTCCATTGTTCAGGACAGGTGACTCAGAAAAAATACCGGACACGACATTTGGGGGTGATAGCGTTTTGCGACAGTGGGGTAGGTTAGTTTTACAACAGTTCGACGACAGTAAGGTTTATGATAAAAAGTTAACAAGTTTGGGTTTCGGAGAGAAGCCGAGCAGTTAGGATCGAACCTCCCCATAGAGCGGATCGGACCGGAAAAACGATGAGATGAGCTGACGACTTGAGCAACGACAATCGGGGTCTAGACAGTCCGCGACGGTGTCACACACACTCATAGTTCCAACTAAATTATACACAACGTATATATGCTTGCGTTCTTTCTCGAGAGTTGTGTTTCTTTTATTTAACTTGTGGACCAGTGCTGTGCCCTCGACGATTCGTCAGTGGATAGACGACTCGGCTAGATGATGAAGACAAAGAAGAAGGCCATGGACACACAACGTTGGGGTTGATGGTCGTCTAGTGGAGCAACATGGTTCTACAATTACTCTTTGTCAAGGAGCAATGTCTGACTAGTTTATTGGTGAATCTGAATAGCAAATAGAAATATGAGATTACAAATGAGAAATATTAGGTAATATTCTAATACACAATACTCTACTAATATTCTAATACACAATACTTTACTAATATTCTAATACACAATACTCTACTAATATTCTAATACACAATACTCTACTAATATTCTAATACACAATACTTTACTAATATTCTAATACATAATACTTTACTAATATTCTAATACACAATACTCTACTAATATTCTAATACACAATACTTTACTAATATTCTAATACATAATACTTTACTAATATTCTAATACACAATACTCTACTAATATTCTAATACACAATACTTTACTAATATTCTAATACACAATACTCTACTAATATTCTAATACACAATACTCTACTAATATTCTAATACACAATACTTTACTAATATTCTAATACATAATACTTTACTAATATTCTAATACACAATACTCTACTAATATTCTAATACACAATACTTTACTAATATTCTAATACACAATACTCTACTAATATTCTAATACACAATACTCTACTAATATTCTAATACACAATACTCTACTAATATTCTAATACACAATACTCTACTAATATTCTAATACACAATACTCTACTAATATTCTAATACACAATACTCTACTAATATTCTAATACACAATACTTTACTAATATTCTAATACATAATACTTTACTAATATTCTAATACACAATACTCTACTAATATTCTAATACACAATACTTTACTAATATTCTAATACACAATACTCTACTAATATTCTAATACACAATACTCTACTAATATTCTAATACACAATACTTTACTAATATTCTAATACATAATACTTTACTAATATTCTAATACACAATACTCTACTAATATTCTAATACACAATACTTTACTAATATTCTAATACACAATACTCTACTAATATTCTAATACACAATACTCTACTAATATTCTAATACACAATACTCTACTAATATTCTAATACACAATACTTTACTAATATTCTAATACATAATACTTTACTAATATTCTAATACACAATACTCTACTAATATTCTAATACACAATACTTTACTAATATTCTAATACACAATACTTTACTAATATTCTAATACACAATACTCTACTAATATTCTAATACACAATACTTTACTAATATTCTAATACATAATACTTTACTAATATTCTAATACACAATACTCTACTAATATTCTAATACACAATACTTTACTAATATTCTAATACATAATACTTTACTAATATTCTAATACACAATACTCTACTAATATTCTAATACACAATACTTTACTAATATTCTAATACATAATACTTTACTAATATTCTAATACACAATACTCTACTAATATTCTAATACACAATACTTTACTAATATTCTAATACACAATACTCTACTAATATTCTAATACACAATTCTCTACTAATATTCTAATACATAATACTCTACTAAACTACAATCTTATACATCCTCTTAAGTTTTTGGCATGATTATCGAGTGGCAAGGACTGAAAATCTGATATACTAGTTTAGTTAGGGAGAAGCAGCAAATATGAAAAAGTTCTCTATGAGAAATAAATTCATATGATGTATTATGGAACACATTTGCATAGTGATGTCACATCAATAATGTACTTATAAAAGAGCAACTACAGTTTTTGCAGCCATGAACTAATACACATAATAAGATTGCTAATATAAGTAGGCATAACATTAACAGAAAGATAATAGTGGGCATAACATTAACAGAAAGATAATAGTGAGCATAACATTAACTAAGATAATAGTAAAGAGCAACCATTAATGAGCGATCATGAGTGTGGGAGAACAAAGTCAAAATTACAGTGATCGAACAATAATTGCTGAATTGTTAGTTAATAAAATAAGCTCATCAGTTCGTGTAGGACTGATATGCTGAGTCGGTTATATGGTTGGATCACATCTAGAACGTAGGAGTTGCATTGTTGTGAGGAAATAATCTGGCCAGGGCTTGAGGCAGCTTGTTGAAAGGTTGTACTGAGGGCACACAGCTTTGTGGGTTGGTAGAAGCCGGTGGTCTGGGTGAGGAAACTGTAGGGTAATCAGCTAGGTGAGGTTAAGGGCTGAGCAGTGATTGGGGTTTAGACTGAGGAACTGGGTCAGCTGAGGAAGGTCTGAGTTCTGAGTCGGATTTGGTTGAAACGGAAGAGGAAGGTGGTTGAGGGAGAGGACCGGGTAGTGAGGTGATAGGGCCTCTCTCTACAACAGGGGTATAGCATTGTAGGAAATGCCTGTTTCTGAGAGTGACATGTTCTGAGCCATCAACACATATTACATATTGATGCCGAACTTCTATAATGATCCAAATCTTATTCCATTTATTTGGGTGAGGTCCCACCTGATTTTTGATTCTTACATAGTCTCTGACTTTGAGAGGGGGTAGATTGTCAGTGTGTCCAGAGAGTCTTTCAGTGTCGTGCATGTGGCGGTTACAGAGGGCCTCCTATCTAGCTTGGAGGGTTTGCTGCCGGGTAGGGTGGGGTGGGGTGAGGTGTGTATTTACCAGGATGTATAAAGTCTCGGATTAATCATCTGAAACGACACATTGTTAGGGATAAGCCAGTGTCCCGATCCAGTGTTTCTGTACTGCAACATGGCTCTCTGAAATGTGTCAATGTCAAGAGATCCCAGAGTATCTGTGTTATTTACCAGCATGCACTCGACAGTTTTCACCACGATTTCTGCCCTGCAGTTACTGTGGGGAAAAGCCACTGATGAGCACCTATGATTTACCTGCCAGGCTTTAAAGTTGTTGGGGCTGTGAATTCTGGGCCATTGTCTGATGAAAGTTCTTCTGATATACCATAAGTGACGAAGCTTGGATGACCCATTAGCTGTTTCTTCCACGATAGGCCAGTTGCTTTAGCGGTTGACAATGACTAGATAGTGGTGGCCTCATATCTGCAACTATGGCCTGAAATGGGTGGGCAAGCTGGATGGGTAGGGTTGGTGTCATTGATGGTTGAGAGATGCCATGCGGTTGCAATCAGAACATATCTCACGCATATTTCAGATTGCAGGGTTCATACTGGGCCAGATGAATGAGGACTCCACTCTGAAGCACATCTGAGAGACACCTTGATGAGTCGAATGCAAACACTCTAGTACTCTAGGCTGAAAAGATTTAGAAATTACTATGCGATCATGGTACCACACCACACCATCAAAACTGCTTATGGTACTGGTAGAATGGATGAACGTCCTCTGGGAGGTTTGTTTTTGCAGCTGAAAATCCGTCTTCTACAGCAGGGGTTTTCAAACTTTTTGACTTGCGAACCCCTTTATATCTCAGGGACTCTTTTATAAACGCTTATGAAATTTATACATACATTTTTGCTAAAAATAACATATAATTTTGCATTAATGCAAAGCACTGGTTTTAAGCTTACTTTTGACATAAGTGTTCAAATAAAATAAATTAATACTGCATGTTGATGCAAAATGTAATAAAGTTAAATTTTTTTTATTAAAAAAGTAATTTTTCGTATAAATGAAAACATAATAGTACTTTACAAATAGTTTTATTGTCAATTACACACACAGGATATTTTAAATACACACTCAGCGAGAAGGCACAAACTGTTAATTCTTGGTGATGTTGCTGAATAACATACACGTAAGTCACTTTCTAGAGCAAGTCTGGATCTGTAATTTTTTCAAATTGGTTAGTGCTGAAAATCCAGCTTCGCATAAATATGTTGTTGCAACTGGCAACAAAATCGTAGCTGCTTTTCGAGATAACAATGGATATTCAAAGGCTGCAGTGAGCCAGAATTTCGAAAGTTGCTGCTGCATGAAACTGATTTTTAAACTTCTGTCGCTGGAGATTTTGGCTAGTTCTTCCAGTTCTTTTCCTGTGATCATGCGGTTATCTATAATTATAGCAACATCAAACGGATCTCTGATCCAGTCAAAATTTGAAATATTATCAGGAACATATTTCCAGAAATATTTGTAAAAATGTTCAGCAAGTGATATTAAATGTCTTTTAACATCTACAATGATCAAATCAACATTAACTGAACCATTATTGCTGAGATATTCGTCCAGTGTAGGGAACATATCTAAAGTTTTCTTACTAACTTTTGTAGTCCATATATTTATTTTTTTCTTAAAGGCTTCAATTTTGTCATGACTACAAAAGATATTTGAATTCCTACCTTGTAGAGATAAATTCAGTTCATTAAGTTTGTTAAATATATCTGCCAGATAAGCAACTTGGTAAAGCCAAATTTTATCAGCAATTATCGAAGCCATTTCAGCATTATAATCACACAGAAACATCGACAACTCTTCTCTAAGTTCAAATAAACGCGGAATTATTTTACCTCGTGATAGCTATCTGAACTCTGTATGAAACAACAGACTTGAATGTTCAGCCTCCATCTCACCACATAGTATTGGAAACAAACTACTATACAGTGATCTGGTTTTAATGAAGTTCACCACTTTAATACAAGATGACAAGACTTCGGACAACCAGGGCCTCTCGATGAATCATGAAATGCATTGCAGTAATATTAGATGCTACTTTCTTAACATGCCCCACAACATCTGAGTGAATATCAGTTATTGAAGCTGCCCCCATCTGTACATATGCCAATACACTGGCTTCATAACAAGCCTGATTGATGAAGAAAAGAGTCCAATACTTTAAAACCTTCCTCACCAGTTGTTCTAGTGGGCGTAAGATGGCAAAATAAAACATCTTCAAGGATTTTATTTTCCCAACAATATCGTACATACACCATGAGTTGAGATCCACTAGTAACATCTTTCATCAAGTTGTAATGCAAAAAATCCAGTTTTTACTCTGTCAATCAACTGAGATTTTATATCTTCTGACATATCTTCTATTCTATTCTTCGTGCAATTGTCTGACAGTTGCACAGCTTTCAATTTTGCAGCACATTTTTCATCCAAAACTGCCTCACACACGTCTATTACTCGGGGCAAACAAGTTCTTCAGCAATATTATGGGCCTTCTTAGCACGAGCTACTCTCAGTGCCACTAAACAAGATGGCCGTAATAATTTATGATTTGATGTT
The DNA here is from genome assembly GCA_963556195.1 of Sepiola atlantica. Classification (NCBI taxonomy): domain Eukaryota; kingdom Metazoa; phylum Mollusca; class Cephalopoda; order Sepiida; family Sepiolidae; genus Sepiola; species Sepiola atlantica. Next base: position 42,101,937 of record OY744521.1, on the reverse strand, counting down.
ATTGACATTGCAAAAGTATTTGTCGGCATTAAATATGCATCCCTTTTTCTTTCAAAAAAATCCTTTGTTTTTGTGGCAAATTCAGGATGTAATGTTGTTAAATGTCACTGTATTTTAGCTGGTTTCAGGGCTTCATTCGACAACAGCTTAAGACAAAGTAAATACTGTGGTCTGTTAGCATTAGACACACTTTCAATAAATCCAAATCGAATATACTCCATATATTTTCTTAATTTGTTTTCTAAACCATCTCTTCTGTCTCTGTAGCGGATTCTGAGTTGATTTCATCTTGAGGTTTCCATTTAAAAATTTATCCATGAGTAACGCTTGCACCCTGATAAAAAAGTAAAATTTGTACTTCACTTCAAATACAAGAAACAACAACAACCGTAATGGGCGATAATGCAAGCTTTTTTCATTTAAGAACATTAATAAGTAAAAATAAATATCCAGACATTGAAAATTTATACTTTGAATTTCACGTGATGAGTTTATCCACATACCCCCTATCTTGTCCTTGTAATTTTAAAAAAAAAAAAATTTAAGGAAGTAATTTTCAAAAAAATGTTTGCCAAATTTTTATCAAAATAAAATTTTATGAATTTCTTTTCATGATAAAAGTTAAGGAAATTTAAAAATAAATTTTTACGAAATAAAAAATTAACAATAATAACTGTAGTTTTCATATTTAAAGATCAAACTTTTTATTTGCTAAATCATGATCATATTGCAATGCAAATCTATTAAGGTCGCGAATTTGACAATCTGGTCTCAAGTCAGGATATGGCTTAGAATAGTTGAGTCATGGAGACAGAATAAAGAATACCAAAATGTGTGTTTACAAATCCTGATGCGTGGTCACTTCTTTCGCAAGGTGCTAGGTATAATTAAGCCTAGTATGCATCTAATTCAATAGTTAAGGTATTATACAACGGGTATTTTCTCAATATATAGCTGAGAGGGGATTAAATGGAACATTTTAATTGGGCGAAATGGATTAGAGAAAGAGTTAATTATTTTATGTGGCAAATTTATGATTTTATTGCAATGTCAAAATGCAGAGCACAAAGCTATCAAGGCGCCATTTTGGACTATCTGGTTCAAGTCGAATTAGCTGCTGGAGCCGATATTATAGAAATGCCTAAGATCAACAGTGCCTTTCTGAAGAAAAGCCTTGATTCATTCATCGGTAGAATATATTTTAGGATTAATAGGTAATTGAGGTGCAGCATATCATGTGATACCATAGGCCTTGGCCAAAAAAACCTCTGGCAACTAGCCTAGGAGAATGAAAACTGATATACCAGATAGGTCTCTGTCATGAGACACACATTTGCACATGAACAGTTATCACTTATGTGGTGGAGAGAGTAGGTTGTATTTTCCACAATGCATGATCTACTGAAAACTAATTCATATGTGGAACGTCATTTAATAATTGTGGACATACTTGTGATTAAGCTCTGATTTTATCTTTACACATTTATTTTTAATGGTCTCATACTTATGAGTGTTTCGACTTTTTTATTATGTAGATGACGACTGAACATATTCTTCTCACATGACGGGCAACATATCTTAGGAAGTAAAGATGTAAAACTTGTCTCCATTGTTTGAAAGAAAGTTCAATTCTCGTGCGAGAGAAAATAAGAATTATATTCGAAGATAATCACTTCACTTAAAGTTAGCAGAACGATATATCAAACACCTTCAATAGGGTTTGGCACAAAGGTTTGCTTCACAAGCTTGGTAACTATGGAATATCTGGAAATGTCCTCTCAACCATCAAATCCTTTATTTCTGGTCTATAAAAGTAGTTGTTGATAGGCAGAAGTCTGAAGCCCATCAATGCCGGCATGCCTCATAGATCCATTCATGGCTCAACCCTCTTACTAATCTTGATTAATGATCTTGCAAATCATATTCTAAGATCATTTGCTGACATCTATGCAGACGTCACATCCATCTATGGCAGCACTTCGAAGAGTATTAATAATCAAGATCTTTCTGACTTTCTCTCTTCGGACCTGGAGTATGTGGTGCAATGGGCAAAAAAGTGGCTTGTTATTTTTAATACCTATACAACCAAGCTTTTCTCTTTTCATCATCAACGCTCGGATGCTCACTTTTCCCCAATTGAAATGAATAGCTCTCTCTTTGAGGAGGCCCTCTTATTTGATAAACTCCTAGAACTGACTCCCCCTCCAGACCTGAAATGGAAGACTTACATAAAATCTGTTGCTAAGGTCGCTGAAAAAATGGTTGGATCATTGTACCGCTCTAGGAAACATCCGACTCCTGATGCAATCCTCTATCAAGAGTCAGATACGTCCTAAGATTGAGTACTGTTGCCACATCTGAAGAGGTGCGACTGCAAATACTCTTTCCTGACTTGACAGAGTGAAAAATCGACTTCGCAATCTAGTAGGGATGATCTCTTATCTTCTCTACAACTCATTTGTCACAGAGGAGACGTTGCTAGTCTTTCTCTACTCTATTGTTATTTTCATGGTAGGTGCTCGACTGAGCGCCAATCTCTAGTCCTCCCCTATAAAATATTCACAGCAAAAACTCATCGATCTACAACCACTGTAAATAATTTTCCCTTCTTCCTCTATGCACCTAAACTAAATGGAACTTCCATGAACAAAGTTTCTTTCCAAAAACCTCTCATCGATGGAACACAACACTACAAGGCTGCTTCCCATCTGACTACAATATGATTATTTTCAAATCTGATGTTAACAAATTCTTAACTAGGCGTCCTCTAAATAATCATATTCTGTCTAGTTCACCCATCGTTTCCAATCCTCTCTCAGTGTTGTTCATCGTTTTACTGACAAACTCATTAACCCTTATCCTCGAATGGTCTTTGAGCCTTGAAAAGCAGTTACATATTAGTATAAAAAAGTCCGACTTGCTCGGCTAGCCACACAAAATGGCTGTGATACAGCGAAACTGTTAATAACACACACACACACACATATATATATATATATATATACATTTTTATATGTTATCCACTGAGATATTTTGCTATATCATGACTCTTCAGTGTGGCTAGACATGGTGTTTTTTCAAACTGTGATTCAAATATACATGAATTACGTAAATAATGTATTTCAAATCCAATAGTATATGTTCAGAATAACATTGCTTTTTTTTTAAAAAAACACTCATGGATTCTGTATTATATAAATTGATTATAATTATTTCCGAGTCAGGAACATAGAAAATCCATGCAAATGTGAGACAGGATAATACAGAATTTGTTTATGTAAAACACAGGTACCCTTTAAAAAAGCAATGTTTATGTGTAAGTGAGCAGGTAAGTATGATAAAGAGGGGAGGAGGTAGTTGATAGCATATCAACGCTGATGTATATATATATTAACAAGCAAATGATTCATTGTATATGATCCACTGAATTGTGGGAAATTTTATCCCCAAAATACAGTTCAATTCTTGCACAAGTAAAAATAGGAGTTATACTATGATAAGCGCTAAAAGTTGAATTGTGAGTGACAGCTTTTGAAGACAGAGAATAACAACGGTGTATATTAATTAGACAATTTTACTTGGGCAAGTAATAAAGAATGATATACAGCAGAAAAGGGTAAGTATGCAGAATAAGGGTTTGCAAATACATGCTTTTGTGAGAACTTATCTTATGTGGAGAAATGTCCTGGCAACAGCTGCGCACAATTCTGGCTTTTTCCATCATGAGAGGAATTGTTTTGCCAGCAACTGCCTTCTGAGGGATTTTTTTGTAATGCTGTCAAACCAACGTCAATCGATTTAGCAAAAATAGAAAAAGAGGCTGCAGTAGCCTTGAACGTTTGAGTTGATATAGGCTGTCTCATGTGTCCTCTAAGTGGACAGTGATTTGGCTTACCATTAGGCTAATCCACACAACCATGAAAGAGACAAGGGAGACAACCACACTGACCAATCTATGAGTGTTGTATACATTCCAATATGTTTAAATGCCTTTTTAAAAATGTTGTGCATATGAACACTCATTAGAAGTGCATTGTGTCCATATTTATTTGCCTCCTCACGAGGGCAGACTTAGACACAAGGTAGGTTTTTAATGTGCAGAAAATCCAGCTCCCCGAAAAAAAGCACTCTGGATTGGGACAAAAATAAAATTACCACAAACTTTATCCTTCACTGACTGAGGATAGAAAAGATTAAGTGTAGTATCAAAACAGATACTACACTTTACTCCTAGCCAAAAGGTCTGTGTCTTTCTCCTGAATGCAAGCAAATCAATTCTTTTACTTATGAAATTCACAAATTTCTTCAGGATATAAATGATTTTTATTAAACAGTGAGGATGAAAAGGTAATGCACCAAATGAAAGGTCAAAATAAATTTATGGGGCAGACTATTGAACTGATTGACCTAATGTAGGAGTGGTTAGACTGAACTGTATTGAAATGTCTTATGGCAAAGAAAAATGGCCGATTTTATAAAGAAGAAAAAAATTGAAGACATCAAGATAGAATTGGCTTTATTAGTGCATCGCAAAAAATACATATTTCTGCCTGTGAGGAAAGAATACAATCATATAACATAGAATTGTAAGAAATGTGTGTCCTCGTGTTTGATGTACGGCATATCTCTTGTCTATTATCAACACAACTACTTCCATCTTGCGAGTGAAGAGCTCTACTCTGGTTAAACCAAACCTTAAATACCCTTGAAATAATCAATATAGTTCCAGAAAGAAAGATAATCTTTTCACATAGAATGTACAGAAAAGAATAATCATTAGTAACATCACTACTGATTATAATAATTCATACACAAAATATGAATAAAAAGAAATGTCATTTAAAGTTTATGTTTTTATACAAAACAGTGTTTTACCCATTACAAATGTTTGTAAGTATATTATTTTGGTAGATTATGAATTATTCAACTGAATATGGAATTTATAGAATCAAATTGACACTTACCGACATAACAGGCTTCAATATTCCATATGCAAATATTGCTTGAATGAAGCAATATTTATATAATGAATTATACCCTCGTAAACTGGCAGCCAATCAGAGCTCAGATAATGGACTTGCCCATCTTGGCATAGTGAAACATTCTAACTTTCATATAAACTGTCATTTTGGTGTTTCTTCAGTTATTTTGTTACTTAACTGCTCACACAGTTGAACTCTAAGTACCAAATTCTATAGGGCACTACGAACAGGATATATTGATCCTGAAGATTGGGAATATTACCTTGTCAAGGCGGGGATCTCTGCTAGCTCATCTAAAACCTATGCTATCGCATTTACATGTGAGAAGCTAACAAAAGAGAACCTACAAATGTTAGAAAATCTAGGGGTCACATCTACGGGAGAAGCCCTCTCAATCCTTAAACAAGCTAAAGAACTCTCTGCTCAGGCAACTTATGCTAAAGCACCAGCAGCCAAACTGCCCAAGCTCCATCTTGAAATGACCCCTTAACAATTCAGAAAATTCAAAATTTATTGGGAAGTAGTCACAAAATCACAGGTATGCCTACATCTCAGGCCAACGTCCACCTATACGATTCCGCTGATGAGTTCATCCAGAATGCCATAGTCAACACACACTCTAAATTCTTCACCACTGACCCAGATAAGATACTAGAAATGATAAAGGCATTGGTCACTCAGAAGTCAAATTCCATCATTCATCGCCTACTTTTGCCTCCATGTCACAGGGTGAGACTGAGACAATACAGAATTATCTGGTCCACCTCCGGGCCACAACCCTAGACTGCAATTTTTATGCCCCTTTTGTGAGCATGATCTGTCCTATATGTACATCAAGGACCAACCCATCAGAGGAATAGTGAACAACACACTCTAAGCAGACCTACTAGCTAAAGCCGGAACACTTAAATCTCTCAAACAAAATGTCCACCATTCTGAGACATTCGAACAGCATTGTGAGACCAAACATCAATGACTGATACCTTCGACATGGCTATTGCACAAATGTCTATGTACCGGAAGCAAAAAATCAGTGTTTAAGTTAATATAGGTCATGATAATAACTTTACTAAACCTAACTTTTTTTGAGTTTGCATGGGCTGTGGTAGCCACCCTCATGGCACCCCGGGAACATGCTCCCTGCCTGTTAAAATGTCCAGCATGGAGTCAAACATGTAGCACTTGCGGGGAACGTAACCACCTTTCAAGAATGTGCCGAGCAAAGAAACTTTGTATTGGGATTAACGAGGCTTCCATGGTTTCTCTTATTGCTCAAATCATGTTTAACCAAACAAGGGATACATATACGACCACAAGCGAAAATCGAATAATAAAAATAGATGCGTATGTTATCCCATTCTCACCGAATCCAGATCCCAGACAGGTGAAGAACATCCCTGGTGACTACCAAACGAAGCTGAAAGTCTTCCCTGATAGTGGGGCCACTATATGTCTAAGAGGACCAAAGCATCTGTTTAACATGGAGCTCAGAATGAATAACCTAGTCCTATCAAGAAAAATCGTTTGGGCTGTGGGAAATTTCATACTCGTATGTCAGGGATGGTTACCTGGGAAATTCGAGGTTCAGAGAACAACCAATCAAGTCCATTACATATGCAAGGGGATCCAGCAACTTTATTTCAGCAAAGCAGCATGCATTGATATGGGAATGTTGCCTGAAGATTTCCTGAACCCTGCGGCAACATTTTCAACCCAGCCAAATATCGCAAGACAACATATTGAGTGTATGAATCAATTGTCAAGTCACCCAAAAAAGCTTTCCTTTTCCCACGATTGTAGAAAACTTTGGTAGGCTTAAGGATTGGCTACAAGAGCATTTTCCTAGGACAGCATTAAAAAACGATGAGCTGTTTCCATCTATGTTTGGCCCTGCCGCCTATATTCACCTTAAAGAGGGAGCGGTTTCTAAAGCCAGACACAACTCAATTCTTGTGCCTTATCATTTCAAGGAGCATGCACTTTGGGATGGTGCCTGTTGGTACCCCTAAAGATTAGTGCAGCACTATGGTAATCACTGCAAAAAAGATAGAAAACCGAGAAGAACGGTGGATTATCAGCATTTAAGTTCACAGTGCAAACGAGAGACATACCACACTAGCTCGCCATTCCAATTGGCATTACAGTAAAAAACAATCACAATAAAAAAAACTGTTTTGGATGCAATGGATGGTTATCATTGAATTCCTTTAGATAAGGAATATCAGCCACTTACAACTTTCTTTACGGAGTGGGGCCGTTTCATGTATCTATGGATGCCTCAAGGATACTTAGTCTCTGGTGATACCTATATGCGTAGTTATGATGAGATCATTAAAAACATCTTTTTGCAAAGTAAAAGTCGTTGATGGTACGCTACTTTTTGACAATAGTATAGGAGATGCCTTCTATCATACATTTGACTACCTATCACTTTGTGCAAAAAACGGAATTGTCCTTAACAAAATAAATTCCAATTTTACCAAGATGTGGTTCAGTTTGGAAGCCTTCAAATAACATCATCAGAGGTAGCCCCCTCCGAAAATTTACTCAATGCAATTACCAACTTTCCTACCCCAAAGAATATAACTGATGCAAAGTCTAGGTTTGCATTAGTTAACTAAGTAACATGGGCACATTCCCTAAGCCCCATAATGTCTCCCGTTCAAGACCTTGTCAAACAAAATTCACGCCTCATTTGGAATCAGGATCTCGAGAATGCAATGTGAATTTTGTAAAGAAGAGTGTTACAACCTTTGATATTAACAGAGCAACCTGATTTGCTCCAGACTGAAGTAAACAAGGCATGGGTTTCCTGCTATTACAAAAGCACTGTATATGTTCCACCGAGAAAGCACCAGTATGTTACCCTGAGGGCTGGCACCGTATTTGCAGGCAGAAGATTTTGCACAGATGCAGATCGCCTATACACACCAATTGAAGGCGAAGCAATGGCAATTGCCTGTGCATTAAATAAATAACATATATTCATTATGGGCTGCCCTAACGTAATAGTAGTAACAGACCACCAGCCCGTAATAGGAATATTTGGCGACAGGGACCTTAGGAAGATACACAACCTATGCCTCTTTAAGCTTAAAAAGAGATCACACAGGTATTATTTTACAATCCAGCACTGCCAAGGTAAGTTACATCGTTGCTGTCTCCCATAATCGAGTCTCCATAATTTGTGCCCTTAGATCTTTATCGTCCACACACCCTTCCTCTGAAGACATTCATCTCTCGGATAAAATAGATGCCATGGTGGAGTTAGCAACCCATCAAGCCATGAATTATTATAGGAACAATGATACAACTGATCACGTATGTGCATCAGGCCCAAATGATCCGTGTTACACAACTTTGATCAACACAATGCAACTAGGTTTTTCATCCAAATTTTCACTTTCTGAACTGGAAATCCGGAAATTCTGAGAGGTATGCCATCGATTCAGTACCGACCAGGGCTTACCACTGATGAATATGAAAATTGTGGTACCCAAATCCCGCAAAGGAAACGTACTATTTACACTCAGCCCACCAGGGTGTGGTAAACATGACAGCCCATGCAAATGAATCGGTATATTGGCCCCATATGAATGAATCCATATGCAAGTTTAGAACCAATTGCTTCGTATGCACAAGCATTGCCCAAGTCAGGCACGTGAACTACTCATATTCACACCAGATCCAGATTTCCCTTTCCAGCAGATAGTGATGGACCTTTTTTATGTCAGACACATTACATACCTTGTCTGTGCAAACAGACTCAGTGGCTGGATTATTTTGTACCATCTAAAGCCAGGTTATGCCATCACCTCAAAACTAATATCTATTTGTCGGAACCTATTCCACCTATATGGCACTCCAGAAGAACTAAGCAGCAATGGTTGCCCACCTTTTAATTCCAACATATTTCAGCAGTTCCTCAAGACATGATGTGTGAAGCACAGACAGTCCTCAGTGGCATACCTTTAATCTAATGGTCGAGCAGAGCTTGCTGTAAAAAACCCAAAGATCATAATTTATGGCAATACAGGTCCTCATAGATCATTGAATAATGACAGTGTCGCCCAAGATATCCTGCAATATCGCAACACCTCTATCCAAGGCATAGGTCTATCCCCAGCACAATTCTTGCTCAACTGCCGACTTCGTGACTTCATAACATCCCAACATGTACCATATAAGCTATACGCAAAATGGATAGCTGCAGCTAGGAACTATGAGATAAGCTTATCTCAACATGACGCTTACCTCACAATGACACAGCACATACTCTATGCCCACTTCGAGAAGGAAAAAGAGTATCAATACAATGAGCAAACAATCGTCGATGATACACTCTCCCTAACCGTCAGTATCGAATCAGGACTGATGGGTCAGGCAGAATCACTTTGCGAAACTGCAGATTCCTCAGAAAACTGGCAACACCTGTAATTCCAGTCCCCATTGCCTGAATATCCCAATCTCACTCCTTAAGATTCCCATACACCTGGTACACAAGTGCCGCAAACCAGAGGATACGTGATGACATAGCCCATTCATTCAAAATCACCCAGCACTGCAAAACCAACGTCAGCAAAATTTCTGCCGACATTGTCCAGGTTAACCCCTCACAATCAACCAGGACAAAAGAAACTCATTCTTCCCAAAAGACCATTACGTTCGTGTACTGGGGGTGGGGGCAAGATATAGAATTAAATTGACACTTACCGGCATAACAGGCTTCAATATTCCATATGCAAATATTACTTGAATGAAGCAATATTTATATAACAAATCAGAGCTCAGATAATGGACTTGCCCATCTTGGCATAGTGAAACATTCCAGCTTTCATATAAACTGGCTTTTTGGTGTTTCTTCAGTTTTACTTATTTTGTTACTCAACTGTGTGAGCAGTTAAGTAATAAATTCTATAGAATTAGTGATGTTATAAAAACTTGTCGGTATCTCAGTTATCTCTCTTGCTAGAGTGATCCCCCTTTGTATATAAATCTAGTTGAAAAAAAGACTTTTGGTGGGAACTATCATGCTACACATGGTAAAGAATGAAGAGCAGCATTCATTCTCATTTCCTCGCAAAACACATTACAGTTATCATGGGCTTTACGGGGACTTCCACTAGCAATACAGATGCCACGAGAAAATATAAGTATTCACATTATTTTTTACATGAATAACTTCTGTAATCGTCTGTTGTATCATCATCATCATCATCATCATCATCAACCGGTTTATTTATTGAATCAGGCCACAATTAATCCTCTGATGAGGGTGGGGCCTGATTGTCTAGTCTCGAAATCTAAGTCTTCCTCTCCACTCCTGTCTTTGGCAAGGTTTGATGGAATCCATACCCATGGCCTTCCTATCACGTTTGACTACGTCCTCCCAAGTCAATTTGGGTCTGCCAGTGGTGATGTTCTCTGCTGGCACATTCAACTTTCGGACTTTAGCAATCCAGCCATCGCTACGCTCAATGTGACCCAACCAACGCAGTCTGTTCTTCTGCATGATGTCCGTAAGGCTTTTCAAGTCTTATATTTGAATTTACTCATTTCAGGTTTTTATAGATTGTCATAGACCATTAATAAATTAAGTCTTTGCCCTTAACAGTGTTTTAGCTTTTTTACTTTCTGACACATGCGGTATTGTCAACCAATAAATACTAATTCTTAATGTTGAGAACTATTTCATTTCTGTGCAAATACATTGCTAAACTTGAGGAAATATAAAGTTAAAATTGTTAAGTTATCTGCCTTGTATTAAGATATAAGAGTTCTATTCCTTTGTGATAAGATTTTAAAGTGATCTCTCTTTGTTGTTGGTGGTTATTTGGCTGGGAAAACAAAGATGGCGGTTTTGACAAACAGACGTGTGTCCATGACTATATTTATCTTGCTGAAAAGGTCTGTATATCTATCTATATAGTACTTAAACTCTGTAGATCGTGTATTTGTTCTGTATATAACTGTTAATATTCAAGTATGTGTGACCATGTGTCTGAGAAAGTTTGACCGAGGCTATTTTGTGACCTTTTTTAATCAAGGAAAAATTTCTTGTTTTAATTATATTGAAACGATATAACCAGGTTCGTTTCAAGTAAGATTATATTAAAAAAGGCATTTACAGTGGAACTTGGGTTTTCAAACATAATTTGTTATGAAAATCTGTTCAAAAACCGAATCATATTTTCCCACTAAACATAATTTAAAAGAGATTAATTTGTTAATTCTTATATATAGACTATTTTTAGGTATTTAATACAGGTATTTAAAAATATAGTTCCTAAGAAAAACCCAGATTTAAAAAATAAAAACCACGATTGATTTAAAAAATCCAGATCTGGATTTAAAAACCGAGGAGTAGCAACCCTGCACAGAACTGTTAACGTTTCATCCGACCGTATGCTTCGGTTGACGTCAGCATGGTTCAGGAATCAAAATTTTGTTAGAAAATTTAGGCATTTTCGGTTTTTATTTTTTGTTCAAAATCTTATTTGTTCCAGTTCCGAGACGTACATGAACCGAGGTTTGATTGTATATATCTATTTTCGAACAGTGTTATATGGGTTGTATTTTAGTTTTTAAGATCTGACCAAAGAAGTTTACCTTTTTTATCTCTTAAATGTGATCGCCCTTGAGTATTTGTCCTGAAAATGTCTTTTTTAAATTTAGAGATTTCGGCAGTGATCTTTACTTCCTGGATTCTTTCCAGAAAAAAGAGAGAGAAAACAGAAAAACGACATAAAAATTAATAATCTTCAAATGTTCATCTGCTATTCTTTATCGACAAAACCAAAAAGAATTTAAAACATTCTTCCATTGCTTGCATATCTTTTTTTTAAAATTCTATCTTCATAGAATCTTCTTTGCAAATCAATTTATTTCTACAACTCTCCAAATATTTATCTTTGTCACACACACACACACACACATATATATATATATATATATATATATATATATATATATATGGCGGCTGTCTATTCGATTTCGAATATGATCACTTTTGGCGTATCGATGTGATACTAGTGTGAAGGTACCCAGTGAGAGGCGCGGATGTGGCTCTTCAAGCCTGCCAGACTTTTACAGACCTTACCACAGATGAGGCAGTTGTTGTGATGATCTGAGGGGATGCCATAAATGAAGCCATCTCTTGTCCATGCTTGATTTTGCAAAACATGCACTCGTTGGTGATTCAACAAACATGCACATGACATAGTTACCAAGTTGCACGCTTGGAATCTTAGGTATTCCATGTTTTCTCCATGTGCTGAAGGTGCCACATCCTGTCTCTTCCTCGCGGCTCTCTTCTGCTGCTGGTGTTTCATTCTATTCTTTTCATAAAGCTTGCTGCCTTCAAAACGCGCTTTCATCCACCCCCTCCTAACCTCCAACATCAATTCAAAAGCACTTCAAATCGGCTTTCAGACAATCTTTGAATCGCTTACGAGGTTTGTGTTGTGGATGAGTATTCCCATGAATCACCTGCTTAGGAAGTCTGCCATCAGTAAGATGAATAAGATGACCAGCCCAACAAAGTCTGCGTTTCGTTATACGAGACTCGATGCTTGGAACAGCAGCTCGTTCCAACACTTTGGTGTCAGGAGTAAAGCTATCCCAACGATGTTAAGAAAATGACTAAGGCAATTCTGCTGGAAACGCTCTAGCAAGCGAATATGAGCTCTGTAAGTGGTCCATGTCTTACAAACATATACCAAAGTTTATACCACACAGTCATCATACACAGAAATCTTAGTTTCCAGCCTGACATCACGTGGTGCCCACACCCAGCACTCCAAATGACCAAAAGACACACCAGCCTGTTTCAATAAGTCAATCTATCTCAGCATCCAACGATCTGTTCCTCAATAAAACACTACCCAGATACATAAAACGATCCACCACAGACAGTCAGTGGTCTTCAACAAATATATCCGGTTCCTGATATGGGTTGCCAGGGGCTGGGGCAAACATAGCCTTTGTCTTGATAATATCCTGTATATAATTCTGTGAGTGAGCCACGAGATCCACATCACATCTGCATAGAGCAAATCTCAGAACAACAGTGGAGAATGTCCTTGACAAAGTCTTAAAACGCTGTAAGTTATACAACCGATCCGATGTACGAAATCGAAGATACACACCTTTGTGAAAGCCAACGACAGAGTTACAGCAAAATAGATGGAAAACAAAGTAGGTGCAGGTATATCACCCTGCTTAACACCATTGTCAACTGCAACGGGTTCAGAGAGACACCATTGCAGTTAACACATGATTTCATGTTGTCGTGCAGCTCATGAAGGAGTTTAACAAAGTTAGGAGGGCATCTCAACTGACCCAATATCTTCCACAGAACATCCCGATTAACTGTATCGAACGCCTTTTTCAGATCAACAAAGACATATGTATATATATATATATATATATATATATATATATATGTATATGTCTTCCTTAGCTCTTTATTTTCGCTAATATTATTGATTGACTTATACTATCGGTTTCTCCTGACGAGATCATAGCTGAAAGAGCTCTAGAGAGTTTTTCACAAATCATTTTCAAAAGCATATATATATATATATATATATATATATATAGTGGAAGAATACCTGCCCCAGGACTGGTAAAATGAATTCTCTGAACAGAACACTTTTTCACCAATTTTATGTCCCCTAAGGGCTATTAAAATCAAGATATAATGATACAAAATCTTATGTCTAGAATCCTTATTCTATTTTTTATCAAAATCCATTACATGATTTTAATTCTAGAAAATGTCTAAAGGGTCTTAAGAAGAAATTGAAATTCAGGAAATCTTACTTAATTGTGTATAAGGACTATAGATCAAATTCAACAAAAAATTTGAAACATTCGAATTTTCAAATGGGAGGTTGTACTCATATTATTCGCTCTAAAACTCTTTAAAAAAAACGAAATTGAGAAAATATTTATTAATTGATGTCTAATACCAATTGTTAAAATTTCACAAATATCTGATGTATCTGAATTTTCATGAAGGGCTTCTACTCCCTTGTTAATCCCTTTGCCAAATTTAACTAAATATAACCCACATTTGAACCCTTACGCCTAGCAGCTGTGTTCCCAAATTCATAATGATCGGTTAATTAGTGTAGGAGTGAATCCTGTACATACAAATATATAAATATACAAACATTCCTAACTTTATAAAAATAGAGATTCAAGTTTTTTCTTGCTTTTTATGAAGACATTCGCTCTCAACTAAAATCTAGGAATGTCATAAATCAACAGTCGTAAATATTTTCGTCTGTTTTTGCTTTAGTTTGGTTTTCTACAGAACTGACTTATTTTTTTATGGAACTGTAGTCTTCACAAGAAGACACCAGCAATATTAAGTTATCTCCCTTAAATTGTAGTTGTATTCCTTTAGCAAAAGCTTTTAAAGTTATCTCCCTTGCTAGGTGTTGTTGTTGGCCAAGAAAGAAAGATGGTGGTTTAGACAAACAGACGTGCGTTCATAACTAGATTTATGTTACTAACAACCTAACGAGATTCAATCTGCACTATTTATCAAATTTACCAGAAACAACCAAATTTGGTAATATCCTTGATTATATATTAATTGAGACCATTTTATTTAAAAACTGTACCCATTCGCTCGAATCTAATATCTAAGAATGTGTAATCCAGTAATGAAATAAAAGAAAGTTCTCAATATCAATGCCAATATACTGTTCATTGTTCACTGTTAACTCTCTGCTGTCACTAACCCAACTGCTGCCTTTTCAATACGTTCCTTCTTAAAGCAATTGCTCTCCTTATATGCAAATGAATGTCACCTATAAAAAATCTACCATGAACACAAGTTTGTTTTTCCTCTGAAATGCAATTGCCCTCCATGCAAAACGGTCCACACACTTTAAAGCTGGCAATTCTTCCTTTTTTATTCCCTTGTTACCATAGGAAACATTTACTCCTTTATATCTTAAATAAACCCCCTCCATGATCATCAAAGATCATTTCACATCACAATACGTTATTGATTGTTCTTTTTTTCTTGAGATAACCGATGAACAAAATACCTTGTTTCATCCTAAAATATGGAGGCCACAACCTTACCTGCTGATGTTTGCATGTTTGGTCGATTTTCACGGCTTTCACCTGCTGCTGTTTACTTAGCTGACTGCCGATTTGACCCAGGAGTGAAACAATGGATCTAGGTTTACTCCATTGGTACATATTGATGCAAAAACTCCTTTTTGTTGTGGCACCCTCTTTTAACACGACTTTCTCATCGACAAATGTTCATGCAAAATGGTGAATACTGTGCCTGCTGATATATTCAATTCCTCTACTATCTCACGCAACTTCAATTTACGATTGGACGTTTTTGAGTTTTCTGGGACAACTGTCGAATTCGGAGAACCCGACCATTCAGCATCATTTTTGTCTGTACGACAGCATATAAAGACAGCATATCACCTTTTTAACCGTTGTTTCAAATGGAGCAGATTCCGAAAAACACTTATCACTGTTTGAAAATCAGCAACACTTAAATAACTATAATTTTAAAATTAATAGTACAAATAGTCTGAAATTTTGACATGTGCGATCTGAAGGTTATTAATCTATAAAAATTATATGGATTTTTAAAAATTAGTGACACTATCTATATGTCAGGCCCGGGACTTATTGCGTGATGTGTTAAAAAAAAGCATAATTAATATTTGTATACAAATCATTTTTTGCATATTTAGAAATGTTTGTAATTATTTGGATCATTGGATTATTTGGACTACTATTCCCATCTTGGTTGCTATTTTCACAACGTTACACAACGTTTCGACCAATGTAACTTCTGACGTTCTTCCGGTGCATTTTGTTGAACTTAAGAATCTTTATTTCAAACTTGCGAACCTATACGGAATCTCCAACTAAATTATGTATTAAATCCACAGGGGTAGATTGTTCTTGTTTCGTCAATCATGACCTTGTGGAAGCTTTAAGTAATTTTTATTTTATTCTTAATTATTATTGCTTGCGGTGAGGATTGAACCGCCAACCTCCAGAAGCCTGTCACATAGATCTGATTGTTACTCAACGTCCTTATCCGTTGGGCGAGGTGTAATTATGCTTTGGTTTTGCAGATTAAGAATGTCAATTAAATTGTGATTAAAAGTTCTGTCTATGTGCTTGAGACTAGGAAGCTTGGAGCGATACTGTTTTTATGAGCTTTTTATTGTGGAAGGAAAACTTCTTCTTTTAATTGGATCGAGAAGAGCAAGAACAGGCTTGTTTTAAATGAATTCTTGAACTGGTAGAAACTATGAATGTGTTATAAAAAGACGTTGATATATCTCCTTTAGATCAGAAGTGTCACATTGGTTTTATTTCAGCTTTGATCTTGGCTTTTCAGATCCGGCCAAAGAAGAGATAACTTTTGTGTCATCTCGTAAATGCGTTCACCATAGCTATTTGTCATGACGTCATTTTCCATTTTATATTTTAAGCTTTTGAGCATTGATCTTTATTAGCCGATTCCCTTCTAGCAAAAAGAAGGGAGAAAAAATAACACCAAAGAAAAAAATTATGAATCTTGAAATTTTTATTAACTGTTATGTATTGATAAAACAAAAAAGCCCCCCCCATCACATTTTTCCATTTCTCACCATTTTTTTATTTATTTTTATGGAATCTCCTTTTCAAATCTATTTTTTCTACACATATGCAAATATATATCTTTGACACACACACAGACATATATATATATATATATATATGTAAAAGATAAATATGTGGAGATGTGTAGAAAAATAGATTTGATCTTTTACATATATATACATAATATATATATATATATATATATATATATAAACATAAAGATAGAGGCAAAATGCCTTCATGTGTTAGATGCAGATATTTTTTATTAAAATCAAAATAAAAAATAAAAACATTTTTTTTTCTTCATCTTGACATTTTTATCTAATATTTCGCTTGATATAACAAGCCTCGACAGAGCTTTAGACAAATAAAAGGTATTAACCTCTTTTTTTTGTAATAATCCTTCCTGGTCTTATAGAAGTGGTGTCCGATGTTGTGGACTAACGGTGCAAATGTCTGTTTTAAATTGAACTTAAATCGCGCATGGTCGCTGGTAGGTATACATTTGGGAAAGTTCATTTTTTAAGCATCTTTTGAATTTTAAACATAAAGATAAAGGCAAAATGCCTTCATAAAAACCAACTGTTAGATGCAGATATTTTTTATTAAAATAAAAATAAAAATAAAAACACAAAAAAAAATGTTTCTATTTTTTATTTTGATGACCTAAAAGGGCCCCCAACAGCATACGACACCGACGCTTTGACTTTAGCAAGCTCAGCAATCCACAGCTGGCACAAAACTTCAAGTAATCCTGTGAACGTCACCTTGCAGACCCTGTGGGTCAGAACACAGTAGAGCACCATTGGACCAACCTCAGAGACGCCATGACCCATGCCATGGAGGAAACGATCAGCTACAAAATTAAGAAAAGACGCATGACGGTACCACTTCCTCTCTCATTGAAACTAAACGTCAAGCACGTTTGACCATAGAGAACCAGCCTACAGTAGCTAATAAAAGTGCTCACAAGCAAGCTGTAGCAGAATCTCAAAGAGGGATCCAAACAGCCCAGAACAAATGGTGGGAAAGAAAAACTGCAGAGATACAAAACTATGCTGACCAGCGAAATCTGTGCAGCTTCTATTCAGCAACCAAAGAAATTTTTGGTCCTACACGGTCATCAGTGGGTGGCTTGAAGGACGTGGATGGGGCCACAACCATCACTGACAGCGAAAGCATTTTAGAAAGATGGAGCTCCCATTTTGACAACCTCCTTAACGATCATGTTGACACCCTATATGATCTCCTGAGAATGATCCCTCAGCATCCTGTCTGTCACTGGATGGCACTTCCACCTTCAATTCAGAAATTAAACAAAGCCCTGGAGCAGATGAAACCCAGCAAAGCCCCTGGGCCTGACAACGCCCTACTGGAGCTCATCACTCACGGTGGCCCTGAGCTGAGGATCCGTCTTATCTTATACTCCTCATATTGAAGATCTGGGAGAAGAAGACCCTCCCCAATGACTTCAGCGATGCAACCATTGTAACAATTTTCGAAATGAAGAACCTGGAGAATTGTAATAACTATTGGGGAATATCACTGCTGAGCATCGCAAGTAAGATCTTTGCCCGCATTCTCCTTGACCACCTCGTCATCTTCACATAAGACGTCTACCAGAGACCTAATGCGACATTCGACCTTTGCGCAGATCTATAGACATGATCTTCTGTGCGCAAAAATTACAAGAGAAGAGGCTCAAACAACAGCAGTCTGTCATGTTTATCTTTTGAGACTTTAAAAAGGCCTTCAATAAAGTACCCAGACCGGCCATGTGGGCATTTCTTTCCAAGTTCGGCTGCCCACCTTATTTCGTCACCCTAGTGTGCGCCCTCAATGATGGAATAGTCGGGAGAGTATGTCATCAGAACTTTCTCTCTCTCTCTCTGACCCATTCCCTATCAATGGTGATATGAAACATGGATGTGTTCTGGATCCAACATGTTTCTCTTTCTACACAGCAGCAATACTTAATGAAATTCCCCAAACACACCCTCAATCGACCTTTGTTTCCGCATCGATGGAGGCGTTTTCAAGCTCGCTCGACTTTGCGGCAGAACTAGGACAAACATGTGTTCAGTATGAGAACTGCAGTATGCTGACGACAATACCACCACAGACGCCAGACACATACAACACCACCTACAAACGTTTTGGGATGCAAATGAATACAGACAAGACCAAGACACTCGTCCAACATCCACCTGGTCTTCTGCCCCCAAACACTGACATGACATGCCCTCCATTCAGTCTAGAGAGACTATTGACACCCCTGTAAGGGGCTGGCTGCGCGTGTAATTGTGAAGCAAGGGTTGCGTAATTCCTAACAGCACTTCTCCTGAATCGGCACTGCTTTATTCCAATAGCAAGCAATTCAAGACGACTGGAAACAATGCCGAGATAAGCAGAGAAGACATGCACCATCTGGTATTCCTAAATGGTCACCCATTTGGTACTGGCCAGGATCGACGTCACTTAACTTTGGTGATCTTATGGGAACCAGTGTGTCAGCGTGATTTTGTAAATGACTAACCTCTAGAAGAAGTGGATCAGTTTTCATACCTAGGGAGTATCTTAACATCTACTCCTACATGTAAGAAGGATGTGGAGAACAGGATCAGGGCAGCCTATTCCGCCTTTGGTCGATTAAACTTCCGTGTATTCATTCAACAACCATAAACTGACGATGGTCACTAAAATAATGGTCTTCCAGCCAGTAGTTCTATCCACACTTCTATATGCGTGCGAAACGTGGACTTTATACAGAAGCGATAGGAAAAACCTAGGGCGCTTCCAGCAACAAAAACTGAGGCAAATTCTAAACATCCCTTGGGAGAGCCAGACGTTACACACAGATTTTGCATCGAGCCTCAGTGAAAAGCGTTGAGGCCACCATCATCTACCATCGCCTCCACTGGGACGCCCACATACGCAGAATAGATCCATCTAGGCTCCCCAAGAAAATGCTCTATGGCGAGCTTGCCAACGGGACCAGAGCACAAGAAGCCCCGAAAATGGTCTATAAAGATCAGCTGCAGCACACCCTGACCCTAACCAACATAGACACATCCTCGTGGGAACAAACTGCGAGGGACCGGAAGACGTGGAGAAAAACAACATGTCAAGGCATCGTGGACTTTGAGGAAAAGAGGAGGGAAAAATGAAAAGACAAGACAAAGGAGAAGAAGAGAGCGGCATAAACAACCTCGTCCACCCCTTACCCTTCTTTGTAAATACTGTCCGCTCCTCTTCTGCCATAGACTGGGCCTTCAAAGCCACATTACTCATTAGCATTAATACAGAGGATAACAGACAGACGACAGAACCTGATACTGGGACACGAGTGGGAGCCGACGATATATATATATATATATATATATATATATATATATATATACTAATGATTATAGAATTAACGATAAGCGAAATATCGTAGAGTGATCTATCTCAATAAAATAAAGCTCAATACGTTGAGTAGAGCAATCAATTTTAAAGAAAGAAAGATGAAGATAAAAAATTGTACAAAATTACATAAAGTTACATAAATTTATACAAATTTTATTACATCGAAAGTTCAGATGCAAGGAGTTACATTAATCCTTAAACCATGGTTTTCAAAGATAAAACTCTTCTCATCAGAGGATAAAATCTGGTAATGTGGTATTTATAACAATTAAATATTACCTAGTTCCATTTCACTTTGAAAAATTGAAGAATAAAAAAACAAAAAAGGTTAGGGGATAAAGAAATAAAAGGCCGGGAAGTAAAAAATTAGCATTATTGCGAGGTGATTTTTGAAGACGAAAGGGACGTTATGGTGTAGATAGTTAATAGTAAAAGTAACATTTTGTAGAATTAAAGAAAGTTTTTTAACAAATAAAAGGTGGAGGGTTCAAAATATCTCACTTGGTCCGTATGGATTCGTACTCAGTTATAGTATATTTCCGTGGAGTTACAAGTAAAAATCCTGTATTGGTATTTTAAATATCCAATTCGGCAAAGTAATTTTTTTTTTTTTTACTTCATGTCCCCCCTCCCCTTCTGATTAATTGCTACCCAGGTTTAGCTTGTTAACTTATAAAAGATGAGAGAGGAAGAGAGAGACGGCGGAAGAAGGAAGTAAGTGTCAATTGTAGCATAGAGGCTATGGCAATGTCTTGTCTTAATTCATACTTTTGTAGTTTTTTGGTTACTTTTTAAGACCATTTCAATCAATAGTTTTAATCGTTGGAGTACAGTTTTATGTTTACGTTTCGCTATTATTGTCGGCAAAAGTCTCGTAATTTAGTGACATTGTATTCGTTTTATGATTATTTTTTCAGAAGTGATTGTAATTGTTTTTAAGTTAAGTTCTACTAGAAGGAGAAATCCTTTTAGACTGAGGGAATTATCAAATAGGTCGTTTTTAACAGTCGGAAAAGTGCCTAAAATAAATACCTTGTACAGTTCGTGGAAAATCCATCAACGATAATTCTATGTAGAATGATAAGAAACGTTTGTTGTATTTTCGATAATATTCCTTTATTCCACGAATACATTCTTAACTACTTATAAGAATATAATGAAAGTGAGAGTGTTTGTTCTGTATTTCAAGGTTTTATCATGGTTAATAATAGTTGAAGAAATAATGTATTTGTGAAAAGTAATTTTGTTCTTTTCATAAAAGAGAATTATTGTAGTTTAAGAAAATAGTTTTTGTAATCTGAGGCGTTTTACTTAATTGAGGAATAGGAGACACCATGTTTGTTTACTGTTTGGCAATTATATGCGAATATTCCTGGAATAGGTTTGTAGTCAGCCAATCTAAATAGGCGTAAAGTGAAGAATGCGTAATGATAATAAGATTGATTTAATAAATGAAGGAAGAACGATCGGAGCTGTATAATGTCCTCAATAAATAAGATGACACGATGTTTGATAGGGGAGTGTTAGTAGTTTTTTTGTGTGTGAGTGAAAGTTACTCCTATCTCTTCTAAGTATGTTTGTTTTGTGAGAGTAACTTAGGTAGGAAGTAATATAGGAAATTATATAATTGGATGAAAATGATTGATAATTTCCGGAAACATGTATCAGTTAGTGGTATGAAGCCTGATCATGTTGGAACTGTATGTATCGGCCATGTTTGGTGTTCTATCATGTTTACTTGTATGGGGAAAAATCGAGATTACTTTATATAATAAATTATGTTTACCTTTTGATTTATTTACTTCATATATTCTATATTTATTATTTTTATTATTATTATTTTTTTTTTTATTATTATTATTATTATTATTATTATTATTATTATTATTATTATTATTATTATTATTATTTGTAACTGTGTTTTTTAGATTTATTTACTTCCTATCTTGTATATTTTATATTTTTATCTATTTTTTATTATTAATATTCGTATTATGTATTTTTTCCTATAACTGTGTGTTTTTTAAGGTTAACTAATGCTCATGGTTTGTTGGACTTCTATTTGTGATGTTATGAAATCGGTGTTGAGGAAAAGACTTATTGGAATGAATAGAAAAACATTTTTCATCTTGGAAACGATCGTACACCAGAAGATTTTGTTTATATTGAATTTATGGAACTGATATAAATAATATGTTATAAATATATTTATTTCAATTTACTCTTTTTTTTCTCAATATATATATAAAGTTAGGTGTGGATATATGTTTGTATATGTTTCACTCCTAAACTAAATAACCGTTTATTATGAATTTTGGAACACAACTGCTAAGCGTAAAGGGGTGTAAATGTGGTCTATATTTAAGAGAATGGACGCCCTTCATGAAAATTAAGATACCTTCGATTTTTGTGAAATTTTAATCATAGGTATTAGACATCAATTAATAATTATTCTCCAAAATCTCAGTTCCTTTAGAGTATTTTAAAGAGTTTATAGCGGACATAATATTTGCACAACTTTTTTTTGAAAATTCAAATATTTCAGATTTGCATTAAATTTGATCCATGATCATTAGACATCAATTAAGTAAGATCCCTTAAGTTTCAATTTCTTCTTACACCTTAAATTTCAAACATTTTCTAGAATCAAAATCATGTAATGGATTTTGATTAAAATTAGAATAAGGATTCTAGACATAATGTTTAGTATCATTATATCTTGATTTTAATCTTCGTAAGAGGCATAAAAAGTGGTGCAAAACATTACCTGCTTGAGGAATTCATTTTTCCCGTCATAGGACGGGTATTCTTCTAGTATACATATATATAGAGACAATAATAATATAATAATAACTTATATAGTTTACATTGACATATTGACAAGGGCTTTTTTCAGACCCAAGCAGATTTGACTCTGAATATACCGTTGGGTTGACAACACGGCATATGCAATATTATTATTATTATTATTATTATTATTATTATTATTATTATTATTATTATTATTGTTGTTGTTGCTGTTGCTGTTGCTGTTGCTGCTGCTGCTGCTGCTTTAAGATTCAGTCTTCACAAGTTACCAAATTTACCAGGAACAACAACATTTTGTAATATCCTTGATTGTATATTAATTTTTCATGCTATTTATGAGACCATTTCATTTGAAAACTGCACTCATTCCCTCTCAACTAAAATCTAAGAATGTCATCAATTAAAAGCCGTAAATATTTTCCTCTGCTTTTGTTTTAGTTTGTTTTTCTAAAGAACTGATTGAAAAACAATTTGACTCGATGATAAAAACAAACATTTTCAACAAAAATAATAGCTTAGACAAATCATAACGAATTCTCAGTACAAAACAAATGTACGTCATAACATTGACCATTTAACTTTGACATCAGAAAATAAAATAGTGTAAAAATCCGTACGTTTTTTTAATAAAATAAATAAACAAAATAGACCATCACCTTAAAAAAATAGTCACAACCAAAATCTGACTTTATAATCAACTGAATACTTAATATTTTTTATTCATTTTACTTTAATGTCTCTTAAAATTGAATGAAAGAAACATTTTTTTAAAATTATTTTTTTTGTCATTATATTCTAAAAACATGATGAAAGTTAATAAAAGTAATGATCTTACAAAACGGTCGTTTTCAGTTGAAAACATAAAATGCAAAGCAATCAATAAATTAGCACAAAAATGAAATCACAACTCAAAAGTTAATAAAAATTAATATAAGCGACAATATTACAAGTGAACACAATCAGTGAAGAATAACTCGTTCAAACCAAAGGAATCCATTAAATAAACAAGAAGTATTTATGTATATACTAGATGTATCTACCCGGCGTTGCCCGGGATGCAATGAAGTCATTTTAGGTTTTAATTTTTATTTGTTTGCACATTTTTAGACATAAGGTAGACAACTCCTATTATAATTGTCAATTTAAAATGACTTATCCCCTTTGCTGATTCTTATTTTTAAATGATTATTTTAAAATGTTTCATATTAGCGGTCGTCTGTGCCAGACTAAATAATTTTTTCAATAAATTGTAGCTAAGTACGTTATTAAATTGTCAATAACATGGTACCGCAATAACAAATGAAAATTGGCTTGTCAGAAGCAAAGTTTCATTTGTCAGCTTACATTCTATTTGGGTCTGACTTTAATAATCTGATAAGATAACATAGTTATCGGAGTTTTAAAGCCAGACTCAAATAGCATTTAAGCTGACAAATCAGATTTTATATGTTAGATGTGTTTATTAAAGGCAAAAATTGCAAAAAGCTCCTGTCCTCAATAATTTGGTAAAGTAGTATTGCTCTTAGATATTGTTTAAAAATAAATACCACTTAATATCATGTTACCGAGTTCTATTTTCCATACATGTATTGATACGGCTTTTTAAAAATATATAGTGGTGCTAATTTTTACAATGCCTCTAGTAAACCATATAATTTTAGTATCTGTACGTCTAGTTGGTCCCCCGATTTATAAAATCGGGGGACTTATGTTTTGAGGCATGTCCGTCCGTCCGTATTTTTCTCCTCAACCATCCATTGAATTTCTCTGAAATTTTGCATGAAGTTGTAACTTTGGTCAGGTTAGAAAGTGACATTCTCCGATTTTTGAAAAAAAATCTGGTTAGCCCCAAGGGTCAAAAGGCCCCAAAATGGCAAAAAATGATATTTTTTGCCCCATAACTTTTCATCCATCAATTCAATTTCTCTGAAACTTGGCCAAAATGTGGAGGCAATTGTTCCTAATAGAAAATAAGTATCGCTGACCTTGGAAGAAAGCTGGTTTGCGCCCCCAGGGGATCAAAAGCCCCCAAAATGGCAAAATTGACCCTTTTCTCCCATAACGTTTGATCCATCCATTCAATTTTTCTGAAACTTGGCCAAAATGTAGAGGCAATTGTTCTGGATATAAAATGAGCATCCTTGACCTCAGAAAAATTCTGGTTCGCGCCCCCAGGGAGTCAAAGGGTGGTCAAAAATGCCCCAAATTGCCCAAATTTATTGCATTTTACACTTGCCACATCGAGTCACATACAGAGGGGGACCACGCATGCGCGGCTTGTTTACTGTTTACAACTGGTCTCACTACACTCTCTTCTAACTACATGATAAATTATGGGAAATAATAGAGCAGGCCTATTGTGCCTTATACTTCTTTGTGGTAACACAATTTCATCTTCTACCTCAGATGACATTTCTGATGAGATATCATCTGGTACATTTGTGTCAGGCCCGAATCTGCTGGCCTCCAAAGGATCAGCATGTGTGTACTTGGCATCTATCATCCTTGGGGGACTTGATGTCACTTGTACTCTTTGAACTATTTGAACTACTTGAATTTATAAGTCAGTGCAACAATGATACACTTGTCACGTTTCCAAGTGTATATGAAGATGTACGCCATCTGCTCGAATCTTTTAGCCAAAAAAGATCTAAGTTGTAACTCGCGTGTTACTGTTTGTGCTCATCTAGGGGAGTTCATTGATCCTTTTACTCTGACTTTATAGTGATGGATCATATTGGCTAGGCTGAATAGTGCTGACATTATACCAATGAACTGCTTCTATTACGGAACATACATTTCTTACTGCAATTCGGTTCATATTTATGATTTCATTAACCAAAGGAACGTGAACATAATGGAACAGAAGTTGAATTACCCATTCATTTAAAATGTTTGTGAAGGCTGTACTGTGAAATGTTCTTCTTTGTCAACAAGCATTTCGGTTGGTGAACTACACTCACAGAATAGGGCTTCCATAATCAACCGGTTTATTTGTTGAATCAGGCCACAATTAATCCTCTGATGATGGTCGGGCCTGATTGTCTAATCTCGATCTAAGTCTTCTCCATTCTTATCTTTAGGGAGGCCTGACGGAATCCATATCCATGGCTTTACTATCACAATTGACCACGTCCTCTAAAGACAACTTGGGTCTGCCAGTAGTGGTCTTCCCTGCTGGCACATTCAACTGTCGGACTTTAGCAATTCATCTATTGCTGCACTCAACGTGCCCTACCTAATGCAGTCTGCTCTTTTGCATGATGTTCACGAGGATTTTCAAGGTGACTTGTGCGAGTATAGATCCAAAAGGTATTCTTTGTTCAGACTTCACCAAACAGATCCATCTGACCATGGCCTTCTCATTATGGTGCAGTTTCTTTAGTGTGCCGGCAGAGATAGCCCAAGTATCAGTGCCCTGATACATGGGAAGTATACGCAATATATTAAATTATGCAATAATATCTTTTATACTGTTTGAAGAGAGACTGGCACTAAAGTCTCACCCCTTTCACCATTTATTCGGACACTGGTGTTAGATATCGAGTGATTAGCTGATGATCCTGAGTTGAAAACTGTTTAGTCTGTGGGAATCTACTAAAAACGAATATGGCATCTCAAAGAGCGAGGGTGATAGAAAAAAGAGTCCGTTTGAAAGTGTGCAAAAGGTTTGAACGTGTAATGACATGGGCTGATAAGATATAACTAATTAATGATTTCGATCTCTTCCGCCCCCCACAGTGCTTTGAAACGAAGATTAAGTTGAATAAATGACTGCTGTCTTTCATCAGTTTCGTGTCAAATTAGTCTTTTTGAAAGTATGAATACGAAGCTTTGATTACAAGACGGCATTCTGAGAGGATTACGCAGAAATACGTAAAAGAAGAATGACCAGCAACCAGAGTATGAATAACTTTTGCGAACTTTAATGTTTCTGTAGTGATTATGGAAACTGTGTTGCTACATGTATGACACAAGGTTGAGAACACAACACTGGGACACAATATGGCCTATCTTTTGGCACTTGCGCTTTTCACACTAGCATATTGTGCTCCTTTCCATGTAGATACTGACAAAATGGTTTAGTTCAGAGCATCTGTAACACATAACGTTTTGACTTGCAAAGCTGATATCAGACTGAACTGGCTGTACAAAAGCTGTGACTGTGTCTCCTCTTTCCTCTGATATGATGGTGTGGGCTCTGGTTAGAATATGAGCCATTGTCTTGTCGTCCATTCTTGATGATGTATGAAGGTGCTCCCTTATGTAACCTGGCAGTCAAACCACAAAAATGCATGCCGGATTTCCTACATCTTTTGAAACATGTCTAATCAAATTATCACTGTCTAGTATTTCCTATAATAAATATATCCTGCTCTTACAAGTTTAATTTATTTCTCCTTAACTACATAGCTATACATGCAGCCCCTGTATGAAATACCGGACACATCAGAGAATATATCATTATCATCATCATCTAGTCGTGGTGGTGTCACGGATCCCTCTGAATCTCTCAAACCATCTCGCTCATTCCTCCATCACACCTGGTAGGTCTTGTTTGATGTAGGTGCTGTATGGTCTACGCACTGAACCACATCCCTGTTATAGCATCAACAGAAGAACATCGCTGATTCTTTCATCCCAGCAATGTCCAGCAAATCTGGTTCTTCTCTCTCTGATCAGGGCTAAAATCTGAGGGAGTTGTCCATAGAGATGCTCTCTCGTGAGGTGCTGTCTCTGGAAGATGGTAAGAGCAGCTCTTAGCATTCTGGTGTACACACCATCAATTTTCTTCTCCAATCTTTTGGTGAAAGTCGAAGTGCTATTTTCCATATACGAGTACCGATGCAACAATGGCATCAAAAACGTCACTTTCATATTGGTAGGAAGACTGGACTTCCAGATCGCTTTCATCTTGTCCACTTATGCGCAGACCTTGCTGATTCGCACCTTCAGTTCACACTCTGTGGAATTTTTCTTGGAAACTTTACTACCAAGATAGGTAAACTTGTCGACATTTTTTAGACAAGTCCCACTTAGGGAAGAGATATTTCCATGTGTTGCAAAAAAGTCAATGCAATTTGCCGTTTCTTCAAAACAGTGTAGTAGGGCTTCTGCCTGTCTAGTTGTATCAGCAAAAATTGCAATGTCATAAACATAGCCTGCGTCTGTGATTTTCTCTGCTGGATCCCTTCTGCTTCTTGCAGGTACCAATGTCATATCTTTTTCTTTTTCCTTGTCAACTGACATATGGAGGATGTAGAGAATATATAGTCAAGCAAAAATACCCATATTTTACATCCGGGACACAACATACAAATACGAAATTGATTTGGTTACTGAATTACTCAACCAAAACTTTACTCCTCTAATAGAGTATACTCCCAAATCGTCATGAACAAGCTAATCACTCGATATGTGACCCACAGGATGAGATAGGAAGCTGTATTAACAGACAGTTATACAATAAATGACCAGAACCCCTTGCCCTAGAGTCCAACATGTTTAAATTGTGTTAGGGGGAGTGGCAAGGTGGTAGTGGCAGAGCTACTAAGCTATCAGGGCTCTGGTGAAAATCAAGGAGGAGTCGGCATCAGATTCCATCGTCCTCTGGTCGTCTCCGCCTCTGTGTGTGGCAGGCAAAGACGTGTCAAGTGTAGAACTGCAAATCAATGAAGTGAAAGTGACCACGTTGCTTCTGTGCCATTTATTTGTGTGTACGAGGCCAAATCTTCCACAACTTTACATGCAACCACTGAGCCTTTCTGTTCTCAATAAAAAAAACTGCAATCCTGCAGATTTACGAATATCTGCATCCAACAAGGAAGACTCCATGCAAACCAGACAACCACTGAGCCTTTCTGTTCTCAATAAAAAAAACTGCAATCCTGCAGATTTACGAATATCTGCATCCAACAAGGAAGACTCCATGCAAACCAGACAACCACTGAGCCTTTCTATTCTCAATAAAAAAAAACTGCAATCCTGCAGATTTACGAATATCTGCATCCAACAAGGAAGACTCCATGCAAACCAGACAACCCTGAGGTGCGATCTTTGCAAGCTCTATGCCGAAGTCCAACAACAACAACAACAACAATCAACACTAACAATTTTAGCTTCAAAATGAGTGAGTACACCACAGGATTAAAGATTTCGACAATATCGAAACAGAACTCCTAGATATAATTATAAAACAAATTTTAGAAACCCCAATGAACTTTAGGTACAGAGATGAAAAAATTAAATCCTCTTAGGCTAATGTCAAAATAGTCTAGTACTGAATGAAATATTTAAAATTCATCAAAAATATACAAAGGTTATGATTTAATTACGGGTATACCTTTATATGTGTGTGTATCGAGGGAATGAGTGGAATAAATGTACAACAGAATAGATAAAAAATATCAGCTTATATATCTTAATCTTGTATGGCAGACAGCTGCTAATTCTTTCCTCACTCGCAGACATTTTCTCTTTTGTCTCTCGACTCTTGTTCTCTCAGAATCCTTCCACAAAAAAATGTTACTTGCACAAAATGCACCTGAGATTCTTAACATTAAATGCTAAAAATAATCCTTTGTCGTGAAAATCTAACATTCTGTAAATCTCGCTGGCAGTCGCAGTCATATGAAACACTTGTGGAAAAGTACGAACTCTTTTGAATATGTAAAAAAAAAGCATGCATGGAATAAATCCGAATAAAATGTTGAGCAAAAAATAAATAGAAAAGTAGATAACCACCAAATAAAAAAGACAAATCAAATAAAAGACATTGATTAAAATTTCGTCCTTTTTACAAAGATTCGGGGTTATACACTTTTTCATTTAGTTTTTCTCTTTTGAATATTTTACTTCCAAAACATTGTTTTTATGGAATTGGATTATTTACTTTCCTCTTACTTCGATGTGGATTCTCTTGTCAATGTTATCGGCATAACTAGTACTAAAAAGTGACAATGTGCAGGTGCAAACCTAACACCTACTCAACAACTGGTCAACTAGTACGAAGGACATGAAGTAAAAACGTTTCTGCAACGTTCTACAGTAACGTCTATATAAGACTGCACTCAGACGACCTGGGCAAATTCGCCGAATGGACGCCCACGAGGCACCCTGTTTCCAGGTCAGACCCTACTTCATTTGTCCACCACAATTCGTGCACTTCGAACGGCGAAACTAACTCCACAATTCCAGCATTTCACTTGAACAAATTCAAACTGTCGAATACCAGTTCTACTATGCTTTGCACATACAAAAACTTGTCTAGCTACAACCACTGTCAATAATTTCGTTTTCGCCTTCTGTGTACCTAAAACTAAACGGAACTTCCATGAACAGAGTTTCTTTTCCTAGCACTACCCGTCTTTGGAACACAATACCATGGGGCTGCTTCCCAGCTGACTACAACAATAGTCGTTTTCAAGTTTCAATGTAAACAAATTCTTGTTGAGCCGTCCTCTTATATAATCAAATTCTTGCCCAATTTCAACCATCGTTACCAATCATCATGGTGTTATCTCACTGTCCACTTGACAAACTAATAAACTCTTATCCTCGAGTGGCCTTGTTGCCTTGATAAGTAGTGACTCTTTAGTAAAAAAAACAAAATAAACATACACAAAATTAAAACTCTGACCTTATCACAAGTACGAACTTGTGCATACATGCATACAAAGTCTCACCAGCAGAAATTCGCACACACAGACACAATTACCCCTGAAGTTTCATCTTTTATAAATAGAGATGTTATCCATCTGTCTGGCAGTCAAAATTTTTGCTTCAGTCACAATTTTTTTAGACATAATAAATACATTGTGGAATTTTTTAAACGTAATAAATACATTGTGGAAATTTATTTAAACGTAATAAATACATTGTGGAAATTTATTTAAACGTAATAAATACATTGTGGAAATTTATTTAAACGTAATAAATACATTGTGGAATTTTTTTTTAAACGTAATAAATACATTGTAGAATTTTTTAAACATAATAAATACATTGTGGAAATTTTTTAAAACCTAATAAATATATTGTGGAAATTGTTTTAAACGTAATAAATACATTGTGGAAATTGTTTTAAACGTAATAAATACATTGTGGACATGTTTTTAAACGTAATAAATACATTGTGGAAATTTATTTAAACGTAATAAATACATTGTGGAAATTTATTTAAACGTAATAAATACATTGTGGAAATTTATTTAAACGTAATAAATACATTGTAGAAATTTATTTAAACGTAATAAATAGATTGTGGAAATTTATTTAAACGTAATAAATACATTGTGGAAATTTATTAAAACGTAATAAATACATTGTGGAAATTTTTTTAAACGTAATAAATACATTGTAGAATTTATTTAAACGTAATAAATACATTGTGGAAAGTTTTTAAACCTAATAAATACATTGTGGAAATTTATTTAAACGTAATAAATACATTGTGGAAATTTATTTAAACGTAATAAATACATTGTAGAATTTTTTTAAACGTAATAAATACATTGTGGAATTTTTTAAAAATGTAATAAATACATTGTAGAATTTTTTTAAACGTAATAAATACATTGTGGAAATTTATTTAAACGTAATAAATACATTGTGGAATTTTTTTTAAACGTGATAAATACATTGTAGAATTTTTTTAAACGTAATAAATACATTGTGGAAATTTATTTAAACGTAATAAATACATTGTGGAAATTTATTTAAACGTAATAAATACATTGTGGAAATTTATTTAAACGTAATAAATACATTGTGGAAATTTATTTAAACGTAATAAATACATTGTGGAAAGTTATTTAAACGTAATAAATACATTGTGGAAATTTATTTAAACGTAATAAATACAGTTTTAGCTTTTGTTGTTGAAGTGAATTCATGTTGGTTTCTGTTTTTCTGCCAACGCCGTTTGTTGATAAAATAGAGGATGTCAATCTGATAGTGGATATCTTGACCGGAAATCGAAAACGAAACTTTGAGATCTTCCGTCTGAGATTTTACCAACTGAACTATTAGAACTTTCTTATAAATAGAGCTTTAAACATTACCTTAACAAAATAATTATAGCTTTGGTGTGACGTTATAGATTTATGATTGACGTTATGTTTCAAAACATGAATTCAAACATAAGCGATAATAATAAATAAATGAATGGGTAAACATTATCAATAGCGTTGGAAATTATTTTAATAGTCCAAAACAATTTAGTTTCTTTTCACTACGTATTGTATGTAGTTCTTTCACAATTATGTAATCCTCACAACGTAGCAAAATAAATTTTTACTAGTTTACATAAATTTCCTTGAATTATACGTCTTTGTCTTATTATTTTATCTGTTTTTTTTTTGTTTTTTTTGTTGTTGTTGTTGTTGTTGATGATGATGATGATGATGATGATGATGATGATGATGATGATGATGATGATGATGATGATGAGGGGGAGAAATTGAAATTCAGGGAATCTTGCTTAATTGATGTCTAATGACTATGGATTAAATTCAATCCAAATGTTAAATATTTACATTTTTAACTGGGAGGTTGTGCCCCTATGATGCTCCCTAAAAACCCTTTAAAATACGCCAAAGAAACTGAAATTAGGGAAATATTTATTAATTGATGTCTAATGCCTATTGTTAAAATTCACAAAAACTAAAGTTATCTGATTTTCACAAAGGGCTTCCATCCTGTTTTACCCTCTGTTCATAAAACTAAATTAAACTAAATATAGTCCATATTTCGACCACTTACGCCTAGCAGCTGTGGTGCAAAACTCATAATAATTGATTAATTATACATACAAATATAGAAACATACCTCACTCTATGAACATATATTTGTTCCTTAATTTTGTTTCCACCTTCCTACTTTCACACAACATCTATTTTACATTTACTTATTAGCGTGAGTCAAGCTATACGAAAGACGAAAGGCCATCGTCTGTATCTCATTCATACCAGCGTTCATGCTACAGACCATCAAGTGATCACAAATATGTTGTTTCATTATATTTTGTTCCTTTTATTCATGGAACCAGAATTGGTACATCTGACATTAAATACAAAAGTGTCGCATAATAATAAGCTGGCTCCTGTAGCAACTAGATCAGTTTTATAATTGGGATTAGACATGGAATTATTGTGCACTGATATTTTAAAGGTCAATTACAGGGAACTCTTTCAACGTTGTTATATTATGAGCAGACTCGTGTGAACATTCGGACACGTGGCCATAGAAGGAAATAGTTTAATTATAATGTAGAGATGAAACAGGGGTTGGGCAAGTAGACAAGGTCTTTGAGTTTCAGACGTTTTGCTTTTACGTTTCCTTGGCAGTTCATGAAAAAAGTTTTTAAATTTTTTTTTAAAGCATCTGTTGATGGAAGAAGAAAGTAAGCAGAATGTAAAGAGAGAAAAAACATTGAAAGTAAATAACAAATAAATAAGAAAGAAAGAAGACATTAATGAATGCAAATCAGAAGAACAGAAATTACAGAAAAATTAGGAATGAAAAATAAATAAAAGAAAATAGAAGATAAATTATACAGATTATATATAATACACAAAGTAAAGTCAGTCTCTTTATCGTTTCTTTTCCATCAATAGCTTTCTTCCTTCAAAATCAATATTTGATTATGGTGCGTAATTTTTTCTTATTGATCGTTGCAGCATGTTGTTAAGAAGAACTAAATCTAATTTGCGTTAATTCCTTCTAAAAAATACTTTGTCCATGTCGGAATTATTTTCAAATTTCGCAATCTTTAAGAAAAGAACGTAACTCTGTATTCGTCCATACAGAGTTACATCCCCTTGATTGTGTAAGTATTTATTTTCATTACCTTTATCATTCTGTAAGGGAAAGCATATATACTAAACTCAATGCTATGGGACACACAGAATAAGGGAAAATACGACCAAATACCCTATACACATTTTATTTACATATTGACAAACGTAAAGTAGACTTGCAACACAACATAAAAGAACATACAATAAGAGGGCTTGTTACTCACCACACATGGTGGTCTCTACCATCCATGATAGAGTACGAATCTAAAACATAGTTCCTTCATATTCAACCACGTGGAATCCTGTCAAACATGGTGAACTCCACTCTCACACTCTCTCTTCATTAGACTAGGTTTCTCTGGCCAAAAGGGGAATACCCCAATGGTGTCCTTAGTAACTAGTGCTATTCTCCCTTATTCCCATACAATTGGAACAGGAAAATAATATTTTTGAAAAAAGAGCATAGTTTACAAATTTCAAGTTAATATACTACTGGGCAACACTGGGTAGGAACGGCTAGTATATATATAAGTTGTAGTTCTTGTCCTTTTAGTAGTTTGCTTATTCAAGAACTGCTCCAAGGTATTTTAAAATAGAGCCCTCATGACCATATATATTCTACAGTACTCGGGGTACTTAGATATGTATGTTTCATTTTAATTAAAGTAGGTACAAAATTATTATAGGGTTAGTGTTTGCGGTTGGGGTTAGCATTCGATGACTGTTTACAACTTGCCAACCCCTACTAACAAAACTGGAAGCTAACTCTTCGACAGATTTAGCAGAAATAGAAACACTTTTGTCTCTTTTGATTCATTTTCCTTCCATCGACGAATCAGATGTCATCAAGACACTAGCAGCAGCTCATGGTAGGGGCTATGCTATGCTGTCTACAGCTTTGATATCTGACGCTGATGCAGGATCGGTGCTGCTGCTTTTAGTTATCACCAGCTTACATGATTTTCACACTGCTAATTCCGTGTCATCAGATCTCGCTCTTGTTCAGGTATTTTTAACTGGTTGCACAATTTGCATAGAAATTGTTTCCAGACTATAACCAAGTAAGTTGTATTTGTCTTACATAGGCAATGCATTCTCTATAATCTGTGTGTGCCCTGACAATACATGTTTATTTCGTTTGTCTTTGGAAACTTTTAACGTATATTCTATGATTGTCAGCTCCCTCCCTTATGTATCATGCTGTATTGTGTCCCTCTTACGTTTCTCTTGGACAACCCTTCTCTGTGAGAAATAAATGCACGTATATGTACACAAATTCAACTGTATCTTTATTATTACCGTTTTTCATCATTGTCCTTTTTCTTTTTATATTCCTACTTCATGTGATTTACGATAGCACAACATATCAAATATGGCGGATGCCTGTTGGTAAAGTGACTCTAACACATGCGTCGTTACCCAAACGTATAAAATGAAATATCAAATATTCTTATTTTATAATGTACTAGCTGTTCCTATACGACGTTGCCCGGGATTCAGTTAAATCATTTTAATTTTTTATTTTTCTTTGTTTGCACATTTTTAAACTTACGGTAGACAACTCCTATTATATTCTTTAATTAAAATTAGTTATCACCTTTGCTGATTTTTATTTTTAAGTGATTATTTAAAATATTTCACATTAGTAGTTGTTTGAACCGAACTAAGTATTTTTTTTTAAATGACTACTGTTAGAACGTTATTATATTTCCAATAATATATGGTATAATCATGTTGGAATGCTGGTTCTTGTTAGATCATCAAAGTTAACCGACGTTGAGCCTGATCAGTACTAGATGGGTGACTATTTAGGAATATCAGGTGCTGTATTTTGGAGGACAGAGACACCGCCCTGAAAAAAAAAAAAGCAAAAACCTAACATTGTCATCTTCTTTGGTGGGGGACCACTTGTGAATTTAATAGTCCCAAGAAACTTCCTCCTTTAGAGGAAGCCATTGCAAACACGTTCAGAGTGAATCGCCACACTATAACAAATAACATTGTACAACGATGACAAATGAAAACAGAAGCAACGTTTTATTTGTCAGCTTAAATGCTGTTTGGGTCTGACTTTCAAACTCTGACAAGATCACTTAATGTGTTAGGTTTGTTAAATTACACATACGAAGGTGAGTTCTCCTCTACTTATAATCAATTAACCAGCAAAGCTTCAACTAGTTAAACATGTAAAAATAAGCTCCATCTACATATGAACCGCAGCAGAAATGTCTGAGTTTTCCTCATGAATAAAAAGGAAAACTGCACGCATAATTGTGGTTGGAAATTCAGAAGAAAATATAAATAAAAGAAAAAGAATTGTCAACAATTGGCGGAAGGGGGAAATAAAGAATGAAACTAAAGTTTGTACAAACATAAAGTTGCAAATTTTGTTTAACTTTAGGAAAACGAAGAAACGAATTAAAAATATGCAAACGTATGAGCTAAGTAGGATGCAAAACAGTTAGCGGAGAATTACGAAAGAGCGGAAAAAGTTTAAGTAGAAAAACAACTGTGAACTTTATTATAATTTTACTTTACGTTAATGGCTTACTCTGCCGCCATTTTGGAAGAATGAAAAGAAAGGAGGGGAAGAGGAGGCATTAACAGATAACAAGCTGTTGCGACAAATTTGGTCCGTGTTCAATTTGATTTTCTGCCCACAAAGTTTTTTCTGAGACTTGTATTTGTATAACCATGTCTGACGAATATTCAAGTCACACATCTGAAACAAAAAGACCAGAATCTTTCGTATGCTTACTGTGATTCGTAATTTGGGTAAAAACAAAAAAACGCATACACGGACTGTGATGCCTTATATCACTAGCAAAAGAAGGCAGTGCACATTCTAAGTTTACATAAAAGCTACCAATCTGTCAGCGCTCGAGTGTTACGTTGACTCACATCGACGTAACAATGGAAGAACAGAGACTGAAGTGAGGAAAAGAAGAAGAGAGGGCGAGTAAGGAAGTGAGATTACAAAAGAAAAGTATCTTGTCACATTGTAGTGTCTCGCCAGAGAAGTTAACTAACGCTAATTATATATTTCATCTCTTTTGATTACTGACTTATATTTTATGCACGAGCATTAATCACCGTGTTTTACAAAAATGATTCTACATCCAGTGGTCAGGACTTAATTTGGAAGCTTTAGGTAGTGTGGAGTCATTCCTTAGTTGCTAATACTCTTAGATCTATTTTGAACTTAGATGAGAGCCTGGCACGTAGTACCATTTATGGGTTTGTTGCCTCAATATATTCAGAGTTATTTCCATTGAATAATATTCAAGTTATCTCCCCTGAATTATTACTTGGCAAATTGAGATTGAACTAATCAATTTTGAAGTACATAAAATGACTTGCATTGTGTGGGATAATAGAGGGTTGATATGCCATAAAACAAAACAAACAAAATGTATCTAACGGTTTAAACTTTTGCTGTTTTATTTCTTCTTCGTCTTCTTCTTCTTCTTTATCAAATTTATTTTTGAACAGGCCTTTGTTTAGTCCTCTATAAGAAGGTGGGGCCTTCTTGTCAGTCGTGATCAAAGTCTTCCACTCCAGGTTCGGCGGTCGCAGAGGATCTAAGATTTTATTCACCGTATATATAAAAACCAAAAAAAAACTAATTAATAGAATTAACTTTAATATCAGTAATAATATTCTAAAATGTTTATAACTCCAATATAGTTTCGTACTTAGTACATAATTCCCGCCCAAAACCTTCTATAAATACTAACACATGGTCTATACCTGATTAACCTCGTTCCCCCGAAGATGGACCCAGATGGGTCTGAAAGTACTTGGGAGACAAATCCAAATTATGGCAAATTCATCAGCCAATTCCCCTATGTAACTAAGATCCTAATTTGGACTATTGAAAGGATCTACCAAAGGATATCTAGACATGAGTTCTCTCTTATATTCAACAATATATATATATATATATAAGTAAATTTCGCGTACAACAAAATCGTAAGATAAATTTCAGAGGAAATATTTTTTTAATCAATGAAACGGGCGGGTGGAAAAAAAAAGAAAATTGCTAAAATTTTCCTTAAGGCCTTATCATCTGACCCTCTAAGAGGAAACGTCAGAATGATAAATTAAAAACTAAGAAAATCGAATGAGATATGAGGGGAAAAAATTGTTTCAGTTGGAGAAAACGATTGAGAGAGGAAATATATATATATATATATATATATTGTGTGTGTATTTAGGCAGCATATTTTTATTTAGGCAAACATTATTAAATAAAACTTTTTTTGATTTTCTTTATTTTTCTTAGTAGTCCATTTAGTATTTCGGTCAAATTGGTGTATCGAATTCTCATCAGGCGATGTGTTTACAACTACGTCTTTACTCGTTAAAAAAATTTAACAGTAAAGACATAGTTGTATACACGTCAAGACTAGACCGCCTGATGAGAATTTGATGAGTTAAATCGAAAGTACTCGCAAAAACAGAAAGAAAAATGGAATAAGAAACCTACGAAACTTACATACACCAATTTCACCAAAATACTAAATGGACTATTCGGAAAATTTAAAGAATCCAAAAAATGTCTTATCAAGCAAAAACACTCTGTGTTTTTACTAATATTTGCTTATGGAACTAATATTTCAACGTAATGGAAAATGAAAAGAAGGAAAACCAAAAATATTATTTATGTATTCATCAATGTTTCGTTTTTATTTCAAGACTTTCTCAGGATGAGTGGTCTTAAGAAATAACGCACAAGTACAAATATTTGAATACCTAAATAATATTTTTGGGTTTCCTTTTTTTATTTTACATATATATATGTAAATGTATATATATATATATATATATATATATATATGTAAAGGTAATTTATAGAAAGCAATGCAGATGTGTAACACATAAACACGAACTCAAGCAAATTAAGACATAAAACGGTGGAATGGGTTTTGAAGTTCTACCTTTTATTAATATATTTTTTAATTTTTATATTACAATCTTAATTGCTGTCAGTGCAGTTATATTCAGGTTCCTTATAACATACTATTTTAAGGAAGAAATTTCCCTTCCTCAGATGTGTGTTAAACCTTAATTCAAACGTGCATATGAAAAAAACCGTTGCCCGGTGGGGGAAAGTTCGGCAGAAAATGAGATGAATTAAATTCAAATATCTATATATATATATATATCTATATATATATATATATATTATAAAAATGAAAGAAAAAAAACGTTTACATAGTTTTCTTCATAAAAAGAAACGAGTAGGTCGTCTCCTTTTAAAAATCTAATCTCTTCTAAAAAAATGTTTTTTCATAATCCCTGTCGGTAGCAAAAACTCTTTTCTTACCGTCATCAAAGGAAGTAAATATCGCTTTTCCTCACCCTTTTTTTTATCTACCTATAAGCGTATATGTCTTCAAATGCTACGTACTGCAATGGTGGGTTCAATAAATTGTCATAATGATGATATTAAGAAGACAGAATCAAACGCACTTTATTTTATGCCAACTACACACATATGTCGACATGACAGAAGTATATAAACACCCCACAAATATAATTAAATTGAATCTAAATTGATCCATCTTTGTCTTCTTGACCAATAGTCATTTTTCTGCTTCCTCCATCGACGGTCAATGCCTGGATCTGTGGAAAAGCAGCGGCAAAAGTTTGAAACATCGATATTTTATACTAATTGATATTTTTCTGTTTTAGATGTTAATACATCTATCATTTTTCACCATCTAAGTATGGCACAGGCCATAAAAATTAAGATTTGTCAGAGTTTCAAAGGAGCCATAATTTATAAATCTAAAGGTTGACTTACACAGTATCGAATCGCCGCAAACCTCTTGATTTCACTTTCCACTGTTAACCGAGTAATTGTTAGAGAAGGAAAATAATCAATATCATCTCACCTAGGTTGATCAGGCCCTTCTGACAATTTCTTCATCATTTAACGTCACTATTTCCTTGTCAAAGGGTTAGACGTTTATTGCAAGTTTACTATCCAGTCCTGACGTTTCAGCAGGTAAACTGTTTAAAAATTCTACTCTGTACGGTCTTGTCTAATCACTTGCTTTGAAGTTTTCCTTGACTGGTCAACCTTCCTGCGATTCAAGACATCCATGCTTCTGCAGCAGTTTTTCTAGGAGGGTGAACGCTCCACATGACCATATCAGCATAACCGATTCGTCTTTCAGAACACCTAAGTAGGGCAAATGTGGTGCTTTCTCTGTGAAAATATGTAAGCGCCACAACGGCGACATTGAATGATAGCAGTCATTGACATTATTCATCTCCAAGGCGAATGAAGTCTTCGGTATCAGTGTTAATAAATGTGACTATTTACTTCTATCATGTCTGTATATTTAACTGAAATGCTATTTAAAACTTTAGTATGAAAGACTGATTAAAAATGATGTTTACAAATGCACAGTGGGCTGGGAGCGGCTTTTTTCGGACATTTTTAATTATTTCAATATAGATTGGTGCTCTGGCTGAATTTTTGGATTTGTGTGCTGATTATTGTTAGTAGAAAATAATGAAAACCAAAAAAGTAAAAAAAAATCTATTTTGGGGCCCTGGGGGCCTAAAACAAGGAATTTCAGAATTTAGGCCCGAATGTTGAAAAACAGTTTGTTAACATAAAACTAGCCTACAAATGATGCTGTGATACTGATTCAGGGCTTGTTGGAAGCCTATGAGTGAAGGGAATATAATATAAAATAAAAAAATCTAGAATTCCAATTTTGGGGCATTTTAGGCCTAAAAATCTTAATTTTCAAGTTTCGGCTCAAAAAACGAGAAAAACATAGTTTTTGGTTTATTTAGCCAAAAAATAACATTATAGTACTGGTTCAGGGCTCATTAGAAACACATTAGTGAAAAGAAAGAAGTGAGGTCCAAAAATAACCCATCAAATCTATTATTTTGGGCTTTTGGGGCCTAAATTACTTCTTGATTGAATATGGGCCTGGAAGCTATCTCAACATTTTTTCTCGGTCCCGTGCGATGTCATAGAAAATACTCTAACATAAAACTATACTATCAACATACTATCAAACAATTCATCATCATCAGTGAGTGGTCCAGAAACTGGTTTGTTTATGTTGCAGTATCGAGTAGAATGACCATGCTCCTTGCAGTGCTTACAATATGAGCGAGTTTTTAGACGAATGTTGTTGATCTTTGGATCGGATCCGCCCCACATTCTTCGAATCGTGTCTTCCAAATTGGCTTCCTGTGATGTTTTTCTTGCAAGGTTTAATCGAATGGAACGGAGGATTTTGTTATTCCCTTCCAAGCCAGATTCATCCAAGTTTTTCAACCCTCGACTATCATTCGATTCAATCAACTCCCAGGAGTGTCCGAGAAGTTTATGCAGCGATGGAGTGATGCTGACCCAAGTTCCAGGCTGTGAGTTCACACGAGGGAAGCTTTCGAGAATGAACACATACAGATCAGTGCATAGTTTCTTGTACTCGTGGACATTGATAGACTTGGAT
The DNA here is from genome assembly GCA_963556195.1 of Sepiola atlantica. NCBI lineage: Eukaryota > Metazoa > Mollusca > Cephalopoda > Sepiida > Sepiolidae > Sepiola > Sepiola atlantica. Next base: position 42,060,807 of record OY744521.1, on the reverse strand, counting down.
GAACAGAACAAGCGAAGAATAACTGACAGATGTTGACCAAATCGATGCATAATATTCTGATAATTGTCAGGAACTAAATTGATTACAACATCTCTATGTTGGTGAAGTAATCGCCGTGCAGTGTTGCCTGTAGTCGTCGTTCCTCCTTTCCCTGTTCCGTCTGGGATATCCCACTTCTCACCAACAATTACTTCGATGTGGGCTTGAATCTGTGCCTTAGCTTCCTTCAGGAAGAGATTATTGACGCTGGTTGGACTCTCTGATCAATCAAACACAGCAGCTTTCAGATGAACAGCTACTTTCATGAAGTGGTCGAAGCACCGGAGAAGAGCGTGAAGGACCTGCACTGATTTCGTTTCGTTGGTTGGGACAGGTTTTGATGTCAATCCGGCTCTTTCTTCGTAATCGTTACGAGATTTGTAGACGGACCCATCTTCTTGGACCAAATCCTCAAAAAGATTGTGCAGACTTTCAACATGGCGGGATATGTCGAATCCTTCTTTCACTCGACTTGGATCATGTGCAAGTTCTCGAGGAGTGTCACAAAGATCACAATATGCTCCCCCAAGCCCGAGGTAGAGATGAGCAGCCTTCATGTCCATCATCGTTGATGCATTGTTGACTTTCAACAACATTTCCGCTCCACCAACTTTGATGAGACATCCATTCGTTTTCAGCTCTGTCTGTTCATCGTTGAATATTGCAAGGGAAACGATGGATTCATGGGATTCTTTCCCCATCTCTAAAAGAAGAGGGCGATGAGTCAACGGATTGTTAGGGGTCTTCTGTTCCCACAGCACATCACCTTCATCGGTTTTCAATTTCAACGGGCAAAACATTGTCATCACCATGTTGTTAGTTTGAGCGTTGTTAACTTGCCTGTAAATCGCATGACTTCCGCTTCCGTCACATCCAAACTTATGTCCAACACAGCTGATGATGGCAACCTGCTGGGATCTTCATCCTCAACGATTCTCTCTGTGGTCAGCACCATGGATTTTGTGAATGAATAATGAACACCAACTTTTGGGTATGTCAACTGCTGTGTTTCTGGCGTTATTTTTCTCTCTTTCGCAACAAGATTCGTCCACGGTGGAAGGATATCATGACCTTGATTTTTCAAGTTCTTCCGAAGGTGGTAATACTTTTCTCGACCAAGGTTACAATCTGACTTGATGGAAAGGGCAGCATCAACGGAGATCAGTTTGTCCTTCTTGGTCGAATCATTACCTTCCATCCATACTTCTTTGCCGAATTGTCTTGCATGTTTGTCACCACATCGCTGAAGAAGCAAAGAAAGTATACGGAGTGGTGTTTCATTATTCTCTGCAGAGAACTCTTGGACCATGTTCCACAGATCATCAGTACGTCGTAGCATCTGTTTTTCACCAAGCTGATCAATGGATTTTGTCTTTCGTTTCTTTGGTGGTTCAGTAGCAATGATGGTGTCCGACGGAGACAAATCTTCACTCCTCAGCACAATTTCATCATTGTCCTCTGGACGATCTGCGCTTCACTTCTTTTGACTCGATTTCTTGAGAAATACCTCTCACGCAACAGCCGAACATTTTCATGAAGAAGTTCATTATTAGGAACATCCAAGCGCGTGGACAACTCCTGGTACACATCTTCCCACACTGGATGTTTGAATGGGCTGGGCTTCTTGTCGTTGCAAATTTGAACGAAGGCGTTCCATGTCACTTCACTCATCATGTTTGTTTTGCTGTTTGATCTAAGGTGAGAAACAGATAATGCTGGCAATGACCAAAACTGAAACTAACAGAACCAAGGAAACGAAACTGGAACTGAAAGAACAAAAGAAACAAAAAAGAAACTGATGTGAAACAGTGTAGTAAATGGCATTTGGATATATATTTCTTCAAGTATGGCCTAAAAGTACTCAAGGATTAAAAAAAACACCTAAGGCAAGTTTTTTTGTTATCATGTTAGCTAAAACACTGATATCTTCTATTTTTTAGAAATGTATGGTGATCAAAATCTTGCTTTAGGTGTTTTTTGCAATTTGGACCAAGATTTCAAGTAAATGTCGGAAAATGTGGCAACATTTGGCAAAAAATAGGCCTTTTTCGGGAAAAGATTGTCAAAAAATGAGAATTTTAACCAGAAATATTAAATTGACGGCACTTTTTAGGCTGAAATACTTATTTTGGGCTAGTCCTAAGGCAAAAAGTGGGGATTTATACTATGAAGGTTCAATTAAACACACTCACAGAATGAAATCTTCAAAATCCCGATTTCTGTCCTTAATTTGGTTGTCTGCTGCGCGCGCAGTCCAAAAACCGAAAATGTCGGGTACGCAAAGTTGAATTATTTTTCCGCCGTTTTATCTTTTGATCTACTTTTTTTTTTGTTGAATCAGAAATTTAATCTACTTTCTAAAAACATTAATGTTAAGTAATTTAGAAGACTTTCTTTTTTGCCTGATGTCCACCCTCCAGCCCACTGTGAAATGTACATTAGAAATAACTGAAAATGCTATTTAAATTTAAGTATGACAGACCAACCGATCGAGAGATAAGATGTCCATTCTGTGATGAAAATGCTATTACAAACTGAAGCTTGACAGACTAACTAATGTACAAGCACTCTCTTAAATATGTGTATACACATGTAAATAACAAGAATAAAAAAAATAAAGAGAACATAAGAATTAGAAGTAAATACGACTTTGTAGCAGTGACAAACAATATTGTATCTATTTCCTTTTGTACTGATGTGACTAAGTCATGTATCGACCAATCAGACGACACCGTGTAGTAATTCTCTCATGAAATTGTACAGCTTTTTGTAGATGGAAAGCCATGAAAAAGAACACGACCAACTCTCCCTCTTTCCTTTCCCTAGTAGGCGAATGGGATCAATGACTGCGATCATTCAATGACGCCCTCGTGACACATACATATTTTAACAGACAAACTAACATACATCACTCACACTCTTGTTAAGAAAAAATATGCCTTAACAAAAAGGAAACAAATTAATATATATATATATATATATATATTAGTATGACACAAAGGATTGCAAGACGAGTAGGGCATGAGCTCGTCCAGGATATAGTCCACAAACCAAAATCTCAAGCGAGTTCGTCCCCTTCCTGGAAAGCATATCACTGACTGATGACAAAATTTGAATCCAAGAATATCTTGACATATCATATAAGCAAGAATTTAAAGAAGTCAAATCTTGCCAAATAAAGAAGTTGGAAAATCATAAATCTATGGATATAAGACCTCATGTCCACCATTCACCAATAAAAGCCATTGTTAATATAAGTAAACGTCAGCTGACTTCCTCTGAGGAATCAGTGCTGAACAAAGATCTCAACTTCACCACAACGATCAAGCAGATTCCATACTTAGACATGATAGATCCAGTAGAAGAGGAAGCCAAGGCACAAAGGGATGAGCTAAGGTGGAAGGCGAGACAAACACTTGGGAATTCAAAGGCTCCAACACCTAACATCTCAAAGGAAGAAGTATTGACTATCATTCACTTCGCAGTGAGGATGATATCATAATACTACCAGCAGACAAAAGCAATGCTACAGTGTTAATGGATAGGGCAGAATATTTACAAAAAATTGGTAGATCTAATTGGATCTGTTGGCTGCTGTAAAAAAATCCGACTTTGAAAACAGAGAGGAAGCTGTTACAAATCCTCAGTAAGAACAAGGACCTAATACCACCTTCAAAATACAGACAGCTAGTTCAACATTACAGCAAGCTACCACACCTATATGTTTTCCTAAGATTCACAAAGATTAAGGCTCATTGTCAGCACACAAGGTTCAGCATGTCATCCATTTATCCGGTTCCTGGTAGATATAATCAGCCCACTCACAGGCAAATCTCCATTGTATGTGAAGAATTCAGCTCACTGTGTGCAAAAAATCAATAATGCTCCCATTCATTCCAACCAGATGGTGAGTCTCAATGCAGTGAGTCTGTACACGAAAGTACCCACTGATGAGACTCTGATGGTGGTACAGGATAAGTTGACTGAAGGAACGCACTTGTATCCCAATTGATAATCTAATAGAGATGTTGACCTTCTGTGTAGAAACCACCTACTTCATGATGGGATCTGATATATATCGGTAGAAAGAACGTCTTGACATGGGATCATGATTGTCGACAGTACTGGCCAATGTATATGTGATTCAAGATACTGCAATAATTTGCATATGTGGTGGGTTAAACAATATAAAAACCGTACTTTTTTGACTGAAGAGTCGAGTTGAGTTTGGAAGAGAAGAGAGTGAAGATTGGAGAGAGAACTTTTAATATTGGAAATTGCAATTGTCGGTGAAGGTGAAGAAAATCCACAATATATTTTTTTATTTAAGTTTTGATTACAAGCTATCTCGGCGTGAAGAGGAGAATATGGAGTCCGGAAAAATAAGTTTGAGCAAGGATGTGATATTGCCTTTTAGTGGAGAAGGTGATGTAGTCGGGTGGATGAAAAAAGTAAAATTGGTGGCGAAACTACAGAGAGTAAAAGACCTGGCTAGTTTCATTCCACTTTTTCTGCATGGTGATGCGCTTGCTCTCTACCTCGAGATGAGTGATACAGACTAATTAGATGCGGAAATGATAGAGATGAGATTGGTGACAGCATTCACTGAAGGTCCTTTTGAAGCCTATGAAAAACTGAAACGATTTCGGTGGACTGGAGAATCAGTGGATGTTTATGCCAACAATATCAAAAGATTGGCTGGATTAGCTGGATACCTACGGATAGGTCTGGATCAGACAGCAAAACTCACGTTCATCACAGGATTTCCAGATGACGTATCTGTGGCACTGCAACAATTGCATCACTTGGAGAGACTGGATGTTAGTCGACTGATACCGACTGCACGGCTATTGGTTAGCAAGAGGATGCGAGATACTGGGACGGTGGCAGTGAGTGCACAAAGCACTACACTGAAAAATGAGATTCAAAGAGAATCTTCAAGCATTCGGTACTTTAGGTGTCGAGGACCACATCTTATTAAAGATTGCACGGAGCCAGCTAAAGTCAGAGTAAGGTGCTATGAGCGTGGAAGAATTGGGCACATTGCGACATATTGTTCTCTGGCTCAGGGAAACGAACAAAGGGGAGCTTCTGCGCCAGTAGCTACCCCAGAAACAGAATGAAGGCGCAGTACGGAACTCTACCCATGATAGAAGTGGCAGTAAATGATGCTGTAATGACGGCACTTGTTGACACTGGATGCACCACCACTCTACTTAACTCCAAACTTGTGAGTGGGTGTGGTAGAAGTGGCACGATAAAAACAGTTGACGGTCGGGGCGTAAAATGTAAGGGAACCCGGCAAGTGGAAATGAAAGTATGTGGGGTACAAGTGAAGGTGGAAGTGATTCTGATGGATCACATGATTGACGGAATTGATGTCATAATTGGAATGAATGTGATCAATGAGATGGGAGGTGTGAGTATCAACAAAACTGAGGTCAAGTTTGGAGATGTACACTGTGCCGTAGCTGCCCATCAGCCAAACGTTTGCAAAATTGAGGATAAAGATTTCGAGGCGGATTTTGATGGAGAGAGATGGACAGTGAAATGGCAATGGATGGGAGAGCATCCAGTGTTGCAGAACAAAGTAAAATATTATAAGAATTCCCTGAACAGTGAGAAAAATTCAGAGTTCTAGAAGGAAGTGGAAAGATGGATAGCAGATTGTATTCTCTTACCATGGAAGGGTGAAGAAAAAGGTGTGTTACCGTTGATGGCAGTGGTCCAGGCCACAAAAGGTAAAGTGAGGCCAGTGTTAGATTTTCGGGAATTGAACAGTTTTGTAGCATGTCATACAGGGAGCAACCTAATAGATGTGTGTGATGAAAAGATGAGAAAATGGAGGCGGTTGGCAGGAGGAACTGCGATTGTGGACCTTAAGTCTGCCTACTTGCAACTACACGTGGCAAAAGAGCTATGGCAGTACCAGCTAGTTTGCTATTAAGAAAGAACCTACTGTCTGACACGGTTAGGATTTGGGCTTAATGTTGCACCAAAAATTATGGCAGCCGTTCTAAAAACTGTGTTAATGAAAGGAAATAAGACAAAGGAGGCCACTGATTCGTACATTGATGACATAATCGTAGATGTGACAAAAGTATCGACAGAGGAAGTGGTGGAACATCTTAAGGGATTTGGGCTGACAGCAAAGCCACCTGAATCCTTGGACGGCAGAGCGGCACTGGGACTTAAGTTGATGAAAGGAAAGACGGGTGAGCTGATGTTCAAAAGGGGCAATGAAGTCCCGGAGATGACGGAAGAAATGAATAGGCGGTAGTTATTCTCTATCTGCGGCAAATTGTTGGGGCACTATCCAGTTGCTGCATGGCTGCGACTGGCATGCAGTTATGTTAAAAGAAGAGCAAGTGGAGTAGACTGGGAGGAAAGAGTTGATGGCAAAAGTGTCAAAGTAATACAGGAGATTCTAACTGATGTAGAGAAGGAGGACCCAGTTAGTGGAGCTTGGCACATATCTGAAACAAAAATAGGAGTAGTGTGGTGTGATGCAAGCAGTATTGAAACAGGCGTTGTTGTGGAGATTGGTGGTTTGGTGGCGGAAGATGCAGCATGGCTGAGAAAAAAAGATGACTGTAATCACATTAACGTGGCCGAATTAGATGCTGTTTTGAAAGGCGTCAATTAAGCCATAAAATGGGGATTGAGAGAGATTGAAATAAGGACCGATTCAGCAACGGTACTAAGTTGGGTGAACTCTACAGTGGAGGAGAGTGGAAAAATAAGAACCAAGGGTGCTGGAGAAATGATCGTAAAGCGAAGATTGGGAATACTTGGAGAGTTAATATCCGAATTGCAGTGTTTGTGCCTTCACAGAGAAACAAAGCTGATGCGCTAACCCGAATAAAGAAACGGTGGTTAGTTGAGAAAGAAGAGGTCTCGGTATGCTGTTTAGGAACCGGAGAACTAGAAGAGTTGCATTGCATGCACCACATGGGAGTGGATAGAACATTATATTTGGTGCGGAAAGTTGATCCACTTATAAGACGAGAGGAAGTTCAGAGAGTGGTCAGGAACTGTGTTCGATGTCAATCAATCGATCCTGCCCCGAATATACATGATCCTGGTGAAATTGGAACTTCAAATAATTGGACAAGATTAGCTATTGACATAACACACTATCGTGGGGGCGCATACTTGTCAATGATTGACTGTGGGCCTCGGAGACTAGCAATATGGAGAGAGTTACATGCGGAGACGGCAACTGCGGTTACAGAGGAATTGGAGAAGGTGATGTTTGAACGGGGTCCGGTAATGGAAGTGATAATGGACAATGGCACCGTTTTTCGCTCAGAACGTCTCCAGACAATTCTAGAAAAATGGAAAATAAAAAGATATTACAGGGCAGCCTATAGGCCCGCAGGAAATGGAATAGTAGAGCGACATCATCGGACAGTGAAAGCGATAGCTGAGAGAGAAGGGATATCACCCGAAGAGGCCACATTCTGGTACAACATGGCACCCAAGGTCAGACAGAGGGACGATACAGTGCCACATAGATCCATTTTTAAATATGAATGGCGACATCCAAGAGATATATCCTCAGAAGTCGAAGAGCGAGGACCAGCCAGAATCCAAATAGGAGAAGAGGTTTGGGTGAAGCCACCAAATGCTCGATGTACAACGCAATGGGGAAGAGGAGTGATTACTGGAGTGCAATCCCCTAACAACTTGAGCGTCGATGGGATGCCGCGGCATATTTTAGATTTGAGGCGTGTGGTCCAAGTAAACGATGAAGATGTAAGCACTGGACATGAAGGTGAGGCGGTCGCAATGCAAAGACCGCGGAGAGAACGTAATGCGCCGATTTGAGCACAAGATTATGTGATGGGAAATGATCTTTGATGATCATGGGGGCGTGTGATTCAAAATACTGCAATAATTTGCATATGTGGTGGGTTAAACAATATAAAAACCGTACTTTTTTGACTGAAGAGTCGAGTTGAGTTTGGAAGAGAAGAGAGTGAAGATTGGAGAGAGAACTTTTAATATTGGAGATTGCAATTGTCGGTGAAGGTGAAGAAAATCCACAATATTTTTTTTTATTTAAGTTTGGATTACAGTATACATGGAATACTTCGAGGAAATGGCGTTAGGATCAACACTACTAAAGCCAACAATGCGGCTACGATATGTGGATGATAGATAAATAGTCTGGCCTCACCAGGAAGATGTTTGAACATTACTAGACCATGTGAACTCTATTCGTCCATCTATACAGTTCACGGTGGAAAAGGAACAAATAACACTTTGTAGATGTGCTGATAACTTGCACTGATCATGGGTTTAGGTCATCTGTATATCGAACACCCAACTTTCAGTGGACAGTATCAAAATTTCAATACCCACCATCCATATAATGTAAAGAAAAGAATCGTCCGCTGTCTACAACATCGAGCAAAGACAATATGTAGTAACAGCAATACATATCAAGAGGAAATATACAGCTTGAGAGAAACCCTCCATCGAAACAATTATCCAGAGAGCATGACATCAGCTCCAAGAAATCTAAACAAAACACCAAAGGACACCACTCGAAAAATCATCACAGTTTGTATACCGTATATGAAGAGCTCGTCTGAAAAAATCCAAAGAATATGTAATCCATATGACATCAGGATAGTATGCAGGAGCGATTTAACTCTCCAAAAGCATCTTGTGAGAGTCAAACCCTCTACGGAAAAATGTGTGACTAAGAACCCTGTGTATGCAATCCCATGTAAATGTGGGAAAATATAGAAAGGTGAGCCATGTCACCCACTAAAAGTAAGGCTAGAAGAACACCGGAAAGCTGTAATACGTGCAGATATCGAAAAGTCGGGTATGGCTGACCACATATAGACAAAAAAGAGAAACCACCTACTCTTATGGGACGAAGTAAAATTATAGATAGAGAAGACCGGTTGAGAGTAAGATAACTCAATGAACCAGTGCACATGTTGAGCGACAATGACTTACTAAGCAGACCTAGTATAGAATTTAATACAAAATGGGAACCATTAATTATAAATAATAGATAAAGTTATTGCAATAAAAACTGGAAGTCAGAATAACTTACTGATAAGCTTTATTTAACTTTTTGTTGCTGAATGTTACAAATAAGGATAAAATATCATCTCTTAATATTCTACACGAATGTAGCATATTCTATTATTAACAAAAGGGTGAGATAGGTGTCAATTACTTTAATACTACATTTCCCCACCTACGTTTTATTTGTAGGGTATAAAGTCATCCCATCGACCTGGCCTCCTGCGGGTTCTTTGGGAGCATCTTGGTGGTTCACGCTCGGCATCCATCTCCAACCCAGGCACCTTGAGACCTGACAACGTTTCAGGACTCTCTTGCATGGCCGGCTTAAGGTTAAAAGATCTTACTCCAAAACGGTGTCGTTTTCTTCGTCGCTTGGTGTCTGAGTATCTGTCTCAGATATTGGGTTAAGCCACTTTCGTGGTACCCATCGGTTGTAAGAACTAGAGTCAGATTGGACTCTGTTAGAGTATTCAGATTCGTTTTGTAGGGACTCTGGATTTGACGTATATGGCGGAAGATCACTTAAGTGGGTGGGATTTGTTCTGTGAATCGAGGTTTTATATCCCTCTGAAGCAGTTCTATGTTCATATACATTCCCTGTCGGGGCTAGATCACTTAAGGAGACAGTAGATTGCCTTCCTTCCGAATTTCAGACCAGTGCATACTTAGGGTTTGCCTCCATTAATTCTACCTCGCTCACTAATGCGTCATGTTTACTGTGACGAACATGGTGTTTTAGTAAAACTGTTCCAGGTTGTGCGAGCCATGAGGGGAGTGAGGTACCTCTCATGTGGAGTAGCGTTTGTTGCTGTACATAATAGAGTCCTGATAGCATATAAGGCTATGGGATGAGACTTTTCCAATCAGAAATCGGACTCTTGCAGTTTGCGGCCACTAACTGTACTGTCTTCCATATTATGCCATTGTATCTTTTGCACTGTCCATTGCCTTGGAGATTTTGAGGAGTTGTTTGACTTACAGCTAGTCTTTGTTCATGCAGAAATTTTTTGTATTCGTCTGACATAAAAGCAGATCCACGATCTGAGTGGGTATATGCGAGCACTCCAAAAACGGCAAAAATGGACCAAAGACCTTGAATTACTGTTGCAGCCGTTACGTCTGGGCAGGGGATGACAAACGGAAATCTTGAGTACTCGTCTATTATTGTGAGCATGTATTTATTTTTCGTTTTAGAGGGTAGAGGGCCCTTAAAATTCAAGTTAAGCCTTTAGAAAGGTTGTGGGGCCTTAATGAGTGTTGCTGGAAGGGGTTTGTAGAACCATGGCTTATTTTCTGCGCATATAAAAGTTCGTAATTCTTTTTGTATCTTCGACAGAATCTGAGCCGGTTACCAGGCCACATACCCCTGAAAGTGTGTCGACCGTGGCATTCTCCTGACTAGGAAAGTAGATGACGTTGAATGAGTAGCAAAAAAAGCTCTATTCTCCATCTCGCTATCTTTTCGTGTTTTATTTTTCTCGTTGTTTTCGGGTTGAACATAAACGAGACCGACTTTTGGTTAGGTTAAAATATCGACTGATTAGGTAATGTTGCCATTTTCGTAATGCCTCAACTATGGCGCACACCTCTTTTTCTATTGCCGAGTGTCGTCGCTCAGACCGCGAAAGTGTTCTTGAAAAAAAAGCTGCAGGACGACCGGATTGTCTCAACAAGGCATCTATCACAGAGTCTGAGACATCCGTCTTAAATGGCAGACTGAGTAATGCCCCTTTTTCTATGTTTTGAAATGCTTTGATAGGAGTAGTGAGCGAACATACAGAGGGCTCGCTGTAAGGCGGGCATGTTTCCAGGGATTGTGAATTCCATTAGGGGTTTCAGTTGCTCGGGATCCGGCGTCATGGTGCCATTTTTGACAATGTATCTCAATAGCTTGATGCTTTTTAAATTTTAGGAAGATTTTTCACTGTTCAATATCAGATTATATTTCTTGATGGCAACCATGAATCGTTTATGATTGTGATTATGTTCAGCTTGGTTATGGCCGCATACTGTGACATTGCCTATATATGCAACAGTACCCTCAAATCTTTCATTGGAGATTATTTCATCTATAAGCCTCTGGAATTTAGCCGCACCGTTTGTTACCCAAAAAGGAATTCGGCAGAACTGGTATAGGCAACCACAGGCCTCAAATGCTATGTAGGGCTTATTTTCTGGCTTAATAGGTACCTGATGTCTAAAGTACTGAAAATGTGGTTTTTAGCAATATTAGAAATCATTTCGTCAATACCAGGTAGTGAATAGGCATCAAGTAATGTATATCTGTTGACGGTCTGGGAATAGTCAATGACCATTCTTTTCTTGTGATTTTCAGTGGCTGTTACAAGGACCTGGACTCTTCATTGAGATTCAGTTGGCTCTATAATTCCTTCCGTAAGCAGTTTTGTTACTTCTGTTGCTATGAACTGTTTGTTTGTTTCTGAATAACGTCTTGATTTTACTGCTATTGGTTTGCCGTCAGAAGTCAAGTTTGTAATAAGTGACGGGTGTCACACTTTGACAGCTGCTAGTCTGCATGCGCTTAGGACCGGCTTGAGGCCACCAAAGGGGATTTCCACATATGAATGTTGTTTTAGAAAATTGTGACCCCAAATCACCTCGCAGCAGAGGTTTTTCATTACTGATAATTTGATCCCTTGATATGAGTTTCCTTTTAGTTACAGATTAACCATGCAATATCCAATTACATGGGACGATAAAGATGAATTTGCCATTGATATTTGGTTGGAAGAAGGAAAGATTTCCCATTTATTCGCTTTCATGATACTGGCATTAATAAAACTTCTGGAACTGCCTGTATCAATAAGGGCATGGATAGTCAATCCATTTATTTTAACCCTCACAAGTTTCTTTGAGAGGCAGCCGGGGAACGCAGCTGATACTGTAATTGGTGATACAGTAGCAAGAGTTGCTGAACATTTTTGAGGAAGCTGACCGGCAAACTTTCGAAAAATGTCCCGGTTTATCACACTTGTGGCATCTAACGTCTCGAGCTGGGCAGGACGAATGAGAATGTATACGAAGTCCACAAAAGTAGCATGTGGATCCAGCTGAGGTGGCAGTGATAATTTGTTTGTGACCGTTAGAAGGGGCTGTGGGGGTATCTTGAACAATGGAAGAATTTCAAACCTGCAGAGAAAGAGCTACAATAGCAGCTACCAAAACCTTGGATTGTAAATAGAAGACAGGCTGCTTCTGTGCCATGTCCAACATTAGGGCTTCTTCATAAGCTGTTGGCAAATCTAGGTCTTTATTCTCTAGTAGTCTTTGTCTTATTGGCTTGGACTGTATTCCATTAATAAATGCATCCCTGATAAAAACATCTCTTGCTTGGTTCACAGATAAGGCTGTAAATTCACACTCGCGACTTAATGTCTTTAGAATCTGAAAGTACTGTTCAAAGCTTTCTTTAGGTTGTTGACACCGGGTAGTAAGTAAATGTCTAGCAAAAATGGTATTTTTTTCTTGACAAACATGGCTTCTAAGATGTCCACGACAGTTTCGTAATTCTCACATTCAGAAAAATTCCTATAAATCGGAGTGGAAACATGATGTAATAGAAGAGTATATTTTTCAGTACCGTGTTTCAAAATAACTGTAGTGCTGTAAGGCATCCTTCAAAGATTTTTCTCTAGTAGAATCCGAGTCTAATGTATCGAGGTCCAGACGGTCAGGTTTCAGATAACGTTTCATAACGAAGTTAAATAAATTGTAATAAAAACTGGAAGTTAGAATACCTTACTGATAAGCTTTATTTAACTTTTCGTTACAAATAGGGATAAAATATTCACTCCTAATATACTACACGAATGTAGCATATTCCATTATTAACAAAGGGGTGAGATGGGTATCAATTACTTTGATACTACCGTTATAATATATATATATATATATATATATATATATATATACAGAGTAATATGTAGTAATAAAAGTAGTGATATATAGTGATAAGGAGTAAGAATGCACATTAGAAAACAAGAACATGTTTAAGGCTCCCAAAATTCATACTACTCTTATCTGCAAGACCCGTGGCACAGTGGATATAGTACTAAGTAAAATCCAGTTCTAGGTGATAGCCATCTGAAGTTTGAAGGTTCAATATTTGGTGCAGGCGATACGAACAATTGCGACTTACTGAAGACTTCTCTCTGGCTGATGGAGCAAGTCATTCTACTCCTGTAGATTAAATAAAGGGTTCCGTTCGAAATTCCGTCTATATTCCCTAGTTCGACAGAACTATTCCAGAGTTCTAAACGATACACCTGAAGAAGGCAGGAGGTTACAGCGGCCGAAACGTTGTGAGAATGGCATTCAAGATGAGAACAGTAGTATGAATAATCCAAATTATACAAATTATCAATCCTCATCTCAAAAGTTCAGAAACATAACTCACTGATCATTAGTAATTTTGGAATACAGTTGTGAGGCGTAAAGATGGGTAATTTAGGTTATATTTACTTTATTAAGAGGCTAAGAGGGCGTGGAAGACATTCATGGAAATTCAGATACTTCCAATTTTTGTGAAATTTTCTCTATTGATATTAGACATCAATTAATAAATGTTATCCAAATTACTGGTTTTTCTTGAGTATTTTAAAGGATTTTTAGGGAACATAATATGGGCATAATCTCCCATTTGAACATTTAAATATTTTATATTTTCATTAAAATTGATCCATATTCATTCGACAGCAATTATGCAAGATTCCACAAATTTGAATTTTTTTTTAAGCCCCTTAGACCTTAAATTTTAGGCATCTAAAATCCAAATCATGTAATGAATTTTGATCAACATTGGAATAAAGATTCTAAACATAAGGTTTTGTATCATTATATCTTGACTTTAATCGTTGTAAGGGTACATACATTCTGTTTGGAGAATTAATTTTACCTGTCCTGGGACGGGTATTCTTCTAGTATGTTATAAAAATGATGAAAAAATAGTTTTATAAAGTTTTCTTCATAAAGAGAAATAAGTATGATGTTTCTTTTCGAAAATCTAATCAAATCTAAAATTTTTTTTCATAATCCGAATCGGTAGTAAAAACTGTTTTCTTACAGTCATCAATAGAAATAAATACCGCCTCTCCTCACCTTTTTTTTTTTATATACCTATAAACCTACACGTCTTTAAATGTCACCTACTGCAATGGTGGGTTCATACAATTGACAGAATGATGATACTATGAAGATAGAATCGAAGAAAATTTTCGAACAACCACACTTTATTTTATGGCAACATTATACATACATGAGGTCTTCTTCTTCTTTCGTGTGAATCAGATGATTCTGGTGTTGGCATTAGTTTCCCCCGATGTTTTCCTTGTTAGAAATCTTTTTGGAAAGATATCGGGTACTTACGGGAAGGACCACGAGAAGGTTGCAAACATCCCTAAGTGAAAGTGGTATTGTGGAACCGACTGGATTCGAACTTGGAACACCCAGGTCTTCAGTCCGTATCGTTATCCACTTAACCACCTTCACCTCCCAACCACCTGATTGTGGTGAACTTGATAATGACCTTTTCTTATATACCTATAAACCTACACGTCTTTAAATGTCACCTACTGCAATGGTGGGTTCATACAATTGACAGAATGATGATACTATGAAGATAGAATCGAAGAAGATTTTCGAACAACCACACTTTATTTTATGGCAACATTATACATACATGAGGTGATTGTGGTGAAGTTGATAATGATGCAGACTGACGACCTTAGTGTTCCAAGTTCGAATATAGTTGTTTCTATGGCACCACTTTCATTTATAGATGTCAGCAATCTTCACATACCTGAGAGAATCACGAAAACCAATGTCAACAACAGAATCAATCCGATCAAAAATGTTGTACTATGCTTATTCATACGAATATACTTTTACGTCATCACACATACACATACAATTATGAAGAAAACTAAAGAACAATTATTATTTTGATTATTCAGACTACTATTCTCATCTTGATTGTTATTTTTTTCACCAATGTAATCTTCGACCTGCCACAGGCGCATTTTTTTAAAGTTAGGAATCTTTCTGTCGAACTCAGGAATAACCAAGATGAGAATAGTAGTCTGAATAATACAAATAATACAACTTATCAATCCTCATCTCAAAAATTCATAATAGTCAATAAGTAACAAAAAGTAGCAAATTTTGCTATTTTTTTTTTACGCCAAACTTTTACGCCAAACTTTTACGTCAAACTTTTACGTCAAACTTTTACGTCAAACTTATGCATATATGTCAAAAATGTGGCTCTGGACAAGAAAACTAAACTTCCTCAGACACCCTTGAGCAAGGTGTATTCCCATCTCATGACCAAGAAATCGATTTTTCTCAACCCTTTCTACATTTTTCTTTTCTTCTGACAAGCATATGAATAAAGTTATATCCATATGAATAAGTTACATCCGGTGATGAGGTCTTGACTAATTTGGAAGAGTTGGGAGGTATGAAGTTAGTTCCCATTACTCTCCCGTCCACTCTTACCCAGAGTACCTACCAGGACCTTATATATACGTGAAATAGAATCTGCTGTTGATATAATATAAAACTGCATCCGATAGTGAGGTCCCAATTTCGGAGATTTGGAGAGTGTGAAGTCACCACTTAGTTGCCATTTCTTCCCGGTCAACTTTTACCAACATATATATAAGAGTCTTATTTATTGATTAAATAGAATATATCGTTTGCAAACTATTTATTTATCAAGTATCAGCTGTATAAATCTGGCATGGTATATTTACTTGTGATTTATTTTACTTATTTTACACTATGCCGGTTGTTTTTTCCAAAATATTTTCTGTTCCAATCAAAAAGATGTAACTCTGTATGGATGAATACAGAGTTACATTCCTTTGTATTGAAATGGCGGCCATTTCAAAATAATTCCGAACTGGACAAAGTATTTTCTGGAAGGAATTAAATCGAATTACATTTCATTCTTCTTAACATGCTGCAACGATTCACAAAGAAAACTAACACACCAGCATCAAGTATTGATTTTGTCAGTAGAAAACTATCGAAAACAAAGAAACAATAATGGGACTGACTTTACTTTATATATTAGATATGCATACAAAACAAATTATAAATATTTAAAGATACTAAGAACTTAAAGCATAAAAACTTTTATCAAAATGAATAGAATCTGTATTAAATAACTAAAAAAGTAGATATGCAATAAAACAAAACAACCAAACCAAACCAATCTATTAAAAATGATGGAGAGTGTTGTTACATTTTTCAAACAAATCAATCAAATATTGAAAAAAATAGGCAGCCTCTTTATATTACAATAAAATGCATTTACATTCAAGTAATGAACTATTTACACCACATGTTTCTTCTCATATATTGTTAAATGAAATTTATTTTTTTGGTATAATTGAAGAGAAAATAAAAATACACTGCCATGTACAAGGATTGAACTCACAGACTTTTTTAATACATCTTCCAAACCTTTCAATTTTTAATCCTTCCACCATGTCTCACTTGATTTGTCCTTCATTGTCACCTATCGCATCATGTTCAGTACAGACGGACAGAACAGACAGAAACATCTTGTTATTATGGTTATTAAGAACCAGTCAACCTGGTCACATTTAGATGGGTGACCATTTGGTAATATCAGGTGTTGTGAGCGAATACTTCACCCATATATCGAGTGTGACTGAAGAGAGGATGAAAATATACTGCCTTGTACAGGGATTGAACTCATAGCCTTCAGATTATGAGACTTTAGTGTTTAATGCATCTCCTTCCCGTATTTTGTTCTTCCCATTTGACCATCATTATTAGCTGCTACATCATGTTCGATAGTAATTGATTGGACACGGACGCACATACACCCACAGAGTTTGAATTACCTACTAGACACCATCCTCGAGTGTCTTCGGTCTGTCCATACAAGGGTTTGTCAGGACAACCTGACATGAGGATACTTCACCCTTCTATTTTAGGAGAGTAGAAGGTGGACCTTGGGTTTACTTTCGGCAGCCTCGCTTCTCTTATTTTGTCCTTTAGTCCTCGAGCAATGTTTTTGACAAAGGGGGAACAATTGCTATTTTTGGGGTCAGAATCTTTCCATGTAACACTTATGGTTGGCTAGTTTATGACCTTGAAGTAGTTTTATTTTTAGTTCCTTACATCAAGTGGCTTCATGCCTTATCTGGAGCGACTTCCATAAAAAAACAAAAAAAAAACAAGTAAACCCTGACCAAATATTCAAAATAACATAGTATTTGAAGCCCAAATGAGATCCGCTCGACACGGCTATACACTGCCTTATGCGAGGAAAGATGCATCTTCTCCAAGTGATGTTGCTTCTTGTAACAGCACGAAGCTGGATATTCCACCAGACTAGATGAATTCTCTTCCTGGAATCCGGTAAGACCAAGAGACCACAAGAAAGATATATTATAACATAGTTAACTGGTCAATTGGGGAGAGGAAAATTAATGTTCTTCATTCTTTATTGAATCAACATTTGACAGGTAAGGGAGAACATTAATGGAATATTCGAATATCTATGTATCTCATATAGAGAGCAAGTGTTAGCTCCAGGAATTTTTGAGAACTTCGATATAAACAGAAAATCTAGTAGAGAATCTTCTCTTCCCTACAACTCCTTTCTCACAGAAGAGACGTTGCTTGTCTGTCTTTACTCTATCGATATTTTTATTTTCACTCCAATTTTTGCAACCCCTCCCCATTGTAAAATATTCACAGCAAGAACTTGTCTAGCTACAACCACTGTAAATAATGCAAACCAAACTAAACTTATATGAACAAATTTCCTTCCGAAAACTAGCCATTTATGGAACATAACACCACGGGCCTGCTTCCCAGCTGACTACAACATAGTCGTTTTCAAGTATAATGTTAACAAATTCTTAAATAATCAAATTCTGTGCAGTTTCACCCATCGTTTCCAATCTTCTCACGGTGTAGTCTCATCGTCCACCTGACAAACTTATTAACCCTTATCCTTGAGTACAAAAAACAAAACAAACAAAAACTCACACACACACACTAACACACACAACTCTTGTTATTATTGTTATTGATAATATGTGCTACAATATGAATGCATTAGACTTTGGCAAAGGCCAGGTCTGGATTAGTCAATGTATTCCAGCACCTGGAGGGAAATGAGTGAGGCTCCTTTGGATTGAACAGGTGCACGGAGTCTACTGTGGATGCCCAGTCTGCCAGGTACGCACCGTCTGGATTGGTGATCTTGTAGGCCCAGTCAGTGTTCCAGCAGTTGAAGTCACCGGCATACATGGCAAAGGCTGAGGCATCTGGCAGCTAGCCTGGTTGTAGACATTTACGACAGTCGTCTCCTGCACTTTAGTGGTGGCCCACTCAACCTCAGCATCGCGGGGCGCACTGACCAAAGTACGTCGTCTTTGAGGATGGTTGCTAAGCTGTGGTTTCTGCTCTTGGTATGGCTGACTAATGTGTACCTGTGGAGCTTCAGGGTGGTGTCATTTTCCTTGTGAGTCTCCTGCAGGAGCACGACGGTTACCTTGTTCTTTGTGGCAAGCTTCTCTAGGATGTCAAGCTTGGCGGTGGTGAGGTCTTCGACATTGAGCTAGACGACGAAACATTAGGATGGTTTTTCTCAACCGAGCTGGTGATCTGACAACGGGATGCTGAAGCAAACGAAAGGAGAAGAAGATTAACTTATATACTTATAACTGTAAGTATGCGCAATGGGGTTTCTATGTTTATAACTTGAACAACATGACTATCTTATCGTAAAGAGAAAATGATGTGAAAATCATTGAATAAAGGAATAGAAACAAGCCGCGCATGCATGGTCCCCCTTTGTATGTGACTCGATGTGATGAGTGTAAAATGCAATAAATGTGGGCAATTTGGGGCATTTTTGACCCCCCTTTGACCCCCTGGGGGCGAGAACCAGAATTTTTCTGAGGTCAAGGATGCTCATTTTATATCCAGAAAAATTGCCTCTACATTTTGGCCAAATTTCAGAAAAATTTAAGGAATGGATCAAACGTTATGGGAGGAAAGGGTAATTTTTTGCCATTTTAGGGGGCTTTTGACCCCCTGCGGGTGCGAACCAGATTTTTTCCAAGGTCAGCGATACTTATTTTCTATTAGGAACAATTGCCTCCACATTTTGGTTAAGTTTCAGAGAAATTGAATGGATGGATGAAAAGTTATGGGGCAAAAAATGTCATTTTTTGCCATTTCGGGGCCTTTTGACCCCCTGGGGGGCTAACCAGATTTTTTTTCAAAAATCGGAGAATGTCACTTTCTTACCTGACCAAAGTTAGAACTTCATGTAAAATTTCAGAGAAATTCAATGGATGGTTGCGGAGAAAAAAACGGACGGACGGACGGAAATGCCTCAAAACATAGGTCTCCCGATTTTATAAATCGGGGGACCAATTAACTTCATGCATTGGAAAGAGGGCTCAGAGGCTTGATTCAGATAAATACAAAAAAGGGAATTTGCTGCCTTATTGGCAGCTTTTATAAGTGTAAAACAAGAAATATATCTCACTTATGCAACACATCTGTAAGAAAAAGTAGCGTTACAATAAGTTATAGCCAGTTGAAATGTAAATGCTAAACACTGTAAAAAACATGTTATCCTGTTCAACGCCATACCACTATGAATCATGACTAATTGGTGTTGGTTATCTTACCCTCTGAGCTAACAAACCCACTACTGGAAGTGGAAAAAATGATATTGTTTAATTTAAGTTATCAATTTGTTTACAAATTTTTACGACACTGGTAACCGGGAGGACTCCATTTTTTTACAGCAGAGTGTTGTATTATGCTAAACAAACATTAATTCAAAGTTGAAATGCGAATATTGATCAAAACAAAAGATGCCCAAAGAATAATAATAAATAAATAAATAAATTAAATTTCTTGCACAAAATGTCAGTAGGTCGCATCGTTTTAGAAATCGTAAAGTCATTTTTTAAAGTCTTTGTCAGTAAAATAAATGTGTTTTCATGCTATCATCAAAGGAAGTGAATTCTGTGTTCTTATTTTTCTTTTACCCATACAAACGATTCTTCCAGCAAAAACCTCTCCCACCACCTCTTCTTCATGCCTATTCTCTTTTTATCTTTTTATCTTTTTTCATGACTGGAGCACATAACATCTGTTTGTCATTGCTGTTTCAAATGATCTTATCTTTGCAACAATTATTCATCTCGAGATAATAAACTACACTTTTTGTGCACAGATGACATGTCAAGGCTAATCTTGTCTTATACTTCGAATCATCCCGTTTAAATCTCCTTAATCTGTATTAAAAAAAAGTTCCTTTCATATTATTAACATTAGTAGAAGTGCCTCATTGCCTGGGCACCAAATTTACTTTTCTATAGATTAAATACAGGATATTATACACGATTGTGTGAATATTGTTAACAAATAATTCAAAATAAATTTAATAAGCATAAACTCTCCCAATACCACTAAAAGAATATGGCCCCCGAAAGGTGTGACAGAGATACACTGACAACCCTCTTGAGTAGTTCACCCACACTACAGAAGGAAATCTTTTTGGAGGTATTACCCAACTGAAACACCTCCCAGAGAATGGAAAAATGCACACTTAGATACTCGGCTAAAAATATTCCAACCCCGAGCAATCAAATATATTCCAGAATCCTCCTAACCAAGATCGAGGAAGTCGTAAGAAAAAAAACCCATAAAAAAACGACATCTTTTAAATATTTGAACATTCCTGGCATTTTTTCATACATTAAGCTGAACAACTCCTCTGACGAAGGTCTGAATTTCTCATATCTGAAACCGATGGTACGGATGTTGTTTTAACTTACTGTATTACGTATAAATGGATATATATATATATATATATATATATATATATATAAAGAAAATAAGTGATGAGAATAAATACTGGATACAATACAATATTTATTAAATCATCAATTGTTCAAACAAGGGTTGGTACTTCTATTGAACATGAGCCAGTTTTTTTGTTTGTTTGCTTGTCTACAAAATGATCATGTCATCCAGGTAAACAGACTTAGAAGACACCAGGATAATCTTGAAACGTCACAATAGGATGTGATCATTAGGTTAAACAGGTTGGAGACATCCTTTATGATGTCATAAATGCTGAAGTAACAAAAGGATTACATGATATATTAAAACAAAGAACATAGACGACTCGTGACCCAACGGGTCACGAGTCGTCTATGCTGATAATTATTGTATATATATATATATATATATATATATATATATTATATATATATATGTCAGCTTATATTATATTCCAATAGCCATGGTTTTATTTTATTATTTTTATTTTTTCACATTTCCCAAAAATATAAAATTTCTGTGAGATATATTTTTTACGGTCCGTTTCATTTGTCTTGTGCCAAACAACATTTTTATGTCAATATCGTCTCTGCAACACTACAAAATCATCAGAAAAAATTCACACAGAGTAAATATATATATATATATATATATATATATATATGGGGTAAGGTACATGATAAGTCATGAAAATGAAATGCCGTGGTAGACAGAATGTGTGAAAAAGAGACAAACGGAAAACAGGTAAACATGTAGGAGAAAAACAACAACAAGAGATTTGACTGTTTTCGTTCGTATTAACAAACGTCTTCAGAAAAAAAGACGTTCGTCAATACGAACGAAACCGGTCAAATCTCTTGTTTTTGTTTTTCTACTGCATGTTAACCTGTTTTCCGTTTGTCTTTTTTTTAAATATATATATATATATATATATATATATATATACACTAGACGGACCATCTAGACCCGGATTTTCTATGTTTGCCTCTGTGTACATTCGTTGACTCACAAAAGAATGACATTATCCACTAAAACAGACAGAAGAAATTTCTCATGTCGTA
The DNA here is from genome assembly GCA_963556195.1 of Sepiola atlantica. Taxonomy (NCBI): domain Eukaryota; kingdom Metazoa; phylum Mollusca; class Cephalopoda; order Sepiida; family Sepiolidae; genus Sepiola; species Sepiola atlantica. The sequence continues at coordinate 42,038,782 of OY744521.1, read as the reverse complement.
AATGGATAATGTCATCATTTCATGATGTCACCCATTAAAGAGGGAGGTGAAGACATCAGAAGAGATCCTCTATAACGTAATAACTGATAAAGTAATAAAAGGATGATGTGTGTGATCTATTTGTCCGCATGCACAATGGATGACGTCACTAACATACTAACATATGACCCATAAATGATGATGTCATTAAATTATGACGTCATCCACTTAACCAGAGATAGGATACCTGTGCACAGTGGATGACATGACAAAATAATGAAGTCCGAAACCTAAGAGAATTGGGGGACTTTATGAGGTTTTATTTAGACTATCCATGGAGCTGAGGGTCGAGTAGTTATATATTACTCTGCTTCGTCCTAATTTGTCAGCATCTTAAATATTTGTTTTATCTTTTATATATAAATTGTTGTTATTTATATTTTATATATACTGTGTTATTTTAATTTTTAGTATTTATGTTTATCCTTTATGCTGTAACTTTTGTTGAAAAGAACATATATTTCTGTCGGACTTATATGCAAGTATAAGTATCTTGAAAAAATGTAGAATTTCACATCAAATGATAAAATCTTTAAAATCCGATTCTACGAATAGTCTTATCATCTAGTCTTCTTTGATTCTATCTCTTCAACTAATCGCACTCTGTGCAGAATAAGAGAAGGTGTTTTCGAAAGTCACTGCAAGGATGCTCTGAAGATAGAAGCTCTCATAAAATCAAATCAAATTAATTTGGAGCAAAGTGCAACAAGCCATGTAAAATGAGAGATAGAAGTTTTTACATCCACATACAGTCAACTTTCGCAGGATACAAACTGGGTCCCCCATGTTGGCTATAAAAGGAGTTTCTGTTGATCATGACGCTCAGATCTTTCTTCTGAGCCCCACTGCTTTTATATTTGTTTTGTATCATTTTTACATGGTTTTGTTAGTGTATGTGGCAACACTAGTTCCAGCCGTATTTTACCTGTGATCCTGCCACGGGGATAGTGGTTTATCTATTCTATCTGTAGAATTAACAGTTCACTATCACACACATTGCGCATGTTAGATGTTTATAATAAAGAATGTTGATCAGTATTTGTTTCAATAGCATATCACTCGTCCAAACCAACTTTGACGCTCGATATGGTAGTCATTATCACAACCTGTTCCATGGAGCATAAACATATTCAGACGAAAGTGACTCTGGTACATATTTTGCAGGTGCCTGCATAGACTGCAACTTAGTGCTGCGGTAAAAAAAAAAAAACTCCATGAAAGGTTGATTTAAATAACTGTTGATGATGTTGTATGCTAGAATCAAGTCCCCTCACATTGTCCGCTGCTCAGGTGAGAACAAAGTTAGTCTTTGGAGTCATTCTTTCCTGTCACCATCCTAGTTGTCGTTGAACATGCTCCATGTGTGCAATATCTTTTTGGAGATAAGGATTAGTTGCTTGGATGGCATACTCCAGAATGGGCCGTACTAAAATTATACTATTATATGATTACAAGTGTCTGTAATTAGGTTGAGACAGGATTTCTGGATCCGGATCAGGTAGAAAACCAGTCAGGCTATGTTTGCAATCTTGATACAATGATGGATTGGTTTGAAGGAATTGTGCACAACTGTACCAAGGTTCTTCGCATTAGCAACAATTTTGAGTGGTTGAGATGAGAAACTGATAGTCACAAGAGCAGTAAGCAAAGAACCGATAAGAAGATAATTGAATTTTGCTGAATTCAACGGTAAATCCAACTTTGAAAACCAGGACTAGTCTTTGTTGAGATTATCCTGAAATTGATCATAGTTGCATCTAGCTGAAACCAGATTCATGAATACTGTTAAAAGGATTCTGATGATGTTGGTTCAATGCATCCATTATTTTCTAAGTTTCTAACGGAACATAAGATAGTGAAATATGAGCCTCTGGATCAGGTCACTTGAAAGGGTTGAATTATGAAAATTCACAGGAACAAACCATGGACCTCTAGATCGTCACAAACGAACAGGAACCAGAAATAAGAACAACGTAAATGAGACAAAAATAAGAAGATCACTTGATGCCCGATGTAAAAGAATACAAGAGATGTCAACACGACCATTCGTCATGGACGCATCTCTTAATGAGCTAAATTTTGCTTGTTATATTATGCTTATAACATTCGACTACAGTCAGTGATTATGTTGTATATTATTGCCATACTTAACAGAATGACGACAAACATGCATGAAAATATAATTGTATATTTTTATTGTTCAGTTGCGGGAAACAAGTAGAGTCTGTAGAAAAAAGACATTTGATCAAAAAGTAAATTAATGAAAAAGTCTAACATATTTGATCAACTTCGTTTCCCGTCTTCGCTCAACAAACAAAAGAAAGATGTTAAGAAAATATTTGACGTCAAATGTTATAAATAGGTTCCATGTCGTTGTGAGTTGGACTGGACGCACTTCCCGTCCGCTTGGTTGACATCTTAAGTTCAACTAACTAAAAGTGGGAAAAATGTATAAGTAGTCTAGCAGAAGTGTATCTCATGCAAATTATTTTCATTGGAAAACAGATCAATAACTCCATGTAGAAAGAAAGAAAATAATCCATCAAAATGTAACCATGAGAGCCAAGAGTTGAAGAAATTTGATCTCTCGAAATCACTAGAAAGCCACTTTCATCTCCATCTCAATTCGAGCCAGTTAATATAACATTTTTGGACACTCAGTAAATCAGCCAGATCTTATTATTCTGACACACTGAGATGTCTCTGCAGCAATCAGCCAGATGTTATTCTTCCAGGCAGGTCTTACATCCGGTAGCCCAGAGACAAATATTCAACAGTTAGCTAGAAAAACAACTCATTTGCATAGCCAGCAACATAACACAATTCAGTGGCATAGTCAGCAACATGACACAACTCATTTCCAAAGCCAGCAACATGACGCAACTCATTTCCAAAGCCAGCAACATGACACAACTCATTTCCAAAGCCAGCAACATGACACAACTCATTTCCAAAGCCAGCAACATGACACTACTCATTTGCATAGCCAGCAACATGACACAATTCAGTGGCATAGTCAGCAGCATGACGCAACTCATTTCCAAAGTCAGCAGCATGACACAACTCATTTCCAAAGCCAGCAACATGACGCAACTCATTTCCAAAGTTAGCAACATGACACAACTCATTTCCAAAGCCAGCAACATGACACTACTCATTTGCATAGCCAGCAACATAACACAATTCAGTGGCATAGTCAGCAGCATGACACAACTCATTTCCAAAGCCAGCAACATGACACTACTCATTTGCATAGCCAGCAACATGACACAATTCAGTGGCATAGTCAGCAACATGACACAACTCATTTCCAAAGCCAGCAACATGACACAACTCATTTGCATAGCCAGCAACATGACACAATTCAGTGGCATAGTCAGCAACATGACACAACTCATTTCCAAAGCCAGCAACATGACACAACTCATTTCCAAAGCCAGCAACGTGACACAACTCATTTCCAAAGCCAGCAACATGACACAACTCATTTCCAACGCCAGCAACATGACACAACTCATTTCCAAAGCCAGCAACATGACACAACTCATTTGCATAGCCAGCAACATGACACAACTCATTTCCAAAGTCAGCAGCATGACGCAACTCATTTCCAAAGTCAGCAGCATGACGCAACTCATTTCCAAAGCCAGCAGCATAACGCAACTCATTTCCAAAGCCAGCAACATGACGCAACTCATTTCCAAAGTCAGCAGCATGACACAACTCATTTCCAAAGCCAGCAACATGACGCAACTCATTTCCAAAGCCAGCAACATGACACAACTCATTTCCAAAGCCAGCAACATGACACTACTCATTTGCATAGCCAGCAACATAACACAATTCAGTGGCATAGTCAGCAGCATGACACAACTCATTTCCAAAGCCAGCAACATGACACTACTCATTTGCATAGCCAGCAACATGACACAATTCAGTGGCATAGTCAGCAACATGACACAACTCATTTCCAAAGCCAGCAACATGACACAACTCATTTCCAAAGCCAGCAACATGACACAACTCATTTCCAAAGCCAGCAACATGACACAACTCATTTCCAAAGCCAGCAACATGACACAACTCATTTGCATAGCCAGCAACATGACACAATTAAGTGGCATTGTCAGCAGCATGACACAACTCATTTCCAAAGCCAGCAACATGACACAACTCATTTGCATAGCCAGCAACATGACACAATTCAGTGGCATAGTCAGCAACATGACACAACTCATTTCCAAAGCCAGCAACATGACACAACTCATTTCCAAAGCCAGCAACATGACACAACTCATTTCCAAAGCCAGCAACATGACACAACTCATTTCCAACGCCAGCAACACGACACAACTCATTTCCAAAGCCAGCAAAATGACACAACTCATTTCCAAAGCCAGCAACATGACACAACTCATTTCCAAAGCCAGCAACATGACACAACTCATTTCCAAAGCCAGCAACATGACACAACTCATTTGCATAGTCAGCAACATGACACAACTGATTTCCAAAGCCAGCAACATGACACAACTCATTTCCAAAGCCAGCAACATGACACAACTCATTTCCAAAGCCAGCAACATGACACAACTCATTTGCATAGTCAGCAACATGACACAACTGATTTCCAAAGCCAGCAACATGACACAACTGATTTCTAAAGCCAGCAACATGACACAACTCATTTCCAAAGCCAGCAACACGACACAACTCATTTGCATAGTCAGCAACATGACACAACTGATTTCCAAAGCCAGCAACATGACACAACTGATTTCCAAAGCCAGCAACATGACACAACTCATTTCCAAAGCCAGCAACATGACACAACTCATTTGCATAGTCAGCAACATGACACAACTGATTTCCAAAGCCAGCAACACGACACAACTCATTTGCATAGTCAGCAACATGACACAACTGATTTCCAAAGCCAGCAACATGACACAACTGATTTCCAAAGCCAGCAACATGACACAACTCATTTCCAAAGCCAGCAACATGACACAACTCATTTCCAAAGCCAGCAACATGACACAACTCATTTCCAAAGCCAGCAACATGACACAACTCATTTCCAAAGCCAGCAACATGACACAACTCATTTCCAAAGCCAGCAACATGACACAACTCATTTGCATAGTCAGCAACATGACACAACTGATTTCCAAAGCCAGCAACACGACACAACTCATTTGCATAGTCAGCAACATGACACAACTGATTTCCAAAGCCAGCAACATGACACAACTGATTTCCAAAGCCAGCAACATGACACAACTCATTTCCAAAGCCAGCAACATGACACAACTCATTTCCAAAGCCAGCAACATGACACAACTGATTTCCAAAGCCAGCAACATGACACAACTCATTTGCATAGTCAGCAACATGACACAACTGATTTCCAAAGCCAGCAACACGACACAACTCATTTGCATAGTCAGCAACATGACACAACTGATTTCCAAAGCCAGCAACATGACACAACTGATTTCCAAAGCCAGCAACATGACACAACTCATTTCCAAAGCCAGCAACATGACACAACTCATTTCCAAAGCCAGCAACATGACACAACTCATTTCCAAAGCCAGCAACATGACACAACTCATTTCCAAAGCCAGCAACATGACACAACTCATTTCCAAAGCCAGCAACATGACACAACTCATTTGCATAGTCAGCAACATGACACAACTGATTTCCAAAGCCAGCAACATGACACAACTGATTTCCAAAGCCAGCAACATGACACAACTCATTTCCAAAGCCAGCAACATGACACAACTCATTTCCAAAGCCAGCAACATGACACAACTCATTTCCAAAGCCAGCAACATGACACAACTCATTTCCAAAGCCAGCAACATGACACAACTCATTTGCATAGTCAGCAACATGACACAACTGATTTCCAAAGCCAGCAACATGACACAACTGATTTCCAAAGCCAGCAACATGACACAACTCATTTCCAAAGCCAGCAACATGACACAACTCATTTCCAAAGCCAGCAACATGACACAACTCATTTGCATAGCCAGCAACATGACACAACTGATTTCCAAAGCCAGCAACATGACACAACTCATTTGCATAGTCAGCAACATGACACAACTCATTTCCAAAGCCAGCAACACGACACAACTCATTTGCATAGTCAGCAACATGACACAACTGATTTCCAAAGCCAGCAACATGACACAACTGATTTCCAAAGCCAGCAACATGACACAACTGATTTCCAAAGCCAGCAACATGACACAACTCATTTCCAAAGCCAGCAACATGACACAACTCATTTCCAAAGCCAGCAACATGACACAACTCATTTGCATAGTCAGCAACATGACACAACTCATTTCCAAAGCCAGCAACACGACACAACTCATTTGCATAGTCAGCAACATGACACAACTGATTTCCAAAGCCAGCAACATGACACAACTGATTTCCAAAGCCAGCAACATGACACAACTGATTTCCAAAGCCAGCAACATGACACTACTCATTTGCATAGCCAGCAACATGACACAATTCAGTGGCATAGTCAGCAACATGACACAACTGATTTCCAAAGCCAGCAACATGACACAACTGATTTCCAAAGCCAGCAACATGACACAACTCATTTCCAAAGCCAGCAACATGACACAACTCATTTCCAAAGCCAGCAACATGACACAACTCATTTCCAAAGCCAGCAACATGACACAACTCATTTCCAAAGCCAGCAACATGACACAACTCATTTGCATAGTCAGCAACATGACACAACTGATTTCCAAAGCCAGCAACATGACACAACTGATTTCCAAAGCCAGCAACATGACACAACTCATTTCCAAAGCCAGCAACATGACACAACTCATTTCCAAAGCCAGCAACATGACACAACTCATTTGCATAGTCAGCAACATGACACAACTGATTTCCAAAGCCAGCAACATGACACAACTGATTTCCAAAGCCAGCAACATGACACAACTGATTTCCAAAGCCAGCAACATGACACAACTGATTTCCAAAGCCAGCAACATGACACAACTGATTTCCAAAGCCAGCAACATGACACAACTGATTTCCAAAGCCAGCAACATGACACAACTGATTTCCAAAGCCAGCAACACGACACAACTCATTTGCATAGTCAGCAACATGACACAACTGATTTCCAAAGCCAGCAACATGACACAACTGATTTCCAAAGCCAGCAACATGACACAACTGATTTCCAAAGCCAGCAACATGACACAACTGATTTCCAAAGCCAGCAACATGACACAACTCATTTCCAAAGCCAGCAACATGACACAACTCATTTCCAAAGCCAGCAACATGACACAACTCATTTCCAAAGCCAGCAACATGACACAACTCATTTCCAAAGCCAGCAACATGACACAACTCATTTGCATAGTCAGCAACATGACACAACTGATTTCCAAAGCCAGCAACATGACACAACTGATTTCCAAAGCCAGCAACATGACACAACTGATTTCCAAAGCCAGCAACATGACACAACTCATTTCCAAAGCCAGCAACATGACACAACTCATTTCCAAAGCCAGCAACATGACACAACTCATTTGCATAGTCAGCAACATGACACAACTGATTTCCAAAGCCAGCAACATGACACAACTGATTTCCAAAGCCAGCAACATGACACAACTGATTTCCAAAGCCAGCAACATGACACAACTGATTTCCAAAGCCAGCAACATGACACAACTGATTTCCAAAGCCAGCAACATGACACAACTGATTTCCAAAGCCAGCAACATGACACAACTGATTTCCAAAGCCAGCAACATGACACAACTGATTTCCAAAGCCAGCAACACGACACAACTCATTTGCATAGTCAGCAACATGACACAACTGATTTCCAAAGCCAGCAACATGACACAACTGATTTCCAAAGCCAGCAACATGACACAACTGATTTCCAAAGCCAGCAACATGACACAACTCATTTCCAAAGCCAGCAACATGACACAACTCATTTCCAAAGCCAGCAACATGACACTACTCATTTCCAAAGCCAGCAACACGGCACAACTCATTTGCATAGTCAGCAACATGACACAACTCATTTCCAAAGCCAGCAACATGACACAACTGATTTCCAAAGCCAGCAACATGACACAACTCATTTCCAAAGCCAGCAACACGACACAACTCATTTGCATAGTCAGCAACATGACACAACTGATTTCCAAAGTCAGCAACACGACACAACTCATTTCCAAAGCCAGCAACATGACACAACTGATTTCCAAAGCCAGCAACATGACACAACTCATTTCCAAAGCCAGCAACACGACACAACTCATTTGCATAGTCAGCAACATGACACAACTGATTTCCAAAGCCAGCAACATGACACAACTCATTTCCAAAGCCAGCAACATGACACAACTCATTTCCAAAGCCAGCAACACGACACAACTCATTTGCATAGTCAGCAACATGACACAACTGATTTCCAAAGCCAGCAACATGACACAACTCATTTCCAAAGCCAGCAACATGACACAACTCATTTGCCTAGCCAGCAACATGACACAATTAAGTGGCATAGTCAGCAACATGACACAACTGATTTCCAAAGCCAGCAACATGACACAACTGATTTCCAAAGCCAGCAACATGACACAACTCATTTCCAAAGCCAGCAACACGACACAACTCATTTGCATAGTCAGCAACATGACACAACTGATTTCCAAAGCCAGCAACATGACACAACTCATTTCCAAAGCCAGCAACATGACACAACTCATTTGCCTAGCCAGCAACATGACACAATTAAGTGGCATAGTCAGCAACATGACACAACTGATTTCCAAAGCCAGCAACATGACACAACTGATTTCCAAAGCCAGCAACATGACACAACTGATTTCCAAAGCCAGCAACATGACACAACTGATTTCCAAAGCCAGCAACATGACACAACTGATTTCCAAAGCCAGCAACACGACACAACTCATTTGCATAGTCAGCAACATGACACAACTGATTTCCAAAGCCAGCAACATGACACAACTGATTTCCAAAGCCAGCAACATGACACAACTGATTTCCAAAGCCAGCAACATGACACAACTCATTTCCAAAGCCAGCAACATGACACAACTCATTTCCAAAGCCAGCAACATGACACTACTCATTTCCAAAGCCAGCAACACGGCACAACTCATTTGCATAGTCAGCAACATGACACAACTCATTTCCAAAGCCAGCAACATGACACAACTGATTTCCAAAGCCAGCAACATGACACAACTCATTTGCATAGCCAGCAACATGACACAATTCAGTGGCATAGTCAGCAACATGACACAACTCATTTCCAAAGCCAGCAACATGACACAACTCATTTCCAAAGCCAGCAACATGACACAACTCATTTCCAAAGCCAGCAACATGACACAACTCATTTCCAAAGCCAGCAACATGACACAACTGATTTCCAAAGCCAGCAACATGACACAACTGATTTCCAAAGCCAGCAACATGACACAACTGATTTCCAAAGCCAGCAACATGACACAACTGATTTCCAAAGCCAGCAACATGACACAACTGATTTCCAAAGCCAGCAACATGACACAACTGATTTCCAAAGCCAGCAACATGACACAACTGATTTCCAAAGCCAGCAACATGACACAACTCATTTCCAAAGCCAGCAACATGACACAACTCATTTCCAAAGCCAGCAACATGACACAACTCATTTCCAAAGCCAGCAACACGACACAACTCATTTGCATAGTCAGCAACACGACACAACTCATTTGCATAGTCAGCAACATGACACAACTGATTTCCAAAGCCAGCAACATGACACAACTCATTTGCCTAGCCAGCGACATGATGCAACACATTTACATAGCTATGCTGTAGCTGGTTGGGAAACAGGCTCATGGTATTTTAATCTACGAGTTGAATTTTCTAGGAAAGAAACTTTGTTCATGGAAGTTTCGTTTGCTTTTTGGTAAGAAAAAGGAAAGTTTTTTTGCTGTGGTTGTAGAGGAATTCTTGCTGTAAAGGTTTTACAGGGGGGTACCAGGTATTTATTATTATATAGATTAATACGAATTAAACAACAGGAGAATCATAAAAGAAACTTAAGAATGCGAATAAATTTTAATGATCAGTAGTAGAGAGGAGTTTGACAGATGTTAATGTTAATAACTTACCTGAAACTAAAAGGCTACACTGCCGCATCACTTTCCACCAGTTGAGTTTGGAAGTAATGCATGTTAGCTTGCTTCAAATTATATACACTAAACACACATGCTTCTAGATATATAATATCAACAATTCGTCAATGATTCTATTGCGACTTTGACTAAAGTTAAAAACAATGGCAGAGTAGTAGAAGTAGGAGTTGATTGAGGAGAAGAAGAAATAGAAATAGGAGTGACGAGAGGGGGGAGGTTGAAATGAGAAAGCAGTTTTATATAATCAAGGGCCCCTATGATTCTTTGATCCCCCCCCATTTTACCAGCCACCCACAATACAGTTCATTAAATTATGAAAAGACATAGCTGGCTTCCTGATCAGAATCTCAATGTTCACATGCCTTGTAATGATCTTCCTGATGGTCCACAATCAAAAGTTGGTTTGGCAATCACAAAAGATACGTCAATTAATCAATCAATCAATTAATCAATAAATCAAACATTCTTATGGAAGATGGTTTATTTAGCCGAGTTCATAAAGCAACATAGAGGAGGGGTACAGAGAGCAGGACGGAAAGAGGCCCTTTAATGAGTATCGTTTTATTAAAATACGATTTCTCGACATCTCAAAACATGTGTGGTCGCTATGCTTGTTCCATCCAGAATCACTAATCTCGTCTTTTCTCATCTCTCGTCTGACGTCATTTCTTGTGGGTCTTGGTTCGAATTGCCCTTTTACTTGTTAAATCTACCTGCGAATATAATTCAACTAAATTATTACTAGCTGACGTAATCACCAATATTTAACAGTAGGAAAAAGTTCCGTGGGAGTCAAATGATGCAGAAGAAGGAAGTGTACTTTCTGATAAATCATACAAAAACGAAACATACCAAAAAGTAAAACAATAACAATCTGATAAAAATGAAACTTAAAGTAGTGTAGGTTACTGTTAACTTAACTTCATTTTACAGCTGTTTCGCATATTTGTGAATTGCCTTTAATCATTTTGTTTCATAACTTATTTTCTTTCCTCTGTCATTTTCCTGTTTTCATTTTAAAAATAATTTTACTTCTTTAGTTTTAAATGAATTTTCTGCATTTTTTCTTTTCTTTTTTAAACTCATTTTCATTCTTTTATTCTTGATTTATTTTCAACTATTTCTTATTCTTTCATTCTAAACTCCTTTTCTTTCTTATTGTTTCTTTTTTCTCATTTTCATTCTTTTATTCTTGATTCATTTTCAACTATTTCTTATTCTTTCATTCTAAACTCCTTTTCTTTCTTATTGTTTCTTTTTTCTCATTTTCATTCTTTCATCGAAAAACCACTTTCGGTCTTTAGTTCCATCTCATTGCTTTTGATTCAGATTCCGATTCCTTAATATTGTAATCTCAGAACATTCCAGACACTATAAAGCATTTAAAAGACACAACAAGCACACATGTAAGAAAGTCGAATTGACATTATATTTGTCAATTCAAAACCAACATTTTGGACCAATACATTTTGATGCCGAACAAAGACCAACATGTCTGCACAAACAATAAACAATCAAATTAAGAAAGCAAAACGAAGAAAATTGATTTATTTATGTTGAGACAATTTCATAAGAAATGAACTAGAACGCAATCAATTTGATTTAATACTACTTCGACCTTTTGCAAGAACATCAGAATAAATGTTTCCAGTTGAAAAAGAAGAAATAAAAAATTTCCTGTGGAAAAGTTTCAAAATTGCTTAAACTTGTAAAGTTAGATTCATGCTGATCATGCTCTTTAACTGTTGGAGACAATAAAACAAAAATAGTATTATTTGCAAAGGTAAAGATCAAGTTCTACTCAGCAGACGCCATTTTGATTTGAAAAAAATCTACTTTCCGGATCAAATTATGTTGTATTAATTAGATATGCATTACACTTGAAGAGCAGTAGGAGCCTTGAACTATTAAACTATGCTCTGAACCTGAAGATGATGACACTGTATAAATTCCTTTACCTCTAACTTCATATTTATATATCGCATTAGCTGGAGTGCTAAGATGGGTGGTGTAATCATTTGGTGGGGAGGCAGGTCATAAATGATTTGCTGGACAGAACATTTCAACCGGTTACATATTGCAATAGCATTGATTTACTATGTCACTCCAAAAGGGATATCTGCACAGCTGAATCATAATCTCACTCCCTCCTTATGTGTAAAAGCCTTAGATTCTCTACTGCAGAAGGCGGTACCATTGTCCGTAAGGAGCTCATGTGGTGGAGCATACTCACAAAATTGATGAATCCAGCATGTTGAAATGAAAAAATGCAATGAACCACAATCTGTTTCTGTCAACAAATGATGGATGGCAAGGTGCGCGATATTCATTCCCAATCTCTCCCCCTCTCCTTTTATACTACCCCCCCCCCCCATTCACTGCTGGCACACACACCCACCTATCTTCCTCCCACGGTTTCTTTACCTCATATCCTTTCTCCTTTCACTCAGACGCTCTTTCTTTCCTTGTTCCTATGGACTGCTTCCCGTTCACCTCGACTTTGTTCTGTATAAAAGCATTCGTTTCTTTTAAATAAAGTTCATTCTACACCAAAACAATTCGGTTGGCTTTGAAGGTGCTTAGCCACTATTCCATTTATTGAAAATTCCATTCCCAATCTCTGCAAGTTTTTGCAAATTGGTGCCGTGTCTATGAATTGGAATTCTTTGAATGCCTGTATATCTTTTTTTTTCATTTTACTTTATTCAGCCCAAACAAAGTATGTTGCCACTGAGACATAAGGGACAACTGTGAATTAAGAGCCATATTCATAGGGGCATCCTAGATGAGAAGTTGTGCAGCGAGATGTTTGTTCACATTAAATTTAAATTTTTGCATGTTGGTTTGGTACAGTTAGGAAAATGGGGGGCATGGAGTGAATTCCAAAGACTAGCTGTTCAAGGAAAGAAGTTATAAAAGTAGAAAAATCCTCCGGCATTTAGGAACTTCCATAGTGAATGGAGTGGATTTAGCTTATTGTCTGGTTTGCCAGGTGTATTTACGCTGAGGTGGCACCAGAGCAGCAAGTTTGTTGGAGCACATTCCATTGTAGTACTTGTAAAACAAGCACAGGAATGCAACATTGCAGCGATGAGACACGTGCTGAAGCTTGGTGGACAGTGACGGACCTATTAAATTACAGACATTGTTTTGGACCCTGTCTGAGAGACTAGCGGTTGATGCACCAGCCCAGATGTAAGAACAATACTCCATGCATGGGCAGATGGTGGCTTTGTAGAGATATAAAGATACTGTCAGGTGTGAGAAGTTTTTTTAGCACGGTAGGGAAGCCATCTTTCTTTGCAGCAGGCTTGGCAGTATCTTCTATGTATTTGTTCCAATTCATGTTAAATGTGAATGTTAGGCCGAGGAGTTTGAATGTTCGTCTCTAGGGTAGGGTGCTATATGCCATGGCAATTGGTGGTTGAAAAATATTTTTATAATTGTTAAAGGAAATAAGCTTTGCCTTAGTAGCATTAAATATTACCATCCATTTATGTCCCCATTCAACTACAGAATGGAGGTCATTTTCTAAGGATTCAACTATTGCCTTGGATATGTACGCATTCGTTTATCCACATGTCAAGAGTAGGGCAGGGTGTCATCAGCAAATATACCCATCTCGGACACAATTTGATCAGGGAGGTCGTTTATGAAAATCATGAAAAATAAAGGTCCAAGGATTAAACCTTGGGGTACAACCACATTAATATGTTGTTTGGATAACCTGGATCTTTCTTTTGGCTAGGAAGGATCACATTATATTCAACATTCGTCCAGTAATACTGTACGAATTAATATTCATGAGAAGAATTTCATGCCAGACCTTGTCAAAGGCTTTAGATATATCAAGCATTACCTTTAGATATATCAAGCATTACCTTGTCAAAGGCTTTAGATATATCAAGCATTACCTTGTCAAAGGCTTTAGATATATCAAGCATTACCTTGTCAAAGGCTTTAGATATATCAAGCATTACCTTGTCAAAGGCTTTAGATATATCAAGCATTACCTTGTCAAAGGCTTTAGATATATCAAGCATTACCTTGTCAAAGGCTTTAGATATATCAAGCATTACCTTGTCAAAGGCTTTAGATATATCAAGCATTACCTTGTCAAAGGCTTTAGATATATCAAGCATTACCTTGTCAAAGGCTTTAGATATATCAAGCATTACCTTGTCAAAGGCTTTAGATATATCAAGCATTACCTTGTCAAAGGCTTTAGATATATCAAGCATTACCTTGTCAAAGGCTTTAGATATATCAAGCATTACCTTGTCAAAGGCTTTAGATATATCAAGCATTACGTTTAGATATATCAAGCATTACCTTGTCAAAGGCTTTAGATATATCAAGCATTACCATCCTAATAATATTTTAAGATAATTTCGAAACTTTTAGTCTGAAAATGGTACTTTTGTCCTGACATATTTTATTTTTATTTTTTAACAAGCTTTTTTAGTTACGGTTTTTTTAGCAACAATAACTTTTGTTTGACTATTTAATAATGAGAGATATTCGTGCTCTGTTCTGTTACTTATATATGAAAAAAGAAAGAGATTCTACTTCGTTTAGGCGATTACGTGTGAACATTCTAAAAAATGTGACAGAAAGAAGAACAAACAAACAAACAATTATTACATAATTTAGAGTGGGGATTGGTTTTGTATATAAAATCAATGTAAAATGACCACCTATTCCCGGGCCATTCTAGTTTATTTAGAGCAGTTAACTAAAATACTTTTACCAATAACACTAAGTCCGAGTGGAAAGGTCGTAAAACCACACATAATCGCCTAAAATAAGTAGAACCACTACTCGCCTTTCACCCCCTAAAACAAACGCACAAGATTTATCTCTCATGGCAAAAAAATAAATTGTTAACTGTCTTAAAACATTAGAATGGCCCGGAAATAGAGGATCATTTTACGTTAAATTTATATGCGAAACTGATCCCTCACTCTAAATTCTAGACAATAGTTTTTTCTTCTTTCTGCTAAGTTTTTCAAGAAATTCACACATAATCGGCTTAAAAAAGTAGAATCTAATTATTATTTAATGCATAATTTTCCAAGCAATTATCAGATATATTTTACCCTCACCCTTTACATATATTGTATTGGTTTTATGTTCTGGTTAATGTAAGGTTATTTATTATTAAGACTGTGTATAATATGTATGATCGTATCGTGAAGAAATAAGCATTTTCTTCATCTTCTGTAAAAACAAATTGTATATGTAACAAACATAAAAGAAATTTGTAAAAATTATCAAAATTGTTTCTCTGAACATTTTTTTTTTCATAAAGTATTTGATTTTGTAAAATGTTGAATTTGCTTTCTGATTGCATTATGTAATTATATTTTCTATAATCAAGTAGTCAATATAAACAAATTGACTCATGATTTTATAAATGTCAAAAATGTGTCTAATTCATGGTGAATTAAGTGATTTTTTGTAAACTTAGTTATTTTATAATTCTTACATTTGATTTGATGGAAATAAATCAATTATTGTAAGTAGCTTACAATAATTGATTTATTTCCTTATAATATGTATAGTTGCTAATTACTGGACATTACTAAGAAATTTCTTACTAAAACTTTTATCTGTACTTATTATTTAGTAGTAATTTTGGTCTACACATGTCTGCATCTAGTCGTGGACCCCAGTCGCATGTTTGCCAGG
Organism: Sepiola atlantica; assembly: GCA_963556195.1. NCBI lineage: Eukaryota > Metazoa > Mollusca > Cephalopoda > Sepiida > Sepiolidae > Sepiola > Sepiola atlantica. The sequence continues at coordinate 42,022,805 of OY744521.1, read as the reverse complement.
CATGTATTATGGATCGCCTTGCTTTGAACACATTAACTTAATTTCTAATCAAATTTCCTATTACGACAAAATCACATCTCCTGCCTACCATATCACTATACTAATTAGGCAGTCAAGAATTGTTTGTCTTTTGACTGTAATAAATATGCTGACATTGTCTCATAGACAGCTGTGTTTTTTGACATGCTGGCAGCAGCTCAGTTAGTTGTGATGTTTGGGTGTTGTAGTAGTAATTCTTTCTGTTGTCAGTAGCAGTAATTTTTGTGGCATTAAATGTGGTATGTGTAGATTTTGTCTGTTATTCTTTCTTTACTACACTAATGAGCATCTCACTTGTGGCCTTAGTGTGTACTTGTGATTTTCCAATCAGAGTGTCTGATACACATACACAGAATCTGTCTTCACATGGAGCACCTTAGCCTACCACTGTTGGGCCAAGTTTACACCTTTGAGCATTGCATCAAGTTCAACTAAATAAATATGCTGAGCATCGCTTTTAGTTACAACAAACATGTGTCTCTCACACACCACTTTAATTGCTAGGGAACTGACATGGACACACATGTTTAATTCTTGACCGTTCACACACCAATCTTCACAAGCCAGATCATCCTGCTTGACCGCTTTCACAGTCATCATCATCATCGGGTTAACGTCTGTTTTACATGCTGGCATGTGTTGGACGGCTTTTAGAAATTGACTTCCGAACTTATCCCTGGTCACGTTTCTTTGAAAGTCATTTCCTTAACTGAGGGAAAACTTTTCTATGATAGGTACCCTTTCTGATGCCAACCCAGTAAAGTGATGGGGACCAGTGTTTTTATCGAGTACCATCTCTAGGTGATTGCCCAGAAAAATAGAATGTACAAAGAAGACACTTGATGCATGATAGAAACTCTCCGCTGAAGATAATTAAACTGTCAACAACTCAACTCTCACTATCTTGTTTGATATTACGTCAAGAGAATCCTTTCCAACCAACTTAACACAAAGATCATGAACCAAGAAAGAACTTAGTATTTCAGGACTTGTCTGACAGTATCGATGCTAAAGGAGAGTGTCATTTATCTCATCATGACAGCCTTCCTTAACTGAATTGGCTTTTCTCTTTACCATTCTGTAAACCATACACAGTCATCCGCGATCACAAGGAGAACAATATTTGTCATATGATGTTGAGAACCTCTGAAATCATGCTTCCTTATCTCAACCGCTGTAAATGTCTCTCATCACTGCAACCACTGAATATTCAACACCCATTGTGAAGTTCTTCATGCTGCTGTCTATATGTGCATGCAATGATCGAAGGTCATGGATAAGTCAGGTTCATATCAATGAACCTGACTTATCCATGACTGTGAACGTTACTGATCCTGTCAGCCCAACAACACGATTTCTTAATGCTTTTATCATCCCAGTAAGTTGCCACACACCAACAAGACTCTGACCATCAAAATTGACCTTGTTCCTGCAAATGATTATGGCTCTGACTCTGCAGCACATATGGAATATGCCACCTATCATTATGCTTTTCCTACCATGATCAACACCAAACCGTGTCCTTTATCAATTAGAGATGAAAATCATATCCTGTCAACATATATGTTCGCCTCTGGGAGTGCCACATTCATATTCTATTGAGGAAAAAGGCTAGTGCTGACACTAGTAGCATTGTGTTTTTACTGTTGTCAAAACTGTAGCAACTGTTCCTGGTGCGAACTATGCCATCATTTCGAGGTGGTTGCCCAACTGCAATCACATGTTGGTTTTGGGCTCCAGTCATTTTCAGTATTGTTGCCTTTGCTATCAATTTCCCCATAGATAATGAGTCAATGTTTGGATTTTGCTGTAGTCGTCAGGGAGAATTGTGGCAGAGGTCAGTTTTATGGATTCTTTTCAATTTAAGTTTTTGTAGACTTGCCAGTCAAGAATTTCCTTTATTAAACAAAAGTTAGGATTAATGGTTATTTATATGAACCAATTACTGACTGTAGTAAGTTTAGAGGCAAGTGTGTAAAGTTATGTTAAAAACAGAATTTTCCATAACGTTAGGTTAAGCAGAAAAGTACAAAGTTCCATGAGAAGTTAAAAGATTAGAATTAGGGCTAAGTGTGAGGATATTGTGTCACAGCCAGGAAGTCAGTAGCGACACGTAGCGGATAAGCTGATAAAATCTTTCTCTTTTTTCTGGACTTCATGCAAGAGAGAGCAGTTGTGTTTGAGACAGCTGCACTCATTCCCCTATAGAGAACCCCTCCACTGAAAGTATTGTTCACCTCAATGATTTTGTGCTGTAATTTGTAATAAATTTTACAGCTGCTGTTATTAAGAAGTAGACGACTTCAACAATAAGAAAGAAACAAACAAAGAGACATCACTATCCACTGAGCAACAACTTACGATGTGTCAACAAAAAACACAATACTTTAGTTGTATATTACAAGACCGACTAATGGTTAAGAAATTTTTTTTAAAATCAGTAATAAACTTTCAGCCTTGATTGTTTAATCGAAATTGTTAAAAATTGAACAAAAATCAATGAAAATAAATTTAAAACAAAAGAAAAATTATACCAAAGTTTGTTTTAGAAAAATAATACTAATTTAATGCTAATCATTTTTTACGTTAAAAAGTAAATGTTGCCATAAAAAATGTAAATATACATCGTGAAAAATAATAAGAGGTTGCGCAAACGCGAACTCGCATCTGCACCAAATAAAATTTTAAATAAGTTAGATATAAATAAATTAGAGAAAATAATGGCTCCACATCAAATTTTGAGTTATATTAAGTAATACATATTTAAAAGGATCGGTGAGTATGCGTGAGCGTCAATAATATATGTGTGGTTGGTAAAATCCTTAACTATTGAACTTATAATTATGCATTATGGAATAGGTATTTTAGATACGAGGGTGAGTTATTTTTTTTATAAACTATACCATGTAGAGTGGTGCCACTGAAACCGTACTATACCATGCAAAAAAAACATTGCAATTTAAATATAATGTTATATTTATTGCTTACACGTGTCCTTGGACAGATATTTTTCTAGTTTCTCTCTATATATAAAGTTAGGTATGTGTATACATAAGAATAATCGCCTAATCTAATTAACTGATCATTATGAATTTTGGAATATATATTCTCGGCAACACAGTGAGTAACATAAGCACATTATTTTTTATAAACTTTAACATGCATGTATATAATTTTAGGTCTGTGTATATGCCTATATATGTCTATGTATCGGATTCACTCCTAAACTAATTAACCGATTATTATGAGTTTTGAAACACAACTTCTATGCATAAGGGTAAGTTATGTGGGCTATATTTAGTTTAATTTACTTTTATGCAAAGAGGGCTAAGTGGGGGTGAAAGGCATTCATGAAAATTCAGATACCTTTGTTTTTTTGAAATTTTAACAATAGGTATTAGACATTAGTTGATAAATATTTCCTTCATTACAGTTTTTTTTGAGTATTTTAAAGGGTTTCTAGAGGACATATTATGGACACAACCTCATATTTTAAAATTTAAATGTTTCAGATTTGCATTGAGTTTGTCATTAAGCAAAATCTACTGAATTTCATTTTCTTCTTAAGACTCCTTAAACTTAAGCCTTAAATTTCAGATATTTTCTAGAATCCAAATCATGTAATGGATTTTAATCAAAATTGGAATTAGGATTCTAGACATAAGGTTTAGTATTATTTTATCTTTATTTTGACCTTTCTAAGGGGACAATAAAAGTTGTGTAAAACTATTCTGATTCAGAGAATTATTTTTTCCCGTTCTGGGATCGGTATTCATCTAGTTATACATGAGATATATATTAAAATAAGTAAAAAGAAGTAGAAATGATTTATGCTCTTAACTTCAAGTTTCAAAAATCAATATTATAATTAACCTAACCGTTCATTCTGTGAAACAAGATTTCGTTGTACATATAAAATTAATTGGGTAATAAAGTAAGTCGATTAGATTTACTGTGTATATAATATGAAAAATTATTTCTTGATGTTGAAATTTTAAAAATAAAATTATCTGAAATAAGGCGTAAAAGTAAGAGAGAATTGTGACGTAGTTTCGATTACAAACAGACACATAATCTCTATTATAATTAGAAATATAGGAAGATTATACTTTATTTTATATAGGTTTATATTATACTTTGTTTATTATTTAGTTCTATATTTTTATATTTGTATATATGTATTATACGTTTTATGTTTATGCATTCAAATGTATGTATATTTTGTGCTAAAAATGGAGAAATACCTGATTGACACCCAGAAACATTGTAAGCCGGCTAATCTTGATACTCTGTATATGACTTATGTCTGGACTGGAGAAGCTTTGTTGGAAGTCCGTCTACAAGAAGAAAAATTCTAATTTAAAAAGAATCCTGAAGATAGTTCGGTTTCTGGTTTTACCAATCAGTACTCAACTGCTCAATCCGATAGGTAGATACATGCTACATTTTGTTGCTTTAATATTATTTGTTTCAATATTTATACATACAAATATACTTTACGAAAAAAATAAACACGCAATTTTACTAATCCTACTATAGATTAAAAGAAAATATGGATGTAATTTTTGTTACTCAATTCATTTATTCGTTTATGTTTTATTTCGATTTAAAATAAGTTTACATATTTAATCAAATTGTTTATCCAATCAAATACGTTATTTAGTTTTATAGTTTTACTAGATGTACCAGTGACCTGTTGAGTCACAACCACTACTACTATTTATGCCACATTGATTTCATTCAGAAATTTATAAACTGTGACATATTTGTTTAGACATTTTTTTTGCATAACTAAAATAATAAGTCTCTTTGTCACCTTTAAAATACATTACAATAAAAAAAACGTTACTGAAAAAGTTCTTTTAACAGTTTTTCTTGTTCTCTTTGCTTACGCCGGTTTTGCGTTTCTTACTTGTTTTAACGGGTGGGGGGGTTTCTTATACGTGTGTGCGAGTATATAATTATACATGTGCTCCCATAAAATCTTTTACACGTAATGTGTGCGGGCGTGTATGCAATTCTTTAGTCTCTCCCTATCTCTTTTCAGTCGACAACCAACAAGTCCGAAATGTCCATATTAACATTAAAGTACGATTTACATTTTTCTTTCTGTCTTCTCATTCACCGCTGGCATGACTGGCTGTGCAGTTCTCCTGTTTCTTCTTCTTTTTCATAGCCGCTATAGATACTGCATTAATTTCTTCCTTTCCATCTCTGCGTGTTGTCATCGCCCTAATGATAATGATCAATCTAGTGGCCTCTTCAGTTTGGTTAGCTGAAACAAACTATCTTCACTCAGAAAATAAGTCTTAAGACATTCATTGAGTTTCAGCGTTTTTATTTTCCCAGAGAGATAACACGTGAGAGAGAGACCACTTATCTTAGCTACTGTCTGTTCCACACCCTGTAGACGTTTGGGATAGATTACTTATTATTCTAGATGACAAATACAGGACTCGACGAACAGATATCTTGAGGGGGGGGCGATTTTTTAACTGCTTCGAAGTTTTATAGCATAATTTGTGATCTGTCTTGCTCGAGTTCCATAAACAAACTGTCTGAAACTTTCGTTTCTTTTTCAATATTAAAAAACTGACGTCATCATCATATCCACCCATATCCATTTGTACTCAACCTTTTTACCTTCTTACTTTGTAATTTGACCCGAGGGGTCATCCTGTCTGATGATTCACTCTCTGGGAATAGATCCATTTCCTCAAGTCTGTGTCAGCCTAATTTATACTAATCTATACTAAACTCGACCCCTGTCACAATTCATACTATTGAATCACTCTATTTGACATAGGGCCTTTCATAATGCAACATCTTTACTTTTATATTATTATTATTATTTACTCACTAGGAGTTCTCACACAGGTCATCAGTGATTGCTCACCGACAACCGGTGGTATTCCCTGGAGCCTGAGTGACAAGTCTCCCCAGATTTCCAGTATTCTCCACCTCTTTTCGATAGCCACCGCAAATAAACTTGCAGTATCACAACAGCCGTTTACCATTGATTTCTCGCTGGTAAGGACCATTGGTCTTCTCTGGGATTTGGGTGGCAATAAGCCTCCCCAAGGTCCCAGCAGTCTCTGCACTTCCAGTGGAGGTCTGGTTTGTGCTGTCCCTCCTCGGTCTTCTCATCCTCCTTGACCCTATGCAAATATTTTGTGTGGTGTCAGCCTAGGCTGGTACCATTTTTTTATTTTTTTATTTTATTATTATTATTATTATTATTATTTATTTACGAGGATTTTTCACACTGATCATCATCAGTGATTGCTCACAGAGCTTAACCAGTGGAGTTCCCTGAAGTCTGAGTGAAAAGAAGTCTCCCCAGATTTCCAATACTCTCCACCCTGTCTGATAACTATTGCAAATAATTTCGTATTATCGCAATTGTTGCTTACTATTGATCTCTAACTGGTAATGACCATTGGTCTTCTCTGGAATTTGGGTGACAATAAGCTTATCTAATGTCCCTGTATTCTCTGCACACTTCCGGTGACGGTCTGGTTAGTGCTCTCCCTCCTCGGTCTTTCCATACTTCTTGCTTGAACCTTCACCATCACTTTGTGTGATATAAGCTGTGGCTGGAGCCATCACATTGTATTTTTTAAATTTTTTGTGGGGGTGGAGTAGTTTATGAGATTTCTTGCAGTTTCAGTTTCCTTGAATTGATGTGCTTTTCTTCCTATGCTTTTGTTTTATTCCTATTTCAACTTCCATGTGGCTGGTTAGCATTAATAGTTTATGTGGATTGGTTTCTGCATTCATGGATTTTTCTTTGTTAAAAATCTACATTTACTGTTGGGTTTTGTCTATTTTAGATTTGATATAGTTCTAATCACATTGTTAAAAGACTTATTATTTTGCAATCTAACTTACATATGTGCTTGTAATGTGTACAGACACACATATGTAAATTAGATAGCCACACTAAAAAATAGTCCCTCCTTATCTAACAAAATTCTGAAGATGGTTCAGTTTCTGACCATGCTCATCGGTTCTTGGCTATTAAATCCAATAGGTAGTAGATTTTCGATAAAAAAGCCGCCACACAATAATTTTTATCATCTAAATAGAGAATCGTATTTTTGCATCAAAGGCTTTTTTACTAAGTGGTGAATGTTAATGACTATCGTCTTCATATTGACTACATGCTTGTTACATTACTGTTTTCTTGCATATCTGTAAAGTCATCCCAGGCACTACAAAAAGCATTACCCACTGATTGTACAAGAGATGACTGGGCTCGACTTCAAGTTAATTTCTACCCTTACAAACATTTTATTTACTACAAAAAGTCTTTCGGGTGTATATGGATAGTAGTGGTAGTAAATCTGAGCATGGAAGTGAAAACTCCTCTTACTTCCTGTATGTATGACCATTTTTTTAAAATATCGAGCAGGAATAAATATTAAAATCTAACAAAGTTCATTTGTACTAAATATGTTGGATTTCAGAAAGTATTGTGAATTTTATTAACAATTCAATGAGTGACATTTTTAGGGTATCATCCTGTATTAGCATTTCACATATGAAATGGACAAATTAACCATTTTAGTCCATTAGTGTACATTTAACAACTGACAGTCTACATATATAATTCTGAAGACTTTTATTTATTTTGAACACATATTGCAACTATAATCCTGAATGGGCGTCATACGCACCAGACCATAACAGACTATTAGAGACAACATCAACGCACTTCCAAGAGAAGACTGTGTCAGAGTCAGAGTTATTGACAATTTTTACATGTCGTATCCAAGTGTTCTTATCATTGAACAATTATTAAAAAAAAACTGTTTGACATTCATGACTGAGACTTGGTATACACGTCAGGCATAAAATGAAGTATATTTGTACCAAGTATGGTTGGATTTAAGTGAGTACTGTAAAATTTATTAACGATTTTATAGGTGGCATTTTGGGTGAGTCACCTTGTATAAGTATATTTATTGTAAGCATGTTTGTTTCTTTAAGTTTACTAATTACATTCATAAACATTTAAGCTTATCCTAAATTATTTCATTAAAAAATCATTGATCAACAAAACGTCCCTTTTTTCTTGCATGAAATTCGGCTTTTGTCGGCAAGTATTGATTATTTTGTAAATTCAATTAACTCGGCCACGGAAATTATAAAACTTTATTAGAAACAGTCATTTAATTGGTTGGTTTGTTGATTCTGCCTTTTGGCGGGAAAATCGCGACTCGTCTTGCTATGAGTCTGGTCAAAGGTTTTCTCTCTCATCTATTCACTCCTTTTAACAATGACTGTAACTCTTCAACTCGAAGACTAGAATATATGTCAGCTCAATATGGCGTTCTGTTCATAATTCTAATAATTCTGTCTCATCATGTCGCCGATTTGTCTCTTCTGCCATTTTGTTTGGTAACATCTGGAGGACAAAGAAGACAAGTATTTATGAAAATCGCACAAAGAAAGACGAGATTAAAGATGTCAACAGATCTTGTGGTTTTATTTTTGGACATATTATTGGCGATTTTCTTTCTGATTTCTTTTCTTTCTGATTAATGGGTTTTTGTGTGTAGAATTCTGTAGCTTAGTAGTCAACCTGCAGAAAGAGTTGGAGAAAACATATAACGTTCAAATGCCAAATTTATTTACCTACAAAGAAATGCATATATGGTGTGCATCGCATGCAGTTGTAGCAGTTCTAAGAAGAACTTCACATTTAATAGTTTGTTCTAGAATATTGTTGGTTAGTTTATACTGCTGTTGGCATTCAGTTAAGGAGGATTTCTAGGCTGATGATGTTTCGTTCTTGGTAGAATTGTCTTTGTTGAAGTTGTTTTTTTTTTTGTTTTTTTTAACGTAGTTCACCCCAAACAAGGCAGGCCGCCACTGTAGACGTAAGGGGCTACTGAGAAGAAAGAAAAGGGGAGAAGGTTGGGGGGGGGGGTCAACCTAAACTAGGATCTGCGCAGCGAGATGTCTGTTTACATTAATTTTAAATTTCTGCATGTCAGTACTGTCGGGGAAACAGGGGGCAGAGAGGGAGTTCCAGATGCCAGCAGTACGAGGAAAGAAGCTATTTGAGTAGAAAGCTCTCCGGCATCTGGGGATCTCCACAGTGAATGGATGGGATTTAGTTGATTGTTGAGTTGGTCTAGTGAATTTACGTCGAGGGGGGGGGGAGTATCTTGGTGATGATGCTGCTGATTGTTTTTGTTGTTGTTATTGTTGAGGAGGAGGAGGAGGAGGAGGATGGGGCACACATATGTCATGATTTGGGTTTGGTTTGTGCTGGGTATTCCGACTAAGTTACCTAGAGTTGGTCTTTTCTCTTTTTCCATTGTTCCCATACATCTTCAGAACAAGACAAGTGTTTGAGCTGACAACATCTGCCGGGATTAGTGATTGGGGGTTTGTGTAAATGCGGAGATAGTATGTCAGCACCTAGTCAGCAGTCTCTTATTGCAGATCGCACTTTCTGCAAATTGTCCACTGTACGTTTGATTTTGAAGCTCGGTATGGTGGCCCGCTCGCAGTCGGTTGAGGTTAACCTGTTCGCTCTGGCTTAAAGCATTATTTTTTCATGGTTTATTTTCTCTCTCTGTATATATGTCTTGATATTGCCAATTCATAGTGCCAAGTTTGGTCATCCATTTGCTGATGATGATTGTTGTTGTTGAGCGAATCAGACTTTTGCACAGACATCACGAAGATCGTGCCTCAGGATTATCTGGTCTGCATGGAGTCCTCGATAGCCGTAGCTATTTGTTATACCTACAAGATTGCAAGTTTTTACTCCTGACACCAACAACAGCAAGGCTCAGTGGTTGCATATGGAGTCGGGGAAGGTTTGAACCAGAATACATCAAGGAATGGCGATTGCATATGTGCAGAAGCAACATTGTTATCATTTCTCCATTGATTTGCGGTTCCACATATTAGCCTGCCACATGCAGAGGCAGTAACAACTAGAAGATGACGGATCCTGATGTTGACTCCTCCTGGATTTTTACCAGAGCCCTGTTAGCCGGGTAGTTCTGACACTACCATTTTGCCACTGCCCCTACCACGCTGATCATTGTTTGGACTTTAGAGGAAGAGTCTGACGGTGTTGGTATTCAGTTGAGGAATATCTCTAGGTTGGCTGCTAATGGATTTGGAGTACATGTTAGAATGTCTTTATCGAAGTTGTTGATTGACATAGCATATTGATGATGCTGCTGCTAATGGCATGGACGTCACATCGATCTTCATGCTCGATTGAACTACCTGCTCTAGGGATTGTCATGATGAACCACGTTTGTTGAATCTAATTGGTCTTGAATATATATATGCTCACATACTTACCTGGCCTTTTGGCTAGGAAGAAAGTGTAGTATCTGTTCCGATGGATATTGCACCCTATAGACCAGTGTCATCTTGTCCTTCGGGGCTTGATTCTGCCGGTCTGTGGGTTTGTCCTGTGCAGTTCTAGGAGTTCCACCCTCCCAGGCTTTGCCTCTCCTCTTTGGGGAGGAATAAGTTTATTGCTTACAGCCTGAGGTGCCCCTACCGGAGAATGCCGACGAGGCTGCCCAGGCAACTTTTAATGGCAAGAGTGCTCACCTTCTCGGGTGTTGGCTTTTTAAGCCCCACTTTCCCGACCCGACCTTGGGTCACATCTTACCTTGTGGGAGTAAGATAAAACTGACCTTGTGCCTAACCTCCTGGAGAGGAGGTAAATAAATATACGCTCACATATTTTGAATAATGTGACTTTTTCTGACCATGTGAGCTGGCCTGAATAAAGATGGCTATCGAGGTGAGCATTTTCATTTGGGTTTTAAAATAGCAGTTTTAGTCTAGCAAACATCAGTGGCTTTTCCGACAATGAATGAGATTGCCAATTTATACTTGCTCCAAACCCTGAACCCCATATTATCATTTTTATTCTTATTTCTTAATTTCTATAACTTTCATTTTCAACTTTTATATATTAAATATATAAAATAAAGTAAAACGTTGTCTGTGCTGTTTATGGATGTCCAGTACAAACGCAGATGCAGACCTCACAATATTATTGTTCAACCATCTAATATGAAATTACGACTATCATTTAATTCCTTGTAACATTTTACTCAAGCAAAATTGATGTTTGATCTTGGCTTTTGTTTTCAATTGCATCTCCGGACAGACAGACAGAACACACATCTATTATTATATTAAAACTGAGATGATCAACTTTTGTTTCCCTAACGCGTTTTCCTATATATTTTAATCGCACGATGTACATGCTAAAATATTCCTTGGTTTTGGGATTGAATTATGTTTTAAATAAACAATCCATTTTAATTGTTCTAATTAGCCTTTAACTTACCAAGTGACCAACCTCTTACTAAGTTACTGTCACTCACTTTCACTCTATGTTGTGTGACACCAATCTCACGGTTATTTTATATGTTTTCTATTTCTATTACCATAGTTAGTCTTCATCTCTGTCTGTTTAATAGTCGAGTATTGATTTACTCCTCTCCAGGAGTTAGGCACAAGGCCAGTTTTTATCTTACTCCCACAAGTAAGATGTGACCCAAGGTCGGGTCGGGAAAGTGGGCAGCCCTGTCGGCATTCCCTGGTAGAGGCGCCTCAGACAGTAAGCAATAAACTTACTCCTCTCCAAAGAGGGGAGGCAAAGCCTGGGAAGGTGGACCTCCCAGAACTGCACAGGACAGACCCATTGATCGGCGTAAATCAAGACCCGAAGGCCAAGACAACACCAGTATGGGGTGCAGTATCCATCGGCACAGATACTACACTTTGATCTTAGCCAAAAGGCCAAGAGAAGTCGAGTAGAATAAAGAAAGGAAAGAATCAAAAGATTGGAATAGTCCATTTCAAACAAATGAGAATAACATCACAAATAGTATTTTTTAAGCTAAATTACTAATTACAAATGCAGTTTTTATTGACCTGAACTGAATAGGTGAATCCACGGATCACATTTTTTATAGTATAGTATACTCACTAGGCTATTACTACAGAATTTGATCTGTTTTTATAACCATGGCATTAGTAATATTGTATAAAAGGTATTGTTGTTACCTATGAAATTTCGGTTCTTGTAATCGAAATGATAAGTTACAACTTATCATTTCAATTACAAGCACCGAAATTTCATAGGTAACAATAATATCTAAGTAAATGCCCCAAAATTACATTTTTCATACCAAATCGTCTCCACAGAAATATTTACAAGAAAGCAGAAATAGCTGTCACGTGATCTAGCTTTCAACAGCGTTTGTCATACATGAAAATCAACTCATGCACTAAAATCAGTTTTAGCAGATAAAAGTAAAAATCAATCATTGAACCTAATTGAATTTTCGGTGGACCTATGGTTTAAATTCCAGTGTGTGTGTGTGTGTGGAAAGGCGCCTTTGTTCCTCCGGGGACCCTCTTAATATTATTAAAATTTGCTGAAATTTTGGGAATAGACATCATTGTTTGGTCATTTACCTATGGTTTAAATTTCATTTAACAATAATAAATAAGAGAACCTAGTATTTAATCAAAGTAAATAATTAACTGTTGTTGAATACCTATTTCCTAGGTACTATATTGTCAGGCAGGTGGCTGACAAATAACACTTAGTCAGAAGAATAATATCCGGCTATTGCTGCAGAAATAGATGCAGAAGCCTACCAGGTGTCGAAAAATTTTATATTAACCAGCTAGATTTTGAATGGACAGTAAGTGACTGGCTAACGAATTTGAAAGATCAACTTTTGTCAACTCATCTATGACTCACCCACTCTCCTCATTCGTTGCAAACTAACAATAAAGATATACCATGATAATTTCATGCATAAGAGTTCGTCGTCCATCTTTTAAGCACAGTAGCAATATCGAACACTTTTCCACAATCAAATAATGACAAGATCCTGTATCTATATGCACCATTACACTTAGTGATAAGACATTTATTATTTGATGATTTCTAAACCCTTGTTATTGTAAACGTAAGCTCATAATGTTTAAATAAATTTGTCAGTAAAATATCGAGGGAATATGGGGAATATGGTAAGGCTTCATATCCTACTTCTTCAAGTTTAGTCACAGAAACTTGACAATGATAAAATGAAATAGTTTGTCCGTAACTCGTTGGGGCAAAATATTACATTGTACATATTTTTCCACTCTTCTTTCTCTTTTTACTCCTTCTTTTCTTCTTACCTCCTTTCTCTTTCTTTTATTTTCATTTTTATTGGCCATTTATTTATTCATGTCACCCTTTCGTTCTCTTCTGTTGCTGTTATTACTACTGTTATGGTGTTATGTTGATATACCCTATTTGGGTAATAGATAGACTCTTCCATACACTATATATAGAGTTACGACAAAGTGTCGTGGTAGTCATGGCGGCAGTCATTTGCAATTCTGTGTCGGTATACATACCAGTTAAAGATCCGATCTCGACAATCAGTCCGGCAGAAACTGGGCCATTTTGGTGGCCTTTTATCTGTCAGGCTGATGTATTGTCCTGGGCAGTTCTAGTAGGTGCACCCTCCCAGGCCTTGCCTCCCTTCTTTGGGGTGGAGTTAGTTTATTGCTAACTGCCTGAGGTGCCTCGACTGGAGAAATTCTGACAGGACTACTCATGATATTTTAAGGAGGTCAGAGTGCCTCTTCTTTAGGGGAACTTGTTTGATTCCCCTCACCTTTCTGGCTTTGTGCCACATCTTCCTGTCGTGTAAAGGAAATAAATACCGCCATTGGTGGCAGTCATAGCCACATTATCGGGTGCAGACCTTCTGTAACATACTATTCTGTATGTCTGTAAATACACTCTTGTAAATATACCACTGTGTTGTCTTAATTATTATCAGCCCTTCAAGGTCACAACACTGGCGACGGGGATATGAAACCTATGTCGCACAAAACTAGCAACGAGGTATGCGGACTTATTCAGACCAACATATTTTGAACGTATGTCACACAACTCTGGCAACAAGGAATTCGGACTTATTCGGAACCTGGATTTATGTTGCACAAACACTGGCAACAAAACGTGGATTTATGTCGGATACAACTAGAATGTTGGATTTAAAAAAAAGGAAGACTTTGGTGGTAGAGTGAGAAGTTTAAATCAAACTGGATTTTTAACAAGCAAAGTGTGTCAAATCTGGAAGAATAAACACTCCAGCGTCGCGAAAAGGGTTGATGAAAAATTGTCGTTTCTGAGTAGGACGAAACAGTTTTCAAATCAAGGGTTTCAAATTTAAGTCGTTCGACTGCGAAAGAAAAAAGTAAAAAAAAAAACGAATAAAAAACGTCTGTCGATTTTTTTTATCTCATTAATCACAAACACGAAAATAATTTTGAACAAGCTTATTTATTTTTCTCTCGCTGAGAAATTAAGAATTATCCCCCAGTAAGAAAAGCTACGACCATGTAATACACTATATTAAGACAAGAATGATAGATCTAGTTAATTATTGTACAATTCGAACGGATAGGTTTGTTTACTTCCTGTTAGCTGGAAAAACGGAAGTTTACCAGGGAACTATATGATAATTATAGACTTCGATGGAAAGGCATATAAAAATAAGGAAAAAATCGATGTAAAAAACTTGGATGAAAAGTAAAAAAGAGGTCAGACCAACCAAAAACACGGTTAGTTACAATATTTATTTATGATTATTTTGTGATTTGGGATGAATATCTAAGTCGATGACGAACGATTTAAAAAAACTAACATGAAGAAACGCACATAGCGTGTGGATGTTGCGACTGGGGCCTACGGGAGACAACTGCTCCATTTGTATAAAAAAAAGTTAGTAAAGATTGTAATCCAGGTTTTACCTGCCTGAAAAATTTCCTTATTTTCTTCTTTTATACAAGCACTGAAGATAGGCACCCCAAGAAATAAATGCATTGGATACAGAAACATTTTATAAATATCTTAGTGGGAGGCCGAAACAATTGTATGCGATTAATAAAAAACAGATTTTTAGTGAAATTGTGGGAATCTGTGCTTCACTAAATTTGATGTGGTTTAAATTAAATTAAAATATTCTTCTACTATAGCTCTAGCCTTACACTATTGAGCTATTACAATTGATTTATGTTATAACATTTATATTTTGAATACTAACATTTTGAATGTCTATCTATATATATATATATATAGAGAGAGAGAGAGAGAGAGAAAAGTCAGCTTACTCGAAGTGATGAAAAAATAGAGGAATTTAAAAGTGCTATTCTAGAAATTTTCAGGCACCAGCAAGATCAGCAACTGCAATTTCACAAAGAACAAGTGGACATCAAAGGAAAATGGATGCAGAAAAATGGAATTGCAAAAACAACAAGTCAAATATCAAAAGAAAATGGAAACGGTAAAGCTTTAACTAGAAGAAAAATTCCGAGAACAGCAGCTGGAACAAAAAGAATATCAGAAAAAAATTGAAACAGAAAAGCTGAACCAAATCAAAGGATTTGAGGAAATGTTTCTTCATACCCAACAGGAACAGAAAGAACTATACAGATTATCGAATAGGAGTCAAAATGGTTAAGATAAAAGTGCGTCTTTGCAAAACAATATTTGGAACACTATTGATGCTTTTAATTACGAATGTGACAACGAGATTATGTTTGCTTTATATTTCAAATGATATGAAGATATTTATAATACAGACTGTGCGAATTGGACAGATTTTGAAAAGGTTCGTTTGCTATTAAGAAAATTATGTACGGTTGAACATATCAAATTCGTCAATTATATTTTGCCACACAAAACCAGCGATGAAGACTACAGGACTTTTACTAGCGTAGTTAACAAACACTGCGATGATTTCAAGTTATCGAAGTTGGGTGCTTACAATTTTAAATGCCTTATATTTGCACAAAGATAAGTATTGAATTAGGACGTTGAACTCATAAGAAGAGTTCTTAATAAACTAGAGAATGAACGTGATTTAACACTCTAACATATCGCAGAGGGCTGCCAACATTTTATTAGCATTCATCAAGATGATAGAGACATTGAACAGAGTGGATTGTCACATAGAAAAATCCGTAACAAAAAGAAAATGACTTCAGCTAAATTTGATAGACAAAAGAATAATAACCTGTCTCTTAAACCATGTTTCGGTTGTAGGCAGCTGCAATGGTACAAAGATTGTCCATATAAAATGAAAAAGTGTTTAAGTGCGATCATATGATACACAAAGGTACACACTGCAGAGTAAAAGATAAAATTAAAAAAAGCTTTTTTGGAATCGAAGTGGTAAATATTAGAAAGTTTTTAAAAGTAAAAATATTGAATAGGAATATTAAAATGCAACTTGACTCAGGATCAGATTTGTCGATAATAAATCTTTAAACGTGGAAGAAAATAAGAAAACCGATTTTGATGAGAACTAAAAATGTAGGCAAAAGCGTACATTGAAGAAGAAATAAAATTTGAGAGCAAACTAATAACTACAGTTACACTACAAGGAAAAACGCTAAAATTGAAAATGGTTGTGTTGAACAATTCAAGTAACTTTTTGTATGGATTGGATGGAAAAATTTCAATCATGGGATATGCCTATACATTCTTTCTGCAATAATATAAAAACCTTAAATGCTGCAGCAGCAAGGCTAAAGAAAAAATTAAAGAAAAGTGTTTCTGAAGTTTTTTTTTCTGGTGGACTGGGAAGATGTAAAAAAGTAACTGCAAAGTTTGTGTTAAAATCGAATATTCAAACGATTTTTAAACAGAAGAGAAATGTTCCATTCACGTCATAAGATAAAATCGGCATGGATTTAGATAGACTCGGAAAAATAGGAGTGTTATCGAAGGTTGAATACAGCGAATGGGCTTCGCCTACAGTCTGCATAGAAAAAAATCTTTGAAGCCCTCTACATAAAAACTAAACAGTCCACAATTATGTGAATTATAAAACTAGTCACAACATTTTGAAATGTCTAGCATAGTAATAAACGTTACCAAATTCTTAGCTTTTAAGCAATTATACGTTTGAATCCTTAACGCGCTTAGAATGTAATCAAATTCTTAGCAATAAAGCAATCAAACTTTTGAATCTTGCACGCTCTTAGAACATAGTCACGCTCTCATGTAACATCTCAATATTATAGACGCTCGTTTTTAAGTTGTAAATTACTGGCTGTTATAATAATAAAAAAGAAACTCAACAGTAAAGACATACTTTAAAGACACCAAAATTAACACCGCCTGAAGATGATTTGACGAATCAAATCGAAAGTACTTGCAAAAAAGGAAAGAAAAGTGAAGTAGAAACTCACGGAACTTACATATGCCAATTTGAACGAAACACTGAATGGACCATTTGGAAAATTGAAAAAATGAAAAAAAGTCTTATCAAGCAAAAACACTCTGTGTTATTCAATAATGTTCGTCTAAATGAAAATATGCTGCCTAAATACACATAGTATATATATATATATATTTATATATTTATTTATTTATTTTTTTATTTATTAATATTTATTAATTAATTTTCTGTTTCTATTGCTAGAAAAAAACCATAACAAAAAAATATGTAACTAACATTATGGCGATAAAAAGTCGTACATATTTCGATAAGGTGTTTGTGGTCTAGTGGTAAAACGTCAGACTGCAGACAGTAATATCAGAGGTTCGATCATTGTCTAGGTTAGCTATGATGATGACGGCTGATAGCCAGAAACATGTGTCAATGGATTCCCTTCATGTACAAAAAATTAGTTAATAAATATATATATAAAATAAACAATAATGACACTACCTATATTAAAAAGGGCGACCGAATGCAATATTTTTTTACCGCTTAGAAAGTGGAAAAATACTAAAAAAAAACAGCTTTGTTTCTATCGCTAGAAAAAAAAAAAATACTATATATATATATATATATATATATATATATGTATATATGTATGTATATATCTATATGTGTGTATAGATTTATGTATATAAATATGTATGTATAATAATGTGTCAATATTTGTGCTGTATTTATGTTTGAACTTACGTATATTACTGTGATTCATTGTGTATGTATAAACCTTAAATGTGTTCTTTTTGTGGTGGCTATATCGATTTTGAAAGTCCTTTTCAAATTTAAAACGCTAGATTATAATAGTGAGGACTTTCAATCGCCATGTTATTCCTTAAATTGATTCAGAGAAGTTTTTGAAATTATTTTATAATTTTTCGAAACCTGTTAGAATTTCTTTACGCCTATGACTATCAACTCTCGCTTTTAAACTTGGACTATTGGGCATCTGTATTTTTTTTTGGGGGGGTGGGGTGGGGAGGGTGTATTCTGGGATACTTTAACTTATTACGATAGAATGATTATTAGCTAGTTAAAGTTTTATCTTCAATTGTAGTTAAACTTGCTACTAGCACAACAAAAAAAGATGTCTACTGTTTTACTGATTATTTTGTCTTTATTACTACTTATTCTATCATCTATATATTAATACGATAGCGTGTGTGTTCGTGTGTCACGCTTACATCAAAAGCTCTGCGCATGCATGCCGCACTTAGAGGTGTAAAAGTATTCAAGTCACCTAAGTTTCGTTGTATGTCCATTTGGCGCAACGGTTAGCGACGTAGGATTTTGACATCGGTTTTTGACGTCGGGCCGACTGGTTTACAGTTCGATCCCAATCAACCCCTAAGATTTTTTTTTTACATGAAAGTGGGGTAGGGGACGATCGGGAAGACACATATTAATACGATGGTGTGTGTGTTATTTTGTGTGTCACGCTTACATCAAAAGCAACGACCTTCCGAATCTTACCTTCAATAAAATAAATATACAAGTCAAATCTTATCATATTTTATTCAAACATGTATAGGTTAGGAACAAGATAATTAGTATTGAAAACATCATTTCGTGCAATTTACACAGGTTCAGCTAGTTATTATTATTGGTGAACGTTGTATCTGGAGAGTATATCACGGATCTTGCCTTAACCTAGGGTTCCATAATTATGCAATCTATATTGGATGCCTAAACTTAAATTTCCAATAGCCCATCAAAATTATAACTTTAATTCTTAATTACAAGTTTTTAACTTTGTGTCACAATCTTAACTATTTCTGTAGATAATTTTACCATAAGCTTTATCCTTTAATTAATCTTTCGATTTTCTTTCTACCACTTCTAGTGTATTAGGAATGGTTTTAATTAGGCTTCTTGCTTTAATTCTCTTAACCGATTACCTTACCACTGATAATTAAACATTATAACCTTTATACCCTTTTTCTTATTGTAAAATCATATATGTAAGTGATTTTCCCTTTTAATAAGTTTTATATTTTGTATAATATGGTAAATGTTTTGCTGTTTCCTTTATTATGCTACTCCCTACATGTAATATTGCATCAGTTTCTTTCAACTTTAAACCTCTATATACATCCCGAAACAATGTTCCAGCCTGGTCTACTATGAATTTAGGACTACGTACATCAACCTCTCATTGTTTCTAATTTAATGTGTAACTGAGGATGTTGGTACCTATTCCATTGATGTTGTCTATATGCTTTTAATTTTGTGTCAATATCCTGTGCTGATGATGAGATCTAATAGTAATAATAAAAATACATTGTCTCAGAAACGATCGTACAACAATCTGTCATACGATGAGATCTGATAGTAATACACAATCTGTTTTTTTGTTGATTTCTGGGAACGCAAATTCTTCATGTAATTGGGTTTATGTAAATCTATGCTATAAATGCTTTGGTTGATCTTGTAGGTCTTTAGGGTCTATGATATAAGGGATTGCTAGCTATTTCTCTGTCCATTGTGCTCATTATCTTACAATAAGCATCTTTAAAAATTCTTTAAGCTCCCCCAATTGAGCTTTAGCCAATACTAGCAATCATGTTCCATAAGGAATTCATCTCTCTATCAACAAAGAATATCCCCATCCTGACTGAGGACACATATAGAAAAAGTTTTATGGGCAGCATCAATACATTTGTAAGGAACATTAGGTGGAAAGCTTACCACTATGACATTACTGCTAGATTAAAAAACCAGAAAACTAATGATACGAAACAACTTCCAGTGAACTCAACCTTCCAGGAGGAGGAATCCCAGAGGATAGTGGCTGAACACTGCAGACTGAAGTCATACCACAACCCTAAAACGAATCCAGCTTTGGAGGGCTTTGAGAGAGACTTAGTGAGGATTTGAAATTGAAGAAGAATAATAGATGTAAGACAAGATTCCTACGACATATAAATAATTTCTCAAGAAAAGTAATTAATAAAAAAGAATAGGAACTTAATTGTTCCTGCAGATAAAACTAATAATTTCTACAGCATGAGCTATGAGCATAACAAGACAACCCTATATAAGGAACTGCACAAAAACTATAGGACAACCCAAGTAGATTCTATCAACATAATTTACCTACAAGCTAAAAATCTACTAACTAGACTCAGGATAGATAAAGAGTAAGAGCTAAAGATACCAAGTGTGACCGTTCTTCAGTCGATGTTGCAATGGGCAACTCGTTTACTATGTTAAGAGAATTACTATTTTCTAAAGAACTACATCGACTCACGAACAGTAACACTGGGTATCTTTACCTTCACGAACTGAGTTTGCAGAGTTTCTGTGAAACTGCAGATATCGAAAGACAATAAACCTAATGTATAGTGTTATTTGAAATAAATATAT
>OY744521.1:41849600-41999600 GCA_963556195.1 Sepiola atlantica | reverse complement strand
GCTCTAAATTGATTTTTATACAGGTAAATTAATTTTTATTCAGGTAAATTGATTTTTATGCAGGTAAATTCATTTTTATACAGGTAAATGAAAAAGAAACCGTGGGATTTCCATGGGGTTCACAAATTAGTGTAAACAAAGAAATTGCTGTCGCATTACACACTGTTGCCTGCATAGTCAGGCAGCAACAGCATTATCAAGTTCCTTCTTGTGATGTCTCGATTAAAAGAGTTGCAGGATCATCAGGTCCTAGAAAATCGGTGTTGCACCTGTGTAAGGTTAATCAGATATATGAACAATCATACAAAATGGAAAATTATATATATTATAGAATTGACATGTATCGACATCCTATACATATTAAGTGACCAAACGAAAACACACAAGTCATGCCCCAAAATTATATCTGAAAAAAAAAAAAATTACATTTTTCATACCAAATCGTCTCCACAGAAATATTTACAAAAAAACAAAAATAGCTGTCACGTGATCAACAACGTTTGTCATACATGAAAATCAACTCATGCACTAAAATCAGTTTTAGCAGACAAAAGTAAAAATCAATCATTGGACCTATTTGAATTTTTGGTGGACCTATGGTTTAAATTTCAGTGTGTGTGTGGGAAGGGGCCTTTGTGCCTCCGGGGACCCTCTTAATATTATTAAAATTTGCTGAAATTTTGAGAATAGACATATTTTTTTTGTCATTTACCTATGGTTTAAAGTTCATTTGAATCAAAGGGAAAACAATTTTCAGTGGTGGTGGGGGCAGAGACCCTCTTAATATTATCAAAATTTGCTGAAATTTTAGGAATAGACTTCATTTTTGGTCATTGACCTATGGTTTAAATTTCATTTGAATACAAGGGAAAAGAATTTTCAGGGGGAGGGGGAGGTTGTCCCCGGGGCCTTCTTAATATTGTTGAAATTTGCTGAAATTTGGGGAATAGACATAATTTTAGGTTATTTACCCATGGTTTAAATTTCATTTGAATATAAGGTAAAACAGTTTTCAGTGTGTTGGGGTGTATGCCACCCTGGAACCCCTAGCGTTGAAGTGATATATTTATTATATAGCCTATGACCTTCACTAAGAGGTCAGTAGTCTACATGCCAATTTTCAAGCAATTCTGTTCAGTGGTTTGGGTGAACATAAGACACAAAGATCAGGCGGACAAATACACATACAGAGTTACTATTATATATATATATATATATATATATATATATATATACATACATTTCTGATGAGGGAGCTCTTATAATAAACATAAATCAAACAAGAATTGAAGAATTAGTTGCGTTCATTACATTTACTGTGTGCTACGCACAATCAAAACATATTTAACCGTTAATCATAAAAATAAATTTGAAAAAATTAAAAAAAAACTTTTTAATTAAATTTTTTTTTTCAGAAAAGCAAAGAAGTAAATATTGTTAGAATAAAATAAGATAACAATAGTATATATATATATATATATATATATATATATATATATATATATATATATATATATATATAAATTAAATAATATTAGAAAAAAACATTAATTGAACACCTCTCTTGGATGTTATCCCTACCTCCCCCTCCAAATAAAAAATATATGTTTTTTTTGTTTTTTTATATAAATATATGGCACTTCATCGATGGGTTCAAATATAAAATATTCAAAAAAAAATTAAAATAAAATAAATAAGTAATTAAAATAATAAAAACAAAAAAAATCAGTTATAGTTTTAGTTTTATTACATTTGCTGCGGATATTAATATTTACTGTGTTATAAGCAATATTGCCATCCACACGTTTTTTGAGATTTGAAACACCTACCATTTGACAAAGAGGTCTTCCTCGAAATATATTATGGAACACGGTCACACACATTACATCACAGTGTTGAAGTCTTGCATAATCAAGTAAGATTTGCTATATAGGAAAAAAAATTATTTAAAAAAGTTTTTGAAAAAATATATGAATTAAAATCACTTGTTTTTGTCTTACTTCTCAACGCCGACATATTTCCATTTCTTGCATTGTGATAGCCTTCTAATACTCCCCTCTCTCTCTCTCTCTCTCTCTCTATATATATATATATATATATATATATATATATATATATATATATATATAATGTGTGTGTGTGTGTGATTTTTTGAAGGCTTACCAAAGCATTCCGTTCAGGAGACCAATCAACACCACAAAAGACTTTTTCATTCAAAGATTATTTATTTATCATTTTCAAATTAAAGAGTTTTTTACCTACACGTGTTTCCCTACCAAGCAGGTCCTTGCTTGGCAGATCATCAGGGAAATTAAGTACCTGGAATAATAATTACAACAACCGGCGATACATAATGTGGTGTTGCTTTAATTGAGGTCACTTAAGAAGGGAAGACAAAAATAAAAAATAAAAAGATAAAATGAAAAACAAAATATATAATGTCTTAGA
The DNA here is from genome assembly GCA_963556195.1 of Sepiola atlantica. Classification (NCBI taxonomy): domain Eukaryota; kingdom Metazoa; phylum Mollusca; class Cephalopoda; order Sepiida; family Sepiolidae; genus Sepiola; species Sepiola atlantica. The sequence continues at coordinate 41,997,152 of OY744521.1, read as the reverse complement.
AAAATATCTCGCAAGATTTTCACAACATTGTTGCTACTAGCCGAAACAGCAAAAAATTAGTCCCAAACCAGCAAAAAAAGCAAAAAAAATTAGTCCCAAATGCACTCAAATGAAACAGTAATAATGAGCGAGAATACACCTTCTCGACGGGCGGCACAACTATGAAAAGTATCCCCCCCCCAAACAAAGACCAAACAGTCAAAACTCGGTTCCCAAGTTACCATTCCAAGCCACTGATAGTATTGGCATTCCAGATCTATTCCATCAAAAGGAAAGGCAACATAAATGTCTATTTGTAATGCATACGGTCGTGCTAGCCTTATTTCCAGGGCTGACTTGCTCCCTTTCGAGATGAACACACACACACACACACACACATATATATATATATATATATATATATATATATATTGTATTAGTTAAACATGTTTTGTCTTGTTGATTCAGCATTCATCTTTTCTTTGTTTTTATCCATTTTCCAACATTTTATAACATTTAAATTGTCAGCATTAATATCAACATCTTTCTAAGATACAACAAACGTCAACAACTTAGCGAATTTACCGTTACTGCTACAATATAATATATATATAAGGAATAAAGAGTTAACAGGAGTTTCTAACAGTGTAGCTAACCTCCAATACTTGATTAATTAATGGTGAAATTTAAAAATACCATTTTATTAATTTCTCCAACGGATGTTTGGAACCACCATCCTGTTGGCCCCATCTCTGCACATGACCACCACTTTGTTGCACCCCGTCCCGTCTGTATGCCACTAACTTATTAAAAGGTACAATATTGTCTCAATATTATGAACCTTTCCTGTCCTACTCCAGTCATCTAATATATAAAAATAAGTCAGTCGGATTTTAGAATTTAGACATCATCATCATCATCATCATCATCATCATCCGTTTAACGTCTGGTTTACATGCTGGCATGTGTTGGACCAGATGATGATGATTCTTTGCGGGCCATTACCTTTGTTGAGGCAAAATTTCTATAGGTCGAATGCCCTTCCTGACGCAATCCCAGTTGGGTGAGTGGCCCAGTATTTTTATCGAGACACCATCTTCAGCTGATTGCCCACCAAAGCTAAAGAGTGCTTCATCTGCCCATTTGGGTTTTTACACATCGATATTTAGTTCTACCTAGTCACTCGGTCTTTTTTTTTTCGTTTCAGCATGTTCTTTACAATACTAAAATGTCTCTCACTTTAGTGTGTTTGAAAAAAAAATCTATTCTAGCTAGGAAGATTTTTATGATGGCGACAATTTTGAATAATGACTCAAATAATGTAAAGAAAATAATTTATATTGTAACCTGCAAAAATGATCTCCCTTACATGAGAAGTTTTTCATTTCTTCTTCTTTTCTCTATGATAATAATGTGTTTCTCGTCTATACGTAGGTGTTACATTATTATTTTAATTATTTTAATTTACATTTTATTTAGATGATAATTTTTTTATGGAAATCGCTTCAAACAAGGCTTGAAGGCATTTGATGTAAGGAGCTAAAAAGAAAATACTACTTCAAGGTTAAAAACTACCCAACGATAAGTGTTAGATGGATAGATTCCGATCCAGAAAACATCAATCTTTCCCTCTTTGTCAGAAACATTGCTCATGGAATGTGAGGATTAAAGGAAAAAAATAACGGAAGCAAGAGATACAAGGCTGCCGAAAGTAAACCCACTGTCCAAGGTCTGTAAATAGACTCCTTTTTATGGAATTTTTTCAAAACTTATATAGCTCATAATTATCTCCTATGTGTATACAATTTCTACGGCAAAAGTCATTACAATCGGTTCATTATTATTGGATGCTGGTTTAGTGAGGCAATAAATATGAGGCTTATTGAGTCCAAAACTGCATCTTGATCAAATTGAAAATAGCGTTATTTTTCTAATCGGTTGTTGCAGCTATGCATTCTACCTATTTTGTGCATATACGAGTGATGATTGGATCTATGTCAACATGCAAATAATCTTTCTGATCTGTTTTTCAGAAGTTTATTATATTCTATGCATATATGTATTAAACATCACAAAAATACGTTTAGAAGTAAAAAAGAACTAGCATGCAACAACTGTTTAAAAAATATCCCTATTTACTAGCCATCTCCACGAGGGCAGAGTTAGACGGAAGGTCATTTTTAATGTGGGGAAAATCCAGTCCCCACCCAAAAATAAAGGTAGCACTCTAAATAAGACAAAAATAAAAAAAAACTGCCTCAATCTAGAAGGATGCTTCCGTAATTGAAATAATTAAACAATGAAAAATAAAATTTTATTTCTTTTTCTGTATAACTTTAAAATCAAATATTTTAAGGTAAAATGACATTAATGAATCCCGGGCAACGCCTGGTAGGTACAACTATTGAATGATAAAGTTTAATTATATTGTGTAAAGTTCTGAAGAGATATAACGGATATATTTTTTAAGACTATAATTGCACTATATTATCTGGAATAGAAAAATGCTTAAATTCATTTATAATCAATTGTTTACAATAGGGATTGTGTTTCAACATAAAATAACGTTAAAAGGGTTGATATGCCATAAAATGGACAAACAAAACCAAATAGAAAAAATTAAAAAGAGAATAGTGTCATTAATGCCTCTCATAATAAAACTGGATTGCTTCACAAGAAAATCTTTAATGGTGTTTTAAATGATGGGAATCATCACCCCCCCCCCTTCCATCTTCAACCATCTTGACATACACTTAGATTTGTATTTGCTGAGCTGTTCAACTCCAAACCATTACCTCCCCTTTCGATTCGGGAATTCTTGCCTATAAGATGAGGTGCCCCATATGTGGGAATACCGAGATGTCTGTTCACAAATATTTGTGTATCATTTAGAGTAACCCTTTTGGGGTAGCTGGCCTTCCCTACCTCTTGGTCTTTGTATATACCGGACTTCAGTGGCTACGTTCGTCCTAACTTCCAGCAAAGAAAAAGGAATTACTCTATTGCCCTTGTATCTTTTCTTAAAAGTAAACCTTCTTTTCTATCTTTAACATTTATTAGAGTTTTCCTCTATAATTTATCGGTTAACTTTGATTGATTGGTAACAACAAAGTCAAACCTATAACAAAAAATATCTTTTACTAGTAGATATAGTAAAGAGAAAAGGTCTAAATAAACATACATGTACTTTTTGAGCGCCAGAGGTAGGTGAAGTAACCCAGGATATTTTGTAAAAGAGTTCTACTACACCCTCCTCCATAAAACAGACAAAATGAGGGTTGTAGTAAAATAATGTTTTATTAATTACTCAAGTAAGTAGTAAAATAATATTTTATTACTTACTCAAGTAAATAAACTCCATCCATGTCATTGAGTATAAATTGTATAAAAGATTGTTTCCGCTATATTTCTGCCTCCTCATAAACTCACACAGATATCTGTCAATCTTTCCGCGATGCATTCAACAGTGGCGTTTATTCTGTATTTTGTACAACCTACCCCTCACACTAACCGTAACCAAATTTTGACCCAAACTCTAACCTGACGGTCGGAGCTATTATTTGCAAAACTCATTGTTACCATTAGTTACGGGGATCTTTTACAAAAGATCAGAAACCTGTACTAGGACTCTGTCGACATTTTTATACTAACTATGCAAAAGACTAAGCCCAATATAAAAGATTGTACATTGAACAGTTCACTTGTGGCGCCTGTTGAAGTAACAAGCATACTCAAGTTATTGTTGCATATGGCAGCTGATTATTACTTTCAAAGTAGTTTTAAATTTATATCTTAGCCAGTCTCTATTTTATTTGTGACACCTTACGATTTTGTTATAAAGCTGTTTGAGGTTCAGGTCTTACTCGGTCCTCTGTTTGATTTTACTGTAGTTGGTGATTTTATTATAAAGCGGGTCGAAGTTCATACCACAGTTGGTCTCCGTTTGGTTAATGACGATTATTTTTCCGTAGATCTTAGTCTGCTAGTCTCCTCTCAGATAAACAGTATGTTTTCTGTCATCTCGGTCAACTACATATGTTTTCAGTTATCAAGTAACATATTAGGAAAATTTAAAGCGATTACATAGAGATATTTTGAAGACTTTTGACAGAGTTTGGCATGCAGGTCTCCTCAGCAAACTGAAATTCTATAGTGTTGCTGGTTAAATATTTAATATAATTGAATCCTTCTTGGCAAAGCGTCAAATCCAAGTCATACTGGATGACCATTCCTCTCAATCATATTAAAGTAATTCTGGTGTGCCCCCGAGGTTCAACATTTCGACCTATCCTATTTTTAATCTTCATCAATGTAAATATGAGATTGGTATCTTTGCTTATTATATTACTCTTTCTCTCTTTCTCACTCACTCACTCATATATATATATATATATATATATATATATATATATAGGGTGGCCAAGAAGACACTGAAAGATTTTTAACTTGAATAGATTCTTTATTTTTTATGGTAATTTAATGGAATTCTAACACAATATGACAAAGACAGCAACAAAAATGAAAAAAATTTATTTATGAAAAATAGCATGTTTTAAATGGTTTCCATTTTCAGTTTCACAAATTCGTGCTCTTTTCAAAACATTATCCAAGACAGATTGCAGGATGACTCGATTACGATTTAATTCCCTGATGTTCTCCTTCAATTCCTGTAAAGTTTCAGGTTTGCTGATGTAAACTTTTTCTTTGAGATACCCCCACAAGAAAAAGTCAATGCTAGTCAAGTCTGGGGAAAGTCAGTTGGCATTGCCATAGCAAGAGATAATCTTGTCGTCAAAGCAACTGCATCATCTCTCTAGCCATATGTACTGTTGCCCCATCTTGTTGGAACCATAATTCAGGCCTATTTTGAATTCTTGGGTGCGGGAAGTCTTCAATCATGGTCTGGTAGCATACTCCAGTCACAGTAACAGCATTTCCGTCTTCCTCCTCAAAATAAGTGCACGGTATTGTGTGCAATGACGGCGAACAAGATTATCGGGCCTTATTTCTTTGAGGAGGAAGACGGAAATGCTGATTATCTCGGTCACAATTTCAGATTTGGTTCACAATGATACACATTTTCTGAAATGTAACTACCTTTGGTGAATTGCCCTCGAATTTTCAGAGCCCCAAAATCGATAATTTTGGGAGTTAACAAATCCATTCAAATGAAAATGTGCTTCATCTGATATCATCAAATTTCTCAGAAAATTTGTATCATTGTGAACCAAATCTGAAATTGTGACCGAGATATTGTAGCCTAGGTTGATAATCTTTGGGTTTTAAGTATTGAACCAGCTGCATCTTATAAGGAAATTAATTTTCAGAGGAATAATTCAAACTAAAGAGAAAGATACACAGAGCATTAGAAATAGTTCTGAAAAGAGAAAGGATGACTGATTGACCTCCTTCCCTATCTCACTCTTAGCAACGCCATATAGAAATGTCTCACTGCTTCCTCCCGTTAGCGACTGACGTCACATTTTTCTTATTTTTTTTGATAAAGAAAAATAAAGAAAACACACACACGCACTCACACACGCACTCACACACAGAGCAAATTGATTTCCTCTTTCTCGTGTTGGTGGTTTTATTCAAATGATCAAAATTACCAAAATGTTACAACAAACTTATGCATGAAATGGTTAAAATTTACCACTTTGGTTTCAAGTATTTCAAGTATTACAAGTAGCAGACTTTGAGAAGCAATAGCGACCTAGCAAAGCCATATATATATATATATATAAGTAGAGGACTAAAAGCGAACTTTTAGGAAAGGTAAAACCTATTGTGAAAACTATACAGCTTAATATACCGGATAGAGCAGATAGATAGAAGGATGAAAAGGAATTAGAAAAGTGACGGAGGCAGATCTTTTTTCAATTCAGTTGCTCAATGCAAGGTATATTTCGCAAAAAAAGCAATTTATTAAATTAATTATTTCCTTAAGCCAGGTTTTTCAACGATCAAAATCTTATCATCAGAGGAAATTGCTGGGATAGATAAGTTGGTGAAGAGCCAAGATTTAAAATCTGAAAAAGTAATACAAAAATTGTGAGGAAAAAAACAAGGCAAAAAGCTGCCCGAATGCAAGCAAGTGTCTGATTGTAAAAAAATCTGGTGTCAAAAAGTCCAGCGAAGAAAGTGGTTTGTAGGTAGGCCGTTAGAATGCACGAGAAATAAATTGAGAGGTTTCAAAGTTAAACTCCCGAAACCAACGCCTTCAGGTGCAGCCAAAATAGATACAATCCAGAGGGTAAAAAAGTCCAATAGAGGGTTCGTTCATGGATGCAACAAGGCTCAGTAATTCGTGAGGTGGTAAATATTAGCCATATTCTATATATATATATATATATATATATATATATATATATATATATATATTAGGCAGCATCTTCTCTTGCAGGCAAGTATTGTTGAATATCCTTTGGTAGATCCTTTCAATAGTCCGAATTAGGATCTTAGTTTCGGAGAAGAATTGGCTGATAAATTTGCCATAATTTTGATTTGTCTCCCAAGTACTTTCGGACCCATCTGGGCCCATCTTCGGGGGAATGAGGTTAATCAGGTATAGACCATGTGTTAGTATTTATAGAAGGTTTTTGGCGGGAATTATGTACTAAGTACGAAACTATATTTGGAGCTATGAACATTTTAGAATATTATTACTGGTATTAAAGTTAATTTTATTAATATATATATATATATATATATATATATATATATATATATATATGAATCAAAGCAAATGCTTTTGAAAGTAAGACCGCTATAGTAAAGGATCTTCAATATGTGATGGAATGTTGTCAAAAATTGTTGGTTACATTTAATACCAAACCAAATTTCTTTCTATAACTCTTTACTGACTGTATCCATGTAAATTACATGGAATAATTATTATTTCCCTTTTTCTCTGTGTCTGAATTTTTTCCTTTTTTTTTGTCATGATCTCTTGCCAAATGCAGATAACCTTAAGTTGTGGGGATATAGCGATTTTAATATTTGTATCTCGTGCCAAATAGATCAAGGGACTTCGCGTCATATATTCGTTGTGTGCACTAATTCTCAACAGATGTACACCTAGCAGCACAATCAAGTACTGCAGGTGGTCGCACACATTGTCGCTATCCACTGTGAAGCTGCTAATCAGCTGCCTGTAGTGACCAGAACGCATTTATCCGTTTTTCACAAGAAAGGAAGAATCTTAACTCCGGCAAACCAGGAAAAACATTAATATGCATTTGTTGAATGTCAGTCGATGTGTTCACATTCTTCCACTTTCCAGTGCACATCCTTCAAACAAGTCAACGTCCCGACATTGTGGTGTGGTCTGACTTCAAGAAAATGTATTCTTCTAGTGGAGTGAACTTTATCCTGAGAGGAAAACACTACGGAGGCACATGAGCAAAAGGCGAATTGATATAAATATCTTTGAGCTGAATGCGTGGAGGAGAATGCTACCAATTGATATTGGATGCCGTGGTTTCATTGAACAATCAACTACTTCTTTTCTATCCAGAAAAAGCATAATTGACCTGTCACCAAATGCAGCCATCAAACAGATTCAGCTGGATCTGGTCAAAAACATTTCAAATAAATGAACTACTATGAAATATCGTGAATGCTTTCGGCTGAAAGCGACAACATGCAAACTATCTAAACAAATGCTTCATCAACAGAAAAGACAAGACGAAAATGAAGTAATATCCTGGCCGCTGGTCAAAGCTGCTGGTGGCACCAAGTGTGGCAGTACTACCATAGCCATAAAACTGTGTTAGTATCCCTGGTTGGCGGCTGATGAGGACAGGATATACTATGTGCAATCGCACATTGTTTGAAGACAATTGTTCATTGTCAGCTTCTTGATATGTTTACCTGCCGTGGATATACCTATATTTTATGGAAGAGAGATTAGATACATCTTTCAAAACTAGTAAAAAAATTTCCAAAACATATTTAGTGTACTTTATGTTGTAACGTAACAATTAAAAATAATTTTTAAAACATAAACATATATTAACTTCTTGGAATATTTGGTTTTAAAATAAAATTGAAAAAGAAAACCTTTAGTGAGAACAAAGATAATTTTAGAATTTTAGCGCTATCAGATATAAATTATTAATTCTCTGAATCTGGACAAGTCCATGATTCCAAATAAGGAATAACAGGTGATAATGGTGGTACAAACGTAGGAATTAGATAATTATTATAGAACCGTATTTGTTCACAATATGTCTAGGAAAAACTTAAAAAGTAGTAGTATTTTTGGTACTTCTTCAACCCTAACTCTAACTCTAACCCTAACCTTGACCCGAACCCTAACCCTAACGACGCCAAGTTGATTTTAGCTTGAGTCCAAATCTGGAGAAGCACCTTATTTTTTTAGATTTATTCATCAAACTTGGGTCAGTTTGTCTTTATGACTTGTTCTGTCGATTTCATTCGATGACTCTCTCTCTGATGCCAGCCTTGAGGCGACCTCAGAACCGATCACAGACCTTCGTCACTATATCCTTACTAAGCCCCCCACCCACCCAAAGCTTTGGTGATCTTGACCTTTAGCTCGTCCTTTGTGTTACAGCTGGATCTGTTGGTTTCTTGTTCCACCGCATCGCACAAAAAGGTCGAGGGAGTTGCAGTAAGCTAAACAGGTGAAGTCTGATTGACAAAGTTTTCTAACAGCCAGCCTTGGGTCTTCTGACTGGTGTTGCAGGGTGCTGAGTCTTGCTGCCACACGTAGGGTCTACTTGCAGCTATCTGGTCCTATCAAAATGCATATGTAATTAGGGACGAAGTGTCGTGGCATGAGGTCATTTTCATTGCTGATGACACTATTCTGATGATGTCAGATTGTTGATTATGTGTTTTCTCTCGGATGTCGCCTCGTAGTCGAATTCTTAATCTTTCAATTCCTTTCTGACTTTTTCTACCATTCTCTTGCTGATGCTGAAAACATTAAAAGTCTCGCACAGACCCCAAGGATAAATCTATGTCTTTTCCACAAATATGGAGCTTCAAATTGTCCATAATCAATTATTCCGCAAAAATAGGAATGAAAATATAGACACTGTTTTCATGGAAACAAGAAAAATTATGAATAAATATCATCTGCACAAACCTTTTCTATCTTCAATTAATATGGCAGATAATGTTCTTCCTAAGAGTTTCACTTTTTTTTATTCCTTGGTTTGATATTTTAAAGTAATTTGAATAGGAATGAATGCATTTAAAATATTGCCAAGAAAAGAGGTTCTTTCGACTGGGCTCGATCTTATTCTGTATAGGTTTACTGTTCTTATATATGGTTTGTTACTTCTGTCACTGACCTGTTTGTTACTGGTTTGTTACTTCTCTCTTGGATTAGGATACAAACAAATAATATTTTGTTGTTTCAAACTTCAATTATTACAATGTTGCATCTTTATACCTACTACTTTTTTCTTACCAAATTTAGAACCCATTATTGGAATTTATTAACGTCCCCCTCACTGACTGGCTGCAGCCTTGTCCCTTAAGGGTCCTATGGATTGGCTGTCAGGCATCCCAACCCCTACTCCCTTAGGGGTCACGTGAGTCAGCCCATAAAAACGCTTGCACGCTGTGTCCCGGCCTCTTTTCAACCCACCTTTTGAACCTGGTAGGACCACGGCTGGATCCTTCTGAGACAAAGCCTTCGATAGCAATCGCAGAGAGCTCCTACTACTTCCTGTTACCAACCATCTTGGACTGAAGTGACTGCATCTCGACAAGAGCCAGAATTGAGGCGGGCGCACGTGCAACCTGTTACCAGAACTCCCACGAGATAAGTTCGCGAAACACTTTTTCGCAAACCTAAATTAACTTCCTCCTTTCTGAACTTTGAACTCACCATTTGTTGTATATATTTGCCCTCATGTTTTCTCACAAGTAAAACGGTTTTAAACTTATATACAATTGTTGTTGTGTTCCTTCTTACAAAAGCTGTTGCCCTGTTTCTATTTTGCACTTATCTACATAATTGTTATTGTATTCTCATGGGCGAGAATTGAACTTTCTTCCAGGGATATTTAATCCCAACACCATTGATTGGTCAATATGTGAAGTGTTTAAGCCACTTAAATGATGTTATTTTAGAAAACAAAGGAGGAAACCTCATATCATGATAGTCAAGGAAGATAATCTATTAAAATAATATACTTTTTTATAGTTTTGTAATGATTGAATGAATGGAAACACGCATAGAAAATATGCATATCGTCATGATGGTTATTGATATTTGCTGTTTAGGTTAAGGCAGGTTGATGACTATGATGTTTAAGATTTAAATTTGATCGTTACTTTTTTAACCTATAACTACTATTCAGTGTGTGACTAGTTTATGCATCAGCTATGTGCAAAATCTTATTCATTTATTTAATACTAGCTACCCGGCGTCGCGTGCGGTCCTAATTTCCGTAAATAAGTAGATTAGAGAAAATAAAAAATAGAACTAAACAATCTGCTTTATATTTTAATTTGAAATGTCTAAGTTAATTTTGGGACAAAATCAGAGTAAAAATAATTATGCCCTAGTTGAGATTTGAACTCACAAATTCTATCTCTAAGTAGGGCAAGCTAACCGATTAACCCAGGTGCGAAATTATGATGCTATTATATACATAAACGAGACTGTCCCCCCTCTTTCTCTAGAGTCGAATTTCTGTTAGCCAAAAGCAAAAAAAGAGAGAAAGAAAGTTAAAAAGAGAAATCAAAACTTTCTTTCACACTTTCTCACCGGTGTATATTGAAAAATTGTCTAGTATTAAATTAGCACCCAGAGATTCGCGTGGCAGTATTAGGACTTCTGAATGTAACGGTAAGAACTTCTCTGCCTTCCTTTATTTATTACTAATCAAAACTAAAATATTGATCAGGATTAGATATTAAAATCGATGAAATCGATTTAAAATATATTTTTTTTTTTTAACAACACGGACAAATATTTTTTGTAAATCACTGACGTAACAGATTTTTTCATGTAATTTGTAGTAAAAAAGCTATTGTAAACAAAAGTATTACAAAAAAAACTGGCTCTATTTTATTTATAAGATGTTTCTAGTTGTCATAACAAGTATATTACTATTGAGAACACTGTTAGAGTAAGCAGATATACCAAGTTTCGAACCCTGAACATTTAATATACAAATCGAGTACTCTACCATTGAGCTACTTCTCGGTATTCATAGCCCACTTTCCATAATGCAATGAGGATAATGAACTTCGACAAAACTTCACACGAAAACGATTTAATCTTGTAAATTTTAAGACAACAAATTTACACTTCGAAACAGAAAACAAAAACAGTTAATAAATCATTTTCATGCATTCTTAATTTTTCGATATTCTTTTTCAGTTTAATTTTATTTGCGTTATCTTTGTATTAACAGATGATGTTATAGAAACTATTATAGACTGCTGGCTGTACCTACCCGGTATAGCCTGGGATTCATTAATATCATTTTAGTTTAAAATTCTTAATGGGTAAATCAAAAATAATAATGTGTAATTTATAAAGAAATGGAAAAGAAAAGCTCAAAATGTAAGGGAGATAACTCATATTCTTAATTTTAAGTTAAAAAAAGGAATTATATTTCTTACATTTTAAGCTTTTCAGGTCATTATTTAAAATTGTCTTCATTGTAAAAATCTTCTTTGGCAGAATAATTATTTTCAGAAAGAAACTTAATCGTATTACACTTTTTTTTTTGTTTAAGGAACTGCAAAGATAAAAGGAATAAATTGCAACTCATAATCAAATATCGATTTGTTAGATCTATTGCTATTTAGGACTAACATGGAAAATCCGGCAAGATAACTTTATATATTAGATTAGCCAAATAGTTGCCTAAAATATCGGGAACTGGTGAATTTCTTTTTTGCGTTCTGGCTATCATTTTCAGAAACTTGGAGGCAAACAAGGATTTTTCAGTGATCATGTAAACAGCTATTAATTATTTTGAATTTTGAGAAAAAACTAATGAGTTCCTTTCAGATGTTTGTGAAAAACTTAAATTTTTTGTTAATTTGAGGGGATATTTTTCAATCGTCTCAGGGAACAAACAAGAACTTTCCTAATTTGACCAATATTTGTTTCGTGTAAATAACTATTAATTTGAACTTTTGGTAGATTTTAAACAAAAATACTGAAGAGAATTTAAGCTATTTGTAAAAAGAAATGCCAATTTAGCCATTTGTGGGCATTTTAGTCAGAAAATGTGCGGCTCAGTCACATTCATGTAAAATTTTGTGAAAAACTAATGGGCCAAATTAAAGAAAATCAGAAGAATCACCAACTAAAACATAAGTCCTTTACACTGAAAATAGGTAATTACGGTTCATTAATACAACAGAGGAATGTGAAAAATTAATGGTTTCCTTTGAACTATAACACTTCATTGGTTAAATTAATTTCTTTTCAGGATATGTGATATCAACATGGGCTATGAAATAGGCTAAACCAATACAATTGGATGAATAGCATTGTCTTACATTGCAATACAATTTTGAAAACCTCACATTTATGGGTAAAATAGCAATTCGTGTTCAATAGATCGTTTACAATGAATCCCTTTCGATAAATATTCTGTTTCAACATTAAAAAGCACACAAAGGGCTGATATGCCATAACAAAGACAAACTAAAACAGTCAATGAATCGTTTCCAATAGTTATTATGTTTCTGCTTTAAGTATTTATCCAGATTAGGACCCAAGCTAGTCTTAACTCTAACTCTAACCCTAATCCTAATTGTCACCAAGTCGATTTAGCTTGGGTAATCATCTGGATAGGTACCCTGCTTTAAATACACCAAAAAGGGTTGATATGCCGCAAAACCGAAAAATGAAGCAAACTAATGAGTCATTTATTATAGATATTGCGATTCAACATTAATAACAGAAAAAGGGTTGACATCATAAAAAGCAAAGCCAATAAATGAATCGTTTTCAATAGGTATTCTTTCAACAATAAAAAGCACAAAAAGAGTTGATATGCTATAAAGGAGATATACTCTTATACTTAGGATTGAACCTGTCACTTCAAACTGATTATAACTTAGCACAACGTGTCTATGTTGACTAATAATATAGTTAAGAATTACTTAAGGTTTCTACCCGGTCATGGCTGACAGAACGAGAACAATCTATCCCCGTGGATTAAATAAAGGTTTCAGTTTGAAATTCCGTACAGATTCTTGAGTTTGACATAAATATTCCAAAGTTGGACAAGACACATCTGAAGAAGGTCAGAGGTTACATCTGCCAAATCGTTGTGAGAATAACATCCAAGATGGGAACAGTAGTCTGAATAATCTAAGTTATACAGAAAGAGTCTATATTCCAAAAACCTCATTAAAAGAATCAGAAATGGCAGATCCTATGCAATCAATATGTGATATTCTATAATGAACCTCTACATTGAGCAAGCATGTTACTACAAGGTGGTAATTTATTAAAAGAGAAAAACATGTAATTTATGCATTATTAAATTGGGCGATTCTTCTTTTTTTGGTTTTTGATTTGCTTCCCATTCTTCATATAAAAAAGATGAAAGCTGATGTTATAGAAAACATCATTGAATATTAATAATTATTCAAATGAAATCCTTTAAGAATTATTCAGCTTCACAACATCATAGTTGCATTTTCTTTTTTGTTGCGGGCTTTTATCTGTAATGATTTCTTGTAATTTGATGGATCTGGGCTTCAAACAATATTAAACCGGATTCACTTTCTATTAAGGTTTTATTTGTTTTTCTTTCATATCTCTAATTTAAAACTACGGCATGTCTGTATTATTTGGAATATTTAAACTACTATTCTAATTTTGGTTGTTATGTACATAATGTTTCGGCCAATGTAACCTCTGACCTTCTTCAAGGTGCATCATTTCAAAAAATGGATATATTTATGTTGTACTTGGAACCTATACAGAATTTCGAACTAAACCCTTTATTTAATCCAGGGGCGGGCAACCTCCGGCCCGCTGGCAACATACGACAACCCTGCTATGCTTTATTATTGCAATCCGACCCGCGGACCTCCCAGTAAAACCTATCTCATTTTGTGACATAGACGTAAAAGTAGGTTTCAATTAAGATTTACAGTGGGATAAAAATGCATAAATATCAGCGAGCGATGATGCATGTATATTTTATTTTTCTTTAGCTATTAATTTCAAATCCTTGGCCTGAGATAAAAATAGAAAAAGTGAAAGACAGAGGAAAAGAGGAAACGAGAGACGAGGAAAGGGCATAAAACATAACTTATGTGAGGTGTGTCAAAACGAATGCTGGATCAACTTGCTACTTCCCCCATCATTATTTTTCATGATTCCAAAATGGCTCTTCGTCGGCGCCTTTTATAACATCACATACAGAAGTCTCTTGAGAAAAAATATCAGATTTGTAGAGTGTGCAATGCAATTTTTGTACAATCTATTCATGTAAACAAAATATAGTAATCCTGAGATTTCGTTTTTCACTCCGGCCCGCGATCTTCTTCCAAAAGTCTCATCTGGCCCTCATTCTGAAAAGGTTGCCCGCCCCTGATTTAACCCATGGGGTAAGTTGTTCTCGGCCTGTCACAATGACCAAGTAGAAGTGTTCATTAAAAAAATTAAATTCAATTTAAAAAAATTTTTATAGGTTCCAAAATTCGATATGAAGACTCCCTATTTTAAAAATATCCACCTGAAGAAGCTTGGAGGTTACATCGGTCGAAATGTTGTGAAAATACTAACTAAGATGAGAATACTAGTCGGAATAATTCAAATTATAAAAATGATAAAAACTATCAATCTTCATCTAAAAAATACCGAACTCATTCATTCAAAATCCTGTGAAAATATTTAACTCAATTTTCTGCCATTTTTAATGGTTAGTTTTGGAGATATTTGTAATTTACTCACTGAAGCTAGTATACAGAATTAACTAATATTAGCTGACTGACCAGTCCATACGGAAATGCAGAGGACTGTAATCTAATAAAATGTCTAATAAAAACTATTTTCTCTTTTTGTCCATAATCTGTTACTACACTAAAGCTAATTCAATCAACGTTTGTTTCCTAAAGGTTTTTCCTATATATTTTAATGACACAAAATACATCCTAAAATATTCCTTAGTTCTGGGATTAAAATATGTTTTAAAAACATTCCATTTTAATTCTTATAATTTGCCGTAATTTTTAATTAAATGAACAAGTCAACCATCTCTCACTTAGCGATATATGTATTTCTCTCACCTTCTCTCACTGTGTGTTGATTCAACTGCTCTCTAATATGTGTAATATCTCTGTGAGCATTCAGAGAAAGAGTGACTCTTTTTCAGTGTTGCCTCTTAAATGCTTTTTTTTCATCTAATTTACATGGTGTGTTCACACACACTGTAAACACGTATGCGAATTAGATAGCAAAATAATACATGTTTATATTATCCTTGATTATAATTTTTTAGTGATGCAAATGGTTTGTCCATCATATATGTTGAAACGTGGATCAAGGGATAGATTTAATAATGGCTGTAAAACAGAAAATAAAAAAAATTGTTTTTAAGCCCAAACAACGCATATATTTTTCTTTAAATAAATATTTATTTATTTAAATTCAAGACAGAAGAGGTTTATTCAATTTGATCTTCGTTCCAAATCACTGATGAGTGGAGTGGAGGGAAACAGAGAAATCGATAATCGTTGTTTCATCCTATCTTATCAACAATTTCTCATGTCCATGCGTTGCAAGCTTTGAAGGAACTATCTGCTTCTCCCTCTCTCTCTCTTTGAGCCATGCAACGTCATATCTGCTTCTATTAATTCCCACAGTCTAGTAATTCTAACCTTTAGTTGAACAAGTTGACCAAAACTGAACTTTCATTTCCTGTTATTCTCAACTAACCGCTTTATATACTAGTGGATTTATTCACTTAATATTTAATATAAACAGCTTACACAGCTAACACGTGTTGATGACACATTGATTGTTTGTTTTGGTTGTTTTGTTTTATGGCATATCAACCCTTTTAGGGTTATTTAATGCCGAATACGGTCATTTTGGTGAAGGGTTTTTATGCTTCAAGTTCTTTATATATTCAACTATTTATTCATGCTGTTTGGTTGAGTGAAAGAGAGGGAGAGAGGGAAGGGAGGGAAATTGTTTTTTGTTTTCGGTTTTGCAGAACAAGATTGAGTTTTGCAAAGAGAAAAAAAAACAAAGCATCAATGTTTGGTGCATTTTGGATCAGGAAGCCGATGACACATTGATGACATGTTGGTATTTGTAGTAGTAATCATAATGACGTCTGTAGAGTTGATCTGTCTCTCTCTTTCTTCATATTTTTTTTTTGTAGTCATGATGTTTGTATATTTGTTTTCTTTCTTCTTCTCTGTAATAGCGATTGTATGTCTTTCTTTCTCTTTCTTCATTTGTAGCAGCAGTTATGCGCTATTGTAGGGGGGGGTGACGTTACGTTATATATAAACATCATTGATACATTCTTTGCACTTTTACATTTTATTACTATTTATTTAAATCAATATATTTAGCATATGCGTCATATAGAAAGTCGAATCAGCGATATACAAATTCATGAGGGTAAGACCTTTTAAAATGTTCATTTCAGTTCTCCTTAAGTTTTGAAAGGCTGTAAAAATAGCCTCCTTATATTCTTACGTTATTAATTTGCATAGAGCTTCACTCATATAAATTTTATGATGATATTTTTTTCTGCTCGAATCCGATTGGGTTCATCCTGAACCATAATATGTAAGTTTTGTGAGTGTATCTTGTGTAGTTTCTGAGATTATCTCGGAGACACCCAGACGAAAAATCCCATTTTCCTTTATATAATAGAAAATTACACAGATATATCATGACGAATATAGTATTTATTGGTTATTACATTGATTGGCTTCAGCAATAACATGGGAACTAATCTTACTAATGGGATTTGGCTAACATTTCTTACCACCAATATTGATTAATTGTAAATCTTATTTCGTAGGATTAGCACAATTCAGAGAGGATACAATTGCTAGCTACAGAGAATCCGTGTTCCCAAATCTTAGTACAATCTGAACAAGACTTATAAAGTTATAGTGCACACATACATACAAAGATATATAAACAATACAGAAATATATATATATATATATATATATATATATATATATATATATATATAAATAAATAATAATAATAATAATCCAGGTAAAACATCCACAGGGTAGTAATCCAAAGAATTTTAACCGGGTTTATAAAAAGTGCTCAATATCCAATAGAGCTTTTATATATAATTATTTTTATTTACACAGACATGTACAAAATCTGCGACACTGGCATGTCGATGTTATCGATCAACAGCTATTACAGACTGAGATCTCATCAGGCAGAGTTAGAATCCGATCTTAACCGTAGATCATATTTGGGAAGAATCAAATATGATCTACGGTTAAGATCGGATTCTAACTCTGTCTGATGAGATCTCAGTTTGTAATAGCTATTGATCGATAACATCGACATGCCAGTGTCGCAGATTTTGTAAATGTCTGTGTAAATAAAAATAATTATATATATATATATAAGTATAAAAATTAATGTGAAAAAATATATATATCTTTTATTTATTTTCTATTTGTTGTACGTGTAAGAATATCAAGTGTCCCTTATAAAAATATTTTGTTTTTCAAAGAACAAAATTTTCGACCGTTATTGTTCGGTCTTCTTCAGGGTATGTGTGTGTATGGTGGGAAGTGGGTTGTGGTAGCAAGGAGAAAAAAGCCAGTGAGGTAATGAACAAATGTGTGTCCATCCTAATGGGGAGGCAGCAAGAGTCAAGTGGGCCATAAACAAGGTTCAAGTATACTTAGATATAAATAAATATAAATAAATATGTCCGTATACATACCCATGTATACACACAGGCACCTTCACCTACGTATGCCTACATACATATACACACAAACATACACCTATATACACACAGAAAAGGAGAGAGAGAGAGTGGGGGGAGAGATGGACAGACGAATTAGCTAATTTCATGAAAAGTTCGGGGTGAGAGGGGGATTTCAGTACAATATAAAATTAGAACATTTGATATTTTATTTTATCAAGATTAGCAATGCGTGGGTAGAGAATTTAAATTAATTCTCAGGGCATGTTGAGTGTTGCTAAAATTCACTGTGTATTACATTGACAATAACATACATGTTAAAAAGTACAGGATGGTAAAAACGCCATGGGCGATGAAAAGATTTTGTTTATTAACAGTTTGTCTATGACATGAGACATGTAGACATAGATTAAAAATACAAATAAATATATAGTTCTCAATGAACGGAAGAATGTACAAAGTTATTAAAGAGTAAAAAAATAACACGTGTGAAGCATGAATGAAGTCTTACATTTTCTGTAAAAGAAAAACCTGTAGCATCTCTAGTCAAAAAATGAGGAAGAAATCTTGTCTTAATTCTCGACTACATGTTTGTACGAGAGTTGCCACACGATCTCATGTTCAAGGAAAAAATTGAGGATCACCACTTTTGCCAAGAGATTCTCATCCAAGATCATAACTCTAGCATAGAAAATAATTTCTACCCCACAAAGGTGAAAACTCTCGTCTCTACAGTTACATACATAAACATATCATCCTGTTGTTTTCCTAATACATGGAGGTCCCAGCTCATGTAATGATGGGGAGGTCAACCATTGGTTTATTTAGCTATGTGATTGTTCATGTAAAAGTTGTGACTTGGATGTTCACCTCTTCTTTTCTCCCTTTTTGGCCTGATCGTCGAGGTAACAACACATTTGCTAAATCTTTCACTCTTTTTGCCTTTGTGTTTAATTCCCGGAGAAACAACATTATCTGTTCACTGCTTCTTTTTCATCCAAACCACTTTCTGTGGTTGGTCTGCTCATCGAACAGGCCAGTTTTGTCGATGCGCTTCTATACATATTTGGTAAGCCCATCTTTTCATATCTCCACATATTAAGAGTGCATATTTTGATGTATTACTTGTGAGCACAAATAAATCATGTTATATTTTTATAAGTGACGTTTTAGTTCAGCTTTGTTTATGTGTAAGAACAATTGAAACACCGATTAAACTTATAATTCAAGTGATTTAATTGAGGTGACCATCTAAACAATTCATTCGTTTATGATTGAACTTTTTGAAAGACTGAACAAAGAAAGGCATATCTAAAAACGTTTTAGTTGTCATCGTTAGGCCAGAATTATCTGAAGTATCTTCATTTAATTTAGTCCGAACATCGTTAGAGAAATTCCAAAATCGAAAGTTAAGAAAAGTCGTTCAACATACATGTGGAATTTAGAACAAGATCTTAGCCTCTTTCTGGCATGTCCTTCAAAGCAAACAGACGTTTGAATCTGATAGGATTTAAACACGGCATGCTGAGTCGTCGGTCTGCACTGATATCCTCTTCATGACTGCTACATCCTAATCCTCAACTGCATAATAAGAAAACAACGTGTATTTATAAATATATATATATATACAGACATCGATGTTTCATGCTTACGCAATCTTCAGTGCAGGAAGTTAATTTCAGACGGTCGTGAACTCTGATCACAAATTGCCACTAATTCGCAGTCAAGAGCGTTTCCCGTTAGCCACCACAAATTAGCTCAGAATTAAGGAGGAATTTAACTTTGTAAATACCAAGTCGGCAGGTATTTTACAACGAGCAGCGAATAGTGATCTACAACAATACACTGTGTTGGATCTCGCAATGAAGCCAGTAGTACTGCTTGTTATTAAACTCACTCATATATATATATATATATATATATATATATATATATATAATTAATTAATTAGCAGTCTCTTTAAAAGATTCAGCTCGATAATTTGATTTTATTTTAAAAAAAGAAAATTTTTAATTTGTTTTCGCTCAAAAATGACCCGCTGTATAGTGTAGGTTCTTTTCAAGACATTTCAATCCAAGAACTTTTTATTCTTTGTGGATTTTTCTGATGATTTTGTAGTGTTCCAGAGACGATATTGACATAAAATGTTGTTTGGCTCATGACAAATGAAACGAACCGTAAAAAATACATATTACATAAATGTTATATTTTCTGAAAATATGAAAAAATAAAAATAAAAATAAAAACATGGTTATTGAAATATAAAATGAACCTGACATATATATATATATATATATATATATATATATATATATATATATATATATATATATATATATAAATATATATAAACAGTTTTTCATGGTAAACAACTGATGATCCCTTAAATTATGTTAGAAGCAAACTAATATAATAACTGTAAAAGTTAAATTGACTTACATGAGTGATTTTCCACTGAACGACTTGGGACGTAAGGTTTTGTTTTATTTATTTATTTATTATTTATAGTTTTAATGGTTGAGAAACTTCCAAGACTATATATATATATATATATATATTCTATGATTTTATATGAATTTTAATGGAAACATTGGTGAAGCATAACTTTTTTCCATCATGTTTAAGGGAAAGTGTACATTCGTACTTATATAATTTACTAATTATAAAACACGAAATGCTAAAGGAAAAACAACGAAAACCAAGTTAGGTTTGAATGTTTCTTTAAAGATTTTAAAACCTTTTTCTTCTTCTGTGAAGATAAATATCCAAATACAAGCAATCAGCCTGAGTGAACATGAAACATTAGAAAATAAAACTACCCCTCCCTGGTAGAGATCTAATCTCAAACCTCCATTTGCTGACGTGTCATTATTCGAATTGCCTCCTCTCTGATTAAAACTATAAAAACAGGCCACTTCTTATCTTGTGCAATGGATTTGTCACTATCTCTTTAGAGACAGGAGTGAAATAATGAAGTGATTGAAATAAAAAGAAAAAGAAAAAAAATATTGTAAGATCAACTTTTTGAATGCCAACGGGTCAGATTTACAAGCTTAGTCAGATAAAAATCTGTTTCGAATTTAAGTTTATTTGTATACTCGGTGAATTTTATTTTTTTCGATTCTTTATTCTTTAGAATAAACTGTTGATAAAAATGTGTACAAGTTTTTTAAATAATAATTTTGGTAATAGTGTTAGATGATGATGATATATATAGACTCATCCTCCACTCTATAATTAAGGTCAATGTGTTCTTAATGTTACACATGTGTAGATAGTGATTATTAATATTACAGATGTAAAGATAATAATTATTAATATTACAGATGTATAGATGACAATCCATCCTACAGATGTAAAGATAGTTTTTATAATTTCAGATGTTAATATAATTCTTTATAATATTACAAATGTATAACTGATAATTATTATTACATATGTACAAATGGTGATACTTATTATTCGTCCAGCGAGCAAATACCAGATTTATTTATCTACCTCCCACAGCGGTAAGATGTGACACAAGGTCAGAAAGTGGGATTTGATAAGTCAGCACCCTAGAGGAAGAGCACTCTGACCTTTAAAAATTTCCTGGGCAGCCCCGTCGGCATTCTCCGGTAGGGGCGTCTCAGGCGATTAGCAATAAACTAACCCCTTCTCAAAGGGTGAGAAGGCAAAGCCTGGGAGGGTGGACCTCCTAGAACTGCACAGGATAGACTCATAGACCGGCGTAAATCAAGCCCCGAAGGTCAAGACAATACCAGTTTATGGAGTGTAGTATCCATCAGAACAGATACTACACTTTGATCTTGGCCAAAAGACCAGGAAAGCCAGCGAGCAAATACCAGTTCTTAACTAGAAACTAGCATAGTCATCGCGTCATGTGAGAAAGTAGATCAGTTACGATAGAAACCTACATGGATTCGTTCTTAGTTTCAATCTTCGTTTCTTATCTATACATTTCATTTATTTTTTATTTTTCATTTAAATTCAATTGATGTTATTACTCAAATCTAACAGCCTTTTTTGCACACAATATTCGCTTACTCTTCTAATTAAGAGTGTATCTTCTTAAAAATAATACCTATAATATTTATTTAATTTACAAATTCTTATATTTCTATATAAAAAGTACCTCCCTACCAGTGTTTGTGTATAGACATTATTATTTACAATTCCTTCTCTACAAGCCTTAATTAAAAACACAAACAAATTATCACTTTTATGTAAGTACGTTGCTGCAAGAATGCCTTTCTTAGCTATGAAATAATGCAATGGTTTAAATGTTTATTGGTATTTATAATAATAAAATAATGTTATTTTCACATAGCTTTTCATCGGAAAGCTTTCTATCCAAATATTTTATATGTGAATCTATTTTGGCAGTTATTTAGGTCAATTCTTGATGCTTGTTTTTGGAAAATATGTTTCATTCGTTTTCAATAATTTTTTATATTTCTTCCAGCTCAACAGCTTCTCATAACATAGTCATCCATTAAGGAAGTCAAAACACACTCAGATCTACAACCATAACACCAGGAAATGTTATTCATAGGATAACTATTATTTCCTAATAGTGTTATTATTTAATTTTTATGCTCTTGCTGTTGTCTGTTAACTACTTTACATTTTCCATTTCCATTTAAACGTTTTTCGGGGCGATTTAATTGTTTATTGCAAAACACTCTTTCACATTATCGAGTGAATAAATAAACAAATATTAGGTTGGCATTCAAAGAACGTAGAAATTTTAAATTAAAAACAGACATCTTTTTAAATTCTTAGAACGATGGATTACAATCAACTCCATCCATTGTCCCTGCTGTACTGTCCGCCTAATAGCAGCAGTTTCACGGGGCATTAGTTTTATTAAAGATACAAAAACTATTCTGAGTCAAACATTCGGACATTATGCTCATAGCCAGGTGGGTGTCTCTGTGTCAATCAGCCAGATGTCATTCTTCTGGCTGATATCTCCGATATCCCAAAGATCCATATTCAGCATTATAACATCTACTGTAATATATCACAAGTGATGAATTTAAACTTTTATTTATATAATCTATCTCTTTTTTTCTAATCTATCTCTTTTATTTTAATTTTATTTTATAGGCAATGGTAATTCCAACAGGATCAAGCGAGGTGTCTGACTTCTGGAAAGGGAACATTTTCCCAAAAGTGTCTGCATACTCGGAAAAAACAAGCACTAAAGGTATTCTATTTGTTTCATTCATCTTTTTAAAAAAGTACTTTAACAACTTTTACATTTGCAACAAAGTCGGATAATTGGAAAATAAAACTGAACCACCTTCTGTACTAAAAGTCTCTTTACTTACTGCTGCCCAATGGTGTTTAATATCCAGGCCGGAAAGGTCATTTGATAGAAGTAGGTACACTTGGCATGGACACGCATATGGCCGGGAAAAACAAATATGGTGGATTGTCAAAAATAAAATAATTGTTGATTGGAACCATCTGCAAAAAGTTAGTGGCATAAAACTGACTGGGGTGTGGCTACATTGACAGTGAAGTGAGCGTTTGCAAGGGGTCACAAATTGTTATATAATAACAACCCGAAATTGCTATCGAAAGTTGGTTGGCACCCGTCGTATTCCTGTGCATGTGTCTTCCTTCTTCACTAAGTCACACTCCTTCACCGCCACCTACAATAAAGATATGCCATTATATTTTCGTATATCAATGTGTCGTAATTCTTTTATGAACAGAAGAAATACCACAATGGTTAGACACGACATATCTATATAATTGTTCAGAATATTCAGGAATTATCTCTCTTTAACCTTATCAAAGTTATCTTCCATGAATCATACTAGCCAATGGTAGAATCCACTCTCTACTTCTAGAAACCAAAAATATAATTCCACCATACATGGGGGATATTGAAACCGGATTTAGCCTTTTCCTCATTGGCTTTCAAGCATTGTACATGGTTTGATTGACTCTCCATCTTAGCATAATTATCACAACTCTAACGGAGTTTCCATCAGACACATATTCATGGTCGTAGTGGTCTTCAGACTCCCTTTACTGATCACAGCTATAATTCCCAGATGTCATCAAAGTAAATTGTATTTATTTATACATCGCCGACGTATATCTCTCTTTATTTTGTTTATCCTGACAACACATGTATTTTCGATTGTGCATGGAAGAATTAAGTTAATCTTTTAACATAACATTTTTAATAACTACATTTGTGATTTTTACTCATTTATGTATAATGTCTGTACATCCGTCTTATTTTTGTCCTTGACAAAGTGTCTCTGTGAGAAATATATATATATATATATATGAATATTTTTATTATATATTAAAGTGTATTTACCTACAGACGACGTCGTTTCGGACTTACGTCCTCATCAGTACAGGAAGTGGTGGTTTCAGGCGGTCAGTTGGGTTCGAACGCAGTTCATAGATTCAGAAGAGAATCACGGTGTATATATATATATATATATATATTTCTCTCTCTCTCTCTCTCTCTCTCTCAACGGGGGGGGGGTGACTCCTTTAAAAATAATAAAATTTGACGTCGTCATCACTACCTGTCTGTCTTCTCTTCTCACCCTCCCTTTTTCTATCGACGATAGATTTTCTATTTTTATTGTTTTTGAAGTACATGATTTATTTACGAAATAAAAGAGCAAAATATATAAATATAAAGTCTGAGATAAAAACGTCTTTTACTTAAAATACAAACCAATGAAATTGGACTTTCTGCTTAAATTGTAAACTTTTTTTAATTTCAAGTTTTCTTTCACTTAATAAATTCATCGCTCCCCCCCTCCCAATATTTAATAAATTAAAAAAACAGACATACTGACTTTTTTTAATTAACACCCACTCTTTACGAAAAGGGGTATTTTTCTTTTCATTTGCCGTTGATTCCTATTTCAGTCACGTAAATTATTTAAAGTGAAATAAGTTTTGGCATTGCTCATAATAAACTTATATTTTTTAAACCATGTTTTAGTAAAAAAAATAAAACAAAAGAAAACATTAAAACCCCTAAGTTATATCGATCTTCATTGTACACGTGAAACGCCAAAATAAAAATAAGATTGATAAAATATAATCGCCATCTAAACAAGTCAAGTAAGAGGCTAGCTAAGGAAGAACTATTACTAACGATTATAAACATGCCTTTTTAATTAAAAAAAAAGATGAAAGGAAGTTATCGTTCTTTCTTTAGCTGGCATACTCTTCTTTGTTTATAAAGATGGCGACTATATTTTTCAGCCCACCTTACATTTCGGCATTTTACATGTACAATAAAACTTGCCATACCATACTCGCAGGCATTACCTTCTCCTTTTATGGGGTGATATTCCCAGGTATTACCTCCTCTATCTTGGAGGGGGTATTTCTGACCAGGCAGAACCACATCCCTTTTTTTTGGTGTGTGTGAGGGGGGGGGGAGGTACTCCGACTCTTTACCTTCTCCTTTGGGGGTTGTGTAGTATATTTTAATTCCTCATAATACATTCCTCCCGGGAATTACTTTCTCTTTTTCGGGGGACAGTATAATATATGTTAGTTCCTCACGATATCATCGTCCCAGGATGACTTTCTTCCTTTTTTTAGGGGGTAGGTGTGGTTTACTATCTATTCTGTTTCATGATATACTCCCAGGCATTAACTCCTTTTTTGGGAGAGGGGGTAATATTCGTCCGTCATGATATAATCTCTTAGTCATTACCTCTTCCTGTATGAGGGGTCAATTTTTTCACTATGATATCATGCTCCCGACCTAGCAAAAATATGCGACCGGAGGGAGCATATATATATATATATATATATATATATATATATATATATATATATAGTAATCCAGGTAGGGTAAAAATACACAGGGTAGAAATCCAAAGGGAATCAAACCGGGCTTATAAAAGAGTGCTCAATAATTCAGCGGAATTCAGCGACCAGGTTGGATCATAAAAAACTCTCTGCCTGATGAGACCTCAGCTCTTGAGAGCTGTAGATCGATAGCATCGACATGCCAGTGTAGCAGACCTTGTACATGTTTGAATAAAAGCATTCACTATATATATATTTGGTGGTACAGTCTGTACCAAAAAATAAATGAATATTATGCTCTTAATTGGGATTTTTCCTACTATATTACAAAAGAAGTTATATATATATATATATATATATATATATATATATATATATATATATATATATATATATATATATTGTGATGTATTGTGAAAATCAACGCGTAAATAATAGTTTTAAAAAATGAATATTAGGTTTGAAATGGTGTAAGGATATAAAGCGATCAGCGAACAAAATATAAACAAGCGCACACACGTGCGTTACATGACTTGCACAAGCATGAGAGAAGGAAAAATCTAGACGAATGACAGCATGTGAAGTTGTCTGACGTTTTCTCTCTTTCTTAACGTCACTGGACGAAGAAAGAGAGAGAAAGAGGGGGGTAAGTGTTGGCGAGAAGGTGGTATCGGCTCCTGTATTCCTTTCCTTCTTCTTGTTCATTCGTGCTCATCAGGACTTAACTGTAGTAAGAGGGGGAGAAGGCGAGTGGGTGATGTTTCAGTGGAAAGAAAGGAAATAAGGAAAATTGAAGAACAGCAGATGTTTTTAAATTTTTTGGCAGAATTATAAGGGGAGTCAGGTCAGGGGTTTTGGAGCGAAAAGTTAAAGGAGTCGAAGTCCGGAGTTCGAATGGTATTTAATTAGGAAAAAAAAAGACAATTAAGAAAAAAATATGACTGAGAAAAAGAGAAGGGTATGTCCCGAGCAGGATGATAGAAATTGTACACAGATAAGTGCACTTTAAAATTATTGACAATATGAATGTATTTTATGTTTTGCTGATGATGTTTGATCCCCCTAGGAAAAAACATTTTTCATTGTTATTTTCCTTAATTTATATAATTGTTGTGTTATGGTATTAAATTTGCTTGTTCATTTTTAATTACTGTCTTGTGTCGATATTTCTTTTGCCAATTATCTCATCTGGTGCGTTTTACTGTTAAACATCATCACAGAACTCATGAAACTTCCCTTCGAGCCAAATTTCGTCTGAATATCAATGTTAATTTTGTGTCGTCCTGGTATTAATACGGCACGTCACATAATTGAGGTGCTCATATCACACACACACACACACACACACACACACACACATATATATATATATATATATATATATATGTATATATTTAGATTTATCACTTAGAAGATACTTTATTCAGTGAAGACCGGGATTAGGCCAATAAAAATAAGCTCGATGATACTCGATTACAGGGTACAGAGCATTTATATGTAATTGTTTTAAGGCTTACCAAAGCATTCCGTTCAGGAGATCATTCATCACCACAAAAGACTTTTTCTTTCAAAGATTATTTATTTATCATATATATCCAAATAAAATAATTTTTTCCTACACGTGTTTCACTACCAAGCAGGTCCTTGCTTGGCAGATCATCAGGGGAATTAAGTACCTGGAGTAAGAGTTTCAACAACTGACAATGCACAATGTGGTGTTGCCTAAATTGAGGTCACTTAAGAAGAGGACAGAAGAAAAAAATAAAAATAAAAAATAAAAAATGTCTTAAAAAAGTAGCTCGTAAGATTATCGCAGTATTGTTGCTACTAAGCAAAAAAGCAAAGAATTAGTCCCAAATGCATTCAAAAGAAACAGGAACAATGTGCGAGAATACACCTTCTCGTCGGGTGGCACAACGATGAAATATATATATATAAGGCATACATTGAGGCGAACGAAACCGGTCAATCTCTTGTTTGATTCTTATTCCTTCCTATGTTTAATTGTTTTTCCTTTTTGTATTTTCATACATTCTATATCCACGGCATTTCTTTTTATGATATTTTGTGTAGTTTATCGTACTGTATATATATATATATATATATATATATATAATATGAAACTAAAAGTATACTTTTAGAGGATAGAACCTATAGTGAAATGGTTTAAGCTCAATATACGAGATAGAGCAATTATAAAGATAAATGAGGGAAGAGAGATAAACATGTATGAATCGAAGATGAAATAGATTTGTTATTCGTACATCTTTATCTCTCTTCCCTCATTTATCTTCCTATATATATATATATATATATATATATATATATATATATATATGTATGTATGTATGTATGTATATAAATCATGGCTTTGTTTTGGAAGAACGATTTTGAATGTTTTTTAACATTTGATTCAAGTTCCTTAGTGGATAGGAATATGTATGCAGAAGAGGAATTACCTTCGACTTCTGGTTCCTGGAGGTCTGTCAGCTAAAAGAAGCTTTTATGCCAAGATCAGGAAGCATGGATAAGCTCTCAAGCAATTTACAAACGTGCTTTATTTTTTCATTTCATCATCTCTTTTAATATATGTACTAGCTACAATTTCAGTAATATTTGGAAGTTCGGATTATTTGATGAATTAGTTTGTTTCAAGACTAAAGCTGAGTTCGTAAATATTTGTTTCTCTAAGTTTTTTTTTTATATATACTTTAATCACACGAAATACATGGTAAGATATTCCTTAGTTCTGGAATCGAGTTATGTTTAAAAAGATCTGCTTTAATTCTTCTAATTAGCCGTAAATTGTAATTAACCTTTTTAGTCACCATCTCTTGCTTAGTTATCTATGCATTTCTCTTGGCCTCTCATTGTATGTTGAATTAACCACATTCTTATATTTCTTTATGTCTCAGTGAGTATTTAGAGAAAGAGTGACTCTCTTTTCTCATTGTTGTAATCTAATTTCCATTCGTATGTCAATACATACCACACACATGTATGTAAACTCGATGGAAATATAAAATGTTTCTTAGCTTCTATATAAGAATATATATTAATAATACTTCTATATAATAACAATAAGAATAGTAATAATAACGGTCTACGGGTATGTGTAGTATCTTTATGAATTTATATATTAACGCCATTAATTAAAATGTTTTGAAATTAATTGAAATTAATTGAACTTTAACTGCTTCGGCAAAAAGAGAGAGTAATAATCAGAAGATTAGGGGTTATCAAATTACAGACTTTTGGTCAAATTCGGCCTCCAGATGCTTTTGTTAGACTTATATGTAAAACAGAAAAAAATCCCAAAGCAGGATATTCTCGGACACAATAGTAAACTGCATCGGGCATCCTTGGGCAAGGTATATAACCCCACAACAACCACCTTGAAATTTATCTTTTCAAGTTTTTTCTACCTTTTTTTCTAAAAAAGGATTGTTCTGCATACCCTAATTCCCAACCCTTGTTGTTGTTGGGATTTTTCCTCGTTTAAACGAGGGACGAAACCTTGGGTTCGCAGTGTAGGAAAAACTAAGTGACAAGACAGGAAAGAGAACAACAACCGTTTAGTTAATATTAAGATTTAATATAACTAAATAAAAAGGAAGAAAGAAGAATGTTGGTTGCAAAATAAGGTGGTATTTGTGGACTTAACTTTGTAGTTTTATCTTGTTAACCGGTTTTCCTTGTTTGTTGTCTTTGATGAAAAGATATAATTAAAGTACCTTTGAATAAGGGAGCTTTTCTTCGCTCAAGTGGACAAAATACACGCAATATACATACACGCTTGTTGAATCAAGCATGGTATGTATAGACACAGAGGTTTGTGTCTTTATCGGCAGATCGCCTCAGGAAAAGAAATGCAAACAGCTTATGTCGGCTGACGCTGGAAAAAAAAGATCATTACTTAAACAAACCCTGACGTTATTCGGCAGTAGTGGGGAAAGGTGGCCTGTGATTGGTTGATTTTCATACAATCACAGGGAACATAAAAAAACTACTGCGTTATAATAATTTTCAATCCTCTACAAACTATTCAAACTATGTGTACACTAATCTGGTTCTGGGGTATGACCTTAACCTACATCCGGTTGTGAGGTTCTAATTGGAGGTGTTGAGTCAGCCATTATTTGTCATTTATGTCCATTCTCACCCAGGGTGGTAGTAACAGTTAGGATTCCATCTATGGGTTCAATAAATAACATTTGCAGCATGAATAAATATTTGAAGATATTAAGAGAACTTGATACATTCTTTTATAAAATAATTAGATTTGGCATCAAATAACCTGAAAAGAGATGTATATACGATAAAACAACACAAACAAAACTAGAAACAACGATACTAATCCATTATCAGGGTTATTACATGACTTGCAAAAAATACTAGTAAAACTTAATTGTAATTTCAATATCAATAAAATATATTTCTAATTTTAAATTATTTGAGAAAGTCATCTCTTTCTTTTGATATTACAAAAAATAAAATCAATACTGCATTTTAAATTTCATTACTGAAATATTTATGGCTTTTACATTTAAATATTATGTGAATTTTTAAAAATTAATTCCATTAACACACCAGGATTACAATTAATGTACTCATTATATATGGAAATCCATTAATGGGTCCTTCAATTTTTCTCTATAGTTACTAGACTTCTTTGTGTCATGGGTGGTTGAGATTGTAGCAGTTACCTCCTCCTTTCAAAACATAACTACATCGGTTTGCCGGTAGGTGTCGCTTTTTCACCGACAGGTGGCACTGTAAAGCGACACCAGAGTTATCTGCCCTTCTGACTATAAAAACCGTTGCAAACGGAAAATCCATCTCTTCTTCACCGACCAGATTCGACAGAACGACGCTGACACTAGCGTTCCGTTTCACTTTTCTCTTCTGGTCGATTGGCCTCGACAGAACGACGCTAATACACTAGCGCTTCGTCTCACGCTTTTCTCTTGAACTGGTCTCGGCATAACAACTACCAACACACGTTTCTTCTGTCAACACGTGGTCAGACAACGGTAAGAGTTCTCAACTCATTTTCTTTGTGTACGGCTTTCAAAGACTTTTCTCACGCCGGTTTCATTTCTTCTCGTACCTATTCAAGAATTGTTTTTCCATCAACACACATGCATACATCACACACTTCATCATTCCACGTACACACACATTCAATAAACGTTATTTGAACTACTTCATTTTGTTTATTAATTATTACTCTGTCTTTGCATGCAACATTGCTTGATTCAACTTTGCACGTTTATAGTCCAGGGACATCACCCTCTCGATCATAACAAGATAAAGAATCTCCCCCCCCCCCCGTCTTTTATTTGATAGATAACGTCATTATTTTTAACACCATCTACTGTTATCACCCATCTCTATTTTAATGGGTGAATCTTCCTTTATTTATGTCATAATTTTGTGACGCCATCAAGTATTCACAGGAATTAAAATAACAAGATAACAAGCAAAATTCACAGATTTTTAGTAGGATATAGATAATCACATTGACACACAATTACCGTAAGACCACCACAGTTAAGTGACCTTGAGCCTGGTCAGTATTTAGATGGGTGACCATTTAGGAATAGCAGACGCTGTATGTGAAATCCGATCCTAGTGGCCTTGCAAGCAGAGGAGCATTATTCTATTATTCTGTAATTCTTTAACCTGTTATTCCTTTATCTTGTTATTCTGTTATACCTTTAACCTGTTATTCCGTTATTCTTCTAATTTTCTCACAATTAATTAATGTGATTTTGACAAAATTCAGTATGAAGTTATATGACCAAAAAGCTGACATAGCTGGATTAAAAAAAATTGTTTATGCTCCCAGGGAGATAAAATGCCCCAAATAACAAGTTTTCATCTTATATATAAAGTTTTCTTCGTTCGGTTTTGCTCACAATTTGCAAAAAAGAATACGATTAATGGTTGTTTACATGTAACTAGTATTGGTGACCCTAGGAAAAGTCTGATTCCCCCCAGGAGGATTGAAATGCCCCTCAAATTGAAAACAATTTAAAATTTTCACAAATCAAATATTAGATTCATTAGTTCATTTTGTTCAAATTCTACTAAAATTTGTTTTTCTTTAATTATATTATTCAAGTAGTAGTAATCACAGGGGGAGACAATTCATGCTTTACTTATTTTTAATTTCATTGTTTTATCTTTTTATCACCGTTAGGTCTTACACCATAATATGAAAGCAGAATATTGAACGCGTCTCATATTTTGAAAAAGAAAATAACAACATATGGTTTGTTGTTCATTTCTGTCTTGGGAAAAACAGTTTCCATACTTTTTAATGCAATGTTTGTGAATTTCATATCCTTGTCAACGTATATAATGTGCGTTTTTTTTGGTTTTGTCTAGGAATTATTTTGTTCAATTTCTATTCAGGCTCCTTCTTCTCTTTCTTTTAATTCTTTTCGTAAACCAATTTTACTGAAAGACACTGCAGAATAAGAAATGAATCTGCCTGTTTTTCCTTTTCGTGTTTTATGAAATGGGCAAAAACAGACTCAGCTGGAAGTCGTGTTCTGCTTGTTTATCTCATTTAGCATAATAACAAACATTAACCCTAACCCTACAACTTCAGATATATGTATATTTTTCATCTATCATTTAAATGATATATATAGAAATACCTCTATTTATATAAAGTTGGGTATGTGTATATGTTTATATATTTGAAAGATTCACTCCTGAACAGTTTAACTGATCATTATGAAGTTTAGAACACAGCTGCTAGGCGTAACCGGTCATAATATGGGCTATATTTAGTTTAATTTAGTTTTATGCAAAGGCAGTTCGTGAAAATGCAGATACCTCTGCTTTTTGTGAAATTTTAACAATAGTTATTAGACACCAATTCATAAATATTCCCAAAATTGCAGTTTCTTTGGAGTATTTTAAATGTTTTTTAGTGGGCATAATATGGGTAAAACCTCACGTTTGAAAGTTCAAATATTTCAGATTTGCATTGAATTTGATTGAAAGTAATTAGACATCAATTGAGCAAGATTCTCTGAATTTAAATTTCTTGAAAGTCTTAAGTTTTAGACATTTTCCAGAATCAAAATCATGTAATGGATTTTGATCCAAATTGGAATAAGGATTCTAGACATAAGGTTTAGCATTATCATATTTTGGTTTTAATTTTAAGAGGAGATAAAAGTAGTGCAAAACTGTTCTATTTGGGGAATAAATTCTTCTAGCATATTTATATAAATATAAATGTATATGTTTATATATTTCTATGTATAGGTTTCACCCATAAAATCATTACGAATTTTGGAAAACAACTGCAAGGCATATAGTTTGATAATGTTGGCAATATTTAGTTTAATTTAATTTTATGTAAAATGAACAAAGACGTGCTGGAAGTCATTCGTGAAAATTTAAATGCTTCAATTTTTGCGAATTTTTAACAATAGGTATTGTTCATTAATTAATAAATATTCCTCAAATTTTAGTTTGTTTGGAGTATTTTAAAGGGTATTTAAAGGCATAATATTGGAACGACCTTTTATTTAAATATTAAAATATTTCAGATTTGCATTAAATTTGATCCATAGTTATTAGACACCAATTAAGTAAGAAATACTTGTTGTCCTCTTGGAAAATCAAGTCCTCTTCAGAAATCCTTTGCCCATTCCACCTACTGTTTCCAAACCCCTTCGTGACGGCGACCTACGTCAAACAAGTAAGCCTCCTAACTCTTATCATGGATAAGCGGTGATCCTTCAGTAAATATTTTAAAAATTCCTTAAATTCCAATTTCTTTTTAAGACCCTTTAAGCTTAACCCTTAAATTCTAGACATGTTTTAGAATCAAAATCATGTAATCGATTTTTACCAAAATTGAAATAAGGATTTTGAACATAACATTTAGTAGCATTATATCCTGATTTTATTCTTTGTAAGGTGATCTAAAAGTGGTGCAACACTGTGTAAGACACAGTATGAAAGTAAGTTCAATAGTCACTGTAGACGGTGCGTGTATATGTCTCATAAATCTGCTGCATGTATTAAGTTTGTAAGTAGAAAAAATTAGTTGTGTGTTATCAGCAGTAGTAATAGTTTTTAGGGCTTATAACTTTGTTATTGTTGTTGGTTTCTGTAGGAAAGTAGATGCTGTTTTTTGTTGCTGATGTGTATAGCTGATTTTGTGTAGACGATGCTGAGGATTGCGATGACACTAGCATGATAACATATAGTAATAATTTACCCAAAATTTGCTCTGGCTGTGATAACTGCTGTACATGTGTTTTTTTTGTTGATGGGAAAAGTATGATTTACTTAAGTGTGGAGGCTAGCTGCCGCGATGACTTGCCAGTTGTAACCTATTTATCTATTACTTTTTCTTGGCTTTTTATAGATGTGCACACAAAAGATTCTGAGATAGTTTACCTTCTGTGCCTAATATGCTGATTGGCTACTGCTTGTGTAGGTGGTTAAGTTATGAATACACATTTGATTATATGTTCTGTTGTTGGACTGATAAGATCTTAAATTGCAGTCAGTCCTGACAACAGTTATACTTTTGTTGCCATTACATTCCTGACACAATCATCACGCGCTCACACTCCCAGATACAGTCAGCATGTTTCCTATACTTACGCACACAATTCTTGTTTGGTTTTGTCGGTTCTGTCTGTCAGTACCTTATTATATTCTGTGTCATTAAAAAGAAAACACTGTTATATGCTATTCCTGTTGCTTTCGAAATGTGCTAGTCCTTTGTCTCACTGTACACAGTGGCATGGCGGGAAGTCAAGAGAGGCAGTCTGGTAAGATGCCTTCAGTTTACCTCGAAAATAAAAAGTGGTATTTATTTAGACTGGAATAAAATTTTAATTGAAAGAAAATATCAAGTAAAAAAAAAAAATTACATGAATGTTTTTAAGACAACCTAATTAAACTTTTGTTTCACTCATTGAATATCCGCCCCCTCCCCTTTGTTTTTTCTCTTAATTAATTTCTTGTACAAAACTATTTACATCTTTGGAAAGATACTTCAATAAATGGATATATGTAATTTAAAAAATCAGTTTTGCAATAAAATAAATAGGACATCTTACGAAATGTTGGAATTAAAATCCCATAAATACTTCCGAATTTATTGTTTTACTTTTAATGACGAAATAGACATGGTAGGAAATATTTTTTTTTTAAACAGCTGCTGCATGTTAATCCTTTTCCCCTTTTTAAAAATCGGATTATCATGAAGTTATATTGAATTATGGTTGGTCATTGAATTACTTGTATAAAATTGTTTAAGATTATAACATACTTTAAAAAAGTTAATTTAAAAGGTTACGTTAGATCGTTAATTGCCACAGACAGATGATTATTGTCTGACAATTTTATTATTAATTAATTGATTAATTAACATCCATAACGATAATAATCGATTGCCATCTCTGACTAATGTAACGTTTCTACGTTACTTAAGAATCTTTATATGTCGCTATTCGCTTCTCACTTCTCTTTTACGGGTCTTTCGTGCTTTGATAATTCCTTTGTTCTCTACTTCTTTTTTATTTGTCAATGAACAACTTTAAATGTCTCTGATTACTATAGTGAGTGAAATATCTTTTCCTTTTCATCGCTTCTTTCTCCTTCATCGTCTCCTTCGCCGTATTTCGTCTTCGCCACCGCCTTAATTCTACATCTAGATTTCGCTGCATTCCATGGTATGGCCGTTAATCGTCTCATCAGCGTAGCTAGACAAATATAACTTTTTATCATGTACAGAAAAGGAGACTAAGACATTCGCTGAGCGTTTTAGGTTTCGGAGAGAAATATTGACTCACACATTAGGGAGAGACAACAATTCTAAATTAACTCTTAATTGGTTATCTGGACTTGAGGTAAATCGATAAATATAACGAACAGACATTTTAGGGGACAGATTTTCGCATTCTGGCGATTTTGACTTTTGTCAAGTATAATAGCATTATTGGCGATCCGTCCCGCTTAAAGTTTTACAAACGACTGACTCTCAAACCTTTGTTTTTTGTCAACTCGATATTCGTGACGTCATTGCGTCATGTCAACTTATATCCCTTTTAGGCTGACCTATTTTGACCCCACTTTGAGTTTAACCTTACAGGTCATCTCTTCCTGTCAATGTTTGCTGGAAACTGATTTGTCTACCAAACTTCGTGTCACCTCGACCTGCACTAGTTCGCTTCTTGTCAAAAATTAACACTAGCTTATGTAACCACTCTGCGACTTACGTCCATCACAATATAACACTAACACTTAGTGACCACTAACCCAGAATTAGGGTTTGTGTTGACGTCAAGAAAAGATATGGAATACTTCAATTGTATTTTTTACGTAGCCAACTGAATAAATCAGAGGGAATTTTACCTATTTTGTAAATATTATCGTCTGTGTTAGCCATTTATTTTTTGCAACTACTATGTATACAAAGCGAAAAAAAGGATGCTGAAAGTAAACATATCACCTTTGGAACTCTTAAACGTTACAATAACAATTTCTTTTAGCTTTGTTTTTTTTGTATATTTGCTTTGTTTTTTGTTTTCTTTTGCTTACCAAGCAATATTTTTGCTTTATTTTTTTTTGGCTTTTTTAGTTTTGTTTTCTTTTGCTTTGCCTTTTGTTTTAGTTTTTTACCTTTTTATTGTTGTTGTCGTTGTTGTTTTTCTAGATAACGCGTTCGTAGATGTGCAGATGTGGTGCAAATTGAAATGAACTCATTTCCATGTGTTTGAAGCATGTGGTTACGTGACAGTTTGCTATTTCTTTACATTATACGTTGCATTATTATTGAAGTTTGCAAGATCTTTTAAGCTACATTGATTGGGTAGTAGAGAGCAGACAAGGCAGTGCTACAATGTATGGTCATCCTCTCCACATTCGCAAATGGTTGGATCAATTTTGTAGCCCTTCTGGTCATAGCAGCTTTTGATTCCCCCATTCCTGTTCTCAGGCGATTAAATGCCTTCCACTGGATCTAGAGAGCTTCTGAGCCATGAAGGAGGGTTTCAGAAGGGGGGATTCCCATGTCACTATGAGGGGGTTATTCTCTAGCTTTCTGGTTCATAGCTGTAGTCTGGTTTCTTCTTGGAATGTTGTTATGGGCTGGACATGGCTGAGACAGCTTCTCCTTGACATCAGTTGTGTGGTTTAGTGTCATTTGAGTTATCCACCCTTTGCAAATTGGCTGTTTGGAGTCTCTAACCGCTAGATGGCTCTGGTGGGGAGTCAATGTGCATAGGGGTGGATTGAACAGTATCAAAACTGTACTGTTTTGGTTGAAGAGTCGTTGTTGCTCAGTGAGCAAAGTGAAGTGGAGAGAGAAAGAGGTGCAGAAGGCAGTTGGCAGTTGGTGGAGAATACATACATTTTATTTTTCAAGAACTTTCCTTTTATGGATAGACCAGAAGTTGTTGGGCCAGGGGGTTCACGTTTGTTAAAGAGGTCGTGTTCATCCTTGGTAACCGCTGGTAACCAAGTTCAAAATATATCATTAGACAAACACAAATATAAACATTTCTAATATAATAATATGCATCACGTCTCTGTTTTTAATGAACAGCTATTCTTTTGTAACATTAAAAGAGGTATTTTATATATAAGATACGAGCAGGCAGGTCCGACGTTGCTCGGGATTGAATGAGGAGCACTACTATGTCTTTTTACATTATGCTCGTAACACCATATAATTTTCTTTCCTTTTTTACTGTCCCCTCGTTTCACCCCCTAATATAGTCAGAAAAAAATGGAAAATTTAGAAAACTATCGCAATTAGTATCATATAAATATGGTTTAAATTCATTAAAATCGAATATACATATTTGAAGTTTTATGTTATATTTCACTTAAGGAGGGACACATAGAGATTCGGCACATAAAGAGAAATGTAGAGTTTCGGGACCACTTCCATTGTCTTTCATGGATAATTTTATACATATAATTTAAATTTCATAAAAATAGGATATGTTTAAAGTTTTAAGAGGGGTTATGTCTCATAGCTCCTTTAAGAGTTTCTTAAAGATTTGGGACTACTTCCATTATCTTATGCAGAAGATTTTGCATATAAATATACTTTTATTTTTTATGTAAATTCTCTAACCATTTTTTCTATAGGGAACACACACACAGACTTTGACATATATATATATATATATATATATATATATATATATATATATATATATATATATATATATATACTAGCAGGAAAACCCAACGTTGCTCGGGATTGAATGAGGATCCCGACTATGTACTTTTTCACGATGCTAAAAACACCATATTAATTTCTTTGCTTTTACTGTTCCCCTCCCACCGTTTCTCTCTCTAATATAGTTGGAAGAAGCTGAAATGTTGGAAAACTCTCTGAATTAGTGTCTTATACACATGGTTCAAATTTCATTAAAATCGGATATACATATTTACGGTTTTTCATGAGTTTTGAACCAATTGGTCAATAACAAATGGGGGAACATAGATATTTGGCACATATAGAGTAACGTAAAGATTCGGAATCACTTCCATTGTTTTCTCCGGAGAATTTTATACATATGATTTTAATTTTATCAAAATAGGATATATTTGAAGTTTTAAAAGAGGTTATACCCTCATAGCCCCCCCCCCCTCTTAGGAGTACACTTAGTGATTCAAGAACACTTTCCTTGTTTTTCTTGATAAATGTTACATAAGAATACACTTTTCGATTTTATGTAGATTCTCTAACCAACAAACATACCACAAACACATACATACAAATATTGAGTTATATATATATATATATATATATATATATATATATCATAATATAAAATGAAATAATAAAATAAGGTGCGAATCAAATTTTATTAGAATACAAAGTTCAGTTTTTATCCGGATGTTTCACTAATTAAAATATATTACTTGCCTCATATCTTTTGTTGGATTTACTATAAACAGTGTTACATTTCAACACTCGACCACACACTCAAATTATGTTTTACATAATATGATACCGGAATAATTAATGTTTGCTTTCAATTAAAATAAGCTTATATTCGAAGTCTATATTTTATATATTCGTTCTTTTATTGATTAAGGTCTCAATTTTAAGAAATTGGATTTATCGCGTTTTGCATTCGAACTCTTCAATATATATATATATATATATATATATATATATATATATTCCTGAAACAGTTTTTCATGATAAACAACTGATGATCCCTTAAATAATGTTAAGACTCGCATAAATTCTTGGAAGCAAACTAATATGGTGACTCTTTAAAGTTAATTGACTTACAAGCAAAGTAGTTTTCCAACAAAGGAATTGGGACTAATTGTTCTTTATTTTTTTCGTATAGTTTTAATGGTTGAAAAACTTCCAAGACTATATATATATATATATATATATATATAGTAAGTGGCCTCCTTAAGATAAATAAATCTTAATTGTCTAGCACTGTCTAAAATTCTAAAAATATGAGGTCGTTGTCTGAACGTTGGAACCCTGCCACTGGCTTTAAATGAATCTTGATTTCAGTAATGTCTGTGGCGATTTCCATTGGCCTAATTGATTAGTGGGATCGTGATACTCTTCTGAATCTACGAACTGCGTTCGAACCCGCCTGAAACCACCACTTCCTGCACTGATGAGTACATGAGTCCGAAACAACGTTGTCTGTGGGTAAATACATTTTAATATTTAATTAAAAAAATATTTATAGTGTATATATATATATATATATATATATATATATATATATATATAGTAAGCAATAAAAAAAATATATATGGCAATCAAGCTACACAGACGCTCCCGCGTTTCATCCCCGGAGGGAATCTTCAGGCTAAATGTGTAGCTTGATTACCATATATATTTTCATTGCTTACTATATATATCTTTTCATAACTTACTACCTAGCTCTACTTACGTATCGAGCACTGTTGAAGTAAATACTGAAAACTGATACATAAAAAAATTATATCTCCTTATAATATTTTATGTGGATACATGAAGTACTAATATATATATATATATATATATATATATATATATATATATATATATATATATATATATATATATAGTGTGTGTGTGTTAGTTTAAATTAAAAATTTGTGAGTTTGAATAAAAACAATTCCAGTCGATAAAAAGAAAAAATATATCCGTTTTTAGAGGGATAAATTATTCGAACTTTTTTCTGTTCGACTGTTGTCATTTTCATTTAAAAACCAGTAATTAAAATGTTAATTGGTCTTTCTGTCGTGATAAAACCTAATTAGTTTGTTTAAATATAATCTCTCTTTTTGCTTTTCAAAGTTTTTGTTTCTTTCTGCCACTCCCTTTCTCCCAAATGAAGGTTGTTGCTATTTATTAACTCTTTAGAAACAATGCACTCTCTATTTTGCTTCGACTTTTGTTTGTAACTTGTGTAAAAGCTAAGAGGCGTTGCTGTGTTCAATAGAATTATAAAAGAGGCGAAGAAATTACGCGCTCTTTAAAAATCAATAAACTCACCGGAGGCGCAGCAATTTCTGTACAAATACTTTCCTCACTTTTTGGGGTTCATTGGAAAAATTGATGAAACGGCAATCTTACTTTCGATTTTGATATTCTAATGCGTCACCTGAGTCAGGAAAAATGTTTGATTAATTCAGTCTCTCTCTCGTTCTCTCTCTCTCTCTCTCTATCTCTCTCTCTCTCTCTCTCTCTCTCTCTCTCTCTCTCTCTCTATA
Source organism: Sepiola atlantica (assembly GCA_963556195.1). Taxonomy (NCBI): domain Eukaryota; kingdom Metazoa; phylum Mollusca; class Cephalopoda; order Sepiida; family Sepiolidae; genus Sepiola; species Sepiola atlantica. The sequence goes on along the minus strand of OY744521.1, from coordinate 41,956,716 downwards.
TATATATATATATATATATATATATATATATATATATTTTTTTTTTTTTTTTTCCTCCACGTAGATACTCTGATGAGTGTGGACGAAAGCCGGCTCAGTATATTCATGAATTTAAAAAAAATATTTCCTCTCGTTTTTATACTTTTTCGATTTCATTCCACCCCAAAAAATGTCCCAATTCCTTGCCGTAATTAAATTTTGTACCACGAAAAATGTATTTAAATATATATATATATATATATATATATATAATATAATATATTTATTTATGAATATTATTATGAAGGCCTCTTTAAGAAAATTAAAGTTGAGCACTGTTAGGAGATATTTGAAATATACATTCACTTAGCTACAAAGCAAGACTTCGAGTAAGTTTGTTGAGTTCTCTCGTCTGTCTTGATATTTACACTGTAATCGGCATAAATATAACTTAAATTCTCCATAAAACGTGATAATTTCCTCTGGCCGCAAAGATAGAGTGAAAACGTGCAAAGTCAAAATTGGCTCTGTGAACCGGGTTCGCGCCTTGTGACCGTCTGAAATTATCACTCCCCTACACTGATGAGAGTAAAAAGTGATCCTTTCGAATTTTTCACATGCTTAGCACGTAATCACATTCGCATGCAACATCACATCACTACATATGCTCATTTTAAAGTCATAAATTACTAGCAGTTAAAAAACTCAACAGTAAAGACATATAAACACACCAAGACTAATCCTACTCGATGATGATTTGATTGAACAAATCGAAACTACTTGTGAAACAAGAAACCTATGGAACTTATATACACCAATTTAACCGAAATACTAAATGAACTATTCAAACAGTGTTATTTAATATTATTTGACTAAATGAAAACAGAAGTAAGCAAAGTTTATTTATATTCCAAAAGCCAAGATTTTTTTTTTTTACAAAACATTTTCAAAACAGATACACTTCAGTGCAAATTATTTTACGAATCGTTTCACTTAAAGTAAACCAACCAACATCATTATGTCAATATTGGATCTGTTCACCTCAAGCTTATAGAAAATACATAAAAAGTTCTTAAGTTGAAAAATTATGCAGCTTATATGAACATATACACATAACTAACATTATGTTTTATATATATATATATATATATATATATATATATATATATATATATAAATGATAATTTAATTCATTTTGACTGCAAAATTGATTTTGTTTCACGAGAGCCGTTTGAAGGACCCCCAATCATCAGGTCTTGAAATAAAATTATGCCCGTACAAATAAGATTATAATCACACAAAGTTTTAGAAGGTGATAGAAGTTTAGAATAAAATTAAAGATGAATAAAACAAAGATATAAGTAAAAAGAAAAAAAAGAAAAAAGGAAAAAGAAAGAGAAGGCAGAGATAAAAACTACACGAGAAAAAGGAAGTAGACAGAAGGAGAGGAAGGGAAGACAAATGTATGGAGAGTGGGTAGATGAGGGGGGGAGGGATAAAAATGCTGAAGGTGCTAATAACAGTAAAGTTTAAAAATTAAGGTTAAAATTAAAAGTGTTTATACATCAATAAAAATAATATAAATAAAATTATGACTACAGTAAATATTAATAGTATGAAAATATAAGAAATATATACATATATATATACATAAACACATATATATATATACACCCACACACACCCACATATATACATATACACACACACACACACATATATATATATACATACATATACATACATACACACACGTACATACATGCACATAAACACGTACCTATACATACAAACATATACACATATACACACATACATACCCATATACATACATATACATACACACATATACATATATATATATACAAATACATACACACATACATATACATACACCTACATATACTTACAGATATACACATACAAACATACATCTACACACACAACCCAAACACACATATATACATATAAATACATATATATATATATATATATATATATATTATAACAGAGATAGTAATAATAATAATAATAATAATAATAATAATAATAATAATAATAATAACAATAATCATAACAATAATAAAAAAAATAATAATAATAATAATAACTATAGGAATAATAGTAATCAAGATATCTTTCTTTTAATTTAATTCTTATTTATTTTCGGCAATGTCAGTATAGATAAACGGTGGTATTAGGAAAAATATATGAAAGATAATCAAAATAATAATATCACGACAGAGTGGTAAGTAAGATGATTAAGAATTCATAAATTATTAAGATTGCCGACATGTTATTAGGTCATTTTTTATAATAAGATGAGGAGGGTTCTTGGTAAAAATAATAATTTGGGTAGGTTATCAAAGAAAGGAGAAAATATAAGTAGTATTTATGGATGTAAGAGTAGGGGTAAAAAGCTGGTTGTATTCAGAAACGATGAGGTAGGGTAGGTAGATGGTTACTAACCCATAATTAATCTGGGGGTGTTATTACGGGGTAGGTTGGGAGAGATGGGTAGGAGTAGGGGTTGATAATGTGTTAAAAGGGAGAGTAGAGAGTATTGGAGGGAAGTTAGAATAGTGTAAGTAGAGAGGAGATGAAATTATGTGGGTAAGCAGGGAAACTGTATAGGAAAACTTATGTGTCAAAGATTAATATGGGATTTACAAGAGATTAAGGTGGGATATGGGGATTACTAAGAAAATAAAGTCTACTGTGTCGGCAGTTGATGGGAGTCTCCTGTTTTCTGTTTAAAAGTTTGTTTTTGTCCTTGAAACGGATCATTTTCAATTTTTCGTTTAGGCATAGATGGCATGGTGTGTTGAGTGACTTGCAGGTACTAGTTTTTTTAGGATTTTCCATTTAACTATGGAAGTTTCATTTTTTATTTTAAGTTTATGATAATGTAAGTATAGTCCAGTTTGACCAGGATGGTTAGGGTTGTTGAAAGAGAGGTTATGATTGTAGAATCGTTCCTTGAAATTATTGCCTGCTATTCCAATATAGAATTTGGTTTGGGATTGATTTTGAGTAGGAGAGATAGATGCTTCATAGACTACTTGGGTTGACAGGCATTTTTGGTTTACAGGGCAGTTTAGTTTATTTATGGAGTTACAAGTCCTACTAGGGTTAGGGGGTGTTAATGTACTTAATATTTTATTATTGTGTTTTTTAATAATTTTTTCCAGGTTATCTCGACAACTGTAACTCAGTTTAAGTATATTTTTATTAAAAAATTTATGGAGGACATTGCTAGTGGTGAAATGAGTGTTAATTAGATTAAGGAATTTTTTGCCTAATTTAGTCTTAATCATATTATTAAAAGGAGATGTAAACCAGATGATTTTTCTATTTCTATTTTTATTGGTATTAGGGTTATTTAGTGTGGGTGGGATGTATTCTATTTGTGTGTTTTTATAACCACTTTCTTTTAGCGCTCTGTTATAGAAATTTTTATGTTAGTTAAAATGTCTATATTAGAAGAATTGTTGCTAATCCTACGACTAATAGATTTAGGGATGTGTTTAGTTATAGATTTAGGGTGGTTAGATAAAGGGTGGACATAAAGGGGGTAGGAGTTATCTTTGGCATAGGGTTAAAAAGTTAGTGAGATTAAAGGTTACATCCAGGAAATTGACTTGTTTGACGTTAGAATTGACTTCAACTTTTAGGTCTAATCTTTTCATTTCTTTAAAGATTATTTTCTTAATTCTTTCACATTTAAGTCTGTTGGTGTTTTTTACGAAAAGAAGTCCATTATCTCTGTATAGTCCAACCGTACTAACCTCCAGGTCTCTGGTTAGGTTATACAATATGTATAAGCCAACCAGGTCAGTCACTTCAGCAGAGTCCAAAGAGCCCATAAAAACATCAAATGAGGAAATATGACCACTCTTGGTCCATTGCTCATTATCACTAATACTGTGGTTCGGCATTTTCTTATAATATTGATTTCTTCTTCAGATATATTAGTGAGGAGAGTGGCGAATTCCATAACATTCTCAAAAAGTTCCCTAGATATTGAGGGGTAGTAATTGACAATGTCCAATTGGATGAAAGAGCATCTGTTTTTGTTATTGATTTTGTTGAACCAGCTAATAGTTTCAGTGGTATTGACCCATTGGTTTAGGTTATAGGTGGTTTTAATTTGTTTATTGATTTTTTTCTAGAATGTTTTTGCTTATTTAACATATTTCTTGTCTAGTAGGAATGATCAATCTAGTTGATGGTTTGGTATGGAAGTCAATTTTATGGTCTTTTAATAGACTATTTTGCTTTTAACTTGCCAACTCTATCACTAATCTTCAGTTTGTCCATAATAGTTTACTGTCTGAATTAATTTTATCGATTAAATTAATATTAGATTTTCTATAGTTTTTTGTAATGTTTTGTTTAATTAAATTCTGATATTTAGATTTAGTGAGCTTATAAAAAGTATGGCGTTTGTCAGCCTTAACTAACACGTGTTTTGAATTGTTAATTTCTTTTACAGTTTTATCAAGTTTTTTTGGGAAGTGGGTTTTTTTCTTGTTAAAGGATATTTCTTTTACAATGTTGAATAGGTCATTTTAAAAACCATTCAGCTGTTCAACTCGGGGGGGGGGGGCGTTACCTTGATTTTTAAATCCAAAGTAATCTCTTGGTATGTTGGGTGTAGATCCTTTGAGGAAGAAATGGGCTTTTATATATATATATATATATATATATATATATATATATATATATATATATATATATATAAATGGGCTTTATATATATATATATATATATATATATATATATATAAATGGGCTTTATATATATATATATATATATATATATATATATATATATATATAAATGGGCTTTATATATATATATATATATATATAAATGGGCTTTATATATATATATATATATATATATAAATGGGCTTTATATATATATATATATATATATATAAATGGGCTTTATATATATATATATATATATATATATATATAAATGGGCTTTATATATATATATTATATATATATATATATATATATATATATATATATATATATATATATATATATGATATAATGTTAGGTATGTGTATCTGTTTATATATTTTTATGTATAGGTTTCACTCCTAAACTAATTAATCAATCATTATGACTTTTGGAACACAGTTGCTAGGCGCAAGGGGTCATAATGTGGATTATATTTAGTTTCATGCAAAGGAAGTAAAGAGCGGGTGGAACCCCCTTGGGAAAATTCAGACACCTCTCATTTTGATAAAAATTGGAAAAAGGAGTTTCGGTTTAGTATCATTAATCTTCATAAAAGTGGTGCAAAACTGTTTTGTTTGGGGAATAAATTTTACCTGTCCTGGGGCGGAAATATATATATATATATATATATATATATATATATATATATATATATATATATATATATATATATATACTAGAAAAATGAGAACCACTGCGTCACCTATGGAACTTTGGTTAGAGTGTTTGAATCAGGAGGAAGTGAGTTTGCAAAGCCAGTTCAATATAAAAAATAAAAAGACAAAATCCGAAATTAGTCTTTTTCTGCTAGCTATATACATCCCTTTCTTCCTCTTTCTTTATCTCTTTCCATTTACAAGTACGGGTTTAATAGTATTACTATTTGTGATAGTATTCACTTTTGTGTTTAATCTATTTATTCTTTTGGTTCTTTATTACCTTCAACTGTTAATAAATAAAGAGAGTAAAAAGTGACCCTTTGCTTCACTTTCGGCGGCCTCGTATCTCTTGCTTCCATTATTTTCTCCTTTAGTCCTCACATTTCATGAGCGGTGTTTCTGACAAAGGGGAAATAATTGCTGTTTTCTGGGTCGGAATCTATCTATCTAACATTTATCGTTGGCTAGTTTTTAACCTTGAACTAGTATTTTTTTAGCTCATTACATCAAGTGGCTTCATGCCTTGTCTGAAGCGATTTCCATAAAAAATTTAAAAAATAGAATGAACGAAAATATAACAAAGACTGTTGGGCATTGATGACTAAAACTTGGTGGACAAATCAGGCATAGACTGGAGTCCCAAATATTTTCAGAAATGATTGTGAACTTTATTAACGATTCCATGGGTGTATGATTTTTTTTTCAGGGAGGTGGAATCACCCTGTACAATTCAACTAAAAAATAAGATTTTTAAAAAATGCTACTTAAATACAAGAAAGTGATATCAGTTTATTGCTACAGAAAAGTTTCTTTAATGATTGAAGACACTTTTTTTTATATTCTTCAAGAATAGTCAATGTTTTTTTCTGCTTTCTGTAAGATAATGCTTCGTTTGTCCTACGGTGATCAAATTTCATCCCGAACAAAGAAAATATAGAGAAAGAATATTTTCAAAGCATAAGACAGTTATCATCTTAGTATTGTCTGGGGAGACTGGAAAATAGTTTTTCAACTATTTCAACTCCTTGACTTATATATATATATATATATATATATAAATTTTTTTAAAAGACTCTTCCTATGTCTTGAGGTGAGTTTCTTTATGACCTGTAATCTTACACCTGTATTTTCCCATTTGTATACCTTTGTAAATCTGTTTGATCTGGTTTGTACATTGGTCTACCTTACCACACCTCTTCTCCTTTCAAATTTGCTATATATATATATATATATATATATATATATATATATATATATATAAATGATGTTTGTTAAGATCAAAATAATTCGAATATTGTTCCAAGAATTCAAAACCAATTACCATTCGACGTACGATCGTTTCCAAGACTTTTTTGAAATATTTTATTGTTCATTATTTATGATGATGTTACAAAAACGTCTCTTCGTAAGTGCCTTTTATAACATTACATATAGAAGTCTCTTGAAAAAAAAAAATATATATATATATATACACAGAAAGAGAGATAAATTTATACATGTCAATAGTTTTATATCTATTATACAGGGTGTGTAACCTATTTGAAGACAGATTTATACATACACAAAAATGAATCTTAGAAATAGATAGCAATATCTTTTTACTGTTTTTAAGGATAAAAATAAATATATTGTCTTGTAATTTAATTTATTGAAGTATCTTTCAGCTTTTATGTGAGGTATCAATCGCCTACAGGCTAGAATCAGGTGGTCCTTGTTGGTCCCCCGATTTATAAAATCGGGAGACATATGTTTTGAGGCATTTCCGTCCGTCCGTCCGGATTTTTCTCCGCAACCATCCATTGAATTTCTCTGAAATTTTGCATGAAGTTGTAACTTTTGTCAGGTTTAAAAGTGACATTCTCCGATTTTTGAAAAAAAATCTGGTTAGCCCCCCAGGGGGTCAGAAGGCCCCAAAATGGCAAAAAATGACATTTTTTGCTCCATAACTTTTCATCCATCCATTCAATTTCTCTGAAACTTGGCCAAAATATGGAGGCAATTGTTCCTAATAGAAAATAAGTATCGCTGACCTTGGAAAAAAGCTGGTTCGCGCCTCCAGGGGGTCAAAAGTCCCCAAAATGGCAAAAATTACCCTTTTCTCCCATAACGTTTGATCCATCCATTCAATTTTTCTGAGACTTGGTCAAAATGTAGAGACAATTGTTCGTGATATAAAATGAGCATCCTTAACCTCAGAAAAATTCTGGTTCGCGCCTCCAGGGGATTCAATGGGGGTCAAAAATGCCCCAAATTGCCCAAATTTATTGCATTTTACACTCGCCACATCGAGTCACATACAGAGGGGGACCACGCATGCGCGGCTTGTTGATATTAAATATTACTCTAACTATGGCGACTTTTAAGGATTTATCATTAACCTTTTTCTAAACTGTTTTCCAGACATAGTAATCTAAAAGATTGAGATCAATGAAGCAAGGAAGGCAAATGTTAGAGGTCATCTAATGAAAATGTCCGCCATCCATTTCTGCACTCTGTGAGGCTAGTGAAATTGTCCTTTACTTTTTAGTGTGCTAAATGACTTTGTGGATATAACTTTCCAGACTGTTTCTTCTGACAGAAAATGTTCTTTTTACAATCAACTTCATGGATTCCCTAGGATTACCACTAATGGTGTGCAGTATTTGCTGAATTAATTCAGATGTTCTAATGTCATTAGTGAACCTAGAATGCTTCTTATGTTTTGATATATGGTGATATATTTCCATCTTAAGACTTTTACTCTTGTTAACTTTGTAAACAAATGCTCAAGTGACTTTTAAAAACAGTTGTAATTCTAAATTGCTATATTGGGTCTTTATAGTCACGATAACTATGTGCCTCTTCATTTGTTGTGGAATTATAGGACTGCCTTTGATACTTCTGAAATATAGAAAATAAAATGTCAACTAATATTTTTAATTAAGGGTATGACTACATATCAACCAAACCATTTCATTATCACATCATAACAGTATAAATCTGTATGCATGAGTGAATGAAGTGTGTGAGGTGCGCTGAAGAAAAATTCCTACCAGTAAAATACATAGCTCTGTTATGCTCGCATACCCTTAATGATAATAAAAGTGTAAACATTTGGGAATTTCCTTGCTTTTGTACATTTAGTGTATATGAATTTTCATTTTAACCCTATTAAGGGCATATGATTTCAGTATACTGGCATTTATCATGGAATGTCATAACTTTTGTAAAGGCTATGCCTCAATACAATGGTCATTTTTAAGGTTTTTTTGAATTTTCTGGAAAACTAAGGTATATGGTAAATTGAAATTAAAATGCCATCAACTAGACCCTAGAACCTCTATCTCTGCCAAAAAATCATCTGAATCCATCAAATAGTTGATGAGATACAGGGTGGCACATACGTACAAACGTACTTACGTACACAGAGATAACATGATTTCATGATTGAACTTTCTGGATCTCTGGGTTGCCTTGACTAATGATGCTGAAATTCTATACACTTATAGAACCTACCAAATAAAAATTTTGTGCAAAGTTTTAACTAATTTGTTTTATTGGTTTTTGAGTTATGATTGATCAAAGAAATGAGATTTCCAGCATAGGCCATTCTTGAGTCTTAAGGGATAGAGCGCTCTCGCGCCTCCCTTGATTCTCAAATATCTTACTCACTCTGTGTATAATTTGACTATCATTGAGTTTTTGTGTAGGTGAACGGCAGGAACGGAGCATGATAAAGAAAAAGTAAGATGGTATTTGGAATTGGTGAGAAAAGTACAAATAATTGAATACACCTTTTTTTCCACTAAATCCCCAGGAAATAGATAACAACTGCAAAAATATATTATTTCCCAGATAATACAAATTCTTACTTACGTTATATGCATTGTATATAATCTCTTTACCCTGGCAATACATGTTTATTTCGATTTTGTTTAAGGACTTTTAATGAAGACCATTCTGTTAGTAAATACGTCTGTAATTTTAACCCCTTTTTATGTATGATATTTTATTATGTCTCTCCACTACGTTATCTCTTGACAGACTTGTTTTCTGTGAGAAAATACATACATGCATGCAAATCCATCCATCTTTATATTATTACCGTTTCTTCACCATTGCCTGTTTTCTCTTTATATTCAGACCTTGTGCTATCCACAATAGCACAACATATTCAATATTGGAATGAGCTCCATACATATGTCACTATACAAACACATGAATTATAATATACATTCTAATTTCATAGTGCAATTAGTACATTTATTCTGAATTTATCCACTAAAATTGATTTTTGACTCATTCAAAACCATATATTTTCTTATCTAGTTTATTAGAAGGTACGTTTTAATACACGATCTATTTCTAAAATATCTGAAGAATTTAAATCTAAATATTTATATCATTAACATAAAGTGTACCTTTTTTTTCACGTTACGCACATCTCCCAATTTTTCATCCTAATTCTCATTAGCCCCTTATGTCTACAGTGGCAACTTGCTTCTTTTGGAGTGAATTAAGTTTAAAAAATAGATGGGTTTTGCATATTTTATTCCTAAATAAATATTTTAAAAGCCATAGTTTTAGTTTATTAAAGAAAACATTAATAATATTTTAATAACAGTGTATAAATATAACATCTTCCATGAAAATATATTAAATTATAGGATTATACAGTCAAATAGTTGAAAAAGAGACATATACATGTTATAGTTGCAAAAGAGACATGCGTATGTTTAGATGTAAAAAATGTTAAGATGTGTTTGTCGACTTATTAAATTAACAAGATTCATTTATTCAAATAGAACAGGCAAGAGTGTAAAACTACAATTTTAGTTAGAAATTCTCAATTAGAATGTTATTTACTTAAGTAAAGATATTAATGTTTTAAAAGTTAATACAACAAAATGGAAATTTTCCTCTCTCAACTAAATTAAATTTACACATATACATCTAAAACAAAAAGCAAGCATCAGCATTGCACCTGATACATTTACTGATTGATGTGCAAATCCTTAATTAAATGTCGTATTGAATTACATAGCATTGAAGCTGTAACAATAATGTGGATAACTAAAATGGTAAAATATTACCATTAAAAAGATTCAAGTAGAATTAATAAATAATCTGTAAATTAAAATGATAGACAGCTGAAGCAAAGGTCAAACATTTCTTAACTATATCTAAGTAAACTTTTGTATTTGACAATCATGCAAGCCTTAACTTCAAAACAAAGTGCAAACATGAAAGCAGCTGTGTCAGGCTTGTTATGTTGTATGGCAGTGAATGCTGGGCCCTCACCCAGTCCTCTCGCACGACTATAACGCAATGACAGATCTATGATTAGATGGACATGCAATGTGAAATCTGACCACACCCAACACATTAGGTCAGAGGATTTGCTGAAAACACTACATTTGCCCAGCATAGAGGTTGTTCTAAAAACAAATCGATTATACTGGTACGGTCAAGTGAAGCATTCAATCTCCTCGATAGACTGTTACAGATGTATGAATATTTTAGATCGCAGAAAGTTTGGCCCGACAAGGAAAACTTGGAGGCAAGTGATTAGAAAAAAACACCCAAAGTGGAATTTGGAGACAGTTGACCCGCTCAACTGTGAGGACTGGAGAGAGAGCTTGCAAAATATAAAAAAACGGTTGTCTTCCGGACAAAAGAAAAGGTAACGTAAAATTAAAGAAAAAGAAAAAGATAGTCTGGCACAAAGGGTTGCTTAACAAACTTGTTAACTATGGAATATCTAGCAATGTCTTCTCAACCATTAATTCTTTCTTTCCGATAGGTCTATAAAAGTAGTTGTTGATGGGCAGAAGTCTGAAGCACATGTTATCAATGCTGGCATATCTCAAGGATCTATTTTGGCCCCAACACTCTTCCTGATTTTCATTAATGATCTTCCAAATAATATTCTGGGATTATTTGTTGACATCTATGCAAAAACACAATTATCTATGACTGCACTTCGAAGAGCATTAATGATAAAGATGTTGCTGATCTCTGTTTTCTGATCTGGAGTATCTGGTGCACTGGGAGAAAGTGGCTTGTTACTTTTCGCACTTCTAAAACCAAGCTCGTCTCTTTTTACCTCCACATTTATATCTTTATTTTGCTCCAGTTCAAATGGATTGCTCACTCTTTGAGGAAGCACCTTCTATTAAATATTTACTCCAGATTAAAAAATGGAAGATTTATATCTAATTTGTTGCTAGAAAAATGGTTGGATCATTCTACCACTCAAGAAACTATCTGACTCCTGATGCAATCCTTTACTTCTATAAGAGTCAGATATGACCTAAGACGGAATAGATCGGGCGAAGGGGTGGCAGTGGGCTGCTCAGAACACTATTTCTTGGCTTGACAGAATTCCAAATCGACTTTGCAATCTAGAGAGAAAAGATCTCTTCTGTTCTCTACAGCCACTTTCTCACAGAACAAACGTTGCTGGTCTTTCTCTACTCAATCGTTATTTTTATGGAAGGTGCTCGACTAAGCTTCAATCTCTGGCCCTTCCTTGTAAGGCATTCACAGCAATAAATCGTCTTATTACCACCACTACAAAGAACCTTCCTTTCTAACATCAAACAAAATTTCCATGAACAGAGTTTATTTCCAAGAACTTCTGATCTGTGGAACACGTTGCCATAAGATTGCTTCCCTGAGAGCAAGAATGTGGTCATATTCTAATCTAATAACAATAAACACTTGTCATGTACTGTCTTCATAAGTCATAAATTTTATTTATTTCAGTCATTGTTTTCAATCCTCTCATAATATTCGTCATCGCTAAACTGAAAATCTAACTATCTCATAAAACTGAGGGAATTTTTGCCTTGATAAATGATGACTGATTAGTAAAAAAAAAAGATGTTAAGTTTAGAATATCAAAATGATGACTGATTAGTAAAAAAAAAAAAGATGTTAAGTTTACAATACCAAATGATGACTCATTAGTAAAAAAAAAAAAAAAAAAAAAGATGTTAAGTTTACAATATCAAAATGATGACTGATTAGTAAAAAAAAAAAGATGTTAAGTTTACAATATCAAAATGATGACTCATTAGTAAAAAAAAAAGATGTTAAGTTTACAATATCAAAATGATGACTCATTAGTAAAAAAAAAAAGAAAAGATGTTAAGTTTACAATATCAAAATGATGACTCATTAGTAAAAAAAAAAAGAAAAGATGTTAAGTTTACAATATCAAAATGATGACTCATTAGTAAAAAAAAAAAGAAAAGATGTTAAGTTTACAATATCAAAATGATGACTCATTAGTAGAAAAAAAAAGAAAAGATGTTAAGTTTACAATATCAAAATGATGACTCATTAGAAAAAAAAAGAAAAGATGTTAAGTTTACAATATCAAAATGATGACTGATTAGTAAAAAAAAAAAGATGTTAAGTTTACAATATCAAAATGATGACTCATTAGTAAAAAAAAAAGATGTTAAGTTTACAATATCAAAATGATGACTCATTAGTAAAAAAAAAAGAAAAGATGTTAAGTTTACAATATCAAAATGATGACTCATTAGTAAAAAAAAAAAGAAAAGATGTTAAGTTTACAATATCAAAATGATGACTCATTAGTAAAAAAAAAAAGAAAAGATGTTAAGTTTACAATATCAAAATGATGACTCATTAGTAAAAAAAAAAAAAGATGTTAAGTTTACAATATCAAAATGATGACTCATTAGAAAAAAAAAGAAAAGATGTCAAGTTTACAATATCAAAATGATGACTCATTAGTAAAAAAAAAAAAAAGATGTTAAGTTTACAATATCAAAATGATGACTCATTAGTAAAAAAAAAAGAAAAGATGTTAAGTTTACAATATCAAAATGATGACTCATTAGTACAAAAAAAGAAAAGATGTTAAGTTTACAATATCAAAATGATGACTCATTAGTAAAAAAAAAAAAAAGATGTTAAGTTTACAATATCAAAATGATGACTCATTAGTAAAAAAAAAAAAAAGATGTTAAGTTTACAATATCAAAATGATGACTCATTAGTACAAAAAAAGAAAAGATGTTAAGTTTACAATATCAAAATGATGACTCATTAGTAAAAAAAAAAAAAAAAAAAAAGAAAAGATGTTAAGTTTACAATATCAAAATGATGACTCATTAGTAAAAAAAAAAAAAGATGTTAAGTTTACAATATCAAAATGATGACTCATTAGTAAAAAAAAAAAAATGTTAAGTTTACAATATCAAAATGATGACTCATTAGTAAAAAAAAAAGAAAAGATGTTAAGTTTACAATATCAAAATGATGACTCATTAGTAAAAAAAAAGAAAAGATGTTAAGTTTACAATATCAAAATGATGACTCATTAGTAAACAAAAAAGAAAAGATGTTAAGTTTACAATATCAAAATGATGACTCATTAGTAAAAAAAAAAAAAGATGTTAAGTTTACAATATCAAAATGATGACTCATTAGTAAAAAAAAAAAAATGTTAAGTTTACAATATCAAAATGATGACTCATTAGTAAAAAAAAAAAGAAAAGATGTTAAGTTTACAATATCAAAATGATGACTCATTAGTAAAAAAAAAAGAAAAGATGTTAAGTTTACAATATAAAAATGATGACTCATTAGTAAAAAAAAAAAGAAAAGATGTTAAGTTTACAATATCAAAATGATGACTCATTAGTAAAAAAAAAAAAGAAAAGATGTTAAGTTTACAATATCAAAATGATGACTCATTAGTAGAAAAAAAAGAAAAGATGTTAAGTTTACAATATCAAAATGATGACTCATTAGTAAAAAAAAAAAAAAAAAAGATGTTAAGTTTACAATATCAAAATGATGACTCATTAGTAAAAAAAAAAAAAGATGTTAAGTTTACAATATCAAAATGATGACTCATTAGTAAAAAAAAAAAGAAAAGATGTTAAGTTTACAATATCAAAATGATGACTCATTAGTAAAAAAAAAAGATGTTAAGTTTACAATATCAAAATGATGACTCATTAGTAAACAAAAAAGAAAAGATGTTAAGTTTACAATATCAAAATGATGACTCATTAGTAAAAAAAAAAGAAAAGATGTTAAGTTTACAATATCAAAATAATGACTCATTAGTAAAAAAAAAAAAAAAAAGATGTTAAGTTTACAATATCAAAATGATGACTCATTAGTAAAAAAAAAAAGAAAAGATGTTAAGTTTACAATATCAAAATGATGACTCATTAGTAAAAAAAAAAAAGAAAAAGATGTTAAGTTTACAATATCAAAATGATGACTCATTAGTAAAAAAAAAAAAAGATGTTAAGTTTACAATATCAAAATGATGACTCATTAGTACAAAAAAAGAAAAGATGTTAAGTTTACAATATCAAAATGATGACTCATTAGTAAAAAAAAAAAAAAAAAAAGAAAAGATGTTAAGTTTACAATATCAAAATGATGACTCATTAGTAAAAAAAAAAAAAGATGTTAAGTTTACAATATCAAAATGATGACTCATTAGTAAAAAAAAAAATGTTAAGTTTACAATATCAAAATGATGACTCATTAGTAAAAAAAAAAAGAAAAGATGTTAAGTTTACAATATCAAAATGATGACTCATTAGTAAAAAAAAAAGAAAAGATGTTAAGTTTACAATATCAAAATGATGACTCATTAGTAAAAAAAAAAAGAAAAGATGTTAAGTTTACAATATCAAAATGATGACTCATTAGTAAAAAAAAAAAAGAAAAGATGTTAAGTTTACAATATCAAAATGATGACTCATTAGTAGAAAAAAAAAGAAAAGATGTTAAGTTTACAATATCAAAATGATGACTCATTAGTAAAAAAAAAAAAAAAAAGATGTTAAGTTTACAATATCAAAATGATGACTCATTAGTAAAAAAAAAAAAGATGTTAAGTTTACAATATAAAAATGATGACTCATTAGTAAAAAAAAAAAGAAAAGATGTTAAGTTTACAATATCAAAATGATGACTCATTAGTAAAAAAAAAAGATGTTAAGTTTACAATATCAAAATGATGACTCATTAGTAAACAAAAAAGAAAAGATGTTAAGTTTACAATATCAAAATGATGACTCATTAGTAAAAAAAAAAAGAAAAGATGTTAAGTTTACAATATCAAAATGATGACTCATTAGTAAAAAAAAAAAAAAAAAAGATGTTAAGTTTACAATATCAAAATGATGACTCATTAGTAAAAAAAAAAAGAAAAGATGTTAAGTTTACAATATCAAAATGATGACTCATTAGTAAAAAAAAAAAAGATGTTAAGTTTACAATATCAAAATGATGACTCATTAGTACAAAAAAGAAAAGATGTTAAGTTTACAATATCAAAATGATGACTCATTAGTAAAAAAAAAAAGATGTTAAGTTTACAATATCAAAATGATGACTCATTAGTAAAAAGAAAAAAGAAAAGATGTTAAGTTTACAATATCAAAAGGAATGTCATCAAAACTCTCATATTGGATTGATCCTACTAAGTTTTACAGTTATTAACAAACAAAAATAGATTCTCTTTTCATTATTATGATTAAGGGTTTGGCAATTATCTTTGTAATTGTTAGCGATTATGTGTATGATATCGGCTTTTGTTGAAGCTGGGCAAACTCAAGGTCTTATACTTGAGGTAAGAGCTGCTCAAATGTTTTGGTAGTAAAACTTTAAATATAAAGATATCCCGTTTCTGAATTTTTGAGATGAGGATTGATAGTTTGTAGTATTTAGATTATTCGGACTATTCTTCTCATCTTAGAAGTTATTCTCACAACGTTTCGGCAGATTAAAGGGTTCCGTTCGAAATTCTGTACAGATGCCCGAGTGGGACATGAAGATTTATGAGTTTGCAAGACACACCTGAAGAAGGTCGGAGGTTAGATCGACCGAACCTTGTGAAAATATCATCCAGTTTGAGAACAGTAGTCCGAATGATCCAAATAATACTAAGTATATCCCCCTTGTATGTAAACTAGCAAAGATACCCAGCATGGCCCGGTGGCAGAAAAACAAATTAGAAGAGTTAAAAAAATGTGTGTAACATCTTTCTTTCTAAAACTTCTCTCTCTCCCTACACATCCTCAGTCACGTTACTATTTTAACACACCTTTCCCCTGACTAACTCTTCCCCTCTCTTGTTATGGCAACTGGTTCAATATAATAAGCAAGAAAGAAAATGAAAACGTCATCAGCAGCTGGCTGAGTGTTTTATTTAGTTTCAGTGCTATGTATAAAACAGCTATCAGTAAGAATGAAAGAAATTAATTTTTCTGACCCCCTGATTTCATTAATTTAGCCCTCAGTGACCCCCAAGAGAATAAATAATACAGCATTTTTTTGTTGTAGAAGTGCTGATCTGGAGCCAGAGTCTGGCAGCAAAAGGAGATCGGTGATGTGTTTTGTGAAGTTGTAAAGAATGAATAACTTTTGGCAACTACTATTCATTATTTCTGATGTCATCCATTTTTAATAAAATATATATATATATGGTTCTTTCTTGATAATAATCACCTTCCCCCCCTCTCTCTCTCTTTCTCTCTCTTTCCCTCTCTTTCTTTCCTCCAACTCTGCCTCTTTCCCCTCCTCATTTTTTCTTCTTTCTTTTTTAGTTATTTATGTTATTTGACTCCTCTTATCATTCACCCTTTATTTACGTCATCCACCTTTTGCAATATCATCCTGTGTTCACAGCAAGCAAGCAAACAAGCACATATTTTAAATATATATAACTGTTGATATAATGTTGCTGTTTGTAGACACTTTTAGAATTTGCCTTCCTTTGTCACAAGAAGCTGACAAGAAAATATTATGCCATGTGACTAAGCCTATGTGGTAAGATTGTAGATGCAGGATTTCAATAGTTTAATCTTTTATCAGATCGATATAGACATATATTTATGTTCAAAATTAATACTGACATTTATTTGTTCGTAGAGAAATTCCAGTAAGGGTTAAGTGTCAACCAAAGAAGTTAATCCGATGCAGTTGAGAGGCTGAAGGTGGCATCTGTTTCTGCCATGAATATTAATCTTGAGTTCAGAAGGATTTCAACAAATGCTCCCTCATAAACATTGCCTTTCCTCCAAGAGAAATGGATGGAATTATTTTGCTTTCTTTTCCACTCTCACAAACAGCTGACAAGAAAATATCATGCCATGTGACTAAACGTATGCGCAAAGACAGAAGATGCAGTATTCTATAGTTTCAATCTTCCATTGGATCGATATGGACTTATATTTATGCATAACAATAATATTGATATTTATTTCTTTGCGGAGAAATTCAATTATGTTCAAATGAATATTTGTGTATTTTCAACCCAAGAGTCAGAAATCAACAATGTAATAATCTTAAATTTCACTGGTCTGCGCTCCTGCTGCCTTGTGTATTAAACCCATACTAATAGTTGTCAGTGGATAAATTATTTGGTTAAAGAGCAATCGATCAATCAATTTTATAAATTTACATACATTTAAATATAAATAGAACTAAAAGAATACCCATCCCAGGAGAGGTAAAATGAATTCCATGGATAGAACAGTTTTGCACCAGTTTTGTGTCCCCTTACGAAGATTAAAATCAAGATATAATGATACTAAACATTATGTCTAGAATCCTTATTCGAATTCAATCAAAATCATTTTGATTCTAGAAAATGTCTAGAATTTAAAGTTTTAATTTAAGGAGTCTTAAGGGGGACTATAGATCAAATTCAATACAAATCTGAAATATTTGAACTTTTAAATGTGGGGTTATGCTTATATTATGGCCCCTAAAACCCTTTAAAATATTCAAAAGAAATTGAAATTTGAGGAACGTTTATTAATTGATGTCTAATACCTAAAAGTACCGGAAGTATCTGAATTTTCATGAAGAGCTTCCATCTTTTTTTACCCCTTTTGCATAAAACTAAATTAAGCTAAATATAACCCACATCTGAATTTATTACGCCTAACAGCTGTGTTCCAAAATTTATAATGATCGGTTAATTAGTTTAGGAGTGAATAATTTACATACAAATATATAAACATATACACATACCAAACTTTATATAAATAAAGATATAAAATATAGAACAGTTTAAGAATAAACTGAATGCATTCAGAAACAATAGAAAAAAATTAATTTATGAGAGAATTTTGGGGATCAGAGGTTTAAGAGAATTCGATTCCTGTACTATTATGTATATATTCTATGAGATTGTAGGTAATTTTGTATATATGTATATCTAATTGTTCTAATTAAATGTCGAAATAGGATTATTGATTAAAATAAGAGATACCTTAATAGCATAATACATAAATAACATTTAAAAGATTTTAAATACAGGTTGCCCCCCCCCCATTTCACTAAATAATAATGCCAATCTTAAAGGCTGACCTTAAAAAATACCACTCATAATATTGTTAATAGAAATTCACAATTCTCTTATCAATCGAACCATATTTGGTACAAATAAACTTCATCCTATGCCTGACTTGCCCACCAAGTTTCAGTCATAAATGTCAATCAGATCTGATTGGTTAGTTTGGTCATGTGAGATAGAAAAGATTTGAAGTTATATTTCAGCTACAGTGTAAATTTTAGTAGATAAATATGTAATGTTAGATCCTTATGCATAGAAGATTTAGACCCCATGTGAGGACGATCAAATAAGAAGAAACGCTGAGCTGTAGAAAGATGGATATGCATATAGTTAAATGAACACTTTAAGTAGCGGATGATTTTTTTATATAAATAAAATTAAAAAGATTTCATGTTTCCCCAACTGCACCAACATGTAAAAATTTAAATATAATGTGAATAAACATCTTGCTTCACAACTCCATACTAAAGATACCCCTATTAATCTGGTCCCTAATTCACAGTAGACTCTTATGTCCCAGTGGTAATGTGCTTTATTTAGGGTGAATATAAGTAAAAGAAAAAAAAAATACAGGGTCACCCCCCCCCCCCCCCCCCAAAAAAAAAAAATTCCACTCATGGAATCGTTGATAAAATTTCCAATCCTTTCTGCAATACGATCATATTTAGTACAAATAAACTTTAGTCTATGTCTGACTTGTCCACCAAGTTTCAATTATGAATTTCCCACAGCCTTTTTTTATCATCGTCAAATGATATGCTCCAAATGTACACCTCTACACTTGAGAACTACCTATTTAAAATGATTTGGGTAGATGAAGAGATGTTGTAATGGAAGAAAAGTTGTCATCAGGATGAGGCAACTTCTTCAAAGAACTTGTTGGATTGGCTGTGGGGACACTTTGATGATCTCTCCTCAGGAAAGAGGTCTGATCCTGAATGGAGTTCACACTCACTGGATCTTAAACCACCCCAGATTTTTATCTGTGGGATTCTCAAACATAATGTCTATCAAAACAATCCCCAGACTATTCCTGAACTGAAAGGGACCATCACAGCTCAGGCCTTTTGGCTAAGATCAAAGTGTAGTATCTGTTCCGATGGATACTGCACGCCTGTCCTGTGCAGTTCTAGGAGGTCCACCCTCCCAGGCTTCGCCTCCCCTCTTTGGGGAGGAGTAAGTTTATTGCTTACTGTCTGAGGCGCCCCTACCGGGGAATGCCGACGGGGCTGCCCAGGCAATTTTTAAATGGCCAGAGTGCTCACCTCTCGAGCGCTGGCTTTTAACCCCACTTGCTCGACCCGATCTTGGGTCACATCTTACTTGTGGGAGTAAGATAAAACTGGCCTTGTGCCTAACTCCGCGAGGGGTAAATAAACATCACAGCTGAGGGCCGTGCAATGAGAAGAGTGTATCATCTGGTACATTTCGGAGGTCACCCTGTACCAACTAAGGCGTGTCCATATTATGCTAAGTAGTTAAACCTATATGATACTAGATGCTGAATTTAAATAACTTAATCTTTTCTCGGATTAATTTATGCTTATGGTTAGCATTAATATTGGCATTTCTTTCTGTGTAGAGAAATTCCAGTAAGAATTAAGTTTCAGGCAGAGAAGTTAAAAATCTAATGCAGTTGAGAGATGGCAGGTGGCATCTGTTTTTGCCGTGAATAATTAATCCTGAGACTAAGAAGCATTTTGCCAATGGCTTCTTTCTAAATATTGCCTGTCTTCCAAGAGAAATAGATGGAACCATTTTTGGCATATATATACTTCCTTTCCTTGTTGTTTTTCACATATATGTTACCGTTAGTTTGGTTCATGTAGAAAGTTAACATATCGAAAGAGAAACAGGAGTTTAAGAGATTCGTTGTTTAACTATTCACAAATTTTTCAAACAAATGTTGAATCAGAATTATCAAGGAGTTATCTCCCTTGGACCATATCCCAGTAATCAACGAAACAATAATTCTCCTATTTCTGGAAAATAAATCAAATTCCTTCCACATCAGAATTTCGAAAACTGGATTCAGTCTCTTTCTGATACACAAGCAATCAGATGCAGTCCAAGTAGATGCCAATATTGGCATACCTACTACTAACCCTTGTCGAAGTCGTTTCAGAATTTCTTTCCTGGTACATCATCAATAAAGTAAGATATTTACTTTTGCATTATTCCATGCGTGTCTCTTTCTATTCGTTTACCCTGGCAATACATGTATTTCGAGGGTGTTGGGACAATTAATGTAGCCTTTCCTTTAGTCACTACATTTGTTTTCATCCTTTTTTATCTATTCTATCTTCAGTACGAATGTCTGTTTTCCCTTTGCATATCATGTTACATTAAGTACTACCTATCATTTTTAGTATATCCGTCTTATGTTCGTCCTTAACAAACTGTCTCTGTCAGAATAAATGTATATATATATATATATAAATTATTTTTATATGCAGACATATACAAAGAGCTGTTACACTGCTACACTGCTATGTCGATGTTATAGATCAATAGTTAGAAACTAAGATCTCATCAGGCGGCGAAAAAGTCTGATCTTTCACTTAGATGTTCATATTGGGAAAAATTCGTTTTAATAAAAATAATTATATAAATAGCTCTATTTACTATTGAGCACTTTTTTATAAGCCTTGTTGAAATTCTGTGGATTTTTATCCTGTGGATGTCTACTTTACCTGGATTACTATATATATATATATATATGGGTTATAACATAACTCGTGTTCCGTAGTTTTGAATCCTGCGATTTGTATGAATAACTATCTGTACACTGACCATTTCCGAAAGGATGAAACTTATATGCATGTATATAAAAACAAATATTTATAAATTATTTGTTGCATCCAATCTAGGCTGGGCACTGTAGTGAGTAGTATTAACACAGCTGTCATTGTAGCTTCAATACATGTTCCTTCTGTAGTCGAACACTCTTTACAACAGCTGCCTATAACAGGTTTAAACTTTTGCTGATTTATCAGATTGTTCATAGTGATGGAGTGGGTTGAGGCGTCAGAATTTGGGTCATAACATGACTCGTGTTCCGGGGTTTCGAATCCTGCGACCAGTATGAATAAGTATCTCTACACTGACGATTCCCAAAAGGATGAAATGTATACTATGTAGATAAAAACAAATATAAATTATATATATATATATATAACTTCTTTTGTAATATGGTGGGAAAAATCCCAGCAGAGTGCTCGATTTATTGAGAATCAAAATTAAGAGTGTAATATTTATTTATTATCTGGTACAGAAATATTAGTAGAACAGTAGTACCCTCCGTTTCAAGCTCAGAAGGATGTAACCATCCGGCTCTCTTCAGCTTATGCTGTCACCTGTTACAGACAACATAAGCTGAAAAGAGCCGGATGGTTAAGTCCTTCTGAGCTTGAAACCGACGGTACTAATGTTGTACTAATTCCAATGTCCTGCAAAAGTCTGTTAACTATGCTAAAAAAGAAAGTCACTTTTTAAATTATTCCCCTTTTATTCTCTTGACTAACAACAACTAAAACAACTGCGCACTTTTCCTATACAAGAAAAGACAGTATTGAATAGTTGAAAAGAAGATGGCAATTTGGTGTCACCTTGTTTTAAAGAGAATAGTCTGGGATTTCTCGGAAGGGAAGATCCAATTTTCCCTGTTTCAATGCTTCTCAGAATAAACTGCAGTTTCTCTGATGGATTAATGTCGTCGTCGTTGGTGTCATCATCATCATCATCATCATCATCTGTTTAATATTTGTTTTACATGCTGGCATCTGTTGGATAGCTTTTAGTAATTGATTTCCAAGCTAACCTATCTCTGTCCAGGCTTTTATCCCTCTCATTTCTCTCCATGCAACACATATCTTCAACCCTCATTGGCCAGGTTTCACTTCCATACATCATCACACTGCACACACATGCCTGAAATGTGTTTTCCTTATTTCTCCATGTGATCTTCTATAGGACAAACATATGTTTCAATCCTATATATTAATGAACACACAACCCACCTAAAACGGCTAGCACATTTTTCTACAAAAATCGGCTCAAACCAGAAAAAGAGGAAATTAATAAAAATAGTCATGTGACCTGTTTTTACCTACGTCTGCAGGCTAAAACACTTTTGCATGCTATAAAAGAATTCAAATTGTCACGAAAGTCAGCCAAAAGAATGGATGCAACTATAACGAAATGGACCTCACACTCTTCGCCCCGTGGGTATCATTGTCGGCCACTCGCGCAGAGGTGTTTGATATCCCGGTCGCGGTGCCGAGTAGAACAGATACCTCACTCTGATCCAATGTCTCTGAACCCCTTGTAACATAGGTGGTCCACTCGTGTCTCTATCCCTGTATTCACACGTCTGGTTCTCTGCGCAGAAATCTTTCTAGACTGTGAACACCCTCTTTGGCCAGTGATCGTCAATAGCGGCTGTAAAAAGAAAGAAATGTGTTGTATCTCCTCCGGGTCGGATGATGATGATTTCGTGATTCTGTGAAGGCAAAGTTACGCAGCGGAATAATTCGACAATAGGAATAATTTAAACTCAGCGGTTTCTTTTTGTATCAAATAATTATTAACAAAATAACAACTGTTTTTAGAACGTCGAATTAAGTCTACTCTTCGATAATGTCTTTGTTTACTAAACTAGTTCGCCGTCGTTCTCTGTGTGTGTCTGTGTGTGAATCACTTTTACGACTGCAAAGCCTTAATTGAGACATAACTTGTCTACTGAACGGTGGGGGGGGGGAATCCTATGGCCCATGCCATCCCAAACGAGAGCGATTGTTCGCGCAACACCCTCGCTTAGCCGGTGCTCGTGTACTGAGCTCCGGCCAACACGACCGTCCAAGCCGCGAACCCAAATCTAACTGACTTGTAACTGTCTTCTCGTTCCAAAAACAAAAGTCCTTTCTCCTCCCAGAAAGGCATATCATCACACCTTTTCTTTCTCCAACCTACCCTCTTCCTCTCAGGGTGGGCGATGCTGACTACTCTCTTTCTCTCTGTTGGGGGGGGGCGTTCTTCCTGATTCAGATAATTTGAATTCTCTATTAAACGTTATCTCTATATCATGACAAAACCAGTATTCGCTTTCTTCTAGCTGTGACACAGACTTTCGTCCTAATTAATGATGACAGCTTAGATGGCTTATTTTCAAGCTTCAACTTCACGTACTCAACTAACGTAGTTCGTATGTTTTTTCTATTGATATCTTCTTAGTATTTGACGATTAAGCCGTTATCAATATTCCACCCCCCCATATGGTAAATGTCTGCCCATTGTGTGTGGATAATTGTAATGACAACTTAAGAAACTCTCCCAGGTTTTTCGGCGCCATCTCTCGGCTTGCTTTCTATAGCTGATTCCGTGTGAATATATACTAGTTTCAATTCTCTACCTCAATTCTACGCGGGGCCACACTTATTACGTCATACAACTACACTCTCACCTATCAATCCACCAGGAGAAAAGATGGGAACTGCTATGAACTTACTTACACACAAGTTCATGCACATACTCTCACACTGATAAAAGAAGGCAAACGTATATACACAGACTCTTCTTATGCAGACTAATTTATTTTTCTCCATTCTACACAGAGAAGAACAATTTAACTGTTTGAACATTTGCACACTTAACAACTTTCATACCTTATATATACTATATGTATCTGTAACCTGTTTGATCACAATCACTACCGCTATTTTATTCTACTTTGATTTTATTCAAACATTCATAAATTGTAACATATCTTTTAAGGCGTTCTTCTTGGATAACAAAAAATAATAAGTCTCTTTACTCCTATATTATTATTATTAATAATAATAATTATTTTGCTATCTAATTTACATAGAGGCACACATACGTAAATTAGATTGAAAAAAGAAAATCACTCTTCTCTAAATGCTCAAAGAGACAAGAAAGAAATATTAGAGAATGGTTGAATTCACATAGAATAAAAGGGGGTAGAGATTAATATATAGATAGCTAAGTATGAGATGGGAGAATTTTCAGTTAATTATCAATTACAGCTAATTAAACAGAATCTTTTTCAAACATAACTCGGCATTTACTTGCTTCCCACTGCAGGAAGATGATCAGCCTTTTACAGGGTGGGAGCTCAATGAATCCCTTGCAGAATCCCACAATACAACAGTGGGTCCATATGATATATCCTACGAATTTCTAAAACAATTGCCATATTATCCTCGAAATACCGTCTAGAGATTTGTAATGCAATGTGGATTACCGGAAAAAATTTGAAATCTCTAGAGTCAAGCAACAGTAATCCCCATGCCCAAGCTGGACAAAGACTCAGATAATCCTTGAAACCATCGGCCGATTACATTAACTAGTTGTAATGTAATGGAACGGATGATAAATAGCAAGTTAACATGGTACCTGGAGTCAAACAATCTGATGTAAGAACTACAGTTTGGTTTCAGGAAAAAAAAGTACTACTGACCATTTTATCAGATTGGAGACTTTTATTAAAGAGGCATTCATTAAAGACAGCACCTGGTTGCAATACTTTTTGATCTAGAGAAGACGTACAATACCATCTGGAAGTACGGTATAATGAAACACCTTCAAGACCTCGGATTAAAAGGTAGAATGCCCCTTTTTATCCAAAATTTCTTATAAAACATAAATGTTTAAGTGAGAGTGGGATCTACACTCTCTGATGTGAAAGAAAACGAAAACCGTGTACCGCAAGGAAGTATCTTATCAGTGATATTTTTTAATATCAAAATAAATAACATTGTTAAAAAACTTGACACTACAGTGGATTGCTCACTGTACATATATGACTTCTTAATTTGCTGCTGAGCAAACATATGCATCTACTCACACTGATTGGGGAGCTGATAAGAAATCGTTACTGAAGCTGTATTGAATAATTGTGAGATCGAAACTTGATTATGGAAGTTTTATCTATGGTGCAGCAAGACCCTCATACTTTAAACCATTGGAAACTATTCATCACCAGGGACTGAGACCCTTATTGGGGCTTTTCGCACGTCTCCAGTGGAGAGCTTATATATTGAAGTGAATGAAGGTCCTTTACATCTTTTAAAGTTGTCATCATGTCCACTAAATCCTGCCTATGACTGCGTGTTTAATACACAATATAAAACTCTGAGAGAAAAATCATCACCATTAGGTCATTTAGTTACCGTATCCAGCAAACTGGACTCGAACTGTAATCCCATATACTAATCAATAATTTCCTAAACTCTGCCATAGGAATTTAAACAACCATCTTTTATCATTGATTTGGCAAAGAACAGAACCAACCCAATTATATTTCAGGATTAATTACAAAACAGCTGTATATACTTGGCTAAAAAAAAATAGAAGATAGTAAGACTGATAAACTCATCATCTTTTCCGACTCCCTATCAGTGCTCACAGCACTAAAAAAACAAAAATAAGGATAATCCCTTAATCACTAAAATCTTAAACAAGATCACCTGCATCTATAACAAGAAGTAGAGTGACATGAAATTATGTGTGACCCTGAGTCATAGCGGCATTTGTGGAAATGAAAAAGTGGATAGAACAGCAAATGAATCGCTGAACATGATACCTTCCCATACTAAGATTCCATACATTGATCTTCGATCTTTTATGAACAGGATAATCGAAGAAAAATGGCAATAATCTTGGGATGAATACCAAACATATATACTACGCAAGATTTGCCCAACTATTGATGAGGCTACAGAAAGGCAAGAAGAGAAGAGGTTGTAGTAGCCAGACTATGTATAGGACATACACATATTACTCACAAACATTTATTGTAATGTGAAGAGTCTCCAATGTGTATATCGCCAAGAATCTTATACAGTCAAACATATATTGATAGACTGTCAGAATCTTCAACGAAGCCGAAGGAAATGCTACAACTTGAAAAATCTAAAGGACAAGTTTAAAGACACAAATCTGACCAAAATCTTGGACTTCATAAAATTTATTTATCTACCTCCCACAGCGGTAAGATGTGACACAAGGTCGGGAAAGTGGGATTTGATAAACCAGCGCTCGAGAAGTTGAGCATTCTGGCCATTAAAAATTGCCTGGTCAGCATCGTCGGCATTCCCCGGTAGGAGCGCCTCAGGCGATTAGCAATAAACTAACCCTTCTCAAAGGGTGAGAAGGCCAAGCCTGGGAGGATGGAACTCCTAGAACTGCACAGGACAGACTCATAGACCGGCATAAATCAAGCAACAAAGGCAAAGACAATACCAGTTTATGGGGTGTAGTATCCATTGGAACAGATACTACACTTTGATCTTGGCCAAAAGGCCAAGAAAATCAAAGAAGTTTGACTCTTCAAATAAATTTAATTTCAAATTCTCTTCAAAAACAATATACAATAATTATCATACATATAGGATTCAATTTGACAACTTTATTCAGCATATAGCTGGTTGATATGCCGTAAAACAAACCAAACTAAATCAAATGCAAGAGGGACATAATAAAACATGCTATGTAATTACTAAAGAATGTAAAAAATGCCAAAACATAATCGAAATAAACATGAAAAGCCAGAACAAACAAATTATACCGATATGCATGGAGAATGTAACAGTAGATACGACTTACTTTGATATTATCTGGGAACTATATACTATGACCAGTAACAAATGGCCATGCTAAGATGGCTAACTGTTTTAAAGTACTGTCTAAACTGTGACCAAAAGCAAGATTTGACGAAATGGCGTCAGAGGTGTGAAAAACATGTAAAAATGTAGAGCTAGCCCGGACACGTCCGGCTAGTTTAAAGTCTATGCCAGAAAGAATACAAGCCTCATTTTCAATCTCACACAGGCATGGTGCAAATCTTTTTTGTACTTGATAATTGAAGAGTTCATTCTCTTGTTGCCCAGTATGTTTAAAATGGAGATGACTTGAATATAGTTCAAGATAAATAAGTTTTTAATATACTAAGCCACCAGCATTAATGTTGTTGCTATTTACAAACTGCCACACGAAGGTAAGATATAGCAAAATATTATTTTGAATGTGATGGAGACAGCACATTTTGATGATTAGGAGGATTTGCAAAGATTCTTCGGTCTCTTGAGCATTCCCTCTAATTGGGAGGTACCAGAGAAGACAATGCCAATAAATAGCAAGAAGGAATATGAAATTTTTTGTTGTAACTTTTATCTTACAAAAGCAAACAATGAAAAATTCTTTAAATGTTTGCCATTCTTTTTTTCTTCCTTTTAACATTTCTGCTTTTTTATCCCTCAGAATATCCTTCGACTCAGATTCCTCCTGCACCCCCATCAACAGCGTAAGTACACGCATTTCTTTTTCTTTAAATCATTTCTTTTTCTTTAAATCATTTCTTTTTCTTTAAATCATTTCTTTTAAGTTTCAGAATAAAAGAAAATGGCCGCATATGTAAAAATAAAATTGACATAAAAATTCAATTTTATACACAATAAAAAGTAAATGTAACCATTTAATTTGTTGCGCTCAAATTCTAAAGAATCCGTTTCGACTGCTAAATTTATAAAACCTTTGTAGATATATCAGAAACATCCAGAATTTCGATTGGATCATTTGTATTATTCTAACTACTGTTCTGATCTTGGATGTTAGTCTCACACCGTTTCGGCTGATGAAACCTCCAACCTTCTCCAGGTGTGTTTTGTTAAACTTGTAGATCTTTATGTCGGACTGTGACACAACAGATGAAAGTTTTAAGTAATAATCAGTTCTAAGTGACTGTCTTATGAGGTTGACAGTTCAATCCTCAGTACGGGCGATACTAAGAATACAATTACGAATTATTTATGATTTCAAGGTTGACAGAACAAGAGCAAGTTATCTCTGTTGATTGAATAAAGAAATTCTGTACAGATTCCTGAGATTAGCAAGAAGTACCTGAAGAAGATCTTAGGTTATATTGGCTCAAACGTTGTTAGAATAACATCCAAGATGAGAACAGTAGTCTGAATAATACAAATAATACGAATTATCAATCCCCATCTAAAAAATTCTGAAACGTTTGAGCAGATGTGCTGCTTATTTGGCATTCTGAGAGCAAACTAGAAACGATTCCTCAAATAATGACAATGGAGAAGCGATCAAAGAGCCCAGTCACTCATGATAGTCCCCGGCGTGGCATGACATTAACAGTTCCCGGCGGCTGAGGAAGTCCTGCATGATCGGACCAATCGCTCCATTCATCTTCATGGTGATTGGTTAGAATACAACTTTGTTGAGAAGACCGATGTATTTTGATTGCTTGCAGCCCTCTGCTGATGCTGCCACATGGCCATCGTGAAATAACCCTATTAAATGTGTTAATATTTACTAAACAAAGAAAAAGCAATAATAAACAAAATGGAGGTTATTTGGCTTTTTTATGAAAACTTATAAATCGTGCATAACTATATTATACCTGTGGTGTCTCTGTTTGTTTAGCAATACAGGTGAAAACAAAGCTTTATACCAAGATCAAAGTAAAATGTCACAAGGAATCCATTGATGGTAGCAATTTTTATTTTGTATTAGGGAGTGTCACAAAAATGTCATGTGATCTGCATACATGCTGAAATTCATAAACAGTAAAGAGAACGTTTTATGCTATTGTGTTGCATAGTTGAGGAATACCAAGTGTGAGTTTACTTCATGTTTTCACTTGACTCTCATTTGATTATGAAGAATATGGTGATGATCGCTCTCTCGTTGTCTAGTAGTTGTTAGATCTTAAATTAGGACCACACTCATATCAACCTGAAACAAAAACTTATCAATAGACAACAACACCTTTTGTATGGTTCACAGGTTTATTCATATTTCCACGAAACGAATTTAGTAAATCACGGTTATTAAAATATCCCACCTCTCCTAGATGAAGCTGGAAAGGAGTCATGCCTTCTGACCTCTGAGACATGCCTGCCGAGGGCAAGATGCAGCAAAAAAGAGAGAAAGAAAGCGCTAGAAGATACTTGCCCCCAAGTGTGCTATTAGTGATGATACGGATACAGTTACCTAATGGGTATCTAAGAAAATATTAGTACTTACGTTATCAACAGCCAGTTTTACCAAACACTTCCGAGACTGGCAAATGTTAACGAACTTTGCCGAACGAACTGAATGCACCATAAGTAGTTATTGGTTTTCAGATGAGGCTATGTTTGTACTTTTCCTAACTCTAACTAACCCTAACCAACCCTAACCCTAACCCAAACTAACCCATACCCTAACCCGACAGGTTATGAAAAAAGTAAATAAAGAAGCCGAGCTGAAAGAGAAAAATGCAAAACAAAACAGTTTTCTGTAAAGAAATTGGATATAAGAAAAGGCAAAATTTTAAAGGTGGGGCTGAATAAAAATGTCGTCTGGTATCCCCAATTTCAAAATGAAAAGTGTTAGAAAAATTACAGTTGGAAATGGATCATTTCATTTAAAAAAATGTCGTCTAGTAAGAAAAAATTAAGCACGTGTTATATTTGCATATTTGGATTCGGCTTTCTCTGTTCGTAGAAAGACATCAACCGTATCGTCTACAAAAGCAAGGGCGATCTGATTACCAATATTAAATTGGTGTTCAGGTTTCTATCGAAAGGCACTGTGAAGGCCACGTGTTCCAGGTTCAGGTCTCGCCTGGAGGCCGTGATAGAGGATCAGAGTGGTGTCCCTAAGTGAGCTGTATTTTGCAAAAGATCCTCTTAGAGACGCACTTCAAATTTTGAGAATACATTAATTATTGGTTAAGAGTAATTTACTCCTCTCCAGGAGTTAGGCACAAGGCCAGTTTTTATCCTACTCCCACAAGTAAGATGTGACCCAAGCTCGGGTCGGAAAGTGGGGGTTGAAAAGCCAGCCTTTCCCAAAAGTGTCAAATTTGTCTAGAACACCCTGTAGTTTCGGTTATTTAAAAAAACTAATACGAAATTAATGCCACAATTGGATTCCTCCTAAAATTTTACTCGAAAGTTCTGCTTGATCTTGGGAAAGGTCTTTCTTTTCAATTATATCTTCAGTAAGTGACAATTGGAATCAGTTTGGCATGAAATTCCTTAAAAAGTTTAACCCTTATTGAAATTAATTTGAATTTTCTAAATGTCAACTTATGGATTTCTATAATAGCAAAACGAACAGAATTCAAACATTTACAAAAACAAATTTTGCGTTTATATAAATTTATAAATAAATAAATAAAATATAAAACAATTTAACAAATGTTATTTTTACCACTTAAAATGAACGTTGTAGAATATATAGACTTGCATGCACACGTCAAATATCATGCACCTACAGCAATAGGTGTATAATATTCTTAAGGTCTCATTTTGGTCACTCGTGGCACTTTCAAAGCTTTGCAACTAATTCAGTTTTGAATTAAATTTGATTCGATTTATTGCACTTTGTAGAACACCATGAAAGCTACATTTTGGCAAAGAAAATATTGAAATTTGGTCCAGTAAAAAAAAGATACATTAAAATATGTAAGGACCAAAAAAAGGAGAGTAACGCACCCGATCAGCTTCAACTTATTTTTCTTTTATATTTTAAAGCAATTTATATTTTTCTTTATCTAATATGATAGAAGAGTGCATGCGGAATCTAATGGTGTTGGTCGCATTCTACAAAAATTTGTAGTAAAAAAGATTCATGGTAAAATGTCATGGAAATCCATGTCATTAACGCCCCTATCAGCTTTAATTCAAAGTTTTGTCCTAATTTCAAAAGCAAAATAAACTTCATTAAAACTTAAAAAGTAGAAAATTGCATGACGAATCTAATAGTGTTGGTCCCATTCTACAAAAATATGTACTTAAAAGATGTAACTTAAATTGATATGAAAAGACAATTCACTAACGCTTCTGATCATGTCAAATCAGTTTATGTTTTTATTTTTAAAAGAAAACTTCATATTATTTAAGCTTAAATGATAGAAACATGCACAAGGAATTCAATACTGAAAACCGCATCCAAAAATATCAAGAAAAAAAAAGATAGAAGAATTTTTTTTTATAATTTGGGGTGATAATTTGATTCCTATCAAAAATATATATATAAGTAATCACCGGTAAATTAACGGATAACAGAATAGTATTCTTTCATTCCTAATCCATTCCATTATTACATTACGATCAGTGGCGGCTCGTGACTAAGATTAGTGTGGGTGCTGTTTCAAAAAAGTTTTACCCATTTTTTTAACATTGTGTTACAGGAAAACAAACATATTAAAAAATTATACATAATTTATACATAAAACTGCCGTCAAATTCTTTTTAAAACAAATTCTACTCGGAATATGAGACGAGGTAAAAAAAAAGATAAATTATTTCAATTTATTTCCTTTGATCTTTTTCACTTTTTTTTGTTTTTAAATCAAACGATAACGTTATTTGTTTTTTTTTGTTTTTTTTTAAGACGTTTGCTTTAAAATTCGATTATTACAATATCATTGTAGATTAACACCCTTCGTCACATCCCCAAAGTAAGATTCTACTTTCTATAGGCGATTACGTGTGAACAGTGTAAAAAATGGCAAGAAAATAAAATTATCAATTTAGAATTTTGAGACGGGGATTAGTTTCACATATAAATTTAACGTAAAATGATCCCTCATTTCCGAGAATTTATTAGGACAATTAACCTTTTTTTTTCTTTTGTTATGAGAAATAATTTTTTTAGGGTGGGGGGTTCTATTTCTTAGGTGATTATGTACGGTTTTACAACTTTTCCACTTGGAGTTAGTGAAAAAATTTGAGTTAATTGTCCTAAAAAGTTAGAATGGTCCAAAAATGGGGATCATTTTACGTTTAATTTATATTCGAAACTGATCACCCACTCAAAATTCCAAAATAATTATCATTTTTGCCTTCTTTCCGCAAAGTTTTTTTAGAGTGTTCACACGTAATCGCATAAAAAAGTAGAATCTGATTGGATTATTCGGACTATTATTCTCATCTTGGTTTTTATTTTCACGTTTCGGCCGATATAACCTCGACTTTCTTTAGGTACAATGAACCAGAACCTAAGAGTCGAACTTGGGAAACTGGACTGACTTTGTAACTAAACCCTTTATTTAATCCACGGAAGTTAGGTGTTACTGTTCCGTCAGCCCTGACACGATAGAAGTTCTAATTATTATTTTTTATGGAAATCGCTCCAGACAAGGCATGAAGCCACTTGAGTTAAAAAATATATATATATATACTACTTCAAGGTGAAAAACTAGTCAACGTTAAGCGTAAGATGGATAGATTCCAACCCAGAAAACAGCAATTCTTCTCCTTTGTCAGAAACATCGCTCATGTATTGTAAGGACTAAAGGACAAAATTAATTATGTTATTCTTAGTTATTATTATTATGCCAGTTGACACGGTTAAGATTCGAATAAAAATTGTTGTTTGGGATAAATACAATTTAGGCGCGCAGAGTGAAAATTGTTGTATTGGCGCGTGACAAATATAAAATAACGCCCACGCAAATTCCGATGTGGCCTTATATATTAAATCAACTCAAAACGAGCGGACGTAGTTGAGAGCACACCACGTGATAGTTCTGTCCAATGAGATTTCTCCAAAGACATATTTTTCTAAACTTTTCTCCTTAAGCTCGCTGGAGCCTATCCAAATAGTATTTAAGCACACACAAACATCAAACTTTCTCTTTCAACTGACTTTTCATCCGGAGGTTACACGCATCTTACTATCACTCTTCCATTTCACCCTTTCGCGCGCTTCATACAATTTCACAGGCGAACATTACCTATTGCCTCTTTTAACATTTTATAACAAATGAACACTTCAACAAAAGAAAAGACATTCTTCTTTTTACTTACCCTGAAACTAAAGAAAGGACTCATGAACTCATTACAAAAAGAAATATATTCTATTTGTTAATAGTTTATTTCAGTAAATAAACTTCCGTTGATTTTGCATGTAAATCTTCTTCTTATTATTTTTATTTGTGGAGGAAGTTATTACCAAAAAATGTATGACGACCCCCACAGTTATGAGAAAGAATTGAACCTTCAACCCTTAGAAGACTCTTCCTTAGAACTTAATACACGCCTTTATCTGGAGGTTAACAATAACATAATAATGAATTAACACTTCTATCCGGTTATGGGTGACGGAACGAGAATTAACTAAAAGGTTCAGTTTGAAATTCCATATTAGATTATGAAACTAAAAATAAATAATTATAAGTTAATTGTCTATTTTTAGTTTTATAATCTAATTTTTTTCCGAAATTTAGACTTTAGCTGCAATATTTTAAGAAGGTTCAATAAGGTTTAAGAAGTTTTATTGTTCTTTACTTTTCCAAGTGTATTACTTTAAGAATAGTTCTTTACATGCGTCCGCATTTTCCCCTGTAATATATAAGATCAACGATGGTTTGACATGCCGTAAAATTCTACATCATCAGAAACAACAACAACATATGTTCAAACAACAGTGTGGGGTTATTGTCTATGCTATAAAAATATACAAACATGCCAGTTCCTATAGTTTGGGAGAGAAAAACGTAAGCATACAATTTTCACTTTAATAAGCATTTGGATAAATAAAGATCCAAGGGATATAACTCTGCATAAATTATGCGAAGTTATTTCCCTTGAAAACTAGTTTTATTCATTCTTTTGTCAGTTTAATGTGAAGAAAACCTGGCGCTTTGCATAAATCAGGGATCGTTTTAAAAAGTAACTGCAATCTGCCCCGCCCCTCCACACACACAATACATTTACTGACGTCTTAGGATGCACGGACTGCCTCTACTACGTTTGGACAATGGAATAGATACTATCAGGACCGAATTAAGCCGGTGGGAGGCCTGGACCCCGCCTGAAAGTGAGACCCCTCCACCTTCCAACTCCTCTATTGCATACACCATAGAATAGTAACCTAATTTATTAATAAGACACTTTTATTTAGGCAATACTGAACGGACACTATTCTTCCAATGCTATAATATGCAATGCATGAAATGAACACAAGTTGTTCTTATCAAATTTATTTACACGGAGAAATTCAGTTAAGATTATTTAATTTTTCATGAAAAATTATAGTATAACTGTTGTAGACCGATTTGGGGTCAGAAAGAAGACGGGAGTAAGTGAGACAAATATATCAGAAAAAAAGATTAATACAATATATGAAAAAGTGTAGAACGTCTGTTTAACTGTCAAGTGTGTTGCGGGACCGACCAGGCGGGTGTCGATCGGCCACACAACTAAAAAAGTAGACACAAGCAAATGACGGCAATGACAAAGAAGAGAGGACAAACACAAGTGAACAGTTCAAGAATCGGTGCGTTTATTTACCATATGATGGTAATAACAATGGCGATGAGATTTGGTTGGTGACGTCACTGGAACGGGAGAGACTGGAGTGGCGTCTCTGGAGGCAGCAGGCTGGAACATCAGGCGTGGTGTCGTTGGAGAGAGACCAGCTGGGCAGATGTATGACGTCACTGGAACGGCAGGTGTTGACGGGTGTCGTCAAGGTACCCTGGTTGTCCGGCTTGCCAAAAAAAAATATCGCAGTAGTTTGAGTAGTGGTAGCCCTGAAAAGGGCTGTTGAAAAAAAAGGGGAAAAGATTTGGAGCCGCTGGTGCAGGAGTACGCACCGCAGGGTGCTGGTGCAGTTGTAGCAGAAGAGTGCTGCCGTAGGAGCTCAGGACTGCAGGATGCAGGAGCAGGAGAGTGCTGGCGCAGGACTGCAGGGTGCTGGAGCAGTCGGTGCAGGAGCTCAGGACTGCAGGGTACTGGAGCAGTCGGAGCAGGAGAGTGCTGGTGCAGGAGCTCGGGATGCAGGAGCAGGAACTCAGGACTGCTGGTGCCGGTGCAGGAGAGAGCTGGAGCAGGAACTGGAGATGCAGACAGCAAAGAGAGTAAATCGCATTCAGTAGCCCTGAAAAGGCTGTTTGTATCTTTGCTGCTGCTGCTGCTGGGCACGCGTCTTCTGGGAGGTCTGACCCCCTGGTTGAATCGACCTTTTTTAGTGGAAGACAGGAGATCTCATGTAAAATGTGTCAAGTTACTTTCGTCGGTCCTGTGAAAGGGATTAATTTCGATAAATAAATACCGAAAAGATCTTTCATTGTACCACATTGCCGACAGGTGTCTTAAATGTATTAGTACGGTTATCTGCATAGTTGCCGAAACGCTTGTGTACCCCTTGAAGAAAGATTAAGAAAAATATTCGCCGGCCAATTTCTGCTTAGTCATTGCTGACAAAAATGGCGATTAAAAATTGGGTTTTTCCAATCTTCTAAAAATAACGTTAGTACACAGGGAGCAGCTTGGTACATTTCCATGGAAAAGGTTAAGGGAAAGGCAGCTGCTGCTGCTGATGTCCCGATCATGGCAAAAAAACAAACAGTGACTCCTGCTGCTGTTATGGTTTTTCCAAGATGGCGTCTTTTTAAAAATGTAAACAACGTCGCAGTGTTGTTGAACCGCGACAAGGCCCCTTCCCTGGATAATTGATCATTATCAATTAAGAATCAAGGAAAACATTGTGGTGAAGAGGTGCAGAGGTATAATGAAATGTACCTGTTAGGATGGTCAAAAAATGAAAGATTCATGTGTGTTTACGCTGTAGTCAAGCATTGACAGTGCAAGTGGATCTGCTCTATTGAAAAATGTTGAGTTCGAGCGAATCTTGGTGGTGTTGTTCATGTTGATTAGTCGGCGTGATGCGAAACTGGTGAAACGAACGTTCAATTGTCAAGATCAGCAGTGCGTTGTGGTCAAAGACAAGTGTGTAAGAGTTCGGTAAGGTCTGCACAGTTGGTGATGAGTGAGCCCAAGTGTGTTTGCGCGGTTGTTGATAAGTGAGCGCAAGTGGGTCTGCGCGGTTGTTGATGTTGTTGATGTTGATTAGTCCATGTCGTGGAGCTGATGAACGAAACATCTAGTCGTCATGATTGATGATACACTATGGTCAAAGTCAGATGCGCATATGTCTGCAACTGAGTTAGCAGGTCCAGGTACATGTGGGTCTGTGGTGGTGGTGGTGTTGGTGCGCGTCATTCAAGTTGATGGGTCCTCCTGTTGATCAACGAACGTCCAGTTGTTGAGTATTTAGTCGTGCTTGTGCAGGTGTACTCGTTTTTGAACTGGTGCGATTTCTTCCCTAGTGTTGTCAGCGATGTCCGGGAATGTTTGGTGCTTGATGAATGTCCGGGAAGACTTGATCGTCGCGTCTTGTGTTGAAGAGAGTTGGTAGGCCTTGACAGGTGATGTTGATGCTTGCTGAGCCTGACTTTTTACAACCAGTATTAAGTCATGGGGCTTGGTGATCTTATTCGTGTTTGGCTGAGTTTGTTGTGTTTAAAGTCGTGGTTGATGATCGTTATCAATTAGAAATAGATATAAGTTTTGTATTTCTCAGGGAACATGACTTTCCTACCCGAACAGGTTTTTCTGGCTGGAATGGTAGGTCCTTCTGGTAGTGACGTTGTTCTAGTTTGGAGGGATTGTGTTTCCGTGGGTTCTGGGGCAGGTCGTGCAACAGTATGTTTCGGGAAAAGTTGTTTCTCCGATAACGATTTCTCCAGAATGGCTGGTTTCACCCGTTCGATGGAAATAGTGTCCGTTCGATTTCCTCGAGTGATGGTGAGGTGTTTCTCGGAGCGCTGCAACACTTTGTATGGGCCTTGGTACGTTGGAGTCAGTGGTCTCTTTATCGCATCATTTATGTTGAAAATAAACTCACAGTCCTGTAGCTGATGTGGGACATGAGTGGTCGTTGCTGATTGTCTGGGTGGTGTGTACTTCAACCGAGCCATTCTGTGGCGTAGTTCCTGAATGAAGGGAGTTGTAGCAGTGGAACATGGTGTGGTATGATCGAAGTATTGACCGGGTAGAGAGAGTGCTGTACCAAAAACCAGCTCTGCCGAAGTGCATCCAAGGTCCTCCTTGAGTGAGTTGCGGACGGACAAAAGGACTAGGGGTAGTTCGTCCACCCAGCTGCTGGTGGCATGTTTTGTTGCAAGAGATGCCTTCAAGGTTCGGTGGAATCTCTCGACAAGGCCGTTGGCGCAGGGGTGATATGCGGTGGTCTTGACGTCGAGCAGCCGGGTAAACTCTTGGAATAGTGAAGATTGGAACTGTGAGCCGCGATCTGTAGTGATGATGTTGGGTACACCGAAAACCGCGATCCACTCACGCAGGACTGTTTTCGCGACCGTATTTGTTGATGTATCCTTGATGGGTACTGCTAGCGGCCACCTGGAAAAACGGTCCACGATTGTGAGGAGGTACTGGAAATCCTGGCACATTGGCAAAGGTCCGACTATGTCGATGTGGACATGGGTGAAACGTGCGTCAGGGTTGCTGAAAGTGCCGGGTGGGGATTTGGTGTGCCGATGTACCTTACACTTTTGGCACTCAAGGCAGGTTGAAACCCAATCACGGATGTCAGTGTTCATATTGGGCCAAACGAAATGATCGGTGATAAGTTTGACCGTTGCGCGTTTACTTGGGTGTGACAATCCGTGTAGGTGTTTGAAAATTTGTTTCCTGAGTGCTGGAGGTATATATGGCCTGGAGTGGTCCAATTTCATGTCGCAGTATAACGTCTTACTGCTGAAAGGGGCTGGAAATTCCTTAAGTTGCAGTGACGTGTTGGTCAAGATGTCAGGAAGGATCAGGTCAGATTGTTGAGCTTCCGCTATCAGGTCTTGACTAAGTGGGTCCTCTTGCAAGGTATTCATGTCGAATCGGGACAGGGCATCAGCGACGGTGTTATCTGTTCCTCGGACATATCGGATATCAGACGTGAATTGCGAGATGTAATCCAAGTGTCTGATTTCTCGAGCAGTATATTTGTCTGAGTTGTTGGACAGTGAACTCGTTAGAGGTTTGTGGTCGGTCAGTATTGTGAAATCCCGACCTTCCAGTAGGTGACGAAAATGTTTCAGGGCCAGGTACATGGCCAAAAGTTCCTTGGAAAAGGTGCTGTATCTGGACTGGGCTGGTGACAGTTTAGCGGAGAAAAAGGCAATGAGCCGGCGTTGGTCATTGAAATCTTGTTCTACCACAGCACCAACTCCAGTGTCCGAGGCATCCGTCGTCAAGTAGGTCCGTGTGCGGATGTCCTTGTCTAGATGGGCTAATTTAGTGAAATTAGCTAGGGAGTTCTTTGCTGTTTTGAAACCCTCCTCTTGGTAGCCCTACAGGGAGATTGGTTTGTTTTTTCTAGTGATCAGACTGGTCAAAGGGGCGAGTAGGGTTGAGCATCCTGGGATGAACCTTCTGTAGAAATTTATCATCCCCAAGAAACGTCTCAGTTGTTTGATGGATGTGGGTATGGGAAAATCCTGTATGGCACTGATTTTTACAGGCAGTGGTGTGATTCCATAGGCGTCCGTGTGGTGTCCGAGAAAATCCAGGTGTTGAGTGCCAAACTCGCATTTGTCAAGGTTTACCCGGAGGCCGTAGTGGGCTAGACGTTGGAACACTTCATCCAGGTGTTGCTCATGGGTACTCGCATCCTGACTGGCCACTAAGATGTCGTCGATGTATGCATAGACGTATGGCAGGCCGCGCAGAACCTCATCCATCAACCTCTGAAATGTCTGAGCTGCATTGCATAGTCCGAAGGGCATTTTTAAGAATTCGTACAGTCCAAAGGGTGTTGTGACTGCAGTCTTTGGTATGTCCTCCGGAGCAACTGGGACCTGATAATATGCTGTTGTCAGGTCGATTTTGGAGAAAATGCGTGCCCCTTGTAGACCTAAGGCAAAATCGTGGATGTGTGGAACAGGGTACCGGTCGGGCACTGTAGATGCGTTAAGTTTCCGGTAGTCCACGCAGATCCTGAATTCCCCGTCGGGCTTTGATACCAGATATAGTGGTGAGGCATACGGGCTGTCAGATGGACGTATGGTGTTATCGGCTAACATCTCCTCGAACGCCTTCTTGGCGTAAACTAGTTTGTGTGGAGGGAGTCGGCGAGGTCTGGAAAATGCTGGCTGGCCAGTGGTTTTGATGTGGTGCTGGGTCTGGTGTTCCCCTGCGTCAGTAGATTTTATAGGCTTGGTAATGTCCTTGTATTGACGCAGGATCTCCATATAGCGTGGGTTGTGTTGAGTTGCGACACTAATCCCAGTAGTGTTCAGCCGCGTTGGGATGCCAGTGACTCTGGCTGTAGTTACGTTGTCGGTCAGGGTTTTTGTTTTCATGTGGGCAGCCAGGTTGTAGTGTGCCAAGAAGTCGGTACCGGGTAACGGTGTTTTTACATCGGCAACGGTGAATGTCCACTTGAGGTCGCACTGCAGGTTTATGTTGAGTGTCAGCTCTTTGCTCCCATAGGTCTCAATTGTGGAACCGTTGGCCGCTTGAAGTTGGAGTGTGGAGGGAGTCAGAGTGGATCTGTTGCTGGTTGGGATCACGCTGATGGCCGCACCCGTATCGACCAGGAACTTAAGACTGTTGTTCCGGTCCCACACATAGAAGAGACGACTATGGGAACAAATACCGACTGGGCTGGTCGTCACTGCCTGCCGGCTTGTTAGTTTCCCTGAGCCTTTTGTTTGCAGGGAGCCTCACACTTGCGAGCTTGGTCACCACATTAATGGACCAGGGGTGATCTACCCAGCATCTGATAAAGCTAAAATTCTTGCAAAGAACTTTGCAGCAAATTCTACCCTTTGCGATCAGAGTCACCTACCCCCAAAAATCTTCCTTGTGACCGAAAAATCTCTAAATGACATCTGACTAACTGCCCGAGATGTTGCCAAACTTATTAAGAACCTTGATGCCAACAAGGGAACTGGTCTTGACAACATTTCGGTCATATTACTGAAGAAAATGCAACCGGAACTAACTCCTATCCTTACAAAGCTGTTCAATCGTTGCTTAAAAGAGAAATGCTTCCCATCACCTCAGAAGACTTCGTTTGGCTGGAGATACTTGAGATCGGTCCGCTGCATCTCAGTATGGACTGATCAGTCTCCTGTGTGTTATTAGTAAGTTGCTTGAATCTGTACTAAATCAAGAAGATGACTAAAGTGAGACAATATATATATATATATATATATATATATATATATATATATATATATACACATATTATTATACTAAAGCCGAAACGTTTGTTTCTTTAAGGTTCTTTTTCTATATATTTTAATCACACAAAATGTATCTTAAAATATTTCTTAGTTTAGGGAATTAAGTTATGTTGGGAAAAACTTCCATTTTAATTGTTCTAATTAGCGTAATTTGCAATTAACTCACCAAGTGGCCCACCTCTTACTAAGTTTCTGTTTATCACCCCTACCCTTTCTGTTGTTTGACCCCGCATGCTTATTTTATACGGTGACTATCATTCTCGTCTTCATCTCTCCCTCTAAGTGTTTATTAACAGTCAAAGGTAATAAAACTAACTATAAAACTCAAGATTAGAAATAGTCTATTATAAACAAAAGGAAATATCAACACAAGTAATGAGACTATTTAACCCGTAGCTAGGGAAGGAAAGAGAAATAGATATTATAGTGTTCTTGCTTGTCGATTGTTATGTGAATCCATTAGTATTCGGCTTGCGATGTAATAGGTTCATATACACACAATGCAAAGCAAAGAACGCAGAATGAAATAAGAGAGACATAGTTGATGTTTGCGCTTCCGAGACCTTCGTCGTAAGAGGACGATCCACGTAAGCTTTCATTTATATATGCATCAGAAATATACAAGGGAGATAATTACAGAGTGTAAGGGAGGTAATCATGATACATTGTTGTTTCTAAATGTAAGACATTACACCCCTCTCCACCTTAATTAAGTGTACGCGTGCGTACGTATGATAAAGGGAGGGAGTACAATCCATTATTGTCCATCACTTATGTATGCAATATGTCCATGGTGATTCTCTGATTTCAAGGGGGACCCTCAAAGTACATTTCACCGATTAAACAATTGTCTCAGTCAAGGAGGAAATCGTTTTTTCTTTTCTTTTTTTTTTTGCAAGATACATTATTGAAGACTAACTTACGTCGTCTGCAGGATGGGGGGGATCGACTTTCGACTCTTTTAAGTCAGAATCTGTTTCTGATTCCTATTCTCTCTTCTTCAGGGGAGCTGTCTGAATTTGTCCGCGTGATGAGTTGTCTGGGTTGGACGTCGAAACTCTTTCCTTCTTTCTCTGTCTGCATATGTCACTGCTTTTCTTTTTTTCTTCTTCACGCATTGCTGCCACGTGGGAATCAAAGGTGTTAGATTCCGGTTTTGAACTGTGCGCTTCACCGAAAACTGGTTGTTTATCTTTATTTTTTTTGAAAGGAGTCTTATACCAGTTATGTTTTCTTCCTTCAGTGTTCTTGGGTTATTTCGTTTCATTCGAAGTGTTGATAGCATTCCCTGCTGAATCAACTAGTCGTTGTCTGCACGTGGACACTGTATAGAGACTATCTGTCCTTTCTGCCAAGGTGCGTGGCACCTTTTGGGACTTTGCCAGCTCTCTTCTTATGTAGTAGAATTATGTCTGGGCTTGAATATATGAAAGTTTTTTTTTGTGTAAA
The DNA here is from genome assembly GCA_963556195.1 of Sepiola atlantica. Classification (NCBI taxonomy): domain Eukaryota; kingdom Metazoa; phylum Mollusca; class Cephalopoda; order Sepiida; family Sepiolidae; genus Sepiola; species Sepiola atlantica. The sequence continues at coordinate 41,914,440 of OY744521.1, read as the reverse complement.
ACCTTCTTCTGTTCTTTGGCTTTGATATGGACTCTTCGAATGATTTTGGGCAATATCAGAGTTTGGCCGCATTTGTCTGTTTTCCTCTTTCGTTTCGGCCAGGGACCTGTTTTTTTGCCTTTTTCAGTATCTGAACGTTTCCGTGCAAAACTTCACCGTTTTTGTTTTGGCACGGGCTCCTCGAAAGTTACTCGAGCAACATCAAAGTTTGGTCAAAATTGTCTCTCCATCCACTCCGTGTGTTCTGTTCTTTCGTTTCGTTCTCCGTATAGTTTAGTTTTTGTTTTCGTTTCGTTTCTTCGTATTTCGTTTCGTTTTTTTTTTCGTTTCTTCGTATTTCGTTTCGTTTTTGTTTTCGTTTCGTTTCTTCGTATTTCGTTTCGTTTTTTTTAAAACGTGAGTTTGTTAAAAATTCTCGTCGCCTTGTAGCGACTTTCATTCGAAGTGTTCTTTTCTTTTCTTTTTTTTAAACGTGAGTTGTTTAAAATTCTCGTCGCCTTGTAGCGACTTTCATCGAAGTGTTCTTTTTTCTTTTTTTTTAAACGTGAGTTTGTATCGTTTAAAAATTCTCGTCGCCTTGCAGCGACTTTCATTCGAAGTGTTCTTTTTTTCTCTTTAAACGTGAGTTTTTTTCGTTAAAAATTCTCGTCGACATTTATAGTGTTCCTGCTTGTCGATTGTTATGTGAATCCATTAGTATTTGGCTCGCGACGTAATAGGTTCATATACACACAATGCAAAACAAAGAATGGTGAATGAAATAAGAGACATAGTTGATGTTTGCGCTTCCGAGACCTTCGTCGTAAGAGGACGATCTACGTAAGCATTCATTTATATATGCATGAGAAATATACAAGGGAGATAATTACAGAATGTAAGGGAGGTAATTATGATACATTGTTGTTGTTTCTAAATGTAAGACACTCCAGATATATGAAGTGAAGGGAGGGATACACGAGCAGAAAAAGACTAATTTGGTATTTTATCTTTAAACTATTTTAAATTTAACTATCTTTGCAAATTCATTTTTTCCTGATTCAAACAATCTAATGGGGACACAACGGTTTATATTTTTTTTTACTAGTAGTAGTATGTATATATGAGAACGATGGCATAGTGGCTAAGTGTTTAATGACGCGGACTGAGGACCAGGATGTGCTGGGTTCGAATCAGGTTTGTTCCACAGAAACACTTTCATAAAAAACCAACACCTGACCTTGTGTCTAGCCTCCTAGAGAGGAGGTAAATTAAATATACATGAGAATGATTTGCTTTATTAAAATACAAGTTTTAAGTTCAGCAAAATTTTGTTTTTCTCTCATTTACAGAAAAGAAATGCCTTTATTGAACGTAATTTTGAAAGGAAAACCGGCTCCTAGGATGCCTGGCAGTGCATTGCATCCCATTGAAAAGGTAATTTGTGCTTTTTTTATGGGAATATCTTTGGTTGCATTTATTTTTTAGATGAGGGATATCAGAGAATAAACGATCCAGAAGAAACTACTTGATCATTATAACATCAGAGAAGTTCGACGATGTATCTTCTCTCTATTGAGATACATCACTTTTATTAAAGACTTTCGCAGAAAAAATCATGTCAAAAAACTGTTCCCCCTCCCCTTTTAATCTAGTTGTGTCTGATTGAATGCTCTGTTTGCTGGCGTTACATATCCCAGGGATCGTCACCGGGATGAACCTAAGTAATAATTTAGTTCCAAATGTCATTCAATTATTAATACTTAAATAAACTCAAAATCATACCTTGTTTTCTGACCGGCTATGTGCATGTGTGTTGTTATGCTTGTCGGACTGGGAACAATTTTGGTAGATGCAATAAAACGCCATCTGACGTGCTTCTCTCATTAATTATTCAATTAATCAATGCAACATCAGAATCTTTGAGGATGAATGATTTATTCATGATCGTCTAGTAAGCTGCAAGGTCATAAGGGGGAGAGAAAGACTTATTTTAAGATAATCACTTAATTACTTAAAATTCAGTTAGACCATATAATTAAGGCATCTTGTCTCATTCACGCTTCCACAAAGACCCTGGAGAAAATGGTGCCCATTACTGTCTCTGTCATATGTCTGACATTACATCCAACTAAATTTTATGGATTTCCTTTCTCACGAATTTTACTCATTTCAGGAAAGGTTAACCCTGTGACTCTTTCATGATCTTTGTTTAAAACGTATCTTGTTTTTATCATATCTAAGTAAATATATTTTAGCTAATATTTATACTAGCAAAGGTACCCACCATTATTTAATTGCTGGGATAAGATATATAAACCAATTTTTGTCAGCTATTTTTTATTCCGTTAGAATTTTGCTCAATTTTTTATGCTTGCCACGGGGTTACAAGCTGGTATTTTATCAGTATCATTTCGGTCATCTCAGTGAACGAGTTGCACAATTCGAAACCTTTGATAATCACAAACACACAACATCATTAATGTGGCCTGGAGTATCTGAATAATGTATTTTACAATGTATCAGCAAATATAAAGAAGGGATAATATTGAGTATTGATTTACTCCTCTCCAGGAGTTAGGCACAAGGCCAGTTTTTATCTTACTCCCACAAGTAAGATGTGACCCAAAGTCGGGTCAGGAAAGTGGGGTTTAAAAATTGCCTGGGCAGCCCCGTCGGCATTCCCCGGTAGGGGTGCCTCAGGCAGTAAGTAATAAACTTACTCCTCCCCAAAGAGGGGAGGCGAAGCCTGAGAGGATGGACCTCCTAGAACTGCACAGGACAGACCCATAGACCGGCGTAAATCAAGCCCCGAAGCCAAGACAATACCAGTCTATGGGGTGCAGTATCCATCGGAACAGATACTACACTTTTATCTTAGCCAAAAGGCCAATTGAAAAGAATTAGATGTAGTATAGCTGATCGTGTATGGAGACAGAACAAAAGTTATCAGTCCTGGTGGAGGGAAGATAGATTGAAGAGGAGAGGGAAGGGGGTTGACTATCAATAAACAGAGAGTGTGAGATACAGAAACGAGAGTGATAGAAACATATTAAATAATAGTTGAGGTGTCAAACTACATACATTGAAAGAGAATGAACGTGCTAGACACAAACTTATTAGAGATGGATCCCTTGGTTAGTTAATTACAAAGTACGGTTAATTAGAACAGTTAAAATTAATTTTTTTTTCAAACATAACTCAATCGCTAAACTAAGAAATATTTTAGCATTTATTTTGTGTGATTAATAAAATAAGGAAAAATAGTCTTAGAGGAACAAATTCAGCTTTAGTATGGTAATAGATTTTTGTATACTTTACACTATAAAATACTATATTATAAAAAGAGAATAATATTAAAACATTTAATGATTAAACGAACCTGTGTTGTTCACCTTTTGGGAATGAGGTTGACTTGTGGTCTAGATGCGCATTTCTTGGATGGTTAGCTGAAACTCGTGCAAGAAAGATGAAGACAATATTTTCACTTAACGTATATCTTATTACATCTAACTATGGATCCATTTCCGTTATGTTGAGTCTAAACATCCCTATTTATTCACAATTCACATGATGCCTCTTTTTAAACCACAACTGCCAAACATGTTTCAAATCTATTTTTGACACTTTTTTTGTTAGACGATATAGTAGTGACATAAACACAGCCACTGTATAAACTATTACGAGATTAAGAGTCACCTCCATTTGATCAGGCCGCATCTGTAATGATGATTGTGGTGCATCAGAGGTTGCATAGCAAAATCAGCTTGGTTGGAAAGCCTGCATGCGTTTGAAGATTTTTTTTCTCTTTTGTCTGACTTTCATAGAAGCGAGGAGGTTAGGGTTAGAGGTGGACCTCAGCAATTCTGCTGCTGCTACAACAACAACAGACATTTAAAATGTATGGGAAAGCCTGACAGATGCAGCAACAGGAATACGGTCAACTCCAAAGATATTTTCTCCTCACTCATATAACTTCACAGAATTATATGAATCAACTTTAAAGCTGCTATTTGGACAAAAATATCAACTTAACAGATAAGTTCTACAAATAGCAATTATTTGCAACGCATTTTTCTTTGTCTGTCTCTAATTTTTTCTCTCTAGCATATCTGATATAAAAGTTGTTTCTGTTCTTTTTTTCCTGCTGTCGTCATGAATATCTCTCATCTCATATATTTCCAAACCTATACTGAGCTAAATTCGAACAATACATAATAAATTAATAATGTCAGTAATTAGAAATTTTCATTCTTCACTTCACACTTTCAATAGTAGTTTATTCTTCATAGGATACAGAAAAGACTTCAAAAATGAAAAAATGAGTCAAATAGGCTTAAAACCGGCCCTGAAAAAGTACACCAATTCAAGTGATTAGAGAAACATTGTATTGATAACGCCTTTGTATTTATTTAGTCATTTTATTATTTCAATCAACTTAAAATTATACCTTCGTTGCTGGCCGGCATCGTCATGCGTGCATATGTTGTTTTCCCACAAGGATCGAGGCTAATTCCTTTAAGTGAAACAAAAACCGCCTGACATATTTTCTTAATATAATTATTCAATTAATCTAACTACACGTTCTTAGAAGAATAAAAGATTTATTCAGCCAAATGCCTGTCTTATAGCTTATAGGTTAAAAGAGGAGGGGGCGAAGAGAGATTGAGAGTTACTTATATTTTAAGCACATTGCTTAATTATTATAAGTTTGTTAAACTATTTTAGTATTTCTTATCTCAACTGTGGATTCTACCAAGACTCATTATCTTCTCACAGAAATCCTGTTAACCTGAAAACAGATGATGTCATATCTACTTGCTTCATCGGCCAACTCAGAAAGGTCAATTTCTTGATTCATTCATGACCCTGTCTGAAATGTTTCCTGTTTTCCAACATATATCTCAACAATAGGTAATAGGAATTAACAGTATTTATGAGTTCAATCTATGATTTATTTTTAAAGTCTTTTTGAATCTGATTAAAAGCATTAAGAAAGTGACCAATACTTGATAACTCTTTGCTAAAAAGTGTTCATTTCTTCTTTCAGGCCAGTAAAATGTCAGCTTTTATGATGGAAGAGTCGAATCTGCCAACCGCCCCTCCTGTCACACGAACAGGAACTGAAATATCTGAAGTCTTCACCTTCACTGCTCCAGTACCAGTAACTTTGCCACTAAAGCCTGCATTGCTACCTTGTGTGGGGAATGTGAGATCTTTGCCCCTTAATGAGAAAAAGAAAAAAATGACAAAATATAAAGTTACCTTGAAGAAACCAAAAAACATTTGTAAGTATTATAAATGTAGGTTTGATTAACAAAATGATTTGTGAATTGTTGCATTTAATATATCATCATCATCATCATCATCAGCAGCAGCAGCAGCAGCATCATTAGGGTTTTAGATCACTCCTGGGGGAGGAACCTTTCTCTGGTTTCCATCCATCTTGTTTTGTCCTTAGCTAGGTGCTGTGGTTGCAAGGTTGAACAATAATTAGTGAGGAATACAATGAAGACGCAAACAACAAGGAGAATGCAATAATAAGTGTATTAAAGAAAAGGTATAGTTACAGTATGTACAAATGAAGGTGTCGAGTCAGAGAGTCTTGGTGGGAGGACATGTACGCTCTTCGGCGTCACTTCCGGTGGCATTTAGGTAACACACACTAAGGCCAACCTAGGCTTGCCATTTATAGTGTAACGTTATTCGTATATGCAAATGAGTGGTTGCCACCACAACACTAGGTATAGCCATGTAGGACCCAGTTGGCTTTCAAGGTTGTCTCTCCAACATGTTTTTGGCCATCCTCTTGGCCTCTTCCATTGCCTCGGGGTTCATTCTGTCGCTCTACGTGTCTACCTGTTGTCCATATATCTCGAAGAATGACTTGCCCATCTTGATTTAGCCATTCCTATGCTGGTGATTATGTTATTTACACCAGTTTGCAGTCTGATTCAAGTATTTTTCTTTCTCGTAGACTGACGCCATTTTGCATTGTGCAACTCTTAGCATTTCTTTTGCTGCATTATTAAGTGTTCAGACATGATTTATTTATTAAACATTTTCCGGTTTAAGTTTATCCTCTCTTTTATAATGCCTCCTCACATCCCTATGAGAGACTTTGTCTGTCTGTCAGTCAGTTAGTCTGTCACACTTAATACATTATACCCTTTACAAAAAAATATAAAAAAGTTGTTTTAGGTTGTTGGAATTGTATTCTTTAGATCCATACACAAACGCTACAACAAACCATGTCCCCCCCCCCAAAAAAAAATAACAATAAAAAATACTAAAAATGCTGTATGAAATATAACAATTCACAAAATAATACTAGAAATTACACAAGAAAACAAAGAAAAGACACAAATGAACAAAAGAAAATACAATGAAACAATGTAAATGCATCAGTAAAATGAAAATATGAACATGTTTAAATTTTATGTGACTTTAAATACGAAACTTATTTCATGTAGAATTCAACATTGGCTAAAACATGATTATTAGATAGAAATTTTAAAGTTCAATGTTATACATGTTAAAAAGCTATTATAAATAATTATTGTGTGCTGTCTTTTTCTAAATAATCTGTTTCAACTACCAAACTTAAAAAGCTATTTTAAATAATTATTTTGTGCTGTCTTTTTCTAAATAATCTGTTTCAACTACCAAACTTAAAAAGCTATTATAAATAATTATTTTGTGCTGTCTTATTCTAAATAATCTGTTTCAACTACCAAACTTACAAAGCTATTATAAATAATTATTTTGTGCTGTCTTTTTCTAAATAATCTGTTTCAACTACCAAACCTAAAAAGCTATTATAAATAATTATTTTGTGCTGTCTTTTTCTAAATAATCTGTTTCAACTACCAAACTTAAAAAGCTATTATAAATAATTATTTTGTGCTGACTTTTTCTAAATAATCTGTTTCAACTACCAAACTTAAAAAGCTATTATAAATAATTATTTTGTGCTGTCTTTTTCTAAATAATCTGTTTCAACTACCAAACCTAAAAAGCCTTTGTGGATACATCTAGAATATCGAGAAGTTTCATCTGATGTCCTGCTGGCTTGACAGGCCAAGAGCAGGCTCAAATCATTCCTTCGAATTATGGTGATAGAGAGGTGCTTGTAATGCTAAGAAAAAATAACAGTGTGGCATTACATTGATAGACGCTCGCGATTGAGAAAGTCCCGCATAGCAGAATTAATTGCTTCATTCGTCTCCACAGCGATCTGATGGAATACAAATTTGTTGAGAAGACTGGGGCATTTTGATCGCTTGTAGCCCTTTGCTGTTGCTGCCACATGGCCATGGATGGGTGGCGACTCTGCTATTAATGAGGGTGCAATCATATTTACACAAGTCGCATCCCATATTAGTGTCTTGCCATTTGACAAAAGAAACACTATTATGCAATCAGGCCATTTGCCATCCCTTCTATCGAGGCCATCCGATATAAGATTATCTTTTCTTTTAAAATGCGTCCTCACATCTCTATGAGAGGCTTTGTTTATCAGTCAGTCAGTCTGTTACATCTAAATTTAAAATAAAATGTTCATCGCAGAGTGAATGAACACATAATTTTAAATAGATCGGTGTTTGGATATTCCAGACTTTAAGGTGCATGATAGACCAAAGAAGTGTGTAAGAAGTGAATAACTGCACGCAGCCTTGATAATGTCAACTGTTTAAACCAGACTGCATATAGAGCAGGCGGGAGATGTTGCCTGGTGTTGCACACCACAGAGTCTGAAACACTTGCAGCACCTTAAATAGCAAAACTAGATGATGAAGAAGAAGAAAGACATCTATGCATCTTAATTAAAGACATTGTCCATCGGTCAGTTTGTTACACTTGGGTTTAAAATAGCATTTTCATCACTAAATGTCAATAGTAATATTTAGATATAAGTGTGTAAAAATAAGGTTACAAATGGAAAATCTCAGATAAGGTTAGTTAAGCAAGAAGTTGTAATTTTCCATTAGAACTCAAACTAAAATGAGAGTTATATGTTAGGATATTGGATCATAGACAAGAAGTTGCACATAGCAGATAAGCTGATAAAATCTGCCTCTCTTTTTGTTAACTGCAAAAAAGAACGTTTGTGCTTTGGGGGGATACTCCCATTTCCCTATGGGGGATGAGTTGTGTGTATTAAATATGTATACTTTATAATGGAGAAGAAAAGTAAAATGTTGAAAGACGAGTTCTTGCTGAGAAGGTTTGTTTAGTGAGAGGGGGGATCAAAGTTTGAAGCTCAGTCGAGCACTTACCTTGGAAATATCGATAGAGTAGGGAAAGACTAGCAATGTCACTTCTGACAAAGGGGTTACAGGGAAGAGAAGACATCATCTCCCACTAGATTGCAATTTCTCTTGTAAGTCTGCCGCTCTTAAGTCTAAATTTTTGGTAAAAGTCATGTGGTCTTTTTTTAATTGTTTTCTGATCATGTATTTTATTCTTGCGTTAATCTCAAAAGTAGATGAATGGAGCTGACCCAAATTAAGGTCCAGATGAGCTCTTCTGTTTGAGTCTAAAAAATAGGAATTCCGACATGTTAGCATATTATCTCCCTTTTTCTTTCTTTTCTTCTCCTTTATCTTCTTTATTTTCTTCTGCATGTAGTGAAGCCAAATTTGATTTCATTTTTGTTTTTCTGAAAGTTTTTGTGATTCTGCACTTGATTTTGGATTTTACATTAGTTGGATCTGTGACTCCCTAACTGAACAGAAACACACAACCACATCCATTAAAAGAAGCCGTATTTGTTACTGATTAATATTTCATACAAAGAAATGAATTATAAACATCCATTACAATTTTAATGCTGCTTAAGTTGTCGTTTTTAAAAATTTTATTTACTAATGAGTTAACATTTATCAAGGTTAAAAGCTACTCGAGGATAAAGGTTAATGAGATAGATAAATTGTCAGTTGAATGATGCTGAATATTATGAGAGGATTGAAAATAATGTAATTAATAAAATTTGAAAATTTATGAGGACAGATTATGACAAGTGTTTATTGACATTGGATTTGAAGATTACCATGTTGTAGCCCACAGGGAAACAATCTCGTGACAACGTATTGCACAGATGGGAAGTTATTGGAAAGAAACTCTGTTTATGAAAATTCCGTTTGATTTTAGGCATATGGAGGATGAAAGGAAATTTCTTTGCTGTTGCTACAGAAAGATGATTTCTTACTGCGAAAGTTTTACGAGGAAGAAAACAGGGATTGAAGCTTAGTCGATGGAAATAACGGTATATATATATATATATATATATATATATATATATAACGAGAGAGAGAGAGATTTGAAAATGAGCATGTTGTAGGCCCAAGGGAAGCAGTCTTGTGGTGTTTTACAGATGGTAAGTTCTTGAAAAGTTGCACTTGTATATAAAATTTAAAATAAAGAATTTTTTATTTTTCCAGTGGAACCTATTATTTCAGAAAGAAAGACAGAGACCATGGAAATGGAGACTGAATCGCAAGAAACTGTTTCCGAAAGAATTCAAGAAAAAAGAATGCAATCTTCAGAAATGGAAGAGGTAAATTAATCTTTGTAAAAAATATATACTACCAACCCCCCTTTTCTCGAAAGTTTAATTTTTTTTCATTATTATCGATTAAACACCATTGGAGCACAGGAAGGAGATGGTGCTGCTGTGATAGCAAGAGTTCGGAATAGATGGAGTAAGTTCTGAGAACTTCTGCCATCACTAACCAGCAGAGCGTTATTGCTGTCGACCAAGGGAAAAGTCTCTCAGGCATATGTGGGGAATTGAAACCTAACCAGTTAGGGTTGAGGACATGCGTTGCATAGAAATAAATGATATGAGAATAATACGATGATTGTGTAATGTTAGTTTTAATGACAGACTTATATCTGATGACCTCAGATAAAGATTACATCTGGATGGTAAAGGGAGATGTGTGCTGAACAGGACATTTCGTTTGCTTGATCACATTGAAAGAATGAATGAGAGTGCTCAGGTTAGTAAATGTAGAACAGTTGAGATATCAGGGTTAGTTGGCAGGGGAAGCCCAAAGAAAACAGGAGAGGCAGTGATAAGGATGGATTTGAGAGAAAGAGGGATAAATACAAATCTGTCCAGAGGTAGATTAGTTTGGAAACCAATTTCTAAAAACCTTCTAACAGATGTAAGACCATGTGCCGCTCTCCTCAACGATCATTGACCACCAACGCTTGTGTGCCATGGTTTCCTTCTCCTTCATCTTCTGTTCTGGCCATGCCGTCTATCGCACTGATGATCGCTGAGGGCACAGGCACTAGTTTATAAATATACAAAAACAAAACAATGCAGACTCACAAGAAAAAACACAAACTCTGATACATTGTGTATAAGTTAGTTTTGCTATGTGTGTGTGATACTGTCGCAGAAAAGTTAGAAATTTTAGTTCAGTTCCAGTATATCAGCTAAGACCTAACTGAGGTAATTGGTCTGTCGAGGCATCATTGTCATTCGGTTAAAGTCAGCTCATCTCGGGTCTGCGCCAATTTGCAATCTTCCTCGCCTCACTCAGGCCTACCCTCATCTATCTGAAGCCGAACTCTCTCGGGGACCTCCCCAAGGCACAAACTGCTCTGATCTGCTAACATTAAGCTGAATTCTGACTTCTAAATACATTCCATAAAAAATGCCAGTATACTGAAATCATAAGCTCTTATGGGTTAAGATGAAAATTCATTTACACTAAATGTACAAAAGCAAGGAAATTCGCAAAGAGCGAATGTAATAGTTTTTCTAATGTTGAACGCTTACGAGTTTAGAAATTTAGTTTGAGAAAACTTTCAAGGGACGTAATTACGTAATTTATTTGTAAGAATTGCCTCCCCTGAAAGTAGACAGATACTTTGAAACTTATAGAACATGTGTAGGCCATTATTAATCGAAATAAAAGAGTTGCTGTTGGAAAATACGTAATCATTTCTTCACTATAAACTCCCCGTGCATGCACCCTTACAGGGGGGATTCATTTTTATTTTAGACTGGAAAGATGAAAACAAATTCAAAATAAAACTGTTTATCCAGATTAAGGGAGACATTCGAAAAAAAAAAAAAAAAAAAATCTGAGGAATATCTGTTTGATGTACCTGTCACGGGCTGAATATATCCTATACCAAAAATAACGTCAATTAATCGAGTAGTTTTTATTTTATAAGTAAAAATTATATTTTATTGATAAACGAATGAATGTACGCGCTCTGGTCATACCTTTGCCCCCACACCGTCAGAAACGATGCCCAAATCAATAGATAGTTATCCCCTTTGAATACCTCTTGAGTGTGTTTTAATGGCGGCTGTATTTTCCCGTCATTCGTTCATCGATAAAATTTAATTTTCATTTATAAAATAAAAACTATTCGATTAATTTACGTGATTTTTTGGTATAGGATATATTCAGCCCGTGACAGGTACGTACATCAGATATTCCTCAGTTTTTTTTTTTTTTATTATTATTATTATTTTTTATGTCTCCCTTAATCTGGATAAACACCAAAATAAGATATGATAGCTAACATCGCTCATGAGCCGTTTGTATCCCAATTAGACTAATTATTTTCGTCCCGGAAATTTTTTAGATAAGGATTGATAATTTGTATTATATGTATTATTTCGAACAACTATTATCATCTTGGATTATATTCTCACTATGTTGCGGCTTAGTTCGACATAAAAACTCCCGAGTGCACCTGAAGAAAATTGGGGGTTATATCGGTCGAAACGTTATGAAAAAACATTCAGGGTGAGAATAGTAGTCCGATTAATCTACATAATACTGATTAGATAGTAAATTTGTCGTTTCCTGCTAAAAATGGCGGACTACTCTGACGGCAATGAATCGTCTGCTATTTTCCGACCTCACAAATGAGAAAGTAAAACTAAATAAATTGCTTTGGACAAATTAGAATTTACATTAAATTATTTTAAAGGAAATAGAGTGGGGAAATTAGTTCTAAACAATTTATTTACTTACTCATTTGTGAAGTCGGAAAATAGCAGACGATTCATTAACCCCGGAGTTGTCCGACATTTTGAGCAAGAAACGACAAATTTACCAATTACATTTCGTTTTCTGTATAAATGATAGTCGAAAAAAAAAAAGAGATTAAAACTCATTAGAGCTCATATCTCCGTTCTGTCAAGACTCACCACCCTACAGCAATGATAGAAATTACTAAATTAAAGAAATGAAATAAACTTATAAGTTAAGAAATAAAAATTAAAATAAATTAAATTTGTGTTACTGTAAACGGGGAAGTGAGATGTGTTCAGTAATAATTTTGTTGGGAAAAAATAAAATAAATAAAACTTACTTCTTTCTTATTTTTTAGGGGGTGGGAGGGCAGTTTTGCTGTTAAAGTTTAACGCAGTCAGAATCCAAGTAAATAGAGATGAGTCTAGTCTAGTTTGATATATTTATCATAATTCAATTTTATTAGGGGAAGTAACTTTATTTAAATTATTTCCCTTGGAACGTATCCTTCGAAATATATATTGTGTATAATTCTGAGTGGCACTTTTTATCGCCGCCACTTACAGCCAAACTTCGCCAGACTCCGCCACCAAGCACAATCAAGTGACTCAAATTAGCCAATCAACCGCAACCATTTTAAAATAAAAAGAATCGTCTGCATTTAATGTTTTAATAAATACAATTCGGTGTTTATTTTTATGCCAAACTCAACAGTAAAGACATATTTGTAAAGAAACAAAGACTAACACCGCCTGAAGATGATTTGACGAATCAAATCGAAAGTATTCGCAAAAAAGGAAAGAAAATGAAACAAGACACCCATGGAACTTACATACACCAATTTGACCGAAATACTAAATAGTCTATTCGGAAAATTGTAGAAGAAAAATGTCTTATCAAGTAAAAACACTCAGTGTTATTTAATAATGTTTGCCTATATATATATATATATATATATATATATATATATATATATATATATATATATATAAAAGGAGATTGTAGTTTGCTTGAAGCATTGCTGGTAAATGTAAATTAGTCGTCCAAGGCTATAGCAATGCGATGTGGTTGCCGTGAGATGGAAAAGTGAAAAGAAATAAGCGCAGGGAGAAAGTGAAACTCAAAACGATTTATTAATAATTTCACGAAAACTGATTAAATACCAAATAGTATTTTTTTTTTCGGTAAGTAACAGATCGGCAAAGGGTAATCTTGAATTTTCGAAAGAAAAACTTTCATTATCAGAAGACAACAATAGAAGACCGAGAGGGTCGAAAAAACGGGAAAAAACCGGTGTCAGATCATCGTAATACAGGGGAAAACAATTGGCAGTAGGAACGCAGAAAATGTCAAAATTCCATTAAGCAATCATATAACTAAGGTTAAAACATTGTAAACATTAGTTTAGTAATATACCAATTTTTTAAAATTTTATTATGTTTCACTTTACATGACTCATCAATTACTTTTTTTTTTTTTCATTTATTCTCTTCAAATCTAAATTTACTGTCAAAGGGAGATAACTTATTCTAAATAATATATTCAGACTTTAGAAATGAGATTAGAAACTTGAGAAGGAATTTGAGTTGTGAAGTGGATAAAAGCCAAGGATGGGACCTTTTTTTAGCAGGGGAAGGGGGGGAATAAGAAGAGATTATGGGAAGGGGGAGGATTATGAAAAAAAAAAAAAAAAATAGGTAATAGATAGACTCAACTTGCTCCAACCCCAACAGCTCCGCGTCAACAACTACATCTTCAGCCTTGACGTAGTCTCCCTTTATACTTCCATTCCCGCACACCCCGTATAATATAAATATAATACAAAATATATAGGGGTTACATAATTGTTGGTAGAAAATTCCAACATTCTCCCCCCCAAAAAAATGGCAACCAACCTGCAGTTGGATGACACCTGTAAACATAACACACAAAAGATGTTTTGATACCAAACGATGTACAGTCGGAACACCTTCAGAAAAAAAAAACTTGCATCTGCTCAATACCACAAAAAATCATCTTCATTGTCAGATCTCCTCTTTATGTGTCTTCGAGGTCTGACACTGGGTTCAGAGTCACACTCAACTGGTTCTTCTTGGTCCAAGGACTGACTGGCAGAGGCAACTGCATCACCAGAAGTTTCATCAGGAGGACTTGTTGCCTGGTGAGAGTGAGTCAAACTCAACTCCAGAGGGTACAGGTGCTTCAGGGAATGGTTGTGAATTCCCCGATCCGACCGCCTCACTCTCACCGATCTAACACAATCATCATCTCTTCCCACCAGTTCCAGCATTCTACCCAAGTACCAATCAGGCCGTGGTTTAGCTGGATTCTTCACCAAAACCACATCATATACCTTTATAATGTTCCGGAAACTATTCTGGTACAAATCTTTACTCTGTTCCCGTAAACTGAGTAGGTATTCTTGGTACCAGATTCTGCGGAATTTCTGTAACATCAGATCCCGCGAATTCAGCGCTCTCACAAGGGAGATCATCCACAAAAATGTCTTCATCTGCTCTAAAGAAGACCTCGCCATTATAATTTGGCCGAATAAAATTGTTAGGGATGATGACTTCCAAACCTGAATCACAAGAACATCTGTATGTGAGTGGCCTGGAATTGACAGCATTCTGTATGTCAGACATCTCTGTCAACAAATCAAAATAGTTAACCCTACCTCGACCTATGGATTTGTAAAGGCACAGCTTAACAGTCTTGATCAATCTCTCCCAGACACTACCAAACCAGGGAGAATACAAGGGTATCGTCAGGTGCTTCATGCAATACTTTCCCAATCTAAGAGCAAACTCATCAGAGGTAAAGATCTTTTCAAACATACTGCAACCTGCCACAAATGACCCAGCATTGTCTGAATACAAATGTGAAGGAATACCATCAATGTTGATAAACCTTATCGTGGCAAGCACAAACGAATGAGTACTCATATCGTCGATGAGCTCCAAGTGAATGGCCCGGACATTCAAACAAGTGAACACTAACAGGTAGACTTTCTTATCTCCCCTGTCCGTCTGTATCCACAAATGCCCAGTAAAGTCTACCCTGTGTGCAGGAAAGGACGAATCAGATTAACTCTATGTTTAGGCAGGTTAGTTACTTTAGGGTACCTAAAGGAAATAGAGTTGTATTTTTTACACAAACTACATGAGGAGATCACAGTTTTAACCGCCTGTCTAACCCTTGGTATTTAGAAACCTGACAAACGGAGCCTATTCAAGATTGCAGAAATACCCAAATGCTTCCACTCCCTGTGGCTATCCAAAATTATTAGTCGAGTAAGGTGTGAATTTCTCGGCAACAGTACCGGGTACAAAACCTCATAATCATAAAATCCGGCTTTTCCGATCCTTCCTCGGGTTTTGATCAAACCATCAGAATCTAGAAACAGGTTTAGGTCAGCAACCAAGTGAGGCACCTTACCGTCCTGAGGATTCAACAAAAACTGCTTCTCCTCGCAAAGAAACAATGATTGCACATGCTTCAATAAATACAACTTAGCACACTGTGCAGGGTTCCTAATCGACATTCCTCGACCCATTCACAAATTTAAACAAATAGGTAGCCACCCTCATCAGCTTAGCAAGTGAAGAATACCTCTTTACACCAAATATGCCGTCCTAATCAGGACCAGGCCCCACATTTTAAATGGCGTTAGATAAAACGACCATGCGATTGTCGGCACTAAAACAATTCAGCTCACTAACAGGCCAATTGATGTGGTCACCAGTCAACCAAGCAGGTCCAGA
The DNA here is from genome assembly GCA_963556195.1 of Sepiola atlantica. Taxonomy (NCBI): domain Eukaryota; kingdom Metazoa; phylum Mollusca; class Cephalopoda; order Sepiida; family Sepiolidae; genus Sepiola; species Sepiola atlantica. The sequence continues at coordinate 41,898,689 of OY744521.1, read as the reverse complement.
AAGCCAGAATCCAAGCTTAATTTTAAATTTGTCCAACGAAATACCTCTAGTGATCAAGTCGGCAGGGTTCTCTGAAGTGTGGACATATCTAAATCTGATATCCACAAGGTATTTTTTCCTTATCGCACTCACATTCTGCTTAATGTCCTTTAACCTATTCCGTACAAACTGATTTTTAGTCCTGAAAGAATCAGACAACACCCAAGACAGAACTATCTGTGCATCAACAGCCACAGTAATATCAGAGAAAACCATGCCAGAGTAGGTTTTCAGTAAATTAAGGAGACATTTCAGCGCCAAATAAACAGACAATAACTCAAAGGTAGGCAAAGTTCTACTTATCAAAGGAGCCACCTTTGACTTACCAAATATTAAATTTGCAGAGGACCCCTGCACAATATAAGCCGCAAACCCATAGGCCCTCTGAGAAGCATCACAGAACACCACCAAGTGAGCAGGAGATGAAGTGTCCACCACATGTCTAGGAAATGCCAGAGTGTCTAGTGACATAAGGTCTCCAAACAAATTATTCCATGAGAGCCGATACTCATCAGGAATCTGGGTATCCCAACCCAACTTGAGTTTCCACAACTCTCGCAAGAGTAGTCTCCCCTTGATAGTAACTGGGAGACAAAGCGATAAAGGGTCAAATACGCTGGAGTTTTGAGAGAGTATGTCTCTCTTAGTGCTCGCGCCAGCACGGAGGGAACTGCAGAAAATGTGTATTTTATCGGTACTAGGATTATATAAATAACCCAGTACCTTCTCATAGGAAGAATCATAACCACCAAACTCCCATCTCTTTCCATTTGCGATTTCAACTGCACCTCATTAGAGTTGCAGGATCTGAGAAGGAAATTACCCTCTCGCATAATTTTACCAACTTCCTGATAGAGAGACAACAATTTGTCAGGGCAATTATGGGTCTTGATCAAATTGTCCACATAGAAGTGGCTCCTGAGCATCTCAATGCAAGCATTCTCTGGATACTTGCTTAAGTGATGTTCTATCACATAATTTAAAATAAAAGGACTGGCAACAAAACCAAAGATGAGTGTGTTATACCGATAACAAACTAACTCCTGGCCTAACTTTAAGAAAAAACAAAATTTATTCTTGTCAGCCTCCTTTTTCAGCTTAATCATGAGGAAGGCTTTCCTGGCGTCAGCCAGCAGCACATACCTCTCAGTCCTAAATTTAAGCAACAGGTCCAACATGTCGCTAAACAGATTAATACCTGCGTAGGCCGCTTCATTTAGAGAAGGATAACCACCTGTTTTGAGGGAACAATTAAATACGGGCCGTATTTTGGTAGTCATCCTTAAACACGGGTCGGTGCAGGATCCATATGTGGTTTTTATACTGTGTCGGCTCGATATGGCATCTTTCTATAAAACCTTCTTTCTCTTGTTCGAGAAAAACCTTACAGTAGTCCTCATAGAGCTGTTTCTTTGTCAGACTCGTAACTACTCGGTCAAGGACCCCTAATGACACATTGTAATTAGAAGGGACAGACCTGATCTTATCCTCGTCCCAAGGCAGCTCAACATAGTATGAGTCGTTTTCATAAACTATGGCATCACGAAAGGAGTCAATCTTGGATTTATCATAGCTGCTTATACGGTTTTCATCCTGTAAGCCCAATGATTCCAAACTGAACATCATGTCCAGTTTCCGCTCCACGCTGGACTCTTCAAAGGTTTGACAAGGATCAAGATAGTCAGCCTTTGGACTCATTACATAATTCACATATGTGACAGGGCATGCAGAGTACTGGGAAATGATGTTCTGATAACTGTTTACCTTCGAACAGTCACCAGCAGCAGAGCTCTTCTCCGGGAACAGAAAATGTCCAACATTACCAAAGGGAATAATTCCCTGATGGACCTCCCATGCATATCCATTCATGAACCTGATCAACTTCATGGAGTGCAAGTACTGCAACAGATCCACACCCAACAGCCCGTGAAGGTGAATCATATCATTCCTCACACTCGTAAAATCTGCAGCCAACCTAATACCCTTCGCAGATTGTCTGCCTGCGTTAATCCAGGAACAGTGAATTTCATCGATCAAGAAGGGAATCTCACGGGTGCACTCGGCCAATACTACTGAGAGGTTGACTTCTCGCATGCTCTTACGGACAGAACCAAGAAAGGTATTAACATCATACGTTCTCGAGTCACCTAACCCCTCCTTGTATCCTATCCGTTCCAACAATCCACTCGATAAGTAGGATCGCTGATTCCCAGTGTCCAACAAGCAATTAAAGCTCTGTTCATTACCTCCTTTAATGACCTTGATACTCATGATGGGCAAGAGGAGGTCCTGATGCTGTTCACTATTTTGGTAGCACACATTAGAGGTTACATCAGCCTTCTTAATCACCGGGCAAAGAGCACCAGAGTGACTTCTGCTGTTACACTGCCAACATCGGTAGCTAAGGCTATCAGTCTTGCCAGGACAACGGGAAGTAGTATGCAAGCGACTAGTACACAAAGTGCATAAATTAGTCGATTTACACCGGCCAAGTCTCACTTCTAACAGGGCATATTTTTTACAAAGAAAAGAAATATGTTCGTTAGTCATGCAAAAATTGCATTTATACCGAATTACCTCGGAATCGACCCTGAAATTTTCCAAGGTTGTCGGTTTCCCACTCAAGGGACCCTTTTTGTACGTCACGTTCCCAGCTTTCCTACTATAGGAAAAGCTGGGCTCCTGCTTTTAAGGCTTAGGGCCACTGGCCGCACATGGCTTTGTAATAAGGAGGGTTTGTATGATACTGTTATAGGACATACAAATTTGTCCCAGAGAAGGATAACTCGACCCAAGAGTACGAATCATCTCGCTTTTTAAAACTCCAGGCAACTTGGAGAATACAACATGACTCAGCACCCTGTGGCCCGAGCCTCCCTCCTCCAAACATTCTATATTAAATGAGCTTTTCAACTCGAGGAGATCCGCCTTTACCTTAGTCAAAAAATGCTTGACTGAAGAATAGTCCTCCGACAACGAGGGCTTAGCACTGAGGATTTGCCCTATGATTGAGTCAATGATGCACTCCTGATCTAAAAACTCTTCAGTCATGAGGTCTAACGCAACCTGATAGTTATCCTCTGAAATGGCTAGGGGTGCCACGATTTGGAAGGCATAACCAGAAAAGGTGATTTTTCAGGATTTGAAGTCGCAGTGACTTAGACCCAACATTCATCACGCAATTCTCAAACTGCGCCAAAAAGTTTTTGAACGCAAACTTGTCTGTATCCAACGAGCTTGTGATAAAATAAGGGCAATTTAATTTGGGAACTAAGTCATGGGGAATGGGTTCCCTCCCAGCACTGCTAGAACGCACCGGGTCGCTGACAGAAACACTGTCAAACTGGCTAGCCAAACTGAAGAGGTCCATCCTAACACCAGCGGCAAACCCATCCTCAACACTATAATCAGTAGCAACTACTGACCCATCCACTTCTTCCTCCAAATAACGGTCGCAAATCTGTTCACTTAAACGATCCACCGCCGCTAATAAATTCTCTATTATGGCTCTCTCGGATTGAAAACATTCTCGGGAGATGTCAACCCTAGATTTTAACAAGTCTAAGGCATTAATGATTCTGCCTTTGTAGGCACTTCTTTTCTTTACAAGAAAAGAGGATGAAACTGAATCGACAGACATCGCGTGATTTACAGTATTCAAAATTGAAATTTACAAAAAAACGCTTTGCTGTCAGCCCAGCAATAATAAAAGGAAATACAAAAAATAATCTCTTCCCTATTCAACCAAGACCGGATATTGTAGCAGTTCAAATAATGTTTTATTGGGAACGAGGGCGAGGGAGGTAATTGAAAGTTTTAAGAGGTGGGCTTGTAAAGAAAGGCAAGTTCAACCCTTCTCAGTAATGGCCCAACAAGTAACCGAACTAAGCTTGGGAGAAGGGGCACGTACAGATTCAAATAATGTGCAGAGTAGTATATTTGAAAAATATCGTGATGGAGAGTAAAAGTGGGGGGAGAGAAAGGGTAGGAGCGTCTGTTCTACTTCCAGACAGACACAAAAGAAATATATTTGCAAAATGTCGCAAATTTAACCGTTTTCGGCTAAATACGACCTGTTAGAAGCCCGTAAAAAAAAAACAACAGGATAAAATAAAAGGGATAGGGAAAGAAATAAATTAACAGTGGTCTTGTTTGAAGTCAAAGGAAAGAGAGTTTATTTTACAAAAGTCTCCGAGGGAAGTTTGAAGGTTGCAAATATTTCCTTTGCGGGCGCAAAAACGCCTTGTAATAAAAAAAAGGAGTGACAACGTACAAGTTGCCTCCGAAAAACCAAATAAACTGTTTTTCAAAACAGTAGTACAATTGTCGTTTAAAGAAACGAACGAAATATAATAAACCCGTAAGACCTCGTAAGGCTATCCATCTAAGAGAAGGAAATCTCTGACAAAAAAACCTTGCTACCAGTTACTTACGCCATGGCAGTAAACTGTTGGGGGAGGATGGATTCCTTAGTCCTGATCGACAACCTTCCTAGAGTTGGAATCTCGAACAAAATATCCGGTTTGCAAACCTACAATTGCTTAAGGAGTAGATAGGTTCTACCTATCGCCGGCCCTTGCACTCCTTCTTTGTTTATTAGTCAGGCGCAGAGGTAACAGCGCTGGGACGCCTCTAAACACTCAGTGCCTAGCCTTGTTTCCTTACTAGGACAAAGAACGCTGTTCTCTTTCTCTCTATTTGGGCAACTTGGGGAAAGTTTTTTCGTTAGTAAGTCTTACATGACCAGTCTGCGTCTCTCTTGTTCCGACAGGTTGAGGGTACAGGTTAGACAGCTTGTCTGGCTGCTGTTTCCGACTGGCAGGACAGGAGCCCAAACTCTTGGGTAGCGCCAAGAACGGCTGCTCCATCATCAGTTGCATAATACCGTGGGTAGTTGTATGTGCCATGTCGCGCATGGAAAGGGACCCTGCAATTATCTCCGGTGGGCTTTCTTGAGGCCACAACCCCATGGACCAGGTCGTGACTAATGGACTGGTTGTGTGAGCTTATTGGCACCAAACAAGTACCCACCTTGGCCAATCCACTCTATAATCAAATCAAACATGCCATTACAAAGAAATAAAATCAAACCTAAACCAGACACCCAAAAAACACTTTCGCCTCCGCCCTTGAGGCTTGCATTCACAAATATCCGGGGACTTAGAACCAACATCAACAACGTCGAAACCTTTCTCCTGACAAACTCCCCGGATATCCTAGCTCTAAGTGAAACTAACCTTCAATCCTTAATCTCTTCTCACCACTTTGACATGACTGACTACCTCTCACTCTACCGTAAAGACTCTGACAAACACATGCACAAGCTAGGAGTTTATGTTCGGAACACCCTCCCCCTGACTAGAGAACATAGGTTAGAATCAGATGACTACGACTACATGTGCTTTAGATTGACTTTACATCACAACGTTAGTTACTTATATTTCCTATACCGCTCCCCGTCGACCCAGGACTGTACTCTGCTAAACTCTGTCTCTGAAAGCATAGATAGATCACTCTTAATTTACTCGAATGCCCAGATACATGTATTTGGGGATTTTAATGCCCACCACCGCGACTGGTTGGGATTCTCCAGCCTTACTGACGCAGCCGGCAACTCTACGTATAATTTCTCCTTAGCTCCCGCCCTCTCTCAGACTGTTGATTTTCCGACCCGCATCCCCGATCGTGTGGACCAACAAGCCTCACTTATAGACCTCTTCTTGACCTCAATACCTGAGGCTTGTGTGACGAAAGCTCATAGCCCACTCGGGAATGCTGATCACATTGTGCTAATGATACATATCACGCTAAAAAGTCGTCCAAAAGCTGATGAACCGTTGCTCAAAACAACAAGATACTACGAGCAAGCTGATTTTGAGTCAATCAGAGATCACATCAGTGACGCCCCATGGAGGGAAACCTTCTCACTCCCTGCCAACCAGTGTGCAAACGAATTAACTGAATGGGTCAAAGCAGGCATTGAAGCCTATGTCCCCATGCGAAAATTCTTTAGCAAGTCCCACTCTCCTCAATGGTTCACTTCGGAATGTGCAGCTGCCATTTCTGAGAGGCAACAAGCATTCCGTAAATTCAGCCGCCATAAGTCAGCTACTAATAGACATACATTTATAGAGTCAAGAAACAATTGCAAGGCCGTGATAGGCGAAGCGAAGAGAAGGTATAATGAGTTAACAAAAAAACGCATCCAGTCACAGAAACTAGGTACTCGCGATTTCTGGAAAATCTACAATAGTGTAGTGAATAATGGTCAATCTACGATTCCCCCACTTTCTAACCACAATGATGTCGTTTGCACAGCCACTGATAAGGCTGAACTACTTGCACAGCATTTCGCTTCTAACTCTACTTTAGACTCAGGTAACCACCCTCTCCCTGAATTACCATTGCGGACTGAAGCCACACTTGATAACCTGGTCATCACCCCATCCCAGGTCAGAGACATCATAAAAAGCCTTGACACCTCTAAAGCTTGTGGGCCTGATCTTATACCTGTAATAACAATAAAGAAATGCTCTGCTGAACTGGCCCCTGTCCTCTCCAAACTTTACAATAAATGCCTAGCCGAATCTTGCTTCCCCGATAGCTGGAAAATTGCCTCTGTGGTACCAGTCTACAAGAGTTCTGGGAATAGAACCGACCCTCAGAACTACCGCCCAATCAGTCTACTGCTGATCTTTGCCAAAATCTTTGAATCCTTAATCAATCTAGCGATAGTACGTCACTTAGTTAATGCTAAACTTCTATCTGACCGCCAGTATGGATTTAGACAAGCACGATCTACTGCAGACATCTTAACGGTCATCTCTGAACGCATGTATCATACTCTCGACAAGGCAGGTGAAGCTAGGGCAGTAGCGCTTGATATATCCAAGGCCTTTGACAAGGTATGGCATAAAGGGCTTCTCCTGAAAATACGCTCATACGGTATTACTGGGCAACTACTTAATATAATTAGATCCTTCCTAAACAAAAGAAAAATCCAGGTTGTCCTCGATGGCCGTTCATCTAAGCAACATGACATAAATGCTGGTGTGCCCCAGGGATCTATTCTTGGACCTTTGTTGTTCCTGATCTATATAAACGATCTCCCTGATGACATAGTGTCTGAGATTGGTTTATTTGCTGACGACACCACGCTTTACTCTCGCCATGTTGGCAAAACAGACGCGATCATATCTGAGGCAATGGCTGAATCCTTAGAAAATGACCTCCAGGCTGTAGTGGATTGGGGCCATAAATGGTTGGTGAATTTTAATGCCGCAAAGACTAAGCTCCTTTCCTTCAACAACTACAAGAAGCCTCTCCATCCACCGATTGTCATGGCAAATAACACCCTACCTGAGAGTTCATCATTCAAACTCCTTGGCCTAACCTTCACAGGTAACATGAATTGGAACACATACATTGAAGACATTGCCAAGGCTGCCGCAAAGAAGGTTGGCTCCCTCTACCGTGCTAGTGGACTCCTTACACCTGACATTATCCTGTATCTCTACAAAGCCACCATTCGCCCATGCATAAAGTATTGTTGCCACATCTGGGCTGGTGCATCATCTACTAGTCTCTCCCTCCTTGACAAAGTCCAAAAAAGAGTAGTCAACCTAATAGGTCCCTCACTGTCAGCTAAGCTCCAGCCCCTGTCCCATCGCCGCAATGTGGCATCCTTGTGTTTGTTTTACAAATACTTCAATAGATTATGCTCCGATGAGTTGGCTACTCTGCTGCCCCCTCGACGTAAATTCACTAGACTAACTCGACATTCTTCTAAATCTCATTCATTCACTGTGGAGGTCCCCAGATGCCGGAGAGCATTCTACTCAAATAGCTTCTTTCCTCGTGCTGCTGGCCTCTGGAACTCCCTCCCTGCCCCCTGTTTCCCCGACAGTACTGACATGCAGAAATTTAAAACTAATGTAAACAGACATCTCGCTGCTCAGATCCCAATTTAAGCTGAACCACCAATCCTTCTCCCCTTTTCCTTTTTCTCAGTAGCCCCTTACGTTTACAGTGGCGTCCTGCCTTGTTTGGGGTGAATCATGTAAAAAAAAAAAAAAAAAAAAATATGCTGGGAAAGGGTACTCACATGATAGAACAATGAAATATAAAATCGTACACACAATTCTCAATAAGCAGTTTAAATGCTTTAAAGTTCTTTGAAAAAAGTTCTCGTGCCAACGTCAATGGTGAGTGAGTCGAAATTCGGCCACATGTTCTTCTAACGCCGCGTTCGGCAAATCGGCAACTTCTTCAAATGCGCACGCGGGATGGACAACTTGTAACAGCTACGATTTCTTCTCCCTTCTTCAAAAGGCACCAACCGCAAAATTCTCAAGAACTTTAGGCTGTTGAATTTCTATTCAACAATCCTTGCGGCAACAGAATTCCTGTGCTGACTCGCTCAGTGTACCCTCAGGAATCGACGTGCTTAAAGAATTCACTCCATCCAAGAGTTGGACGAAACACCATCCAACCTCAATGCCAGCGAACTCGAAAAGGAAGAACTCGCCGCCAAAATCTCTGACGTCACTCTCAAAGAGCTGGCATTAACTTTTTTCAAATTAGATATTAGTTTCGTACAAAAAATCAAAAGTACGAAAACAAATCAATAGGGAGTGTAAAATATAAAATAGAATACAAAGAATATAAATATAATACAAAATATATAGGGATTACATAATTGTTGGTAGAAAATTCCAACACCTCCTCCCCTACTATCTTCCAACATGAACTTATCAATATAGAAAACTCTGATTAATAATGGCTTCCCAAACTACGTAATCGACCAACAAATTCGACTGTTTAAAAATAATTCCGCCGATCGTATTCCCTACTGACCCAAATAAAAAAGTAAAACTGATCATTTACAACAATAAAGTAAAAACCACTAACCTTATTTTCACAAATAATTCTCCCCCCTCGATTAGAGTTTTGGATAAGACAAACCTTGTTTATGAGTTTAAATGTCCTTTGGGAGACTGTGTCTCTGACTACCACGACTTTGTCGAGAAGATTGACGATTCATTTGTCTGATACTAACTTAACTAACAACCACTCCTGCCCCCGATCGGAATTCAGAAAACTCTTAGTAGAAAATACCAAAATCTTAGAATTTAGTACTATCAAACAAAAACTCCATATATTAGAAGCCCTATATATAAAAACCAAAAAAATCCTAATTAATAGAATTAACTTTAATATCAGTAATAATATTCTAAAATGTTTATAGCTCCAATATAGTTTCGTACTTAGTACATAATTCACGCCAAAAACCTTTTATAAATACTAACACATGATCTATACCTGATTAACCTCATTCCCCCGAAGATGGACCCAGATGGGTTCGAAAGTACTTGGGAGACAAATCAAAATTATGGCAAATTCATCAGCCAATTCCCCTCCGAAACTAAGATCCTAATTTGGACTATTAAAAGGATCTACCAAAGGATATCTAGACATGAGTTGTCTCTTATATTCAACAATATATATATATATACATCATATATATATATATATATATATATATATATATATATATTACTCGTCTAAATTATTTGAACACAATCATTTTAATCCTTTTCACTTGTATTTGAGTGTTAGGAAACATTTTCTGGGCTTACTAATGACTTACCTCCCTTTGAGGGAAAAGTTAGACACAAGGTCGTTTGAAGGTTGAAACTCTAGCTCCCCAGAAAGGCGCACTCTCGACTGGAAACAAAATTAATCTTTATGACTCTGTCTACATTCTATCATGAATTAGAGCACCTCAGACATCAGGCAATAAAACCATTCCCCTTTTCAACAGTATATATATATATATGTGTGTGTGTGCATATATATATATATATACATCTTGCTTAAATTTCTTTCGTCCATATTATTCCATATAGAGAAGAAAAAAGAATAACACAAAAAAAACAGCTGAGACCATTCCTCATTATAATCTGGGGAATGGTTCAAGAGAGATCACTCCTGGTAATTCTGAGCCCACACTCTTAAAGGAAAAAACTTTTCAAAAATTACAACACATTTTCTATTTTTTCTTTGTGCATTTGAAAAATTTAATTTGTTATCTTGAGCTTGTGGTTTGGTTGTGTTAATCTAACTTTGTTGTTATCAGGCCCAGTATGCTGTTAGGATGTTGGTGCAGGAAGCGAAAGTCTTGAGTGAAGAGGAATCCCGACCATCTAGTGTGAAGACAAAAACTAAGAAAAGGGAATCACCCCTAGAAAGTATGGAAGAAATGCAAACAGGTAAGTAATTTAATTGTTGCTAATACTGTGTTTGAATCATAAAAAGGAAACAGGAAACATGTAAGGTGGTACTTAATATTATACATAAAGGAAAGAACGACATACATTATAACCAAAAAATACATTACTGACCCAAAAACAATCTATAAAGACATGTGTTGTCAAGGTCGTAAATAGAGAAGATGTGTGAACGATGTATGAGTAAATATGACTTAAATTTTTGTTGGTTGTGGTGTTCTGGCAGAAAAGTCTTATACAACTGCTATAAGGGTGTGTGAAGGCCATACCATGATGGCAGTTGGTTGCACCGCATCTGACAGCCTTGAAAGACTAGCCAGGAAAGAGAATAGATCTCATCCTTATATTGTTGTATATCATCTCACTCCTTCTTCTGGGGATGATGTACAACTTACTTGAGAGCTGAAGGGATGAATACTTTTGGCCAGTTTTTAGTTTTGCTCAGTGAGACGGAAGGAGCTTAGCAGAAATCCACAATGAGGCTGATCATCTGTGGCTGGATCAGCGATTCTCAAATTAAATAAAACATTAATACCTAAAATACATAAATCATTAGTACACATTTCAAAGAGACAGACAGACAGACAGACAGACAGACAGATTAGTTCTGCTCACTACTGGCTATTTTAAGGACTACATTTCACACATCCATTTTATTCATTTAACAACAAAACCTATCTAGCTCCCAGTATGCTAATTGTTCATGCCTGTTACTTTTGAACTTTTGATCTCTTTGAATAACTTACTTCCTATCTCAGTCGTCTGAAAGTGTGGGCTGGATTGTTTAATGACTATTAGAATACAACATATGCTTGTAATGTGTATTCTATATAACCAAACTCACATTGACATGTGAAACAAATCAATTTTCAAGAATACAAATTAAAAGGATAGAGCATCCTTTACTAAATGTAAATTTACAACAGAAAAATATTGTGTCACTGACTTGGTAACTTGATTAGATAATCTGAGACATAAATTATCAAAGAGAAACAACATTTTGCTGATTATTATTATTATTATTATTATTATTATTTTGTGAATCTTTTCAACGTTGGGAATCTTTATGTCGAATTTAGGAATCTTTACGGAATTTCGAACTGAACCCATAATTTAATGACTAGGTAAAAGTATAAATTATCATGTTATTCTTAATTACTATCGCCTGTAGTAAAGATTGAACCCCCAACCCCCAGAAAACTGTCATTTAGAATTTATTAATAATTAGTGCTTTTATCAATTGAGCCATGGATAATTCTAGTATACATTTTTGGAGCTTCAAACCTAATCTTATTTAGATATGTAGCATTACTATTTATTACTATATATATATATATATATATATATATATATATATATATATAGGATTTCATTGGATGTTTTGCTCCACTTTTCAAACTTTGAGTAGTGGTAGCAAAACAACATCACCTTCTTTTGTGCAACAGTCCATGTTGGGCTTTTAAGCCTCTTATGTTTCTTTTTTTTTTTGTTGCTGCATATGATGGAGATAGGGGGCCAGGACTTTTTGTCTCAAGGCCTGATGGCTGACCCTGGTTGGCCTCTGTCATGGCTGGAGCGCCATTTCCAGAGGCAGGAAGGTTCACACCATTGCTTACATCTTCCTGTCTGGTGTATGAACGGGTTGATGGGCCCTTTTTATCCTGGGTGCCGGCCTGCCAATATTTTTTTTTTTTTAATTCATATTTTTTATCATTTCCTCATTGTCAACGGCTTCTGATTTATTATTTGAAGCTGCCCTCTATTAATAGAGGGGGTGACCCGTCCACAATTCGGAGAACGTGCTGGATGGCTTGAGGAGACAGCATACCATTTTTTTGGAATATTTGGTCAGGGTTTACTTCAAATAAGAAGTATCCTCATGTCAAGGTCTCTGACAAACACCTGTACCGAGAGACCGAAGACACCTAAGGGTGGTGTCTAGTAAGCATTCAAGTCATCCCCGCTAGGCATTCAAGTATTCCCCAGTAGCCATTCAATATATATATATGTGTGTGTGTGTATAAAAAAAGGAAAAACAATTAAAAACAGGCATAAATAAAATCAAACAAGAGATTCACTCGTTTGTTCGGATCAGTGAACGTCTTCATAAAAAGTGAAGATTTAAAATTTATTAAAAAAACAACAAAAACAAAGGAAAGAAGACACGAAATGGGGTGTTTTAGTAACGTGCGTAAATATTTGAAAAAATGTGCGGCTTATGCGAATAAGACGTTAATTGGGGAAAAACACAGCATACATTTTTTTAAATAGTTATGCACGTGATTAAAGCATGCTATTTTGTGTCTTCTTTCCTGTGTTTTTGTTGTTTTTTCAATGAATTTCAAATCTTTTCTTTTTCTGAGGACGTTCGTTGATCAGAACGAAACCGGTCAATCTCTCATTTGATTTTATTTATTTACGTGTTGAATTGTTTTTTTCATATATTCTGTCTCCATGACATTTCATTTCATAATAGATTGGTTCCTCAAACCTTTAGAAAAAATGAAATGAGACATAAGAAACTAACTTATTCTGTGTACACGGGTAATACACATAATAAGGAAGTTTGTTATGTCTCATTTCATTTTGTCTAAAGGTCTGAGGAAGTTGAGTCTCGAAAGGAGGTGCAGCTTAAACATCAATGCACACATGTAACCAAAAATGTTTTTATAAACAAACATTTATACTAGAAAACAGCTCTACTTGTTATTGAGCACTTTTTATAAACACTGCAGTTTTATTGGATTCACATCTAGGAAACAAAAATAATACATGTCTTATATATATATATATATATATATATATATATATATATATATATAACTCCTTTGTAATATAGTAGGAAAAATCCCAGCAGAGTGCTCGATTACTTGAGAATTAAAGTTAAAAATTAAGAGCCTAATATTTATTGAATTTTAATTATTTTATTTAATATATATATATATATATATATATATATATATATATATATATATATATATATATATATAATGGTGTTCTAATTTATCTACTAATTATAATTATTTGTTTCATATTCTAGTTAATTCTGTACTGGATATTCTTAGATTACCGTGTTCAACATAAAGAAGATTTCCAAGTTCAAAAAGATTCACCTGAAGAAAGTCAGAGGTAACATTGTTCGGAACATTGCGAAAATAATTACCAAGATGAGAATAGTTGTCTGAATGATCCGAATTATCAATCATTATCTAAACATTTCGAAACCTTAAATATACATCTCATCATCGTTTGTTTTGTTTTAGTTTTTAAAATTTTTTCTTGCAGGTTCTGCTCCAAGATCTGTTGATGAAATAATTGACTCTCTTTGGGAACAAGTGCAAAGCGAAACGTGAGTAAATAAATGATGGATTCAATGTAGGATAAAATCAGAGGTAGAATGCTTTTATATACTTCCTGTTTACTCTTGTGAAAAGATTCACTTTAATTCGAGTGATCAGAGTCACCCCTCTCAAAAAAGAAAATATCTTTAATTTGATTGGCCCCCTACCCTTTTTCCTTCTCTGCCCCCTCTAGCTCACAGACGTGATATTGCTAGTCTCAGTTTTTTCTATTAATATTATTATGGCATTTGTTCTTCAGGATTGTGTGATCTATTCCCTGCTTCTTTTGTTTCAGCTCGTTTGACTCGTTGGTCTTGTAGTCTTCCATCAATTTGCTGTTTTGCTACCTCATTGTAATACAGCTTCCTATTCCAGTAGCTTCCTTACAAGAACTGCAGGCTTGTTGAACTCTCTTCCTGCTTACTGTTTTCCTCCTAGCTATAGTCTTGGTCTTTTCAAAACTAAGGTCAATAGGCATCTCCTGTCTTTACAATAATCATATTTCGTTCTTGTAAGCTCCTTACATCAAGTGGCTTCATGCCTTGTCTGGAACGATTTCCATATAAATAAAAAAGGGATTGTTTTCTACCATAGTCTAAAGATGTCTGCTATTAGTCAGAAGAGTTTGGGATTGTAGATGGTCGACATGTGGATTTAAATTAAAATCATCGTCATCATCTACATTACCTTCCTTCTCTGTGAATGTACCAGTCAATTTAAGAAAAGTATTCAGAGAACATAGTCAACCCTGGCTCACAATAAGAGCGAGGCGTACAATGTTTATAATCCCCAGTTATAGGATGTGCAATGCTGCAGAAACAGTAGTATTCTTAATCTTCTCTCTGAGAGGAGCATCATGTATTTCATTCAAACACAGCAGAGACAAATGTTCAACCTTCTTCACTCAAGTCACAAACCGACTCAGGGTTTCTCCATTCATTTAACCCTACTTATATAAGAATCAGCTACATCTGAAGTGCTGCTGCCACATCTGGTGAGATGCTCCTCTAGAGTACTCTTTCTTGCCTTGACAGTGGGGAGGGGGGGCGATTATCTACAGCCACTTTTCCACAGAAGAGACGCTGTCGTTATTCCCATGTCAGGTGCTCGACTGAGCTTTAACATCTAGTCCCTCCTCACAAGAGAATCACAATAAGAAGTCCTCCTCCCAAAACTGTAAAGAACTAACATTTCTCCGTCTGTGCGACTAACATCAAAGGCAATTTCAATGAAAGAAAGAAAACGCCACAAATGAAAATAAAAAATGCTCTTTCATTAAGACAGGCACCGTGTCACAAGTTGATCGCAACAATGGCAAAACTACATGAATTTCACTTCAAATTGCTTCCGTACCCACCCTATTCTCCTGGCCCCACCAACTACTGGCTGTTTGCAGACCTCAAAAGAATGCTCCAGGGAAAGAGATTTGGCTCCAATAAAGAAGTGATATTGGAAACTGAGGCGTATTTGAGGTCAAAGACAAATCTTTCTATAATAAAGGCATTGAATTGCTAGAAAAACATTAGAATCAGTGTATCATCCTAGTAGGAGACTATGTTGATGAATAAAGTCGAATTTTACATAAAATTTGTTGTTTTATTAGTTAGGCCAGAACTTATTGGGTGATTTTTTATAATCCAGACTTTAAAAATAGAAGACTTACATCAAATCTGTTGCTAAAGTCGCTGGAAAACAGTTGGATCATTCTACCGCACCAGAAAGTATATGACTCCTGCTTCAATCAATTATCTGTATAAAACTAAGACATGCATGAAGATGGAGTACTGCCGCCACATCTGAAAAGGCGCCATTCAGAGCATCTTACTTGCCTTGATAGAGTACAGAATCGATTTTGCAATCTAGTGGAAGATGATCTCTTCTTTTCCCCTTTTTAACAGAAGAGACGTTGCTAGTCTTCTTTTACTCTATTTTTATTTCCATGGAACGGGCTCGACTGAGCAATCACCCAATAAGTTCCGGCCTAACTAATAAAACAACAAATGATCCTGAACCCAGATCGAGCGGTGAAAGTGGCCCTGACTTGCCTCATCCCCACCATAAAAGACCCTGTCTTTGCCTGCCATGCAATTCAAAAGTTAAAGAAATGTTTAAATTGTAGGTCGAGTGAGGATTCGAACACTGCCCGATGGATTGCGAATACCGGCTTAATTTTAGTTATTTTTATTTTAACATCCGGGACAGCAAATTCATGTGTAGTTATGGAGTTGGTTTCCATGTGTCTGATTTAACTCGATAAAAGAAGGAAGAGAAATTGCATTTGTTGTTGGCAATTCATTTCTAAACTTGAAGTTGTGAAGAGCAGAATGGAGAGAAAGAAAAGAAAAGAGGAGATAGGAAAGAAAACGTCGAGCAAGCTGTGAGCCGTTTTTTTCTTTTTGACTGAGGTAACTAGTAGAATTTTATTTAATTCTGTGACATTTACCTTTAACGGTCCCTTTTGAGTCAGAGTGAAAACTCTTCTCCAATAGACTTTCAAGTCCCCACTTTCAGAATTTCTTCGTCAACAAGAGTTATTTCCCTTGCATCGACCCATTTCAAGGGTGCCATCAAAACAAAACAAAAGATCCCTTATATAAGTTTTACTGTCCAATTTTCTAATTGAAATGGAATAATTTTTTAAATATACATTAAATATCAAGTAAAAATGGTACTTTGACTTGTTTACTTAAAACCATCAAATAATTCTAATAAAAAATGATTCGTTTTTAAATTTTAATTCTTTGTAGTGTGCAATCATTTCGATCGGTTTCAAATCGTCTAAATTACACTTAAAACGTTGTTTATTACCCTTTCATACAACGGAAACAGTCCACTGATGGTGGCCCACGGCCTAGAATTCAGAATAGAGCATGTGAGCTAGAAAATTTAATATCGCCAACATATATGTCACCACGTTTGCAATATTTTTACTATCACACCCATCGGAGTTAGGGAGAACATAATTTAAAGCGTGGAAACTATTTAGTATTCTACCGTACAATAATAACAATACTGTAGAAAATATTGGGGAGGGGGATAATTGTTTGTCGAATTTAACTTTTTTTCTGCTTTAAAACTAATTGAAAACATAAATAAATAGGGTGAAGTGGGGCATAATTGTTCGATTTTTGAGAATTTTGAAGGAAAAAGGACAATTACATATTAATACTTATGAAAAGCAACTATTTTCGTTGGAGTAAATGTGCCACACCTGTATAATGAGTCCATTTTTTGGTTGTTTTCTAAAATATCACATTGTGCACAAGTATGAAAATTGGTGAAATTCTAATGAGTTACCATTGTGTCTCTTCAATAAAAAAACAACATTTTGTCAAAACAAAAGGTGATAAGCAGTTCCAAAATGTGACATAACAACAATAGGTACTTAGAGAGTTTTGTCTATTTAGCTACCACTATTATAGTAAGTCTTTAACAGAAAAAAATATAGAACATCCCTATAAAATAATAACTAGGCTAAATATAGAATAGCATACACATGTCATAAATTAAATACATTTCCATCTAGAAAATCCTTCCTATCATTCCATATCCTCTGAATATAGCACACAAATGTCATAAACACAATCTCATTAGTACAAACCTATTGAAATTACTGAATAATGAATTGCCAACAGGTAACCGAATCAGTTCCACCTTCTATTAAAAACTAAGGTGACTCATTATCCCCTATCTTGGAAAGTAAGTGATTTTTTGTAACTCTGTCAGTAATGTCTCAATCTCAATTTTTGTTGATGTTTTCCAAGCCAAAGTTTTTTTCTTCAGAGGTAGATGAGACAACTTTATCATAAAAAAATTAGCAAGCCAACCAGTAACACTTTCTGAAGCTGGTAAACCAATGGAGGAAGAGTTTTAGTTATGAGAAAATAAAATAAGTCTTTGAATTGACCCATTATGTCCCACTGACCTATTATGCTCCATCCTACCCTACAAATTGAGCGAGAACGCAACAAAATAGAAAGTACGAAACTATTATACAGGTAAGAATAGCTTCTTCTTTTTTTACATACATAGGAACATTCTGGGTATCTGCTTTTAATATTGTGTGGTCTGTATTTTGCTGGATCATTTAAAGTTGGCCATGAAATTTCTTGAGTTAATCGGTGTTCCTGAGCAACGCCGGGACACGGGTCAGCTAATGCTATATAATATTCTCTATTGATGGTTCTTTCTTTCTCAAGGTAATCGGTGGATAAAATATCTTGCACATCCTAACATACAAGGGCCAAAACCTTGCCTGCTGATTTTTGCATCTTTGGTCATTTTGGGCAGCTTGAACCTGCTACTGTCTACTTAGCTGACTGCTGATTTGACTTTGGAGGAAAGTGGTCGATCCATGTTTTATCCAGTTTACTTTCTTCAGGATGCATATGTTTCGTAGAAACGTGCAAACCTTGGGTAGTTAGCATGAACTCTTATCGACAATCAAAACTCTGAGGGATGGTATATTTTAGACACAGGTTTACTGATTATCGCCGATGACGAGTCTGAATGAATCCCCTAAGAAAAAAGGGCCGGCTAAGGGAGGAAAATGATAGGAGATCTATACTATATAAGACAACACTCCTTGCTTGGTGTCTTCGACATCATGATATTACATTTGTCCTTGGTACAAAAAAGGACAGTCTCGGTAACGGGTCTGAAGAGGTGCTTGGTGGCATTTTTTCGCTTTGGTATTGTTAAAGATACAATGTGATGGCTGACTGTATTATGTTTTTTAGTGGATTCAGAGGCGAATGGTTTCTTGACAGCTATAGTTGTTGTGGCTGGCTGTTGAAGTCGCACATTCATTCTTTTTTAGCGGTAATTGTCTTTGTTCTTGCTTATTCTGATGGTTATTGGCAGGATTAACCTCTAGTTTAAGTTGTGGTTCTAGAGAGCGGCCTGTCTACACCAGAAAATATAAAATACTCTGTGTCCTGTCGTCTTCAGCTGTCTTTGTTGTTGCAGTCATCTTTGATAAAACTAACCTAGTCGGTAGGTTGCTTTTTAAAGTGGTGAGTTAACTAAAGATGTCTCCTGAGGTAAAGATGTATCAGATGTAATCTTTGTGGCACTGTATAAGCAGGTGAGGCAGAAGATGACAGTGAGCCTTCGTCCACAAATTTTGACTTAGCAGATACCATGGTTGATTTTTTTGTTGTGTCGCAAGATTCTTGGGTGAAGGAGGAGTGAGAACAGATTTTATTCTTGCCAAACTTCTTGGAGTCTCATTTTTAGATTGTTTCTCAAGTTTTACATGCATAGATTTGGCTTGAAATGATGTACTTGGCAAGATGGGTTGAATGGCTGCTAGGGCCAGAGAATTTAATGAAAGGAAAACTATTTGTAGCAAGTGATGCAGATGATTTAGAAAAAGGGGGAAATTCTGGAGGGAAATCTGGGCGGATGAACTGCTTTAGTGACTTGGGCGTGGTGAAATGTGTGGCAATATGTATGAGGTTGGCTTGAGCCTTGGTTATAGATGATCAAGTGGAGAGCCTCTCGAAACATAAGGATCCGAGCTGCATGTTTGCAGAAGATGTGGTTAGGGTAGACACTTGCGGACGGACCTCCGTCTTTGTGGCAGGGTTGATTAAGTCGTAACTGACTTTCTCTGGGCTACTTTTGCATCCCGGTAAGGAAAATTCAGAACCGTTAAGCCAAGTGATTCTTTGGAGATTCAGGTACAGAGCGGGTGCTGAGGTCATCGGTATTATCATTGGTGTGTACATATTTCAACTGTTTAGGGTGAGAGGATTTATGTATATGCAACGCACGATTGCTAACGTACACGTAGAAACGTCTGGTTTTGTTGTGGATGTACCCTAAGACTATCTTAGTCCATGTAGAAGGAAGTGGATTGAATCTGCAATCTATCTCAGAAAAGGTTGGTTCGGTTGCTAGAAGGACAGCACAAAGCTCCAGTCTGGGTATGTAATGTTCGTGTTGTCGGGTATGTTTTGCTTTCTCCGTGATGAAGCCAATTTGAATGTTTCTTTCGTTTTTGGTGACTTTGGTGTAGGTTACTGGAAAATTTCCTCTGTGTTACGAGTCTTCAAGAATTCTGGGGATATAACAGATCCTCAGAACTATCGGCCCATCAACCTACTCCCAATTTTTGCTAAAATCTTTGAATCCTTAATCAATCTAGCGATAGTCCGGCACTTAGTTAATGCTAAACTTTTTTCTGACCGCCAGTATGGATCTACTGCATATATCTTAACGGTCATATCTGAATGCATATATCATACACTGGATAAGGCAGGTGAAGCTAGGACAGTAGTAGTTGATATATCAAAGGCCTTTGACAAGGTATGACATAAGAGGCTCCTCCTAAAAATTCACTCATATGGTATTGATGGACGAATATTTAATATAATTAGATCCTTCCTAACCAAAAGAAATATCCAGGTTGTCCTCGATGGCCGTTCATCCAAGCAACATAACATAAATGCAGGTGTACCCAAGGGATCCATCCTCGGACTTTTATTGTTCCTGATTTTCATAAACGACCTCCCTGATGACATTGAGTCTGAGATAGGTATATTTGCTAACGACACCATGCTCTACTCTCATCATGGATTGAGGGAAGAAATTATTGGTAAGTTTTAATGCCGCAAAGACAAAGCTCCTTTGCTTCAATAACTACAAGAAACCTCTTCAACCACCGATTGCCATGGCAAATAACACCCTACCTGAGTGTTCAGCATTCAAACTACTCGGCCTAACATTCACAGGTAACATAAATTAGAACAAATACATTGAAGACGTTGCCAAGGCTGCCACAAAGAAGGTGGGATCCCTCTACTGTGCTAGTAAACTCCTCACACCTGACATTATCCTGTATCTCTACAAAGCCACCATCCGCTTATGTATGGAATATTGTTGTCACATCTGGGCTGGTGCATCATCCACTAGTCTCTCCCTCTTAGACAAGGTCCATAAAAGAATCACCAATTTAATAGGTCCCTCACTATCCACCAAGCTCCAGCCCCTGTTCCATCACTGCAATGTTGCTCCTTGTGTTTGTTTTACAAATACTTCAATGGATTGTGCTCCGATGAACTAGCTGCTCTAGTGCCCCTTTGACGCAAATACACTAGAACAATCCGACAATCAGCTAGGTTCCATCCACTCACTGTGGAGGTCCCCAGATGCCGAAGAGCCTTCTACTCCAGCAGCTTCTTCCCTCGTGCTGCCGGCCTCTGGAACTCTCTCCCTGCTCCTTGTTTCTCCGACTGTACTGACATGCAGAGGTTTAAAACTAATGTAAACACACATCTCGCTGTAAACCCTCTAACTTAGGATGACCCCCCCTTAACTTTTACCCTAATTCTCAGTAGCTCCTTACGTCTACAGTGACAACCTGCCTTGTTTGGGGTGAAATTATCCCAAAAAAAAAAAAAACTTTAACCATTTGAACTCACTATCAATTAAAACCTATCTATTTAAATTCTCTATCATTTGAACTCACATCACTTAAAACCTATCTATTTAAATTCTCTATCATTTGAACTCACATCACTTAAAACCTATCTATTTAAATTCTCTATCATTTGAACTCACATCACTTAAAACCTATCTATTTAAATTCTCTATCATTTGAACTCACATCACTTAAAACCTATCTATTTAAATTCTCTATCATTTGAACTCACATCACTTAAAACCTATCTATTTAAATTCTCTATCATTTGAACTCACATCACTTAAAACCTATCTATTTAAATTCTCTATCATTTGAACTCACATCACTTAAAACCTATCTATTTAAATTCTCTATCATTTGAACTCACATCACTTAAAACCTATCTATTTAAATTCTCTATCATTTGAACTCACATCACTTAAAACCTATCTATTTAAATTCTCTATCATTTGAACTCACATCACTTAAACTCTATCTATTTAAATTCTCTATCATTTGAACTCACATCACTTAAACTCGGATATTCTGAACACTGAAAATGCAAACCTAGTTATCTGAACTATAACAGTTTTTATTTTTCCATTTGAAATCTGACCATTTCATCTTTGACTAATTCAACTTTGACACATTGTTCAGTTCATAAACAAATAGTTTTTGAAAATCCCCTCAAGTACTATTCTTTTGCTTTTTCAGGATTTCGGATTCTGACCGCCGAATCCAAGAAATTATGAACCGTGTCATGTCTCGAGGAATGGTACAGAAAACTGAAGAATTGCCAGAAAAATCTGGTGAAAAAGAACCTTCAGGTGATTTCATAATCATGATGTGATAACGCATATATAAAGAAAACAGAAATTATAATTTTGTAATTTTCTATTCATAAATAATTGAGTGATGTATATCTGGGTTCACTATGGATTTTGAATCTTAATATTAAACCCCTTTGCCTAGTATAGGCGACCAGCTGATATCGATTAAATACCAGATTGTAACCCAGTATTAATATAGAAAAATGTATATGATCATCTGGAAGAGCAAAACATGTTTGAAGGTTGTTTAGCTGGTTAGACATAGCTAACAGTGTGACCAATCAGATCGAGTCCTGTCATTCCTACTCCATATAAAAGGTAGATACTAAGTATAAAGTGTGATGTATTTTATTGACTTATTTATAGCTGCCTGACCATTAGATTTTGGATGGAATATAGCGGTTGTCACATGACTAATTGAAAATTCTTTGCAGAAATCTCCCACTTCCTTAGCCGTAAATTGAGTTCCATTATCAGACGCAGTGGTATCAGGATTACCAAATCTTTATCAAATTTGGTTTTGAGTATAATCCCCTTGAGAGTTACTGGTACGTTTTTTTATCTCCATTTCTGTGCTTATTGCAACAATTACTGTTTCGTCTCAACGTTCACTTAGTTTCAGAAGTAGCCTTGATAATCCATCTGTGTGTCTTATTTTCTTAGACAGAAAGAATTCCATTGTAAATCTATTGCATGAAAGAATGGTTCCGCATCTTTGCAGGCGATTCGCAGTATGACCTGGTATGCCATTCTTAGACCGAAATATTGATAGTAATGGAAAGTGGTCCGTTTTGCACAGAATTTGTGAAACGTTTTTACTGCAAATATTATATCTGGCGACTCTTTTTCTATTTGACTGTATTTTTTCTGATGGGAATAACGTTCTTCATAACTGCTTTCTGCTGTCCATTATCTTCCTTGTGTAGTAAAAACGGACCCTAATCTCACGTTTTTTTACCATCAACAGAAATTATATTTTTGTCTGAGAATCATAATGAGTGAGAGATAAGTTAGATTTTAAAGCTTTTATTATTTGTTTGAATGACCTTTGACATTCAGAAGACCAGCTCCATTTCGTATCTCTCTTACATAATGTAATGTATCAAGTTACAGCCATTTAGTGAAGTTTTTGATTGGCCTAGAGGGCGCTTTTGTTGTAATTGTTGTTGTTGTTTTGATTATAAAAAGAAGAAACTTTAACAGGTCGAGACTTGCTTCAGTCTTGACACTTAGTGAATGTGTTCGGAGTTCCCAGAAGCATAAAAAAAAAATGGCGTTGATGGGCATGGGTATGGAACGATGCTGAGGAGTCCTGGATTAACTACATTGAACGTGTGGAGTTTTTTTTTCAGAGACAATGATATTGAGAGTGAAGGGAAAAAAAAGGCGATTTTATCATCGGTTATTGGTGCAAAACACTATGCTGTGTTAAGAGGTTTAGCAGATAATCGTCCAGAAAAGAAAACGTTTGATGAACTAGTTGGGCTGATGCAGAGACATATTAAACCAGCACCTAATGTGATTCATGAAAGATTCTTGTTCAACACGAGGGACAAAAGGGAGGAAGAGTCTATAAGTGACTATGTGGCCGCATTAAGGAAAATGTCTGAACACTGCAATTTTGAAGAGAGGGTTGGTGAATACATACGGGACCGCTTAGTCTCTGGAATTAAAGATGTGAAAATCCAGGAATACCTACTGACCGAAAGGGATCTAACGTTGAATCAAGCTATTGAAATAGCAGTGTCAATCGAAACATTTCCCGATTATGAAAACCCAATACACAAATGACCCTTGAGACGGGAGTGTTACAGATGTGGTAGTATCATACACACGGCAGATAAATGTACATTTAAAAATAGTGAATGCTACAGATGTGATAAGGCAGGACACACCCGTAGAAAGAAAGTGCAGGCAGCAACAAGGTAAATTCTTAAAAATAACTAAAAAGAGCGATGCAATGAATGTGGTGGATGAAGACCAGACAGTTGAAAAAAGATTCACTATGGAAAAGTTAAATCTGGATGAGAGGGAGGTTCGGCAAGAAGAATTGAATTTATACAATGTTTCTAACTTGCAAACACCACCGGTAAAGATGGAGCTGTTGTTAAACAAAAAAAAGTTGTCATGGAGGTAGATACAGGAGCATCTTGTTCGGTCATTAGTCTAAAAAAATTTAAAGAGCTGGGTAGGATTCAGGATTAAAAAAAAAGCACAGTAAAACTGACGACGTATACTGGTGAAATAGTACAACCTCAGGGGACAACAGTTGTAGAGGTATTACATGAAGGACAAGTGAACTGTTTACCACTACTGGTTGTGAAAGGAAAGGTATCAACTCTACTGGGTAGAGATTGGATGAAGAAGTTAAAGCTGGACTGGGAAAGGCTGTTTTGTTTAACAAGGGAGAACCCATCGAGGCTTAAAAATACTTACAAAATATGATGCCTTATTTAATAGACAAATGGGATGCCTGAAAGACTTTCAGGTGAATATACCCATTGATAAAGAAGCCAAGCCAGGCCTGTACCTTATGCTTTGAAAGAAGGGGTGGAGATGGAGTTAGACTGCCTAGAAAACCAAGGCATTTACAAAAGAATAGAATATTCTAGATGGGCTGCACCCATAGTGCCCGTTGTTAAAAGTAACAATGGGGGGATCCGAATATGTGGGGACTATTAGCAAACAATCAATGCAGCAGCTCCATGTGTCAGCTACCCTATTCAGCGAACCAAAGATATATTTGCCACACTGAGAGGGGGTGAAAAATTCAGCAAACTGGATTTAAGCCACGCCTATCAGCAGCTGAAATTGGAGGAAGGTACCCAGGAATTGTTAACTGTAAACACACATAGGGGTTTGTACCAACCCACAAGGTTACAGTTCGGGGTGCACAGTGTTACAGGCATTTTTCAACAGGAGATGGACAAATGATTGAAAGATGTTCCTTTCTGCAAGGTACAAGTGGACAATATACTAATTTCAGGTCCCGATGATGACAGCCACTTAAAGAACCTAGAGAGAGTATTACATACGCTGAGCATAGCTGGGCTCAAATTGAAAGAAGCAAGTGCGAATTCCTTCTTGAGGAAATAACCTATCTAGGGTTCAAGGTTAGCAAGGATGGTACAGCTCCTCTACCAGAGAAAGTGGCTGCGATGGCAAGAGCCCCCACACCCAGGAATGTTACAGGGTTGAAAGCCTATCTTGGGGCAGTAAATTATTATCGCAGCCATTTACCAAATTTGTCAACACGACTTGAGCCACTGCACAGTCTAATGAGGAAAGGCACAGTTGTGAAGTGGGAATCCCACCAACAAAAAGCTTTTGAAGAGACAAAGAAAATGCTGTGTACAGCACCCCTTCTGACTCATTTTGATTCATCCAAGCCCACACTTGTACAAGTGGATGCTTCTCCTTATGGCTTAAGAGCTGTGTTGGCTCATGGGATGGAACATGGCAGTGAAAAGCCAGTATGTTACATCTCCCGAACGCTCTCAGATGCTGAACAGAATTATGCACACATTGAAAAGGAAGGGCTTGCCCTGATTTTTGCAGTGAAGAGGTTACATCAATATCTGTTTATAAACCCCTTCACGATGTTCACCGATCACAAACCGTTGTTGGGTCTATTTGCAGAGAACAAGCCAATTCCTGCTATGGCAGCTGCCCGGGTTCAGCGTTGGGCCGTATTCTTGGCTGCCTATAATTACAAACTAGAATATCGAACTGGAGCCCTCAATAGTAATGCGGACTGTTTGAGTCATCTTCCACTGGAGGCTCAGGAAAAAGATATATCTAAATCCACTAATGAAATATTTATGATGGACCTTGTGGAAGCTCCAGTAAACGTTGAAGCTGTGAGACCAGAGACTAGGAAAGATCCGATCTTGGCTGGAATGGGGTCAGTTGGAGTGAACAGTTAAAACCCTATTTTAATAAAGGGGAGGAACTGACCTGTGAAGATGGCGTGTTACTGTGGGGAAGCAGGATTATTATTCCTCCTAAGTTGAGAGGAAAAGTTCTGCAGCAATTACACCAGACTCATGTAGGCATTGTGAGGATGAAAGAATTAGCTAGAAGCTATATATGGTTGCCAAAACTGGATGGAGATATTGAGTGGACCACCAAGGGGTGTGAAAGTTGTGTGCTAAATCAGAAAAACCCAACAGAACTCCGATTCATTGTTGGAAATATCCAAGTCAGCCCTGGGAAAGAATTCACATAGACTATGCTGGTCCAGTTTTTGGACACATGTTCGTAATAGTGGTTGATGCTTACTCCAAATGGATGGAGGTTTGCATAATGAAGACATCCACTGCTGCAGCTACCATTGAGAAGTTGAGGGGAATCTTTGCAACCCATGGTTTGCCTCTGCTGGTTGTGAATGACAACGGCCCTTGTTTTTCCAGTGATGAATTCAGGAGGTTTTTAGAGGCAAATGGGGTTAAACACATATTCACGGCTCCTTACCAACGGCCAGGCTGAACGCAGTGTGCATACATTCAAGGAAACAATGAAGAGGATGGACAAAGACACAAAAACATCTCTTGAAACAAAAGTCAACAGATTCCTTTTTAACTACAGGGCAGCTCCACACACAGTAACTGCGGTTCCTCCAGCTGAATTGCTGTTCAAGCGACAATTAAGAACAGCCTTTCATCTGTTACAGCCAAACAAGTTTAAGATCAGGATGTACAACTACAAAATGGAGAAGGGTACAAAGATCAGGACACCATGCCGAAATCATGGGGTGAATGATCCAGTCCTTGTGAGGAATTTTGGCCCTTGTCAACGGTGGCTGAAGGGCATCATTACGAGTCAGTTGGGTAATGTCAATTCTGAGGTAGAGACCGAGAGAGGAGTTACACGGAGACATTCAGACCAGATCATTAAAAGGACAATCCTGGTCCCAGAGGAGAATGTGACTGATATGAATGATGCCGCAGAGGACATGGTGACAACCAGTACAAGGGAGTCTACTGAGAAAGAAGGAGTACCTGAATTTGTAAAACAGGATGAGGCTGAGGTGGGACCTATAGACTTCAAACAGAAAGCATCGCCTATTCCTCGGAGATCTGAGCGTGTAAGGAGAGCTCCATTTAAGTTAAGAGACTATGTTTAGTGATCCATCTAAGAATGAAGGAATGTAATGTATCAAGTTACAGCCATTGGGTTAAGTTTTTGATTGGCCTAGAGGGCGCCTTTGTTGTAATTGTTGTAGAGCTTTTAATGTGTGCATTATAAAATTGCTGTCATAATTATTTGCAAGTCTAACCAAGCTTGCAATGTTGACACACTTGTTGATGAAGTCATATTTTTTATTGCTGTAGAGCTGGCTGGGTCTGGATTTTGACTGTAAACAATTAGCATTTACTTAATATTAAAAACAATTCACATTTATTAATACTTAGCTTAAAGCCGGATTAAACATTTTCTTTAAACTATTTTCACATGTTCAGCATGGTGTTGACGGTTTATGCTTTTTATTAAAATATTGTCACTGAGAAAGCACCGGTATGTTGTCCTGAGGGCTGGCACATCGTATTTGCATGCAGCAGATTTTGCACAGATGTGGAGCGCTGATATGCACCCATTGAAGGCGAAGCAGCAGCAATCGCCTGGGCATTAGACAAATGCCGTATATTTATTATGGGCTGCCCTAACGTAATAGTAGTAACAGACCACCAGCCCTTACTAGGAGTATTTGGCGACAGGTACCTGAGCAAGATACATAACCCGTGCCTCTTTAAGCTTAAAGAGAAATCACTCAGGTATTTTTTTACCATCCAACACTGCCCAGGAATGTTGCATCAGGGTTCCGATGCCGTCTCTCGCAACCCAGTCCCTACAATGAGTGCCCTTACATCCCTATCTTCCACACACCCTTCCTCTGAAGACATCCATCTGTCGGATAAAATAGATGCTATGGTGGAGGTAGCAACCCAGCAGGCCATGAACGATTTTAAAGACGATACAATCCTGTCAGCTGATCACGTACGTGCATCAGGCCGAAATGATCCATCTTACACGACTCTGATCAACACAATACAGCTAGGTTTTCCATCCAAACGTTCACTTACTGAACCGGAAATCCGTAACTTCTGGGATGTACACCATCGACTAAGTACTGACAGGAGCTTGGATGCGAGAATCGTGGTACCCAAATCTCTCAGAGGAAAAGTACTACATTATCTACACTCAGCCCACCAGGGCGTGGTTAGCATGAAAGCCCGTGCCAATGAATCGGTGTATTGGCCCGGTATGAATGCATCAATATGCAACTTTCGAGCCAATTGCCTTATCTGCACAAGCATTGCCCCAAGTCAGCCACCTGAACCACTCGTATTAACTCAAGCTCCAGATTGGCCCTTCCAGCAGATAGTGATGGACCTTTTTTACGTCGGACATATTGCATACCTTGTCTGCGCAGACAGACTCACTGGCTGGATTATTTTGTATCATCTTAAACCAGGTCATGCCATCACCTCAAAACTAATATCTATTTGTCGGGAACTATTCCACAAATATGGCACTCCAGAAGAACTTAGTAGCGATGGTGGCCCACCTTTTAATTCCAACATATTTCAGCAGTTCCTCAAAACATGGTGTGTGAAGCACAGACAGTCCTCAGTGGCATATCCTCAATCTAATGGCCGAGCAGAGTTAGCTGTAAAAACAGCGAATAGGATAATTCATGGAAATACAGGTTCCCAGGGATCATTGAATAATGACAGTGTTGCCAGAGCCATCCTGCAATATCGCAACACCCCTATCCAAGGCATTGGTCTATCCCCAGCACAACACTTGCTTCACCGCCGACTTCGTGACTTCATACCATCTCAACCCGCACTATATAAACCACATGCAATGGATAGCTGCAGCTAGGAACCGTGAGATAAGCTTATCTCAGCGTAATGCTCACCTCACCGAGCGGTACAATCGCACGGCGCATACTTTATGCCCACTCCAAGAAGAAGAAAGAGTATCAATACAACGTGCAAACAATCGTCGATGGGACACAACAGGTGGTGTTGTCGAAACTCTCCCTAACCGTCAGTATCGGATCAGGATTGATGGGTCAGGCAGAATCACTTTGCGAAACTGCAGATTCCTCAGAAAACTTGCAACACATGTAATTCCAGTCCCTATTCCCAGTGCTTCGACTGAATCTCCCAATCCAACGCCTTGTGATTCCCATACACCTGGTACACCATTGCCGCATAACAGAGGAGATGTAATGACATCGCCGAGGCACCAAACATCACCCGGCACTGCTAAACCAATGCCAGTGAAATCTGCCTGGGCATTTTCCAGGTTACTCCCCCACAATCAACCAGGCCAAAAGGAACTCATTCTTCCCCAAAGACCATTGCGTTCGAGGGGGGGAGATATAGAATTAAACTAACACTTACCGGCATAAGGGCCTCAACTGGCATCCATCTCATGGAGGAGTGCTTGTTCGAATGAATGAACATTTATACACTAAAATGGCCGCTTGTGAATCTCAACCAATCAGAACACAGAGAATGGACTTTCCCTTCTGAGCATAATGGAACATTCTAGCCTTGTTATAAACAGGCATTATCTTGCTGCTCAACAGTCTGACTTATCTTGCTGCTCAACAGTCTGACTTATCTTGCTGCTCAACTGGTCGTACAGTTGAGCCTTAAGTATCGACTCTATAGCTACATCAAAATCCAGATCACTCAACATGGCGTTTATTATTAGCTAAAATATTCATGCTGCCACATTTATACCAAAAAGCAGTCTGTACAAACCTTTGTGTGTGTTTATTATTAACAATGTACATTTTTTTTCCAATAATATTTGTATGTATGTGTAAGATAATGAAGAGTGGCAAAAATGAATCGTGGACGAGTCCATTGTGGGTGGGACGTCAAGAAAGAAATAAAGGTGACTTGATAACTGTTAAAAAGGAGTAGGTTCCGCAGTGCAGAAGGGACTTGAACAACGACGGTTTCAAAAACGCGAAGAGCCGAAATGCTTAGTAATCGGAGTATCAATGTACCGGAAGAATGCGAGTTTACCGATATTTATGGCACTGATGAAGCTTTATTGGCTATTGTACCCAAGTCTTGCTGTTAGACTTTTGTGTCCTCTGACTAAAAATGCGGCTGATACGCAAGTTGGTACTATGAAGGAATCCCCTGACTTGTACTTCACCAAAGCGCTTGTAGAACAATTGCTTTCCAATCGAATGTATATACGAACGAGTTTCTAGCGTAAACCAAGTCTGTGACCTCAGCAAGAAAAAGACTTTCATGAGACAAAAGTATGTCAAAAGATTGTTTAATATGTTTGCGTAGCCGGCGTAAACCATCCGGTAATGGCAAATAAAGAAAACCAAAGTTTTTTTCATATACGTTCTGTTCTTTGTCATTCTTGTTGGACCTTACTGGGTACTCTGAAAGAATGGGTAATGCAACACATGCATCTGATAAATCGACTTTTGAGAATATTTTTAATTCATTTAATATTGAAAATATAAATATATCTTCAGGACTAGGTAATTTCTTTAATTAAGCATATTGCCACTGAGATGTAAGGGGCTACTGTGATTAAGGGCCAGATTTACTGTGGACATCCTAAGTGAGAAGTTCAGTAGCAAGATGTTTGTTCACATTGCATTTAGATTTCTGCATGTTTCTGCATATTGATAAAGTCGGTGAAACAGGAAGCAGGAAAGGAATTCCAAAGGCAAGTGGTCCGAGGAAAGAAGCTATTAGAGTTGAAAGTTCTCCAGCATCTAGAGACCTTTACAGTGAAGGGGTGGTATTTTGCTGCTAGTCCAGTTGGTCAATGGTATTTACATTGTAGGAGAGTAGAAAGTAAACCTTGGGTTTACTTTCGGCACCCTCGTTACTCTTACTTACCTTATTTCGTCCTTTAGTCCTCACATTTCATGAGCAATGTTTTTGACAAAGGGGGAAAAATTGCTGTTTCCTGGGTCAGAATCTATCCATCTAAGACTTATCGTTGGCTAGTTTTTGACCTTGAAGTGGTATTTTTTAGCTCCTTATATCAAGTGGCTTTATGTATGGTTAGATCTCTATAAGAGGCTCTGTCTGTCAGTCTGATGCATTTCAGCTTGAAATAACATTGTCCTTGCTTTGTCACACTTCGGCTAAAAAAATCATTTTCCTTAGTCTGTCACACTGCAATTTAAAGGGAAGTGACATTGGTTAAGTGGATGACAACACAAACTGACGACCTGGGTAGTCCAAGTTCGTATCCAGTCGGTTCCATAGTACCACTTTCACTTAGGGACGTTGGTAACCTTCACGTGGTCCCTCCTGCAAGAAGACCAACAGCAAAATCAAGTTGAATTTACTTTTTACTTAATTTTTAAATAGCATTTTTTTTGATCTGTCTCATTTTAGTTTGTAAATAGCATTTTCTTTGATCTGTCACACTTCAGTTTGGATATCACATTTTCCTTGGTCTGTCACACTTCAGTTTGTAAATAGCATTTTCTTTGATCTGTCCCACTTCAGTTTGGATATCACATTTTCCTTGATCTGTCCCACTTCAGTTTGGATATCGCATTTTCTTGGTCTGTCACACTTCAGTTTGAAATAGTATTTTTTTTGGTCTGTCACACTTAAGTTTGTAAATAGCATTTTCCTTGATCTGTCACACTTCAGTTTGAAATAGTATTTTCACTCTTAAACGTGTAGACTGTATAGATGCATCTTAATATGCAATATTCTTCAACTTTTGATTTTAATTCCTAAATATTTTCCACAGAGAATAGAATAAACAAGAAATAAAAACAGTTAATTAAAAAGACTTTTTAAGAACATAACAGCTACAAAAAAAACAATCTAATCTAATGAAAGATTAGACTAATGTTATTTGTCATTAATTTCTTAAATATGAAAAAGAAATTTGTGTAAATCTAAGCAGAGAGGCTTAGGTCTGCCGCCATAGTTTCCGTATTAAGCGTAAACAAAACAAAAGAAAACGATAGGCGTGCATCTGTCTGACGCTATTGCTAAAACGAAAATAATCCTTTTGGTAATACATAGACAAATTGCCCACTCATCATATTCTGCTAAAGCTAATGAGTAGAGTTAAAGGCTCCATAAGAGCAGACTGTTTCAAATTTTAATTACATTTTTTTTTATGGAAGTCGCTCCAGACAAGGGATGAAGCAACTTGATGTAAGAAGCTAAAAATAAATACTACTTCAAGGTAAAAAAAACTAGTCAATGATAAATGTTAGATGGATAGATTCTTGCCCAGAAAACATTAATTCTTCCCCCTTTGTGAGAAACATCGCTCATGGAATGTGAGGACTAAAAGACAAAATAAGGAAGGTGAGAGTTACGAGGCTGCTGAAAGTAAACGCAAGATTCACTTTCTACTCTCCTAAAACATATGCTCAGCATATATCGAAGTTTTTGCTATTAACTCTGTTTTTGTTAGTAACCCTTACGTGGTTCCTTTCTGCACGAATGCCGACAACATAATCAAACCGGTCAACAAAGGTGTACCATTCTGATTCATACGAATTTATTTTACTGTTATTAAAGAACATCAAATCCACACCTAAAATTTTTAAAAATTTGGAAATTAAAATTCAGTGAAAATTTGGACCATAACCAAACTTTCAAAGTCAAAAGTCAAGAACAACAATATATTACATGCTAGACTTCATTGACTACAATATAGACCAAATAGTGAGTCCCTCTGCCGAAGAGAACCAAAATTTTCGTCAAAAGTGTAACTTTGACATTTTTAATTTGATTAACATAAATAATATAGTGATATTTAATATAATAATGTATAAGTCACGTAGAAGCGAGAAACACACCGACTCACAAAATGTGCTCAGACAGTTTTGCATTAATATAAAAATTAAATAACGTAATTTCTATAGTCTTCTATTCCGTAGACACTTTATTCAATCTCACTGTTTCTACTGCACAAGAAAAAAGTGCTGTTTGTTGCTTGTAGTTTGATATGTGTTTTGTTGAAGTCTCTGTCACTCTTTTATTTGCATCATGTGCTACTTGTTTGTTACTCTTTTATTTGCATCATGTGCTACTTGTTTGTTACTCTTTTCTTTGCATCATGTGCTATTTGTTTGTTACTCTTTTCTTTGCATCATGTGCTACTTGTTTGTTACTCTTTTATTTGCATCATGTGCTACTTGTTTGTTACTCTTTTATTTGCATTATGTGCTACTGGTTTGTTACTCTTTTATTTGCATCATGTTCTACTTGTTTGTTACTCTTTTCTTTGCATCATGTGCTACTGGTTTGTTACTCTTTTATTTGCATCATGTGCTACTTGTTTGTTACTCTTTTATTTACATCATGTGCTACTTGTTTGTTACTCTTTTATTTGCATCATGTGCTACTTGTTTGTTACTCTTTTATTTGCATCATGTGCTACTTGTTTGTCACTCTTTTATTTGCATTATATGCTACTGGTTTGTTACTCTTTTATTTGCATCATGTGCTACTTGTGTGTTACTCTTTTATTTGCATCATGTGTTACTTGTTTGTTACTCTTTAATTTGCAGCATGTGCTACTTGTTTGTTACTCTTTTATTTGCATCATGTGCTACTTGTTTGTTACTCTTTTATTTGCATCATGTGCTACTTGTTGGTAACTCCTTTATTTGCATCATGTGCTACTTGTTTGTTACTCTTTTATTTGCACCATGTGCTACTTGTTTGTTACTCTTTTATTTGCATCATGTGCTACTTGTTGGTAACTCCTTTATTTGCATTATGTGCTACTTGTTTGTTACTCTTTTATTTGCACCATGTGCTACTTGTTTGTTACTCTTTTATTTGCATCATGTGCTACTTGTTTGTCACTCTTTTATTGTCATCATGTGCTACTTGTTTGCTACTCTTTTATTTGCATCATGTGCTACTTGTTTGCTACTCTTTTATTTGCATCATGTGCTACTTGTTTGTTTCTCTTTTATTTGCATTATGTGCTACTTGTTTGTTACTCTTTTATTTGCATCATGTGCTACTTGTTTGTTACTCTTTTATTTGCATCATGTGCTACTTGTTTGCTACTCTTTTATTTGCATCATGTGCTACTTGTTTGTTTCTCTTTTATTTGCATTATGTGCTACTAGTTTGTTACTCTTTTATTTGCATCATGTGCTACTTGTTTGTTACTCTTTTATTTGCATCATGTGCTACTTGTTTGTTACTCTTTTATTTGCATTATGTGCTACTTGTTTGTTTCTCTTTTATTTGCATTATGTGCTACTTGTTTGCTACTCTTTTATTTGCATTATGTGCTACTTGTTTGTTACTCTTTTATTTGCATCATGTGCTACTTGTTTGTTACTCTTTTATTTGCATCATGTGCTACTTGTTTGCTACTCTTTTATTTGCATCATGTGCTACTTGTTTGTTTCTCTTTTATTTGCATTATGTGCTACTAGTTTGTTACTCTTTTATTTGCATTATGTGCTACTAGTTTGTTACTCTTTTATTTGCATCATGTGCTACTTGTTTGTTACTCTTTGATTTGCATTATGTGCTACTTGTTTGTTTCTCTTTTATTTGCATTATGTGCTACTTGTTTGCTACTCTTTTATTTGCATCATGTGCTACTTGTTTGTTACTCTTTTATTTGTTCATGTGCTACTTGTTGGTAACTCCATTATTTGCATCATGTGCTACTTGTTTGTTACTCTTTTATTTGCACCATGTGCTACTTGTTTGTTACTCTTTTATTTGCATCATGTGCTACTTGTTTGTCACTCTTTTATTGTCATCATGTGCTACTTGTTTGCTACTCTTTTATTTGCATCATGTGCTACTTGTTTGCTACTCTTTTATTTGCATCATGTGCTACTTGTTTGTTACTCTTTTATTTGCATCATGTGCTACTTGTTTGTTACTCTTTTATTTGCATCATGTGCTACTTGTTTGTTACTCTTTGATTTGCATTATGTGCTACTGGTTTGTTACTCTTTTATTTGCATCATGTGCTACTTGTTTGTTACTCTTTTATTTGCATCATGTTCTACTTGTTTGTTACTCTTTGATTTGCATTATGTGCTACTTGTTTGTTACTCTTTTATTTGCATTATGTGCTACTTGTTTGTTACTTTTTTATTTGCATCATGTGCTACTTATTTGTTACTCTTTTATTTGCATTTTTGTCACTCTTTTATTTGCATTATGTGCTACTGGTTAGTTACTCTTTTATTTGCATTATGTGCTACTTGTTTGTTACTCTTTTCCTTGCATCATGTGCTACTGGTTTGTTACTCTTTTATTTGCATCATGTGCTACTTGTTTGTTACTCTTTTATTTGCATTATGTGCTACTTGTTTTTTACTCTTTTATTTGCATCATGTTCTACTTGTTTGTTTCTCTTTTATTTGCATCATGTGCTACTTGTTTGTTACTCTTTTATTTGCATTATGTGCCACTTGTTTGTTACTCTTTTCTTTGCATCATGTGCTACTGGTTTGTCACTCTTTTATTTGCATCATGTGCTACTTGTTTGTTACACTTTTATTTTCATCATGTGCTACTTGTTTGTTACTTTTTTATTTGCATCATGTGCTACTTGTTTGTTACTCTTTTATTTGCATCATGTGCTACTTGTTTGTTACTCTTTTATTTGCATCATGTGCTACTTGTTTGTTACTCTTTTATTTGCATCATGTGCTACTTGTTTGTTACTCTTTTATTTGCATTATGTGCTACTTGTTTGTTACTCTTTTATTTGCATTATGTGCTACTTGTTTGTTGCTCTTTTATTTGCATTATGTGCTACTTGTTTGTTACTTATTTATTTGCATTATGTGCTACTTGTTTGTTACTCTTTTATTTGCATCATGTTCTACTTGTTTGTTACTCTTTTATTTGCATCATGTGCTACTTGTTTGTTACTCTTTTATTTGCATTATTTGCTACTTGTTTGTCACTCTTTTATTTTCATTATGTGCTACTTGTTTGTTACTCTTTTATTTGCATCATGTGCTACTTGTTTGTTACTCTTTTATTTGCATCATGTGCTACTTGTTTGTTACTCTTTTATTTGCATCATGTGCTACTTGTTTGTTACTATTTTATTTGCATCATGTGCTACTTGTTTGTTACTCTTTTATTTGCATTATGTGCTACTTGTTTGTTACTCTTTTATTTGCATTATGTGCTACTGGTTTGTCACTCTTTTATTTGCATCATGTGCTACTTGTTTGTTACACTTTTATTTTCATCATGTGCTACTTGTTTGTTACTTTTTTATTTGCATCATGTGCTACTTGTTTGTTACTCTTTTATTTGCATCATGTGCTACTTGTTTGTTACTCTTTTATTTGCATTATGTGCTACTTGTTTGTTACTCTTTTATTTGCACCATGTGCTACTTGTTTGTTTCTCTTTTATTGTCATCATGTGCTACTTGTTTGGTACTCTTTTATTGTCATCATGTGCTACTTGTTTGTTACTCTTTTATTTGCATTAAGTGCCACTTGTTTGTTACTCTTTTATTTGCACCATGTGCTACTTGTTTGTTTATCTTTTATTGTCATCATGTGCTACTTGTTTGTTACTCTTTTATTGTCATCATGTGCTACTTGTTTTTTACTCTTTTATTTGCATTATGTGCTACTTGTTTGTCACTCTTTTATTTGTATGGTTTGCTACTTGTTTGTTACTCTTTTATTTGCATTATGTGCTACTTGTTTGTTACTCTTTTATTTGCATTATGTGCTACTTGTTTCTCACTCTTTTATTTACATCACGTGCTACTTGTTTGTTTCTCTTTTATTTGCATCATGTTCTACTTGTTTGTTACTCTTTTATTTGCATCATGTTCTACTTGTTTGTTGCACTTTTATTTGCATTATGTGCTACTTGTTTGTTACTCTTTTATTTGCATTATGTGCTACTTTTTTGTTACTCTTTTATTTGCATTATGTGCTACTTGTTTGTTACTCTTTTATTTGCACCATGTGCTACTTGTTTGTTACTCTTTTATTTGCATTATGTGCTACTTGTTTGTTGCTCTTTTATTTGCATTATGTGCTACTTGTTTGTTACTTATTTATTTGCATTATGTGCTACTTGTTTGTTACTCTTTTATTTGCATCATGTTCTACTTGTTTGTTACTCTTTTATTTGCATCATGTGCTACTTGTTTGTTGCACTTTTATTTGCATCATGTGCTACTTGTTTGTTACTCTTTTATTTGCATTATGTGCTACTTGTTTGTCACTCTTTTATTTTCATTATGTGCTACTTGTATGTTTCTCTTTTATTTGCATCATGTGCTACTTGTTTGTTACTCTTTTATTTGCATCATGTGCTACTTGTTTGTTACTCTTTTATTTGCATCATGTGCTACTTGTTTGTTACTATTTTATTTGCATCATGTGCTACTTGTTTGTTACTCTTTTATTTGCATTATGTGCTACTTGTTTGTTACTCTTTTATTTGCATTATGTGCTACTTGTTTGTCACTCTCTTATTTGCACAATGTGCTACTTGTTTGTTACTCTTTTATTTACATTATGTGCTACTTGTTTGTTACTCTTTTATTTGCATTATGTGCTACTTGTTTGTTACTCTTTTATTTGCATCATGTGCTACTTGTTTGTTACTCTTTTATTTGCATCATGTGCTACTTGTTTGTTACTCTTTTATTTGCATTATGTGTTACTTGTTTGTTACTCAGTGTATCCTACTATCTGTTATTGTTATGCTGCCAAGATGAAGGCCATTAGTACAGTTAGACATTTACCAGTTCATCAAATGATCTTTAATAAAATGAAGATGCTGGCTCTTCTTTCAAGGGTCTTTTTTATTTTTTAGTTCTCTGTCTCTTGAACTACATTCTCTAGAAAGTCTTGGAAATCTAGTTTACCCTACTATTTCACTTATAATTAAGATAAGGTAAAATTCGCGACATGTCATGAAAATGAAATGTTGTTATAGACAAAATGTGTGAATAAAAACAAACGGAAAACAGATTTAAATACAAGAGATTAACAAGAAACAAGAGATTTGACCGGTTTCGTTCATATCAACAAAAACTTCACACATAATTAAGATAGATAGAGATTGATTTCTAGTATTGCTGCTTACCTTTAAGTAAATCTTTTTGTTGGACGCCAAGTTGACAACGCATGCAAGATTGTCTGACCATGGTTGTGGTCGTAGCTGCTGTCATCATCGTCATTGCTGTAAGTGACAAAACTACACAAATGTCCATTGTTGGGGTTTTAATAATAATTCAACACAAAACAAGAGACAGATTGTGTGGTTGTTTAGCACAGAGAGAGAGAGAGAGAGAGAGATAGAGAGAGATATTCAGGCAACTTTGCGCCACTGCTTCCTCTGTTTACTGGCAATGGACTGGGCGACTTTTCACATCTGCTTCTATGAATGCAGTACCATTGTCAGAAACTATCGTCTCTGTTACTCCAAATCTGCTAAAACTATGTTGCAGTTTTAAGATTGTTTCCTCAGAGGTAATACGGTTCATCGGAAAAATCTTAGGCCATTCACTGTAGTAGAAAACATTTTCCATCAATGGGTCCTACAAAGTCAATAGGAAGACAGAACTAGGGTGAATCTAGAATAGACAAAGAAAAAAGTTTAGCTTTCCTCATAGCTTTTGCAGCTAACTGACATTTTGAACGGTTCCTCTAATTGTTTGTCCATAGACATAGCTAACTGACATTTTGAACGGTTCCTCTAATTGTTTGTCTATAGACATAGCTACGTGCTAAGGTTTTCATTCGGCTAATATCTTGGTGTCCAAAGTGAAATTGTTTTAAGACACAATTTTGGAATTTGAAAGGAACAGTAACACATTCTCCAAAAAGAATACAACCATCAACCTCAGACAATGATGATTGACAAAAGTTTTTGTCTTTGCATACCTTAGGCCATTTTGTACGATGGAAGTGCAACACTGATTTCAGTAAGGGGTCAGAAGCTTTAGCCTCGCAAATCATTTCTGAAGTAACTGGTAGTGCTCTGACAGTTGATGAGAGTACTGAAATAATTTCTGGTTCCACACATAATTCTGAAATGACTGAATCCTCTTTTTTTTTTGGTTTGCTTATCCATGAGTCTGGATAAAGCATCTGCATGTCAGATTGCATCAGTTGAATAGTATCTGATGGAGAAATCATAATCCAACAGCATAGTGGCCCATCTTTGCAGACAGTTAGTTGTGTAGACAGGGATAACTTTCTTGGATCCAAAAATGCTAACAAGGGGTTTATGATCTGTGATCAAGGTAAAGTAACGTCCATATATCATCTTATGACATAACTCTCACAGTTTCAAAAGAGAAATAACCCTGACAAGTTATCTCCCTTTAATATGTCCATTCTGAATATCTCATTATTTTCTAGCTAGAATAAGTATAACACATTAGAAGAGTTGGCATCCATAGTTGAAGTGTAGTCCGGGGTTCCAGGCTTTGTTCCTCTGTCGAGACGATTTCTTTTTATGAATGAATTGAGAGCCTGAATCATGTCCAGTATGAATTACTTGTGGTATGTTCTTAGGTGAGAAAGTGATTTCTTTCATATTAAATAATTTGGATGAAAACCAGTAATATAAATCTTTTATACATTTGTTGTTAGTAAAAAATGCTTTTGTTGGTATGTGGAAACAGAGAACAGAGACACGTGTAGACTTATACGGGGGTCGCCATCTTGAATCTGGCTTCCCTATCTTTATTACTGGAGAGTTACCTCTAAAGGGAATCTAAGGAGAGGTAATTACGTCCTACTTTGACAAGTGATAAGTAGTAAACCAACACATCTAAATTAAGAATAGGTTTAAGGTTCTTATAATTCATACTAGAATTGTCCAAAAAAACTCATGACACAATGGAAATTGGTACTAAGTGATATCAGTTCTAGTCACAGTATTCTGGAGGTTGAAGGTTTAATCATCAGTACAGGCGATATTAAGAATACAATTATGAATTACTTAAGACTTTTACTCCATCATGGCTGATGTGATGAAAGTAAGCTACCTTCATGGATTAAATAAAGGGTTTTGTTGAAAATTCGATACAGATTCCTGAGTTCGACAAGACACACCTGAAGAAGGTTACATCAGCCGAAACATTGTGAGAATAACATCTAAAGTGAGAAAACTATTCCGAATAATCCGAATAATACTGAAAAAAGCAAATCCATTTGCATAAAAGGCAAAAATATATTTGCTCTGGTATTGCTCAATTATTTTGCTTTTCCCCATTTTATTTATTTTCCTCCCACAAGGTAAGATGTGACACAAGGTCGGGAAAGTGGGATTTGAAAAGCCAGCGCCCGAGAAGGTGAGCACTCTGGCCTACAAAAAATGCCTGGGCAGCCCCGTCGGCATTTCTCGGTAGGAGCGCCTCAGGCAGTAAGCAATAAACTTACTCCTCCCCAAAGAGGGGGAGGCAAAGCCTGGGAGGGTGAACCTCCTAGAACTGCATAGGACAAACCCACAGACCGACGGAATCAAGAGCCGAAGGCCAAGACAATATCAGTCTATGGGGTACAGAATCCATCGGAACAGATACTACACTTTGATCTTGGCCAGAAGGCCAAGAAGCCGTTTTCAGGCAGCTTTTCTCCATTTTGTCAGATCTCAACCAAAAATTCATGGAAAGAGCTGAAACTGAGAATTCAAAGAAGAAACATCCAAAACCTGAATGAACTAAATAACTTTTTTCGTGAAGAATAGACAAATGTTAGCCAAGAAACATGCGAGAAATTTGTAGGGGACAACTTTAAATGCCTACATACTGTAATTAACAATAAGGCTTAAACTACGAAATATTAAAAGATGATTTATTAAATGTATTGTAAACTTTTGCATTATAAAATATTGGTTTTTCTTAGGATTTTTTTTTAACTGATTGTTTGACTAAAGGCTTAAACATATGTATTATTGACAGTAACAGTTTTATTAATCTGTGTTAGAAATACATACCTTTTCTGTAATGTATTGTGAACTTTTGTGTGGTACTATATGTAGCGATGGTATATCATGATGTAAATTCACTCGAAACGTAGTGAAATTCGACAAAAAACGTTACCAATTTATATAATAGAAATCAAATCAATAAAACAGCCAG
This sequence comes from Sepiola atlantica, assembly GCA_963556195.1. Classification (NCBI taxonomy): domain Eukaryota; kingdom Metazoa; phylum Mollusca; class Cephalopoda; order Sepiida; family Sepiolidae; genus Sepiola; species Sepiola atlantica. The sequence continues at coordinate 41,857,669 of OY744521.1, read as the reverse complement.
AACTCAGCTAATTAGCAGACAACCCATCTGTGGTCTCAAACAAAGAATTTGTTGTAGCATCTATCGACACATTAGAGCTTATTTCCAATTAAGAGTTTCGGTTTTGTATACTTTCTAACGAAAAAATAACAGGTGTTTCCTTAAATTATAATAGTAAAATAACTTTTAATGATTTTAAAACAGGCTAAAACAACCACACCAACCTGCTGATTGAGAGACGTATATGTCCACAGTCACTGCACCAAAAACAAAAGAAAATGAAGTTTTTTTTATTCTGTTAAGAAACTGTCGAAATTGAGAAAGCATTCTTTTTAGATTGTACAATTACCTCCCTTGCAAGCATGGCTTCATATTGTATTATTTTTACTAGTATTAGAAATATTTTCATTTTAGGAAAGAAAATATAACAATATTTACCAAAAATGTTTTAAAATAATGACTATTGAATGACTCTGCAAGGAGAGTAGAAAGTGGACCTTAGGTTTACTTTTGGCCGCCTCGCAACTCTCGCTTCCCTTAAGCAATGTTTCTGAGAAAGAGAGAAGAATTGCTGTTTTCGGGGTCGGAATCTATTCATCTAACACTTATTGTTAACTAGTTTTTGACCTTGAAGTAATATGTTTTTTAGCTCTTTATATTAAGTGGCTTCAGCCTTGTCTGGATCTATTTCCATAAGCAAAAAAAGCATTGCCCATTGAATTTCGAATCAATGTTCATCTGTCTGATCAGTTGAGGTAGAACTAAATAAATAGGGATCAGAAGCCCGATAGTTAGTGTATAAGCAGGCTGGGATGTTCTATTGTGCTTAGAGAGGCAAATCCGTTCTCTGGGTTTTGATTGATTGCTAGTCTATGAGTGAAACATTCTAGTGTATAAATATTGCTTCATTCAATCAAGAGTTTGTTTGAAAACTGGATGCCAGTTGGTACCCATTAAGTGTCATTTTGATTCTTCACTTACGTAAAAATAAAATTTGCATTCTGTGTGCTGTCTGCAGAAAAATGAAAAGTAACATGGAGAAGTGGACAATTTTTATAAGCTGGAAATATATTAATTTTTATGCATCCCTGTCCATCAGAACAATTCATAAATTACTTGCTTTTCTGAACGATCATTACTGTTTTGGCAAAGTAGTTTAGTGATAGCTCAATTTGTAGACAATTGAGGTGGAATTCCAAGTTACAAGTGGATATTTCTATTCTGCTTTTTTTTCTACTTGTACTTACTCATGCCTTTGACTTGGTTGATCGATCTGCCCTATGGTGCATAATGCAGATGGATGACATTTATACGAAGCTGCTCCGTCACATACAAGGCATATTCATGTTGACACACTGGTTCTCATTAGATCACCAAAGTTAAGAGACGTTGAATCTGGTCAATATCAGATGGGTAACTATTTAAGAATACCATATCCATACAAAAAGTAAATTGAAAATTCCCCTTACCGGGATATACACTATGCAAGTGGGGATCACTTTGGAATTTAATTTCCTAGAAACTTCCTCCTTCGAAGCGAACCTGCTCAAACTGAGCGGAGTGAATTCTGCATACGGTATCAGGTATACAAATCTATTACCTATAGACTCAAGCTAGTGTTAATGTCTACTGTGACATTTGACTAGATTTGGGACTTTATATTTTATGATCCCCAGACGTTCAACTTCTGTGCCTCTTTCTTTGATCCCACCTCTTTTATGTAATTATTATTATTATAATACTATTAGTAGTATTTATTACTTAAACATGTTATTATCAGTGATCCCTGACTGATATAAACAGGTGGCGTTTCCTAGAGTTTGAGGGACAAGTCTCTCAAGATTTTTAGTTGTCTCTGCTTCTTTGGTCACCATTGCAAATCACTCACAATAACTGTTTACCATTGAATTTTCACTCATAGCTTTACTTGGAATTTGAGTGACAATAAGCCTCCTCAAGATTTCAGTACCCTTGATGTTCTTCCATGTATGTCTGGATAGTACTATCATTTCAGAAGTTATCATCATCATCATCATCATCATTATTTTTATTATTATTATTATTATTATTATATATATATATTTTTTTTTACTCACTAGGAGTTCCACCTCTTTTCGATAACCATTGCAAATGATTTTTCCTTATCGCAACATCTGCTTACTATTAATGTCTTGTTGGTAACGACCATTGGATGTGGGTGGAAATAAGCTTCCTCAAGGTCTCAGTACTCTCTGCACTCTTTCAGTGGAGGTCTGATTAGTGCTCTCTTTTCTTGGTCTTCCCATCCTCCTTGACCCTTAATGACTATTTTGTGTGATATCAGCCGAGGCTGGTGCCATCACTTTTTTTTTGCGGGGGGAGGCAGTTTATGAAATTTCTTGAAGTTTCTGTTCCTTGGGTTAATGCGGTTGAATTTTTCCTGTGGTTTTGTTTTCTTTCTACTGTAACTTCCATGTTATTGGTTACAGTTCGTAGCTTATGCTGGTTAGTTTCCACATTATTATTATTATTTATTCACTGGTAGTTGTCACACAATCACTATTAGCAATTGCTCTCTGGTGTTCCCTGGAGTCTGAGTGACAACAAGTCTCCCCAGATTTCTAGCACTTTCCACCTCTTTCAATAACCGTTGTAAATCATTTTGCATTACCACGACAGTCATTTATCATTGATTTCTTGCTGACAAGTACCGTTGCCCTTCTCTGGACTTTGAGTGGCAATAAGCCTCCCAATGTTTAAGTACTCTCCGAAAACCTTCCAGTAGAGGTTTAGATGATGTTCTCTTTCCTCTGTCTTTTTATCCTCTTTGACCCATCACATCCATCTTGTGTGGTACAAACCGGAACTGGTGCCACAATTTTCTTGCAGAGCTGAGTTGGGGGGGGGGGGCATTATGGGAATTCTGGCAGTTTTAATTCCCTTGCATCTGTGCAATAATTTTTCTACATTTTTTGTTCCATCTCTGTTACAACACATCTATGGCTGGTTGGTGTTGCCTGGTTATGCTTATTTGTTTCTGCACTCAAGGATTTTCTTCTATGGTGTCAATTATTATTATTTACTCACTAGAATTTCTCACACAATTCATCATCAGTGATTGCTCACTTGAAATAACAAATCTGGAGTCTGAGTGACAACAAGTTTCTCTAGATTTGCAGCACTCTCCGCCTCTTTTGATAAATGTTGCAAATCATTTTGCATTATAGAAACAGCCGTTTACGATTGATTTCTCATTAGCGAAGAGTGTTGATCTTCTCTAGAATTTAAGTGGTAATGACTCTTCAAGTTCTCAGTACTCTCGGCACCCTTCCACCCCTCCTCTGTCTTTCTATCCTCTTTGACCTTGCATAACCATTTTTTATGATATTAGCTGATACTGGTGCCACTATATATCTGTGTTTGCGTGCTTGTTGGGAAGGATGTCACATTATGAGATTTCTGTCAGTTTTAGTTCTGTTAAATTCGTGTAATATTCTTTCTATATTTTTTGTTCTATTTAACTTTATATTTCAACTTACCTGTGCTTAGTTGGTGTTACCTGTTTATGTTCATTGATTTCTGCACTCAAGGATTTTCCTAATATTTCAGCTGTTTTAATCAGTTCTGTGCATTGTATGTTGTCAATCTTCCCTTTAATTCCAATTTTTCCTATTGTTTTTCCATTTTTTCGAAACTGTTCCTAGTGTGTTTACAATTATTTGCATTACAGTAACTTTCTTTATATTCTGTATTTCTTTAATCTCTCTGGCAAGTTCCATGCATTTGTATAGCTTTCCTGTTGCTTTGATCTTCACTTTATGAGCTGCTGGAATGACGAAATCTATGCTTTAGCATGTTGTTTCTTTCTTGATGATTATTATCACATTCGGTCTCTTCACGTGGATGAGTTTAACTGTTTGTACTTTCATGTCTTTGAAGATTTTATGAATTAAATTTTCAAATACTGTTTTCTGTTAGTGTTTGTCGCATTTGTCTGCATCTTCAAAGTGCAGAAGTTTGCATAGTTCATAGTTGACTGTCTTTCTCATGCAGTCGTGTATCATCATCATCATCATCATCATCATCATCCAGCTGTAATGCTTGTAAAACGATGGCGACAGGGGTGAAATTACTCCACAATACCCAGTCCCATCAAGTTTCGGTTCCCCTTACAAACGTTCAAAAGCATTAATTAGTAACCCATCATTCACTTTCAAGGTTGAGGCTTCTTTTTAATTCAAACAAGGCCGGTTTTACTGCTTGAGCTTGTCCAATATTGAAAAACACAAAATGAGCATTGAAATTAGCACATCACTGTTATGGTGCCGTACCTATAACGAACATTTGGACTCTTCCATTCTCAATAAATACTGGAAGCATAGGCAACACTAGTCTTTGGACTGGGTAACACCTGTCAAGGATTCGTTCTTGATAGTAGGTCCGGCAGTGACTGGATCATTGCGGTGGTCTTTTATCTGTCGGACTGAGGGGTAGGGTCCTGGGTAGTTCTAGTGGGTTCACCCTCCCAGGCCATACCTCCACTGTTTGGGGTGGAGTAAGTTTATTGCTTACTGCCTGAGGCTCCTTGACTGGGGAATGCCGATGGGGCTGCCCCGGCAATTTTTATAGGCCACAGTGCTCCTCCTTTAGGGGCGCTGGCTTGAATCTCCCCCACCTTCCGGCCTTGTGCCACATATTCTTGTGGTAGGAAGGAATGAAATACCTGAGGCAACCCCAGTCTACAATAGCAGCCAGGACTAACGTACCACTTCTCTTGTTTCTCTGCTGTTTATACTTTTCTCCAATATACTTGTTTTACCTAAACCCTGTGTTCGTGTTTTCATTCCGGACCCTAAACAAGACCACAACAATCACTGAGGACTCACCTTGACGTATCTTCAAGATATATTTTTGAAAAAAATTATTTTTAGTAGCTTACCCGTGTCCCGGCGTTGCCCAGGAAAGTAGATTTACTCTAGAAATTCCCGGCCCCAATGTTGTACTATTGAATGATTTTCTGCTTATGATTGTCCAGCACGAACGTAGACCCCACAAAGTTAATGCAAAACATAATAGCAGTGAGTTTGTCACTTTATTAAGAACAGTCTTTGATGACACTTGGGCCAGTGGGAGTAGATATTAGCATGAGAGTGAAAACGCCTGCGACCGCCTCTGTAAATGACTGTGTTGAGCGAAGCAGCTTAGCCGGAAAAATGGAAGAAATGTTGAAAGGGAACAAAACAAACGCATATTTTTTGGAAACCCGTATCAAGAATTGGCCGAAGTGGCTGACAGTCTGGATTAGCATATGAATGTTTTGGTTTAAAAGCTACAATCGTTAATAAAATAGGGGAAACATTGACTTGACTTTACTTCATTAAATAAATTATTTTCACACAAAAGACTTTTTATAAAATTTGGGTTTTAATCCGACGTGGAATGCACACACAAGCATCAACTCATTGAATTATTAATAGGATTATCCAGGCTTTTTTTCTCAAATTAAAGAAAAATATGTTTTGACAAAATTATGTTTTTTCAACTTTTCGTGTTGTTCTCTTAAAGGATTTTCATACAAATGAAGTAACTATGAAAGTAATCTATAATGTTTACAAAATAGTTGCAACTCATGATTCATAGTTATACATGAAAAGACATACTATTGGGATAAATAATTTAATTAAACTGTTGTATAGCCGGACGAAATATTTGTCATGTAAACAGATGGCTCTTGCATGTGTTGTTCATTGTTTCTACATCTACCATGTCGCTTCTCTGTATTATTATTATTAGTAGTAGTAATAGTAGTAGTAGTAGTAGTAGTAATATCAACTGTGGAGTTTTATTTGTCTCTCTCTTTCTCTTTCTTTACACCACCCATTGTTATCGTTCTTTCCTATATAATAACAATAGCAACCAGGGGTTTTTACCCCGCCTAATAAACCGGTATCGCCGAGCCTTTGAGTTTGGATTTACGCCAGTCTATTGGGGGTTGCCGGTCCTGTGCAGGTCTAGGAGGTGCACCCTCCCAGGCTTTGCCTCCCCTCTTTGGGGAGGAGTAAGTTTATTGCTTACTGTCTGAGGCGCCCCTACCGGGGAATGCCGACGGGGCTGCCCAGGCAATTTTTAAAAAGCCAGAATGCTCAAATTCTCGAGCGCTGGTTCGTTCCCACTTTCCCGACCTTGTGTCACATCTTACCTTGTGGGAGGAAGATAAATAGAAACAATAGCACACATTTTCGTTTTGGTTTAAAAAAAATTTAGTGTATTTTTTTACGCAGGATTAGTGTTATACAGTATTAATAAACAGTATAAACACCTGTTTCTCGTAGGGGAGAGAAAAGGAGACCTCCAAAAATACGTGTCTTTCTCTCACAGACAAAAACACAAGAGCGTTTACTATTCTTTTCCTCATGTACTTACTTTTCTACGTCACTTTCACTGTTTTCTAAACCAAAACGATCCCATTATTCTACTAACATAATTTCTCACAATAAATAAAAGGTCATATTTATTGCTTTATATAAAGGAAAAGTGTCTGATCGTGTCGGTTTATGTATCAGTTGTCAATGATTGATTTTCAAGCAGAACGAATGGTGTATTTGGAATCAGCAGGTTCTTGTGGTTGTTTTAGCCTTATAAAGTTTTTTTTTCTATTATAATTATTACTTTTTTAATTAGAGTGTATAAAAACTGAATCTTTTAACCGGAAAGAAACTCATGTCAGTGTCAGAGAAATGTCTAAGGCTAAGATTTTATATTTCAACGATGTGCAACCATCTATAGCAAATTGGTGAATTGTAAAAGATCCATAAATAGGTACTGCATGATCTCAATGAATAAATGTTTGTCTTTGAAATCTGTCATGATTTTCTGAACTATCTGATAATTTCACTGGATTGAAATCACGGCAACGTTTAAAGATAAGGAACAACTCTTACCTTCAGAAATGGAAATATTTAAAGTACAAAAATCAAGGCTCAAACTAAACATGGAACCGACTTAAACATATGTACAAACCACAAATTAAAAGTATCGAAATGAAGACAGACAAATGGGGTTTAGTCCAATAAAAATTTTAATCATTACGATCAGAGAATGACCTAATTTAAATTAAATTGCCAGCATTTATTCAATAAATTATCTAATATATAAAATAGTAAGTCTCTTTCTTGAGTTTTGTTAAAAATAGCTTACTTCCTAAAAAAATTATATTTTATTCTGGTTCGTTAGTCCTTTTAGTAGACTATTGCAAATTATATAAAACATAGCAAACAAATCAGCATAAATCAACATTCAAACAACCAGATATCTAGTATATAAAAAAAGGTCAACCGGATGTTTTACTTTAAACCTAAATAGCATTCAATCTGACGGATCGATATTTGATTCTGACTAGTAATTTTTTTTTTATCTATTATCTTTGAGGTCGGAATAAATAATTTCTTTACAGAGAAGTTGTTAATATATATATATATATATATATATATATATATATATATATATATATATGCAGAAGAATGGAAAAGTTCGCTTTTAGTACACCACTTTATATATATATATATATATATATATATATATATATTTAATTAATTAGTATTCACTTATGTATACCGTTCACTCTTGCGGAATCTTCAGTGTGGAGATAACTGTTCAAACCAGTTGCACGATCCGAACATGTATCAACTTTAACTTAATTCCGAGCGCTTTAACCAATGATGCCAATTCCAACCGTTACATGACGTGTAGAGAAGTAAACCCTATTTATGACAAATAAGGCTGACAAACATAGTCAGTCGTCTTAAAAGTGTTCAACAAATCACGTAGAAAGGAACTTGCATTTTTAGCTTTGATTAGACGGCTTATATTATTTCTCATTAAAGGGGCCGACTGAATAAGGGCTATAAATAATTAATATATATATATATATATACTGTTGTTCTTCAATATTTCTATAACTTTTATTTATTTTCTTAGCATTTACTCTAGTTTAATTTTGCTCTAAATTAAATTTAGTAAATCATTTTAAAAAAGTGTAAATTCGATCTTCATTTGGATAAGGGAAGCAACTCTTTAGTTTCTAAACTGATATTATGGATAGTTTCCCTTGG
>OY744521.1:41814600-41844600 GCA_963556195.1 Sepiola atlantica | reverse complement strand
GAATAGGAAATGCATTATCAGCCGAATGGATACAGTCGCAGATTATGGAATCGAGTATAACGACTTCAAATTGTATCGAATCTCTTAAACTCAATCTGTAAAATCATACGCTTGTACCTATGTCTGTAATACATTATCACACTCATTTTTAAAAGTCAGAGTGTCCCATTGCCACAGATGACTTGGCAAAAATTAACTGATGATGATATGGTGTCACTGGCTACAAAAAAATGTGATTTTACCCATTTAAAAATAAATTGTTCAAAAGTCGAATATAACGTCATAAATAAAATTCTAAAGTCGTTGACTCAAAACAATTTAAGAATCAACTCTTTACACTTTTTATGTTTATTTAATTTTAATGATCTAATTGTTACAATTTTTAATAAATAAATCAGAAAATGTGACATTTATTTTATTTATTTAAAGAATATTTAGCTGACAATTATTTTTATGGCGAGAAGAAATGTCGCATAATCTTTTAGTTCTTTAAACATATAATCAATCTAAAATTTTGTGTGTCATCTCATTTGTTGTTATCCTTCTTACTGGGACTTTTGTAATGTGTGTCTCTCAAAGTTGTCTGTGGAGCTGAAACAAGGACCCAGGTGCACCTTCTTACATAAATTATGTATTTACTTACACAAGTCACTTCTAGAGACTTAAATTACAATTAAGCATCATCATTAATAATTATATGAGCTGCAATTATGATTAGTTCATGGCAATAGAGAGAAAGAGAACGAGAGTCAATTATAGTAAGCGCATTGCTCATTACATTACAGTTTTCAATGCTTTATCTCCTAAAACTCAGAAGAAGCATGCCTATAATTCTCTCTGTCGCTCATGTGACGTCATATTAGCCCATCTCTATCAGAGACTTCTACTGTCATGGTATAGGATTCTACAGTCACGGTCAACTCCTTGATCTTTCTGTCCTTTCATCTAAAACACATCCTGCATAATCGCTAAGATGTACTAGCTAATATATCTACTAGCTAATCTACCCACTCTAATATTCAACAGAAAGAGACTATGTATTATTTGGATAATTAAATTCCGACTACTGTTCGCATCTTGAGTTTTATTCTCCCCATGTTTCGGCCGATATCATCGACCTTCTTCAGGTGTGTCTTGTCATACTCGGAAATCTTTATGTCAAACTCGACAATCTGTACAGAATTTCACACTGAACCTTTTATTTAATCCATGGGGGTAGCTTTCTCTAGTTTCATCAGCCATGACCGGCTAGAAGTCTTACATAAGATTGTTACTTTGAACTACTTATTACTTAGCACTTTGATCCGCCAAATATGATTTAAATTGTTACAATAAATAAATAAATTTAAATTATTAAACGGTTCGGTTTATTTATTTAAAGAATATTTAACCGACAGTTATTTTCATGGTAAAAAGAAATAGAATATTTTTTTTATTTTATTAATGTTTCGCTATGGATTTAGTCAAATATGATTAAAATAGTAACAGGTTCAACTAATCATATACAATGAATCTATAATACTAGATTTTGTGTTTCTACATTAAATAGTGTAATAACTGCAGGCTTGTGTCACTCTCTTCCTGCTGATTGTTTTCCTACCACCTGCAGCCTTGGTCTTTTCAAGGCTAAGGTCAGTAGGCGTCTCGTGTCTTTGCACGATAATTATCTTTCATTCTTTTTAGCACCTTACATAAAATGGCTTCATGCTTTGTGTGAGGCGACTTCCATAAAAAAGGTATAAAATGGGAATATTTGACTTTCTTATTCTACCAAGATAGTTAAAGTGTGATTAGGAAATGAAAGAAGATCTTCTAAACACTTAGTTTTAGTATGCCTACGTTGACATCAAAAGGAGACACAAGAAGCTGGTTAAATACATATGCGTTTATTCAGAGTCTGTCTTCACAACTGACAGCACGACATGAAGTAAACAAACAAACAATTAAGACATTCTCCAAATAATTGAACAGTTTATAATTGTTATACAAGCAAGGAAGTCGTGTAGAACACACAAAGTATTTACTCACGATCGATACATTGTAGCTTCATGGTAGGAACAGGTCCAAGACCCGACAGGTCGACCTCACCTGAGAAAGGGCCAGTAAAAAGAGAGTGAAAAATCAGTCAGATTCTCAAACATCGCGAGAACATGGACAAGGTCAGGCGTTTCCACAAAATTTCAGGACTTGCCCTTTTTTCTAAAGAGGCACAGCTCTAAATACCAAAACAAGATAACTTTGAAGAGAAGTAACTTTGTCGTCTTTACAAAGGATTGCTATACTGTAAAACAGACAAGCCGAATCAAATCTAAAGAGAATAAAAAAATTATTTTCTGATTTGTACTTAAGATGTGGCTGAAAACTGGAGTAAATTTTGGATGTGGTAATAAAAAAGAAAAGTTCCTTTGTAACATTGTGTGGGGAGTTCTTCGGTTCCCACCAAATGTCCCATCATCTTCTCTTTGACTGGAATAATGAAAGCAATTAAAAAGAACAACAATACTCCATTATTAGCTCTGGGATTTGGTTTACTTTTTACATCAATTTACAAGTACATCTAGATAAACAGCATCTTCAATGGGGAATAGAAACACTTTGAAAACAGACGTCCATTTTGATGTCAAACACTCAATCGATCTTCTCTGTCACGTATGTCATCCCATGACACAACTTCTGTTAAATGCCAACCTAACAACTAACTTATCCTCTAACGATGAATTATTTTTTTGTACTTAATATAACCTTACCTTAAAATTTCCGTTTACCCCTATTTTTACATACCCACGCCCAATATTGCTACAAATATTAAGGACTAAAAGTTCATAGAACCAGTGCTTATCCTCTATTTTTGTTGTGTTAAGTGGAATGGATAACCAGTTTCCCCCACTTAGTTTATGCTCGTCACTGAGTTTTACTTTTAGTTCGGCTGGTACCTATTTATACCTTTTGGTTATGTGTTTGCTTATGTCACATTGTGGCAGCCATAAACATTAACATTTCTTTCTCCTTGTGGAGAACAGCCCCTGCGAGATGATTTGGTCACACGAGGACCGATCAGACTCGAGGGTGTATTAATTTCAATTGAACCTTTGAAGGAATACTTTCAGACCCTTAAGGAATTACAGAGAGTCAACAGAGAGATTATCGACACCAACGAAGAAAGGTGTTCTCTCTCTTTCCTTTATCCACTGGACAGCCAAGCAGGTCTATTCTCCACTGGAAGAAATACAGTTCGAAGAAAAGCGACAGCCAACAAATTTTCTTACTTTAATTCCTTTTCTACACCGTCGTAACTTTAGGCTACCTACACCCAACGGTGTAGATCACTCAAATAAATATATCGTTGTTATTTATAGGAGGGCTTTATTTTATTTTTGTTTGACAACTGTTTTGATATAAAACATTATAGGAGTCTGTATTACAGTCCATACGAAGATAGGCTCATATAGCCTAAACAATCACCAATCTAAGTGCTAATCGCGATCAATATTACTTTAGTGTCTTAATGAGAACTGGTATTTCAATGTGATTTGAAAGGTCCATACGATCAGTGCATATCTAACTGGAATGGATAACTCTCCTTCTCCTCTGTCGTGACACTAATTACTGGTTCTACTCTCATGTTCGACTAAAAGTTTCTCAAATTCAAAAGGATGCACCTGAAGAAGGTCAGAGGTGACATTGGCTGAAATATTGTGAAAATAACAACCAAGATAAGAATAGTAGTCCGAATAATCCAAATAATACAAACATTGATTAAAATTCCTAACTTCAAAGCTCCATTATTTCTTTTGTCACAAAAAAAGTATAAATATCGTTGTTTTTGATGTCTGAATAATTTAGATAATACACAAATTCTCAAACATAATATCAAGTAAGACTTATAGGATTGGCATGCATCCCAATCCTATAATATTAAATGATCAACACACAAGCCACGACCAAAAATTCCATCTAAAAACAAAATGAGATTTTTCCCACAAAAGCCAGCTCCCACAAGCATATTTAGCAGAAAAAAAAATGGCTGTCACGTGATGTGTTGTCTACTACATTTGCCAAATCTGAGTTTAAAATCCTTTTTTCTGCGCTCAAACTCAAGGTGTTTCCTGGAATCGATTGAAACGTAATTTAAACTGAAATTTTCATTGACAAACCAAGTTAAAAAAAATAAGCACACGGAACCGTAGGACAATGTTTCCACTTCCCTCATTCTCTTGGGCTTGGGAAGCTGCCACTATTCAACTCTCATACACACATGCTTATGCACCAAGTTGACAAAAAACGGCACACACACAAATGTCTACACTATCCCAAAGTGGTTAAAGAACGCCCTATCAATTCTCAACTCATGCGCCCATCCACTCACACAGTTGTACACATACGCACTCTGACAAAAGGCGACACATACATTCATACACTCACGCGTTCTAACACAAAAGCATCACACAAATGCCTACACCGTCGCCCGCATGTACACACTCATAAATTACAGGCATAAACATTTTATTACTTTTTCTAACTGAACTCAACATTTCAAATGAACAAATGATGTCTTGTAATTTTGTATATATATATATATATATATATATATATATATATATATATATCTTTATCTTTAAATAATGTTTCTTTCTTCCATTCTTCTTTCATTGAAAATTCATGTTTTTCCTCGTGTTTTACTTTGTTTCTAATATTTTTATAACAATTCAAGAGACCACGTCCCTACAGACTGTCGTGAAAAAAATGATGGTTACAGTAAGAATGTAAAATAATATATATATATATATATATATATATATATATATATATATATATATATAGTCTTTCTTTCTTCAATATGAACAACTAAAGAACAGACCGAATTTCTTTGCTTGAGGATGTCGTAGTTTTTAATGATTGCCGAACGAAACATCATCATGTCAGTGTCGCTTTTATAAATAAAATAATTTAAAAAATTTAATATATATATATATATATATAGAGATTTAAAAAGAATACGCGGAAATCTCTCTAAGGCCCTTTCGACTATCATCTCGTCAGGAGAAAATCGATAGTTTTAATTAATAATAACGTCGAAAGAAAGAGCAAAATGGGGAAATTGAGTGTGCCAAAATTATCGTTAAAGCGATTAAAATTCAATTTAATGATTTCGATTAAAAGTCGATTAAAAGGCACTACGTTAGGGGATACAAAAAAAAAAAAAAAAAAATTGGGAAGGAGTTCAAAGTTCCCCAAAGAGATTCAGCGATCTTACAAATTCCTTCTGCCGGCACAAGGAAGGTTTTCGAATGGCAATAGAGACAGATTCCAATATTTTCAAATGGTTCTTGGAATCTGCTCGATGCAAGACCTCAAAACCGTCTATTTTATAGCCACTGGCACAGCTAGGGTTTTCAACCAAATGCTGGCCAATAGCAGAGTCCAAAGAATTAGAGGAGGGGTAACACAAGGACCCTACCCTTCCCTGACGTATTTTTGATGGAATGTGCTGGTTTATGCGAGTCTGCAAATGCAAGGAAGTGCGCCCTAATGCTATCAACAATCTGTTTACCTAGTTTAATACTATTTCCCCCTATCCAAGGTAATTTTAAATAAATGGGGCATTTTACAGGCTCAAGTATTTTAGGGGATTTAAAATCAGCAACCTTTTTATTAATGCAATCATTGATAAGGTCTTCGGGATAACCATTATCAATGAATATATCCCTGATCCTATTGAGTTCACAGTCTAATCTATTTGAAGAACAAATAACGAGAGCTCTATGCACCAAAGTGTAAATTAAGCCTATCTTTCTAGACTTAGGCACAAAAGACGACCAGTTTACATACAGGCCCGTAAAAGTAGGCTTCCTGTAGATGGAAGTGAGAAAGCCACCCCTTGAACGTTCAACAAGAACATCCAAGAAGGGAAGACAATTATCCTTTTCACTTTCCATCGTAAACTTTAGAGCCTCATGAATAGAATTTATAGTCGAAAGGGCCTTAGAGAGATTTCCGCGTATTCTTTTTAAATCTATTTATAAATTTTGTACCTCGAAACATTTATTTGTATATATATATATATATATATATATATATATATATATATATAGCAATGGTTATAAATAACTATTAAATTATTTATACCTACATACGATGTCGTTTCAAGTTTATGTAGGTAAGTAATACTTTCAGACGGTCACAAGGTGCAAACCTAGTTAACAGAGTCAACTCAGACTCTGCACGCTTTCGCTCTATCCTCTAGACTATAGGAAATCTTCATGTGATATGGGAGAAATTAAGTTATATTTATGCCAAATACAGCGGGCCCTAAATTCCAGACATTTTAAAGGGTTCAACGAACTTGATCAGATACTTGCTTTATAGCTGAAGTCAATGTCTGTATTTTAATATCTCCTAACAGTGCTCAACTTTTAATCTCTTAGAGGGGCTTTGTAAATAAGATTCGGTTTTTACTTTATATATATATATATATATATATATATATATATATATATATAAATATAATTTAAAAACCGAATCTTATTTATTTAAATATAGCTGGAATTATTCTTTCTTGTCTTTTCTACTGAAGAGTTTTGATACTTGTGTCCTTTCATTTTTCAGATGTTGAACCAGAAAAGGTGGTTGTCATGGAAACAGAACCAACCATAAGTGAAGAAGTAAGGGTTACATCTGTTAAATTTAATTAGTCTTTTTGTGATGGATAAGTTGAACAAAGTGAAAAATTAAGTGTCGTCTCCAAAGGACAAAATTAATAAAGCATTTAATATTTAGTTATTTACAAAATGACAAAATATGAACATGTTAATTTCTCATTTGTGTGTGTAAAAAGTAAAGTTATTTATTTGATTTGGTTGATTCGTTAGGTGTTTGAGAGATGAATGATTTTCTTCTGTTTTATAGAGGCGAATCAAATGAATAAGTCAATATACGAAGTGTAAGTACTTGCTTGTGTTCATTTGTAATTTCATTGGCCCCACTCTTTCTTCTTCTCTGCACCCCCCTCTCTCTCTCTCTCTCTCTCTCTCTCTCTCTCACACACACACAGACATGATATTGCTATATACTATTATGGCATGTTTTCTTCAGAATTGTTTGATCGATTCCCGGCTTCCTTTGTTTAAGCTCGTTTGATTAGTTAGTCTAGTGGCCCCCCATCAATTTGCTGTTTTGATACTTCATTGTAATACAGCTTCTTATTCCAGTAGCTTATTTCCAAGAACTGCAGGCTGTCTTTTGGATAGCCATCTTTCGTTCTTGTTGGCTTCTTAAATCAAGTGGTTTCATGCCTTGTCTGGAGCGATTTCCATAAAAAAAATGCCAGTCATGTGTGCATTCATATGACACCATATGTAAGTTGATAATAATTTTCGTTCATTGTCCCAGCTAGTAGCCGAGTGGGAAGTCTGACAAAGCATATCAACTCGTTGATATAGACGCCATCACTATGCCAATTCTCCTTCATAGAAAATATATAAGATCCTAGAATTTGTTAACTTTTAGCAAGAAAATAATTATTAATTTGCACATCACATGACTCATTATTTTTCCTGATTTTTATCCCTTTTTTCTCTTTAGAAACAATGAGATATTTTTTTTAACTTGTAACTTGTTTTATTTGTTTGTGTTCATATATAAGATTTAAAGATATTTTAATCCTATAAGTCTGTACATATCCGTGATATAAGTGCAAAACAGATTGTGATTTAACATTAATGAATTGGAATTACATCAAATGTCTATTCTTACAGTTAAGATTCCGTAATTTCAGATCTAAATTTCAAAACAACTTTCAGGAATTGTTCAGATGATCTCAAGATAACAGATCACTCAATAAGTCACGGGTGTAACCTATAAAACAACAACTTTATTCATCAATATAGTCTCCTTCTATGGTGACACACCGATTTCAACGCTTCTCTGATAATTCCATGCCTTTTTTTTTAAACAATCTATCTTTGGTTTGGTATGGTTTGGTAGTTTTGTTTTACGGCATATCAACCCTTTTTGGGTTATTTAATGCCGAATCTGGTCTTGTTTTCTTCTCTTTTTTGTTTCTTTCCCCTTTTAATATCTGTTTCTATTTAACCCATAGTTGGGACCCTAACAGGTACTACCACTCCGGGTCAGGGTGGACCTGGGAGCAATGGTAATTAAGAGGAGGCTCCACATTCCCCAAAGTCCGTAAGCCGGATCTCACCATCGGATGTAGTTTAAGGTCATATCCAGGACCGGGAGTAGGGTAGGAAAAATAAAAATAAAAAAGGGGAGGGAGAAAGGGAGAGGGGCTGTTGTTTTTGTTTTTGGTTTTGTAGAACATAATTAAGTTTTACAAACAAAAAAAAAAAAACAAAAAAAAAAACGTCAATGTAGGTGAATTTCGTCTCAGGGAGCCACAGGGCAGCCTGATCTGGTATCACCAGTCTATCTTTGGCCTCTGTTTCTAATATCACTTCTTCATTAGGCCCAAATCTTTTTCCCTGAAGGATACTTTTGGGGGTGCCAACAGCTAGTAGAATAGGATGTTTGCAGAAGCAATTCGAAGTGCAATTCATGTAGTTTTGACATAAGAGCACATTTTTCTTCATTTTTGGCCATGTTTGGTGATTTTCTTTCTTCAACTGAACCAATAATGCTGGATAATATTCCCTATTGATGGTTCTTCCTTTCTAGAAATAATCAATGAATAAAAGACCTTGAACATTCCAAAATACGGAAGCCAAAACCTTGCCTGTTGATTTTTAACCGTTGTTTCTGACCGAGACAGGTCCGAATAACACTTATCAAGCCTTTGCTTTGCTTAAACAGTATTTCCACACATTAGAAATTAAGATTTTTCCATTGTTGTGAAAATTTTCAGCAGTAGCTACACCTAAATAACTGTAATTTGTAAACTAATATTTTGATAGGACTCAAATTGTGACATCTGCCAATTGAAGGTTAGTACTTTATAAAATCATATGGATTTTTTTATTAGGGGTGCCATCTATATGTTAGGCCCAGGACTTATTGAGTTATGTGTTATTTTTTAAATTATATTTGGTCAGGAGTATTTCATAATAAAATAATGTTGCTTAACTTTGAACTTTATTCCCTATAATGCACGTTGTAATGTTGCAAAATCAGTGTCCACAAAACACAAATTAAATAGCTGAAACAAAACTAAGAAAAAAAGGAAAAATATAGAAAAATACAGGGTGAACCCTAAAAATGCCACCCATTAAATCGTTAATAAAATGTACAATCTTTTCTGCAAATCAACTATATTTGATACAAATAAATTTCAGTCTATGTCTGACTTGTAAACCTCCTACTGATGAGACGATTACAACCAAAGTTTCTCCCTATATCATTGAACAGTGATATAACAAAGATTGTTGGCCAATCATGAATTAAACTTGGTGGACAAGCCAGGCCTAAACTGAAGTTTATTTGTACCAAATATGGTTGGATTGCAGAAAGGATTGTGAATTTTATTAATGATTCCATGCGTTTCATTTTTGAGGGATCACCCTTTATTAACTGAAATAAAACATAACAAATATTATTAAAGATTTTAGAACGGGAAATAGTGCATTGCACTAGTTGATTCTGGGTGCTCTCATACCATAGTGAGCAAGAAAGTGTGCCAGACTTGGCGAAAGCAAACCATCAAGGTGGTTACTATTGATGGAAGAATGCAGACATGTGGAGTTGGGTCTGTTAGCCTTCAACTGGAGAGTGGCCATGCAGTTATAATTGAGGTCTTGGTAATGGTGGGAAACCCGCTTCGGTTCAACCTCTTGATGGTGATAGATGCGATAGAATCTCTAGGCAGAGTATTCATCTTAAAGTCGAAAGATGTCCAATTTCTTGACGAGCCAGTTTCTGTTTGCGCGGCTTTTATCATTGAAGAACCCGACTTTTGAGCGGAGTTTTACCAACAATGAGATGAATGGACTGCAACATGGAAATGGGTGTAAACAAAGCTCTTGACAAGCTGAAAAAACGTGTGACACCAGCAACAGTCAGAAAACTATTCGAGGAAGAAGTACAACGATGGATCAAGAAAGGCTGGTTTTCCCGCTATGATGAACAAAATCTGGGACCCCCGAGAGGCCTGCTTCCATTGATGGCTGTCGTCCAGCAAAATAAATCAAAAGTACGCCCCATAATAGACTACAGGGAACTAAATCTCTATGTGGATGCAGATACTGCAGATGCTGATGTTTGCAGCAGAAAACTGATGGAATGGAGATGCCGAGGATGAAATGTTGCATTTCTGGATATCCGATCTGCTTATCTTCAAGTGTGCATTGGTTAGTCACTTTGCCCCTACCAGACAGTTTTTTTTTCAAGGTAGAAGGTACTGTTTAACAAGGTTGGGATTTGGTGACTCCGCAAATAATGAGATCGATTGTGAATGCAGTCTTATCACAAAAGGACCACATCTAGAATGCGACCTCGACTTACATCGATGATGTATATGTGAGTGAAATTGTGGCATCCATAACCAATGTTGCTGAACATTTGCTGCGCTTTGGATTGACCAGCAACACTCTGGAGTGACTGAAAGATGGGCTCGGGTGTTTGGCTTGACTATCTGTAGAGTAGATGATGTCATGTTTTGGAAACGTGAGAATAAGCTGTCGGATGTCCCAGACACTATTACCACAAGAAGGGTGTTCTCTCTCTGTGGAAATATTGTTGGGCATCTCCCATTGTGCGGCTGGCTTTAAATAGTGACTAGTGTCATCAAGCGAAGAGCAAGCATAGAGACAAAAGGATGAGACGATCAAACTGATGATGTCCTGTTAAACGTATGTTAACCAAGACTGGTAATATAGTGATTCAGGCCGACCCATGCAAATGTAAATGGGGTTGATGCAAGTTTCTTGGTTACAAGCGTCCTGCTCGAATCACAAGGAACCACGATTGAAGATGCGTGTTGGATGCGGCCAGAATCAGACACACGACACATAATCCTCGCGGAGTTGGATGCTATTCTAAAAGGAGTAAATCTGGCTATACACTGGGAGACCAAATCCTTACACCTGAGGACTGACTCTTTATGTGTTTACCAATGGCTTACTAACATGTTGACTAACAAATCCAGAGTGAGCACTACGGCTGCTGGTGAAATGCTTCTCAGAAGATGGTTGCAAACCTTTTCAGATCTTGTCAAATACTCTGCACTGGTGGTAGACGTTGTGTTCATCGAGTCAAGTCAAAATAAAGCCGGGGGTAATGAGAAAGGAAACAGAGCCTGTATCGCAGATATATGTTGCCGCCAATAACAGAATTTAGCTGAGCCAAATATGACAGATCCATTTGAACAGTGATTATCCTGGAGTGAAACGAACAACCTACTTTGTCAGGAAGATCGCCCCTGGTATGACAAAAGAGGCTGTAAGATCTGTTGCGAATGTATATTTATTGATTCT
The DNA here is from genome assembly GCA_963556195.1 of Sepiola atlantica. Lineage (NCBI taxonomy): Eukaryota > Metazoa > Mollusca > Cephalopoda > Sepiida > Sepiolidae > Sepiola > Sepiola atlantica. The sequence goes on along the minus strand of OY744521.1, from coordinate 41,833,174 downwards.
GCAATGATATGATGGCAACATCGGAAGCTTGAATCATCAAGCATATGGCGAAGGTTGGGTATGGATGTCACCCACTATGGCGCTGTTTACTATCTACCCCTCATTGATTGTGGGCCTACCTGGTTTGCCATATGGAAACTCTTGCGGCAGGAGGATTCTGTCACTGTGATACAGTGTCTCAGCTCTGTTTTCTTTTAGAGGAGTCCACCCAAAGAAATCTTGACTGACAATGGTATAGCTCTTAGTAACAATAGCTTCAGAATGTTTGGTCAAAACTGCGGTGTCCGATTGCGTTTCTGGTATGCATATGCACCATCAGGAAATGGTATTGTCAAGAGGTCCCATAGATCTATAAAACGGATTGGCGCTAGGAAGGGATACACTGCTGAACAGGCGGTTTATTGGTACAATATTCCCGCGAAAAGACAATGTCCATAGTGTGACAGCTCTGGCAAATGCATTGTACAAGTATGAAGTCTGGGTGAAAGGCGTCGATGAAGCCTTTCCCTTGCTACCAGAACACAAGCATGAAATTAATAAATAAGGGACATGTGCTGGTGGGAGTCCTGCCAAACTTGTTCATGAGTGAACGGAGGATAGGAAATCTGATGAAAGTGGCGAGTTTTCAAATGGTGTGTGTGGACTTAGTGTCTTGTCATGTAAGAAATTTTCACCCGTATCTTCGGATGGTAAGCAATTATGGAGACAGTCGAAATGCAGCATCAAGCGATGGTGATGAATGATGAAGACGATAGCTTAATAGATGATGGCCTTATTCGGTTGAGCGACAGTGACAGTGACGATATTATCAATACCAAAGATCAACATATCTCGGTAGAACCACTTCAAGAAGCGACTGAATCGGCTGTGCCACGTCTATGAAGAAGCCACATACAAAGGAGGCTGCCTTGCAGCTGTTGCGTGTATGATGATGAAAACAGGCGTGAGTTTAATGGAGAGAGACAATCCTCCCGACATAAACGACAAAAATAGCCTGTGTCGTGCATGAAAGCTTAGGAGGGAAATTTGCATAACGTTCAGGTGAACAGATAAAAAGAGTTGAGAATGAAAACATAGGGAGAAAAACGGGAGAGTGGCAGAACGTCGGTTTAATTAAACTGTCCTGCCTCCATTTTAGTCCTTCCATTTACCATAGCTGATCCCCACATATGCTAATTAGTTGCAAGAAAATTATATCTGCAAAGAGAATCCCCCTCTACTCTGGTGGATGGGCAGTCCAGACATGCGAAGAATCACATTCTTTACTGTTACAGATCGTTTTCATACAAGAGTTACAAGTGCCAACTATGCACCACTAAAGCCCGAGAAAACCATTTTATGAAAACCAATAAACTCTTCAACAAGTTCTAACACCACAATGTGCAGAACAATAAGAGGCTAGCTCACGGTTCACATGGAGTCCCTTGCATCATGAACACCAAGTTCCCTCAAACTGTTATGGTCTTAGTAATTGCAATGTGAGCTGGAAAATTGTGATAGGGATGTGAAAATCGTGTTGGCAAGAAAGATCATAGCAGGTGTTCTAACTGTTCACACAATGAAATTCATTGAGAAGCTACAAAACAAGGTGGGGCATGATCTAGGCAAGGCACGAGAGATGGTTTCAGAGTGACGAATATCTATGAAGAAAGCACTGAGCAAGGATCTTTGCTACTTCTCATACAAGAGTTACAAGGGAAAACTATGAAAACCAAGAAATTCCTCAACAAGTTCAAACAACCAGGGATGATCTGGTTCTTCTCAGGACCACTTACCATGTGCAGAATAATAAGAGAGAACTATGGTCAACACGAAATCACTTGCATCATGAAGACCAAGTTCCCTCAAACTATTATGGTCTTTGGGTGTGTTTCTAGAAATGGCCATGTCATTCTGCCCCATATGTTCTCTGACTCAATTCAGATGGCTATATTGAGTTGCTATCTGCTGTTGCCAAGCGCTGGGTGGAGAGAATGGTTGCAGAAAAACCATATGTGTGACAACAGGACTGAGCTCTGTGTTACCCCTCCGCAAAAACCTAGAAGTGGCTGTCTGAAAACTTCCATGACTTCACTAGTCCTAACATCTGCCCCTACCCCACAAATTGGCTGATTGCAACCTTATGGGCCATTATGTGTGGAGCGCAGTTGAAAAAGACATCAACCATGCCGCTTGCAACACCAATGACGAGCTAATTGCCATTATCAAACTAGTGTTCTAGTGTCTCTCGAAGGATACCATGAAAGCCACATGCTTCAGGTTCAGGTCCTGTCTGGATATCACAGTGGCTTCTTCGAATGAGCTGTATTTGGCAAAATATTCTGCACTTTGAATTTTAAGAATGCATAAATTAACCAACAAGATTTGATGTTTTCTGTTCTTTCCAAAAAGTGTCAAATTTGCTTCGAACACTCTGTAGAGATTATAAAATTTGTTCATGAAACAAGCCAGCAAATCAGTGACATAACACATTGCCTTTCTTGGGTATTTGGATCTATAATAAATCAACCTCTTTGTGTCTTGAGGCTTGTTTGAATAAAAGATAATCTTCTTTCTCAAATCATAATCAGGTTCTTCTCATTCTTTTCTTTTGTGCTACTTGACAGGATGATGTTTGTATCACAGCCGAGGCTGGACCTTGGGACATTGGTCTCTCTGAAGAAGATGAAAACAGCATAAGCAAGGTAATTTTTTTAATGCTTTTGAAGCTAAAACTATCGCAAATATAGACATGAACATTTTTTTCTTTAATATACCCACAAATCCTTTCATCCGGATGTTTTAGAATTAAGATTTGCATATGCATTTGTAAATCGCATCACTCCAAACATCGTGGTCTTTCAGTTGTTTGACTTCATGCTACTTTCTTAAATCAACCTCAGATCGTTAATGTAAGACTCAGGTTCTAATGGGGACATAAATGAATGGTAACATTTAATGCTATTCAAACAAGGTTTCTTTCCTTTAACAATTATAAGAAACCTTTTCAACCACCGATTGTCATGGTTAATAGCACCCTACCTTAGAGTCCATCATTCAAACTATTTCACTTAACAGTTAACATAAGTTGGAACAAATACATAAAAGATACTTGCTGCAATGAAATGCTCCCTCTACTTGTCAGTATTCTATATCTCTACAATTCATGGAGTATTCTTGTCACATCTGAGTTGCTGCACTAACCTCTAATATTTCCCTCTTTTTAGACAGGGTGCAAAAAAGAGTCTCTAATCTAATAGGCCCCATATTGTCTACCAAGCTCCATCCTTGTCCCATCACCACAATGTTGCATCCCTGTGCTTGTTTTACAAGTCTTTTAATTAAATCTGTTCAGACGAACTTTTTCTCTGGTGCCCACTCGACGTAAATACCCCTAACCAGCCCAACAATCAGCTAAGTCCCACTCTTTCACTGTAGAGGTCCCCAGATGCCGGAAAGCTTTCTACTCTTATAGCGTCTTTCCTCGAACTGCTTTCCTTTGTAATTCCCTCCCTGCTCTCTGTTTCCCCGACTGTACTAACATGTCAAAATTTAGATGTAATGTGAGTAAACATCTCGCTGCATAGCTCCTCACTCAAGATGCCCCTATGAATATTACCCCTACATTAAAGTAGTCTCTTACGTCTCAGTGGCAATGTGCCTTGTTTGGCGTGAATAAAAGCTTTAAAAAAACACAAAAAACTGTTTATTTTCTATACGGGAAATACTAGTAAATTATTTTTGTGACAAATGATGCTGTCTTTCACACCGATGTTCTGCATGCCAAAATAAAAAAGAGAAACTCTTTTGTCATGAATAAGGTAAATTACTCTCACTTCTTGGCCTTTTGGCTAAGATCAAAGTGTAGTATCTGTTCCGATGGATACTACACCCTATAGACCAGTACCGTCTTGGCCTCTGGGCCTTGATTTACGCCGGTTTGTGGGTCTGTCCTGTGCAGTTCTGGGAGGTCCACCTTCCCAGGCTTTGTTTCCCCTCTTTGAGGAGGAGTAAGTTTATTGCTTACTGCCTGAGGTGCCCTTACCGGGGAATGCCGACGGGGCTGCCCAGGCAATTTTTAAACCCCACTTTGCCGACCCGACCTTGGGTCACATCTTATTTGTGGGAGTAAGATAAAAACTGGCCTTGTGCCTAACTCCTGGAGAGGAGTAAATCAATACTCTTACACCCGCTTTCACTATCAGACTCCAGCTACTGTAGTTTTCTAGTAAACATTGCTTTACTTCAGTGTTGAGCAACCTTTAAAATTTCATTCACCATTTCGTTCATGAGGTGTGTACTCAACCTTGTGTCATACACACAGAAACCAAGTTGCTATCATCTTTACAGAAATATTAAAGTTCACAACGATTATTCATACTTTGTTTGCTGTTCGTTCTTCTTGCACATGCTTTCTTTGATCCCAAGACTGAGGAAATAAGTAATTAAAATTCCTTATTCATACCTTTATGAAGACTAATTCGACACACTTCTGATGGAAGAAATCGAGTCATTTACTCGATGTGATCTTTGTTCCAAATCACTAACCAGTATCAGCAGGGGGGGGGGGGAGAAAGGAGAAGAAATCAAAATCGCTAATTAGTTATATCTTGTCAGTTCATGTCATTATATATCCGACACCTTGTGTGCTTCTGAACGAATTTCTGCTTACTATCACCCTCTCTCTTGACCATATGACATCATATTCATTTTTAATACATTCAAACAAACTAAGTGATTTTAACCTTGGGTGCATCGAGCTGTCTTCTGTTGACCTCTTCTATTGTTCTCAACTAACTAAATTATATACTAGAAGATCTACCTGTTCAATATTTAACACATGTGCACTGAATAATGTTAAATAACAATGATTAAATTGGGTATCTTTACAAAATCGGCTTTACAGTACATTTGCCCTTTATGTCTCTTTGTATTTGTACAGAAAATGTGGATTAGAAAAGCACAAACACGTTTACCCGTTTTTCTTTTCAAATCAACTTTCAGGACAACTTTTCTAATGCCATTTGGCGCCATTCAACCTGCCATTTTCAGGGAAACTCAACGTCAACATTTTAGTGCGATTGAACTTGTCCTTCCCAGGACAACTTCTGATCCAGTTTGCCCAGCAATCACCCAAACTTGATTTGACGTTTACACCTGACTAATTTCGATCGACCAGATATGCTGAGCAGCTCTCTAACCTCAGTGACGTTTATGTTTGACCACCAAGGTGGAGAACTAACTTCCATTGACCAGACCTACCCAGCCGCTTTCTCCATCCTAAGTGACGTCCATATTCAACCACCAACGTTGGAGTAGTAAACGACTAGTCACTCCTCATCAACCATTCCTTTGACGTTAGTAGCTGATGCAATCCTCTTGCATGATCTGTACCTTTACGATTCAATAAACCAGTTAATTTGTCTCTCCCTATCCCTCTTTGTCTGTCTGTCTGTCTCTCTTTCTCTCTATGTCTGTCTGTCTCTTTCTCTCTCTCTCTCTCTATATATATATATATACACATATTTATACACATATATATATATATATATATATATATATATATATTGTTACGATTGAGATTTTATATTCTTACCCTCGCTACTACTACTGAAAGAACATGAGGGTGTACTGGATGAACAGAGACTACAGCATGCTTCTACCTTTCTCTCATTCCTCACTCTTTTCTTGAAATGAGAGGCAGCAGATACCGGATATCAGTTTACTTTCTTTTCCCACTGAAATCAAAGGTGCGAACCCTAAAATGGATACCATGAAACAATAATAAAAAAATATATATAAGGGCTGTTAAAAAGGTTTAATAAGACGATAGTTGAAGAAAAGATTTTGAAGTGTTTTCCTAGAAAGAGACCTCTCTTCTACGAAAAGTTCGAGCCTGGAATTGAAGACAAATTTATCTTTCTTGGTTTACTACCACGGCAATGATACTTGTACCAGCAGTTTACTGATATCAATATCGAATTATTCCCAAGATAAGTAAAGCCATTTCTGTTACCTCTCTCTCTCTACACATATTGGCTAAAGAACTGTTCCCTTTTCATGTTGCACACATCGTATCACATCTTCTTACTTCTCAATAACACGTCGATATCCTCTCATCACCTTTCCTCGTGGACCCTTTCATGAAAAAAAACTTTCTTCAGTTTTATACATCTTTGTTTGTTTTTCCTTTACTGTGCATCGTGTTTTGTGTTTTTTCCTAGTTGTTAGGATAACTAAAGAAAACGCAATTATGTCCCTTGGACCATTTCAGAGTTATACCCCCTTGTCGAGTGGCTTGCCGGAGTGAAAAGTAAACATTGACCACGGATCAGACTGTCTCATATTTCATCTTGCGTTACAGCGGCTAAATAACTCATTTCATTCTAATTACACTTTTAATAAATCTGTTAAACCTTTCTGTTGAAAAGTCATCCATTTTGTTTTACGAATTATTAATTATTATAACCTAAATTACATGGTTTACAACACTAGCCAACGACATCTTGTCGTCTAGATTGACGACGTCATTGTATGGACCAACAATTTAAAAAAACATTTAGCCATGAACTCCGGTCGTGACATAAAGTGGGGGCTCAAGTCCGTAAAAAGGTCTGCCAGATATGGGACATTACATGAGATACCAGTGAAGGAAAATTGCAATGATGGCTGTAGAGCAATTTATAGAAACCCATCTTTCGAAACGCTCATCAAATTGAAAAAGATGACACATTTTTAGTGGAACACACTTTCAAACTAGATGTCTGCAGGGTCATGCGAATCTACAAGTAGATAATCGAAAAATGATGTCAATACAAGTCGAGTTGAAGAAAGTGAGAATTATGGCCAGAACGGGGATTGAAAAGGCACTAATCGTGCAGGAAACTAGAAGATTAGAACTCGAAGTACAAGGAAAGGAATCAAGAATCAAGTAGTAGGGAATTCCACTTGTCTAAGAAGGTTAAGTTGATACCAAAGTTTTGGGAAGAGAAAGCCGACGAATATTTTCAGCACTTCAAGAAGACGGCTATAAATATGAAGTGGGCGAAAAATATGTGTACAATGTTATTACAAACAGTACTAGTCGACACAGCCTTGAAGACTTACGGGGGGGGGGGTTAACTATCGCCTAATGTAGAGATTATGACGCCGTTAAATATGCCATACTAGTGGCATACCTGAAGCCTATTGGCAGAAGTTTTAAAATTATCAAAAAATAGAACTCAAACCTATACAAAATTCCTTAGACAAACGGAAATATTCTTTGACAGATGGAGCTCGTCAAAAACAACTATGAAAAGTTGAAACAGCTAAATGTTATTGAAGAATTTAAAATGGGCTGAATAGCCTTTACGTAGAAGAAAAAAGAGTCAGAACTGTGCAAAGACTGGCTGCATTAGCAGATTAATATGTCCTGACTCACCAAACGTTTCAGACGAAGCCTAATCACGCAAGATCAATAGTAAGAGCGAGAATGAGTAAAGATGTTACAATGCACTTAATGAGAAAGTGGACGTGATGGCCAATCCTCTGATGAAATGAAAGGAAAAGCTGTTAATCACATGCTTTCATTGTGGAAAAGCAATACACATTGCTAGGAATTGCAAAAACCAACCAACAACGAAATGGGAGGCCATGCCATTCCCCTAGGGGCAGTATTGATAAAAGAACAGTGAGACAGCTACACACACTTCGTCGTTGAATGTCTAAATATTATGAATGTTAGTCCTTGGTACTCAAAGGTCAATTTCAGAAGGGAACCGACTCGGAAACCGGCAGGCAAGTTTACATAAGAGAGATAGGAAGTGATCCGGCAAAAATATCAATTCACCAAATAGACATAGAATCTAAATGGATTTCGGGAACGGTGTAAGTAGGAGTTGTTAACAGATTACCCATGGATGGTGTTGATATGTCATGGGAAATGACGATCGAGAATAAACATAACCTATCCACCCAGGGGAAAACAGATAAGAGGCAATAACATGTATATCTTCTCTCATCCCCTTTCCTTTTGGACCCTTTTATGAAATAATTTTTTTTCAGTTTTATACATCATCGTTTGTGTTACCTTCACTGTGCATCGTGTTTCGTATTTTTTATCAATCCCCACCCAGTAGACACCTCACCTAGAAAAAAAAAAACTGATTGCCTAGATTGACGACCTCATTGTATGGACAAAAAAATACATTTAGTCACGAACGCCGGTCGTGACAATATAAAGGTGAAAAATAAATGTTGAAGTGGAATTTTGTCTCTAATTCTTTATTTGCAGTATCTATATAGAATTTTTATTTTATTTTGAATAAAGCACAAACATAAAACAGGGCATAAAAAAGAGAGAGAAAGAGGTTATAGAGAGAGAGAGACAACTAAGAATGTAAGTTTTTATATGAATCTAGACTATAAAATAATGAATGTACATAAACGTCTCAGTCTCTGATGTCATTAGAAGCAGACCTAGTGATCTCGACTGGCTGTGGCATATTTAGTTGGAAATATCCGTCTTCGACTATAAGGGTTTTGAAATAGGAGCTTGTTCGGTTGGTTTTGTGGTTTGAGAAAACAGTGCCCGTTTTCATGACCTTAATTCCAACTAAGATCAGGTAAATATGGAGGAATGAAATAGAACCTAACTAAGCAAAGTATTTGTATAGGAAGTGAGGGGAAAGAAATCACAAACACTATTTTCTTTTCTCTGTCATTTTCAAGTGAACACACCCATTTTGAAAATCGATGGCCTTACTTCAGGATTAGTGGTTTTTACCCCGCCTAATAAACCGGTATCGTCCGGGCCTTTGGGTCTGGATTTATGCCGGTCTATTGCAGGTTGTCGGTCCTGTGCAGTTCTAGGAGGTGCACCCTCCCAGGTTTTGCTTCCCCTCTTTGGGGAGGAGTAAGTTTATTGCTTACTGTCTGAGGCACCCTACCGGGGAATGCCGAAGGGGCTGCCCAGGCAATCTTTAAACAGCCAGAGTGCTCAAATTCTCGAGCGCTGTTTTTTTTCCCACTTTCCCGACCTTGTGTCACATCTTACCTTGTGGGAGGAAGATAAATAGAATTTCTTCAAGTCAATTAATGGTGAATTTATCTATTAATTAATTTTTTTTACTATAGGTTCTCATGTTTTTTAAATAGAAGGAGCTGCTTTATGAGGAGATTGCTTTTGTAATAGCAGTTCATTACTAGTCTAATTTCCTTTGTGTCTCGTTTCTTCCTCTGCATCGTATTTGGATTGTGTTGATCATATTTACTTACCTGTATTTTATGTTTTATTCAGCTACCTGAAATAGGAAGGGTCAACATTCGCAGTATGCCGCTATCAAAGGAGCACCTGTTGATCATGATGCTCTTCTAAGCCACACGGTTTTTATATTTGTTTGGTGTAATTTTTTCATGATTTTATTGGTGTATGTAGCAACACTAGTCAAAGGCTTATTTTACCTGTGATTCTGTCACAAGGATAGTGTTTAGCTATCCAATATGTAGAACTAACAATGTACTATTACACACATTCTACGTGGTGAGATGATTACAATAGCGAATATTGATGAGTATTTATTTCAATCGCTTATACCTCGGGAACCAAGCATTTCCGGACCTATATACAAGCATAGAACATAGTCCCGATTTTCCAAACATCCTGTATATATTTATGCATACATATTTTCATAATTTCTCACCTTTTGTTGTTTTATTTTCAGTTGAGAGCAATTCTGGACCTCCCTTTGCACGTGAGCCGAGAAGACATTCTCTCACTCAGAGGTCAAAAAATAAAAAGATTCTCCCAAATTTCGCTGAGCGCTTTGAGCAAATCACCAAAGAAAAAGAAAACTGAGATGTCGTTTCTCAGTTCTTGGAAGGATGGAGACATCATTACTGGCGGCGGAAAGTTGAATAGTCGGGACAAACCTTCAAACCAAATATTCAAACATCACCATTTCTGCATGGTCAGCTCTGACTTTGAAATACAGCCCCCGTTTACACATGCAGGACTGGATTATCATACCCCAAATAAGTTAATCAAAGACTTCCCAATAAAGAAATGCCGGGTAATCTATTTTGTTTTTTAATAATAAATATTTACTAAAGTATTAACTGAAGAGTTCGAACACAAAACGCGATAAATCCAACTCGTTTAAATTAAGACCGTACAAAATAAAAACACGAATATATTAAATCTAGACTTCGAATAAAAGCTGATTTTAATTGAAATAAATGAGAAATTATTTTGGTATCATATCATGTAACACCTGGTTTTGGTGTGCCGTCAAGTGTTGAAATGCAACACTTTTTGTAGAGACAGTTTCGTGATTTTGAAAATGGCGTTTATTGCGTTTTGCATCCAAACTCTTCAAATGTATCGCCACAGTAGAAAATAATGTTGAAACAACAGAGGTTTTTTGTGTTTTCTTATTCTTCATTCGGTTCAGTGACGTCAGCTGATGTTTCATTTGTATTCATATTACCAAGCTTCCAAGTTAGAATACGTATTTCTTGAAAGAAATTGTTATTGGTCAGCTTAAATGCTATTTATGTTTAGTGAAAATAGAATTTAAAAAGAAGAAAGTAGAAATGAAAGAAAAATAGGCTGAATAGGGCTAGGACTGAACCAGGAAAATTTAGCAGACCAAAATGGTAAACATAAAAATGGCCTATGTGACACCTAGATAAGGTCACTGGTCAAACCCACATGAAAAGTGAGGAGGGGGCACCTGGCGCATCAAAATAGTACGGCAAGATAAAAAGAAGCCAAAAACTAATATCTTTCGGTGCCAAAAGTCGAATAAATATGTCTGAAAAAAAAAAGCCAAGTAATCTTTATTGGCTGATTAAAGGGAGGTGGGGGCTAATAGACAACGATACATATAGATATTTAATAGACAAAGATATAAAGAGACAAGATAAAGGCTTAATATTGGAGAAGTTCCTGAGTGATAAGAACAAAACAAACAAGCATGACTGAAATGGAATAAAGAATAGAAAAGCAGATAAATAGAAAAGAAAATTAAATATTCCTTTTGGAGAAAGTCAAATTAAAAACACCCCCCCCCCCCCCCCCCAAGCATCAGAGGATGGTGATTGATAACGGTGGGATATGGAGCCCAGCGAGAGTAGGAATAAAAAGGGTTGAACCTTCACCCCAAAAGTGATTTCTCAGAAACCAAATTGATTGGATAATAGAACAAAAAGGTTAGACGATAAGCAAGGTTTTCCAACCCAATCCACTTTGGTCTAAAATGAAATTTGATATAAACAGTAGCCTTTGGAAAAATCAGAGAGTAAAGAATCCCAGTGTTGTGAAGACTGGTTATCATGTTCTTTGGCCTTCTGTGTATAAAGGGACTCTGAGATCATGCATAGAATAAACTTGATCCACAGATAAATTATAACCAAGTCATGCAATGCTGAATAAATACTGCTAGTGTGTATATATATATATATATATATATATATATATGTATATATGTATATATATATATGTATATATATGTATATATATATATGTATATGTATATATATATGTATATATATATGTATATGTATATATGTATATGTATATATGTATATATATATATATATGTATATATATATGTATATGTATATCTATATATCTATATATATGTATATGTATATATATATCTATATATATGTATATGTATATATATATGTATATATATATATATGTATATATATGTATATATGTATATATATATGTATATATATATGTATATATGTATATTAGGGGAGGTCGATTTTGAAACTGTAAATAATCGCACTCGAAAAAAGTTGCCAAATAATGTCAAAAGTTACCACAAGAAATATTTTTCTTCAAAACTTTGTATTTATTTGAGCATTGCAACTTTAAGATCAAATAAATCGAGATTTTTTATCACTGCCTAGATTTCACCGGCAGATGTGTCGCCTTAAATTAAACCCGGGTTTTAACAAAAAAAAAGTAATACATTACTTAATAATAAATATTTTAAAGTTTATTATTCCTTTTCTTAAGAAATTAAATGTACATATTCAAATTAAAAAGGAATAAAACACTATAATATTTAATGTTATATATAAATAATTATTTATTTACATAGGCGTTTTATTTATTGGATATTTTTTATGGTATTCACCGGTTGAAAATTCAACGGGCGAATTTGAGTTCCCATGTTGATTCTGTGTTTTGTAAACACTGTTTACACATTTAATTATCACAAATATATATTGAATTGTCGAGCGCTGGCTTATCTAATCCCACTTTCCCGACCTTTTGTCACACCTTACCTTGTGGGAGTTAGATAAATAAAAACTAGTTCAGCCAGGGGGTTTTACCCCACCAAATAAACCGGTATCGTCCGGGCCTTTGGGTCTGGATTCACGCCCGTCTATTGGGGCTTGTCCGTCCTGTGCAGTTCTAGGAGGTGCACCCTCCAAGGTTTTGCCTTCCCTCTTTGGGGAGGAGTAAGTTTATTACTTACTGTCTGAGGCGGCCCTACCGGGGAATGCCGATGGAGCTGCCCAGGCAATTTTTAAATGGCCAGAGTGCTCACCTCTCGAGCACTGGCTTTCTCATCCCACTTTCCTGACCTTGTGTCAATCTTACCTTGTTGGGGGTAGATAAATAAAATCTAGTTCAGCCAGGGGGTTTTACCCCACCAAATAAACTGGTATCGTCCGGGCCTTTGGGTCTGGATTTACGCCCGTCTATTGGGGCTTGTCCGTCCTGTGCAATTCTAGGAGGTGCACCCTCCCAGGCTTTGCCTTCCCTCTTTGGGGAGGAGTAAGTTTATTGCTAACTGTCTGAGGCGCCCCTACAGGGGAATGCCGACGGGGCTGCCCAGTCAATTTTTTAATGGCCAGAGTGCTCACCTCTATAGCGCAGGCTTATCTAATCCCACTTTCCTGACCTTGTGTCACATCTTACCTTGTTGGAGGTAGATAAATAAAACTATTTCAGCCAGGGGTTTTTACCCCACCTAAAATATTATATGTATTGGAGTTGATGGGAGAATGGATAAGGACACATTGATGTATAAGGAAATTATGGATGAAAATAGACAGAGAATTATAAAAAAAAACTAAGGGACCAGAACACCATTTAACTTTTACAAAAGAAACACCATGTGAAAGTAAATATCTGACACATAGAGTTCTTCCTAATAGTGGTGCAACAGGTGCTGTTCATGCAGATCAAGTGGTGGATGTTTTGCATGAATTCCACAGTGAGAACAGTATCAATGCTATACTTGTTGACAACACTAATATCAACACAGGTTGTGAAGGTGGAATGGTTGCAATTTTAGAAAAAAAACTTTTTAAAAATCTTCACACAATTGGTTGCTCTTTGCATCATAATGAACTACCTTTCAGAGCCCTTTTTAAAAACATAGATGGTTGTGCAAAGGGCCCTACAACATTCAGTAGCCCTCTGGGGAAATTATGCTCAAATGATTGCCATGATTTACTCCAAATATCATTTTCCACTATTAGCAATCCTCTAGAGTCAATTTTTAAAATTGATGAAATATATGATCTTAGTTCTGACCAAAGACTCCTTTATGAATACACAGTAGGTATTTCTAGAGGTAAGGTTGACTCTAGATATGCCTCCTGGAAAATTGGTCCTTTAAACCAAGCAAGATGGTTAATTTTGGCTCATGTGTTTATGGACTCGTGGTGCATACCCACAAAGGCACACAACAAAACTACACTATGTAGTAAATTTTATTGTAAATGTGTATGCCACTTCTTGGTTTGAAATTAAAAGAAATAGTAAATTCCACAATCAGTAAGTGCACATTTTTAATATGATCCAGAGGATTAAGGAGCCGCCTCAGGAAATCCAAGATATCACATTTAGAAATATACAAGGTAATACATTTTGTTTACTGCCTGAAAACTTTCTATATTCCATGGTTAAATCTGAGGAGATTGAAGTAAGAGAAGAAGCTTTAAAAAGAATTTTGACCATTAGGTAAGTAATATTTATTCATATATCTCTGACTCAATTATTTATTCCAATTTATAGAATGATTTTTAAAGATTTTATCTAATTTCACCATAATTATTAAAGCAGTACAGATTGGAATTTTTTAATAATTCAATTAATTAATTTGTTCTTTCAGGAGTGAGGAGTCAACCAGAAAAAGATTAAAAAGAATACCAACTATTAATTTTAATGCCACACATTGGACACAATTAATAGATTTAAAATTATGCGGCATTTTTGAACCACCAATGACGGAAGATTTTACTGAATCTGAACTTCGAGAATCGTTGATGAAGGGAACCAAGCTTGACTTGCCAGATTTGCCCTCACATTCTCAGGGTGTGGAACGGGCAGTTAAGTTAATAACAGAAGCTTCACAAACTGTATATGGTTTTGAAGCAAGGCATCAACACATTACAGCCAAAGTTTTGAGTCAGAAATTGAAAACAGCTCTTTTGTCTAAGGGGTCTTATATGGAGCAATTTGACTCTCTATATTAAGCTCCATTAAAATAGTGTTAGGTTTTTCCTTATTTCTTTGCTTGTTATATTTTCACTTATAACAGAAAAAAATCATTTTTTAGGTATTCAAATATTACTGTTTAATTCATAACGTTAAAAGGTAGTTTATAAAAGCAGATACTGAAAATGAGGGGGGGGGGGCAAATTTTCAATTTGAAGATTTCTTTAATTCATATCATTTTTATAAAATAAAAGGACATTCCCTGATTTTAAATGCTAAAATTATTTGGTTTTCACACCAATATTCAAGCAAATCTTGCAAAAACGAGGAATTTTCAGTATATTCTTGTCTACGATCTTTGATACCAAACGCTCAAAAAACCGCTGAAGTTTTTGATCTAATTTTTTGCATGAGTATTTAATAGGTCTATATACAACTTTCGGTACGTGCCTTTTTTTAATATTTAAAAAAAAGTGTAAAATCGACCTACCCTAATGTATATATATATGTATATATATATATATATATGTATATATATATATATGTATATATATATATGTATATATATATATGTATATATATGTATATATGTATATATGTATATATATATGTATGTATATATATTTTTTTAATTATATATATATATTGTCTACATACATATATGTTTCATCCTTGCGGAATACTCAGTGTAGAAATAACCGTTCAGCCGGTCGCATGATTCGAACTCTCGGACACAAGTTACCTTTTAACTCAAATTTGAATGCTCCAGTCAATGAGGCCAACTTTAACAGCTATACAGTAAGAAGAGAAATAAGCCATATTTATGTCTTTTCAAGCGGACAACATAGTAAGCCGTCTTTACAGTGTTTGACAAGTCACGTGGACAGAAACTCACATTTAGCTTAGATTAGACGGCTTATTTCATTACTCTTAAAATGCCCAACCGAAAGGAAGCTATAAATAATTATTTAATTATAAATATTTTTGAATTATTATCCACGTGCATATATGTTTCATCCTTACAGAATCGTCAGTGTGGAAATAACTGTTCAGTCGGTTGCACGATTCGAACCCTCGGACACGAGTAACATTTTTACTCAAATCCGAATGCGCCAGCCATAGTAAGCTGTATATACAGTGTTCGACAAGTCATGTGGACAGGAACTATCATTTAGCTTAGATTAGATGGATTATTTCATTTCTCTTAAAAGGCCAGGCCAAAAAGAAACTATAAATTATTTTTTAATTATATTCTAGAGGCGAGTGTAACCCAGAAGGTATGGACTCTTGGTTTATGATGTCCCTTCTCTCTTCACAAGATGCAACAATTTATCTTATTTTTTAAGCAATTTTTTCATCATCATATTCGGTTTAACATCTGTTTCACATGTTGGCATGTATTGGACAGCTTTTAAAAATTGACTTCCAAACTGACCTATCTCTGAAATGTCTTTATTTATCCCTCTTTTTCTCAGATTCATCCTTATCACTTCCTCCTATGCTTTCTTTAGCCTTAAACCAACAACTGACCCTGATACCTCAACTGTTCTACAACTGTCATCCATTCTTTTAATGTAACTAAACCATTTCCAGATTTAATCTTCCTCTGAAATCATCAGATCTAAGCCTGTCTTTCAGACTCACATTATACATTCATCATATAATACTCATATCATTTCCCTTCATGCAACAAGTATCCTCAACCCTAACTGGCCAGGTTTTACTTCTATACATCATCACACTGCTTGATAGACTCGTCTCTTGGTCGACAGTGGCAATACTATGTTTGTTAGTAATGACAGAAGTTTCCTTAACTTACTTCATCCACTTCTAATTTTTGCTATTAAAACATCACCAGCTAATGGTCTTACGAAGATAACAACATTTCTGAACAACCTCAATAGCCTCATTATCCAAATATTCTTTCTTCGCATCTGAGTTCTCATTTGTCTCTATTATCTTATACTTCTTGCACACAAACTGGTTGTCAAACGTAATAGAATCATAATAAAGCATTATACATAAAAAGGGGTGAAAAGTAGAGACATAATCACTAATAAAAATGTTTATGATAAAAAGGTCCCTAAAAATTAATATCCATGAATTGCAAGGACAAATAATTTATAGTAGATACAACTTTGATATCTGGGAATTATTCTGAGAATGATTTCTGTGATCAGTAGAAAAGAGCCATACTGAGATAGCTAATCATCTGGGAGTTCCATGTATACTGTGACCAGAAGCTTCAAGCCCAAGGCGAGAAAGAGGAATATCCTCATTTTGAAGTTCACATATGCATGGAATAAGTCTATTTGTATTTCTAAATAGAAGAGTGATTCTTATGTTGCTCAATAGAATTAAGAGGAGATAACTTAAATATGGTTCAAGGGAAATAACTCCTAACAACTGACTTTCTGCAGATGTACTTGTAAACAAAGCCCTGTACTAAGATCAAACACAATTGTTATTGCATAAAATTTTACCAGGAATCCAATGCTGCTATTAATTTTGCATTAAGCTTTTACGATGATATGGTGTTGTTTGTATTCTTGCCAAACATCCATAAGCAGCAAAGATGACGTTTTATTTTATTTTTATTTATAACTTGATAATTCAAAATTATCGAAAATAAATAAAATAATAAAAATGATAATATGGAGTTCAGAGCTGGGAGCAGGCGTATACAGAAGTCTGTATCTATTCCCGGGCAACATCGTATGTGCTGCTATTAACCTATAATTTGTATCAATCTGTCTTTAACATCATCCCATTCAAATAATACTTAACGAGCAGTAACAATAGGGGTATAGGCATAGAATATAAAATTTAAATAAATGTATGCCAAGGCAGATGTCCATAAAAAGTAATTTGTATGAATCAGCATGGTATGACTTTTCTGACTGGTTTGATTCTGTTATTGGCATTGGTTTCCCCCGATTTTTCTCTAATCAAGACTTTACACGTAAGGCCACATGAAGGTTGCTAACATTAATAAGTGAAAATGATGCTACAGAACCGACTGGATTCGAACTTGGCCCCAGTCATGCACAGTGCACACACACACCCTTGACCTACTTTTGTGAGTTCTGTCTGTCATGCGTCAGATTAGGGTTAAGCTATACAAAATGCAGAATAAAGGGCATTGTGGAATGCAGTGCAGATTGGTAGACAGCTATCTGTGTGAGTTTATGTAGAGGTAGAAATTATTATGGTGTAAGCTGATCTACCTAATTCAGGAATAACTGGACTTACCTAGAGACAATAAATACAGTCATGACTAAACGTTGTGGCAGCTATTTGGTGACAATTATGGCCCCGAAATCATGACGCATACTTTCTGTAACATACTTTTGTTAATACACTTTTGTTAATTATACCACTGTGTTTGTCTTGATTATTACCGGCCCTACAAAGTCACAACACTGGCGATGAGGATTCGAGGCTTACATCGCCACAACAGAAATATAATCACGTTGACACACCGGTTCTCGTTAGATCACCCAAATTACGCAAGGTTAGGCCTGGTCATTATCAGATGGGTAACCATTTGATAATACCAGGCACTGTATGCACCTCCCTGCAAAAAAACTGCAAAAACTAACGACATCATCTCCCCTGGCCAGGATATACATGTGACTGGGAACTGCTTGTGAATATAATATTCTCTAGAAACTTTCTCTTTCAGTGGAAACTGGCTCAACCCGCCCAGAGTGAAAGCCACGCCAGGTACTAGGACATAGTAATATAATGGAAACGATCTTTTCATGCAAATATTCAATAACATGAATGGATTCCATGTTTTTTTTAAACACAAATCGCATCTTGTCTGTTGTTTGCTCGCAAGAGTATTTTTTGACAGGTGTCTTCTACAAAGGATTAAAAAATAAATCCACTTTAATCAGGAGTTCACATATATAAAAAAAATGTTGTTTTTTTTTATTTATTTGTTAATTTTTCTTTTCAGCAAAGCATGCCAAATGCAAATAAATACTTCAA
The DNA here is from genome assembly GCA_963556195.1 of Sepiola atlantica. Lineage (NCBI taxonomy): Eukaryota > Metazoa > Mollusca > Cephalopoda > Sepiida > Sepiolidae > Sepiola > Sepiola atlantica. The sequence continues at coordinate 41,814,747 of OY744521.1, read as the reverse complement.
AGAAATGGAAGATGCTGATAAATCTGACGAAACTACAGAAGATTACAATGAGATTTTAGATGGATGGATTGAACAAGCTGAAGAAAAGGTAATGTAAAACATTCTACTACATGTGAAACACCGATTTTCCGTTTTGATTTCACCTCA
>OY744521.1:41782100-41809600 GCA_963556195.1 Sepiola atlantica | reverse complement strand
GGAACCATAGATCGAAGATCAGTCGAGTATCTTTCATGGAAATAACGACAGAGTAGAGAAAGACTAGCAACGTCTGTTCTGTGAGAAAAAGCCTGTAGAGAAGAGAAGAGAAGAGATCATCCTTCACCAGATTGCAAAGTCGATTTTGTAATCTGGCAAGTGAAGAAAGGGTGCTGTGGGTGGCACCTCCACAGATGTGGCAGCAGTACTCGATCTTACGCTGTATCTAACTCTTTTATATGTCAAGGATTTCATCAGGAGGCAGGGACTTTCTGGATCAGTAGAAAGATCCATATATATTTAAATGCATGACAATCGTTGCAACTTGAAACTGCTGTAAGTTTTTAATGGTTCTTATTTAGCTTTAGTTTACTATGATTAGACTTTGTCATTTTCTCATTGAGAACTGGTTTTTATTATACAATATAGAGTTTAAACAACGTTTTTGTTTTACAGTTCTAACATTTGTTAACTATATATGTATATCAGGTTTTGAATTTTAGCATTAAAACACTTGCCATGTATAGCCACATAAAGAACTGTAATACGGCAAAACAACTGTCTGTAAACGACTATATACATATAGTGGATCTGTAGGTTACCAGACCACGTTATGGTCGAAGTTGTCTTTAAATTACCCCTCCTTATAACGTGTACACTTTCAGAACATAATGACCACAATGTAAGTCACATTTATATACACATTGTCTGTGCATATCTCTCTTTATTCGTTGACCCTGGTAATATATATTCTTTTCAAATTGTGTTGGGACATTAGTGTATAATTTCACTTACTTATTATGTCTTTGGTTTTCACTGCTTTATGTATTGTGCTTCGTATATTGTTTTTACATTTGTCTTTGAAAAACTGTCTATTTGAGAATAACTGTATACATATAGGCAGTAGCAGAGTTACGTATAAGAGACAGTAAATGTGTCTGCTGTTAGGTTGAGAAAGATTTCTGGATCCGGTTGTGAACCTGCTTCGCTTTGTTTGCAATCTCGATATAATGTCACATTCGTTGTCAACAACCATGATGCAAAGAACCTTGGTATGATTGTGGACAACTCGTTCAAACTAACGCACCATTGTATCCAGATGGCAGACAAAGCCAACCGGGTTCTCTACCTGATCCGGAGATACTTTCTCAACTTAACAGCGGCCACTTTTCATCCTTTATACATTACTCTGGTATGACCCACTCTTGTGTATGCCATCCAAGCAACAAATCTTTATCTACAAAAAGATGTCGTACACTTGGAGCGTGTTCAATGGTTGGCAACCAGGATGGTGATAGGACTTTCCACACTTACGTTAAAAGAGTGGCTTCAAAGACTAAATCTATTCTCACTTTAGCAGCAAAGGATACGAGGAGATTTGATCTGGCATACACTATCATCAACGGGAATGTAAATCTACCTTTCAAAGATTTTTTTACTTCAACGTCAAGTCGTGGTCTTAGCGGGCACCCACAAAGGTGTACCACCATTGCTTTCTGCGAAATAGAAGAAAGGCAGAATTCCTTGTCCGTGTTTCTGCTGGCAGAGGAGGTCGTGATGATGACTACCATATACATGTTTAAAGCGGCTTTGAACATTCAGACTGTACATGGATGTAAATAGCTTCTGCCTGTCTTTTTACATGGCTTGTTGCACTATGCTATTTTTTGCCAAATAGATTTGATTTGATATGTAAATCCAAATGTTTCTTAATTATTACGCTTTTCTCTTTGTTTATTTCCGACACCCAATATGATGTCTGCATGTCGGAGAAGACACTCTAACATGTGCATCGCTAAAAACATAAAATAAAATTAAAGATCACACTTTAACGATCATAAGTGTTACATTATTTCCTTCCACCTATTTTTACTATTTCCTCCTTTCTTTCATTCAATTGGATAATATGGTATGTAGGTGATATGAAATAGACACCCATCTACAGGCATAGATTGCAACCACATTTGGCACAAGACCATCTGAATTGTGTCCTGAAATCAGTATATTACAGGGTGATCCCCCAAAATGGCACCCATGAAATCGTTAATAAAATTCACAATCCTTTCTGAAATCCAACCATATTTAGTATAAATAAACTTTAGCCTATGCTTGGCGTGTCCATCAAGATTCAGTCAGTAATGCCCAACAGTCTTTGTTTTATCGCTGTTTAATGTTATATTAAAAAAAATGTTTTTAACGTAGTTCACTCCAAACAAGGCAGGCCGCCACTGTAGACGTAAGGGGCTACTGAGAAAAAAGGGAGAAGGTTTGGGGGGGGGGGGGTCAACCTAAATTTAGAGCTGCATGTCAGTAGCGTCGGGGAAACAGGGGACAGGGAAGGAATTCCAGAGGTCAGCAGCACGAGGAAAGAAACTATTGGAGTAGAAAGCTCTCCGGCATATGGGGACCTCTACAGTGAATGGATGGGATTTAGCTGATTGTCGGGTTGCTCGAGTGTGTTTATGTCGAGGGGGCACCAGAGTAGCCAGTTCATCGGAGCATAATCCATTGAAGTATTTTTAAAACAAGCACAAGGATGCTACATTGCGGCGATGGGACAGGGGCTGGAGCTTGGTTGACAGTGAGGGACCTATTAGGTTGGCGACTCTTTTTTGGACCTTGTCAAAGAGGGAGACACTAGTAGATGATGCACCAGCCCAGATGTGGCAACAATACTCCATGCATGTGTGGATGGTGGCTTTGTAAAGATACAGGATAATGTCAGATGTGAGGAGTTTACTAGCACGGGGACACATTGGTGATCGTCTGATCAGTAGAATCAAGAATGGGTTTCACAATCAGTGGAGGTTAACTCTCCAGATTTGTATCTCAAAGAAATGTCAAAATAATTCGCAGACTACTCCTAAACTGAAGAGTGACATCACAGTGAAAATCAGGGCAGTGCTAAGAGAGGAGTGTGTTATATTTATTGACAATTTTGAACGTCATATCTAGGTATGCTTATCATTAAACAGCGATAAAACTAAGACTGTTGGACATTGATGACTGAAACTTGGTGAACAAGTCAGGCATCGACTGAGGTTTATTTGTACTAAATATGGTCAGACGGTAAAAAGAATTATGAATTTTATTAAAGATTCCATTGGCGGCATTTTTTTTTCACTCTGAACAAAGCCAAACCAAACCAAACATCGTTTACTTGATTAACCATCTGAACTCCAGTAATAAACTGTGCTCATTTATGATGGATCATATTTATTTTCAGGAATATCAGCCTAGATCCATTCAATATGATAATGTGTCTGTCTGATCCTTGATAATGAGGAAAGTACAAGAGTCATCAAGAATCCACTCTTTTTTATGACAGATTCATTACCAAAAGAGGAAAATGTCGAAACAAGGTTAATGTTTTGAACCGATGTCGCATTCAGCCAATTGATATCAAAAGAAACAAAAATCGTGTATTATAAGTTGCGATACAAATTATAACACATGTTGTATTATGATCATTACTTTTTCAGTGTATATCTTCAGATACAAACAAAAAATGAATCTATCCACTTTTAACCATAGTAACAGACACTGCCTATCTCTGAACACTGTGAACGACATAAGCTCAAATCTGTTGGAGGCCTTGTTAGTTTTATTGTTACTTCTGTACAAGTTATGTATGTCTGAAAAATGATATAAAGTTGCTTTTAACAATAAAAACATATTAGAAAAATCGCTACTAACTGTGCAATATGACCAAAACTTCAATCCTGTCAAACTTTTACTTAAATTTAAAAAAAATTATATATAAAGTTAGGAATGTGTATATTATTGTGTGTGCACGTATATATATATATATATATATATATATATATATTTGAAAAATTATATAAAGTTACTTTTAACAATAAAAATATATTAGAAAAATCGCTACTAACTGTGCAATATGACCAAAACTTCAATCCTCTCAAACTTTTACTTAAATTTGAAAAAATATATATATAAAGTTAAGAATGTGTATATTATTGTGTGTGTACGTATATATATATATATATATATATATATACATATATATATATATATATATATAGTAATCCAGGTAGGGTAAAAATCCACAGGGTAGAAATCCAAAGGGAATCAAACCGGGCTTATAAAAAAAGTGCTCAATAAGAATATAGAGCTGTATTATGAATGATTTTTCATTCAAACATGTACAGAGTCTGCTACACTGGCATGTCGACGTGCCAGTGTAGCAGACTCTGTACATGTTTGAATAAAAAAAATCATTCATATATATATATATATATATATATACACACAAATATACACAAATATTTATAATTATTTGTTGCTTCCAATCTAGGCTGGGAACTGTTATGAGTAGTATTAACACAGCCGTCATCGTAGCTTTAATGCATGTTCCTTCAGTAGTTGAACACTCTTAATGACAGTTGCCTATAACAGGTTTAAACTCTCGCTGATTTATCAGATTGTTCATAGTGTCCGAGTGCGTTGAGGCGTCGGAATGTGGGTTATAACATGACTTGTGTTCCAGGGTTACTAATCCTGTGACAGGTATGAATAATTATCTCTATACTGACGAGTTTGTGAAAGGATGAAACGTATACGTATGTAGATAAAAACAAATATTTATAATTATATATATATATATATATATATATATATATATATATATATATATATATATATATTACACATATTGTATTAGTTTCTGTAGATGTAAATCCGTTGAAACGCAATTTCATACTGTCTAAGCTTGAGGTTTGGTTTTAAATCATTTTAACCAGCTCACAAACAAAACAGCTAAAAACTGTTATTAAATCCAAATGTCTAACATTTGTTAAAGAAGATGAATCCTAAACCTGTTGGCTTCTTCAACAACTGTATTCATGTCATGTTCTCTGAAGCAGATGGTAATAACTTACCTCGGAGAAAGATTTGCTTGCTGTTTGACAAATCTTGAAAACAAAGAAACGTAATCGAAGATAAGGAGTTTTAGCAAACTTCAAACTATGCTAATGTTTACCCTTCCTCATCACTAACTACTAATTGAGGCCCAGCATTACTACAAAAAAGGTATTGAATTGTGATGAGGGGACAAGTTTCTTTTTCTTAATTCAGATTTTTTATAAGATAATATAGTAAGTGGACATTCCATAACATATACATAACAAGAAGTTTACAATGAAGCCAAGTTTGCTCAATCCCTAACCGCATTTTTTCCTGCTTAAATACTCTACTAAATAAAAATCCAAAGTGCTTACAACAGTACTGGGACAAGCAGTTTTCCTTCTAGACTAGTTTCCTTACTGAGACTTGTCAACAAAATCATGACCGCAATTGGTCGTAAAGCGATTTGGACACAAGTCGGCGCATGTTAAATTACTGTAGAAAGATTAAACTGTGTAATGATATTGTAGTCATAATACATCAACATTTTCTTAGCTCATTATTCTTATAATCAGATTTAAAATACAGTATAAAATATATGTATTGAAAACATCTGTGATAAAACGTACCAAAGTACAAATCAAAACTACAGCAAATTATATAAATCACTACTGACGTGACTGGTGCTTAACTGTGGGTCGTTGAGTGCATCAACTGAGGCAATGGTTAGAGTGGTGGGAAAAGGGACAAAGGCCGGTGGGGTCAAGAGTTATACAAGATACAAACGTACATGAAGGATGTTCGCAGTAATGGCTATTGAGTGACTGAGTGAACAACATCACCAGTATTTTTAGGAAGGCAGCAAGGTGAAAGTGTTATATATATATATATATATATATATATATATATATATATATATATATATATATATATAGCAATATTTATAAATAAATATTTAATTATTTTTACCTACATACGCCGGCGTTTCGAGCTTTCGCTCTCATCAGTGTAGGAAGTTACAATTTCAGACGGTCACAAGGCATGACCAGAGGCAACCAAGCCTCTGCACGCTTTGGCTCTATCCCCAACGCCATCAGGAATTAACACGTGATACAGTAGAAATACAGCTGGCAGTAAACAGCAGGCAATCTAGAGGTTTCAACGAACGTTATCGGAACCTTGATTATAGCTAAGTGACAGTCTGTTTTCAATATCTCCTAACAATGCCCCACTTTAATATCTTAAAGGAGCTTTATAATTATATTTATTGATAAATATTAAATTATTTTTACCTACATATGCTGGCGTTTCAAGCTTTCGCTCTCAGATGGTCACAATGAACGTTACGGTCTTAAAGTCAGTCAGTCGTAAGGTGAGTTCGTTGTACGTCGATGAGGACCTATATATCTGTATAATTTATACAGGGGAAGATTTTTGCAGATTAAAAAATATATAAAACTAACATAAGAAATAGACAAATTAATGTAGTCACATCAGAAAATATTTTAGTGGTCTTAATCCTGAATTTGTATATTTATTTGAATACATAAATCAATAGTAAAAAAGTTGATAGCAACGAATTTATCCTTTTTTTTCCCTATCACTAGAAGAATGAAAATGTTGATATTTTTTTCTGCTTTCTAATTTTCCAAAAATTCTTATTTTTTGTATTTCTGTTTTTATAGTAAAAATAATATTATATTATGTAACTATTAGTTATTAATAATAATAAACGCCTTATTAGTAGTATTTACTATTGGTACTAGTTTCATTTGCTGTGACTAATAAAGATGGCTTTATTCTGAGAAATATTTTGAGCAGAATAAAATATATTTACAAAGAAATTAAATCGAATTATATTTTATTGTTTTTAACAACATGGCCAACATTAAAGAAAAGAAAATGGCTATTCAGAATTAAGTTCTCATAGTATAAAACATACCCTATCGATGACAAATGTCGAGAAATATACCGATTTTATTTTATTATATAGATAACTGCATAAACTTATCAATCGAGATAAATAAAATATATTTGCAAAAAGAATAAATTGTATTACATTTAATTGTTTTTAAAAACATGGACCAGACCTAAAGGAAAGAAAATGGCTATTCAAAATTTAATATTAAAACTGTAGGATGGAACCTATCTATGGCAAAATGCGAGAAAAAGACCGACTTTACTTTATATAGATATCATCATAAACTTATCTATAGTAAATCTAAAGATCCACACTGAGGTCGACTTTACTTTATATATTAGATAGCATAAGCTATTTGTTTACCATAACTTTTGAAATGTTTCTGTCATGTGATTTTGTTTATTTCTGATGTTGTTATTACATATTTTCAATTTGCAGAGACTTTCACTTATTGAGTTTACATTGCTATTGAGATGCTGAATTACAGACGAACAAACAGACGAATGTCCTTTATACATACATAGATTTTAAATATCTTTAATTAACAATAAGTATTGAAAATCATGTTTCTAGGTTTTAGATTATTAGAAGCACTGTATATAAGAAATAAATAAAATTGTTGAAACTAAAAACCTACTCATTAAATTTGAAAGGATTATGCCAATAATACTTTTTTTCCTAGATGTTATCAGGAGAAGAAGGGAAAGTTAATGTGTCATGCAGGATGGAATCTTCATTTAAATAGAAAGATGCTGGGCAGATATATTGATTTCAAATCAGAGAAGCAATTCACGTGACCTCAAGGATTTCCTTAATTTTCTGTCCAACTTCCAGGAATTCTTATAATCTCATGTTGAGTAGTTAGAAGCACTTCAAAGCATAATTTAATAAATGAAAGTGGAAAACATCAAGACACTCATCTTTGAACACACACACACACACACACACACATATATATATGATGTACAAAGTTTTTGTCTTAAGAAATAATGTGCATGTTTATATATTAGTATGTACAGGATTCACTCCCAAACTAATTAATCGATCATTATGAGTTTGGGACAGAGCTGCTATGCGTAAGGGTGGGTAACGTGGGCTATATTTACTTCAAATTACTTTTATGCTAAGGAGGCAAAGAGGGAGTAGAATCCCTTTGTGAAAATTCAGATACCTCCGATGTTTGTAAAATTTTAACAATAGGTATTAGACATCAATCAATAACTATTCCCCAAATTTCATGAATTAAAATATTTCAGACTTGGATTAGATTTGATTCATAGTTATTAGCCACCAATTAAGAAAAATTCCATGAATTTCAATTTCTTCCTAACACTTCTTATCTTAAGCTTTAAATTTGAGACATTTTCTAGAATCAAAATAATGTAATGGATTTAGATCAAAATTGGAATAAGGATTCAAGACATAAGATTTAGTAACATTATATTTTGATTTTAATCCTTGTTATGCGACATGAAGTGATACAAAACTGTTCAGTTCGAGGAATGCATTTTACTCGAACTGGGATTGGTATTCTTCACGCATATACATATATATATATATATATATATATATATTGTTGAATATAAGAGACAACTCGTGTCTAGATATCCTTTGGTAGATCCTTTCAATAGTCCGAATTAGGATCTTAGTTTCGGAGGGGAATTGGCTGATCAATTTGCCATAATTTGCATGTCTTCCAAGTACATTCGGACCCATCTGCGTCCATCTTCAGGGGGAATGAGGTTAATCAGATCTAGACCATGTGTAGTATTTATAGAAGGTTTTGGGCGGGAATTATGTACTAAGTACGAAAGTATATTGGAGCTATAAACATTTTAGAATATTATTACATATATTATAGTTAATTCTATTAATTAGGATTTTTTTTGGTTTCATATATAGGGCTTCTAATATATGGAGTTTTTTTTGTTTGTTAGTACTAAATTCTCAGATTTTGGTATTTTCTACTAAGAGTTTTCTGAATTCCGATCGGGGGTAGGAGTGGTTCTTAGTTAAGTGTTGAGCTATGGCGCTAGTATCAGACAAATGCATCGTCAATCTTCTCGACAAAGTCGTGGTAGTCTACCTATGTATATGTTTTTTCTTGGTTGTCAGAGACACAGTCTCCCAAAGGACATTTAAACTCATAAACAAGGTTTGTCTTATCCAAGACTCTAATCGAGGGGGGAGAATTATTTGTGATAATTAGGTTAGTGATTTTTACTTTATTTTAGAGTTGTCTCTTATATTCAACAATACTTGCCTGCAAGAGAAGATGCTGCCTAGATATATATATATATATATATATATATATATATATATATATATATATATTTATGTCCTATGACCTTTATATGTTACAATATTCTTTAATTTTATGATCGTCTTAGATACAATGTACAGACCAAAAAACATTTGTATTTTACATATGTTTACTCAAGATTTGTTAGAAAAAGCAAAAAACTGAGAACTATTTCAAAATCAAAACTGTAAAAAACAGTCCTTATATGTGACAATCAGAGCCGTCAGCCATTTTTGTTTACAAAGATAGAGCCCTGATCCAAAATGCTGATTTATTATCAGTAATTACTTTACTAGAGTTAACTGTTCTTGAATAGAAAAATATTATTTTCTAGTCTAAAATTGTTAGTTAAATATGGTTTCTGGTCAAAGGAAGAGAATTCCACATATGACTGATGTGTAGTTATTTCCCTTATTGTTAGTAATATTTAGTCTTTTTATGTGAACATCCCATGTTCTGATGATATGGATTAAATTTTTATTAATAAGCTATCTTTATTTGATTACATCAGTGTATATACAAATTTAGACTTGAGATCTGTTTTTACAAAATTGGAGCAAGAAAGGACAAAATAAAAAAGCCTAAGAAATTGATTATCCTTTGCTTAGAATAGATTTGACTGAGAACCAAACAGATGGTATACTTTAATCCTATCCCGAATATAAAAGAAATAACTGTTATATATGCTCTGGATTATTACTTGTAGTTATTATATTAATTAAATAGGTTTTAATAACCTATCGATTATTATTTAAAACATACATCTAAATTTTTCAGAGTGGTTTATTATTCATTTTGATATATGCTGCGTAAGTTCAACTTATATATTAATTAATGTCATCATATATTTGCGCAAAATTTAGACTCTAATGTCTATTAGAAATGTTATGGTGAGTCTCTTTTTTCTTACCTTCCACGAGGGCTACCTTTGACTTAAGGACTGTTTTTAGTTGATATTTTGTGTGCCGGAATCAAAGTGTAGTATCTGTTCTGATGGATACTGCACCCCATAGACTGGTATTGTCTTGGCCTTCAGGGCTTGATTTACGCCGGTCTATGGGTCTGTCTTGTGCAGTTCTAGGAGGTCCACCCTCCCAGGCTTCGCCTCCCCTCTTTGGGGAGGAGTAAGTTTATTGCTTACTGCCTGAGGCGCCCCTACCGGGGAATGCCGACGGGGCTGCCCAGGCAATTTTTAATGGCCAGAGTGCTCACCTCTCGGGCGCTGGCTTTTCAAACCCCACTTTCCCGACCCGACCTTGGGTCACATCTTACTTGAGGGAGTAAGATAAAACTGGCCTTGTGCCTAACTCCTGGAGAGGAGTAAATAAAAACAAGACATTATCAAGTAAGGTAACTCTACAAATTTAAATATCGAGATTTCCTAGCTTATAATTGATCTGTTATCCCCTGACTAATGTCAGAACAAAAAATACACTTTGACTCTATCTGAAATGCCAAGGAGCAACTGTTCATGGTTTTTGGAGTGAGCTTAATATCTTATTCTTTTTTTTTTATCTCTTTTTATCTCTGGATGTTTGTTCCTAATAAGTCATTAATAATAATTCTATCTATTTTGTCTGCCTAAGGTAAATCTAAATTTGAATTGCGTCAGAGTCAAGTTATATTCATTTAAATTCCATTTAAACCATCTTCTATAAGTTTTAACATCTGGCCAGAATTGCTTGAAAATTGGCATGTGGACTACTGACCTCTCAGTGAAGGTCATAGGCTATATAAGAAATATATCACTTCAGCGCTGCAGGTCCCCGGGGGCATCCCCCCCCCCCCCTTCCTGAATACTGTTTTCCCTTTGATTCAAATGAAATTTAAACCATAGGTAAATGACTAAAAATGATGTATATTCCCGAAATTTCAGCAAATTTGATAATATTAATAGAGTTCCCGGGGACATAACCCCTCCACGGAAAACTGTTTTCCCTTTGATTCAAATGAAATATATATATATATACATATATATATATATATATATATATATATATATATATATATATATATCATCAAGGATAACATCTCTCTGCCTGTGCATGTCTGCCCCTAAAAACGAAGGCATACTAGGAAGTGTACTCTCAATAATTGTATTCACATGCACAATTTGCATGTGAACATAATTGAAGTATTTTTGCCTTTCTGGCTGGCCCATAAACAAGCTAATGACAATTTTCAAACATGTTACACAATGAAATTAATCTATTTCCTTTGAAAGAATGCCTTTTAATATGTGAAAAAAACATTTTATTGTTATTATTTTCACTAATGCTGCTATGTGTACTACCATCACACGGTCTCGACAATATACTGTTTCCATGTTACAACAAGGGAGGGCGTCGCCGTTGGAGAGCTCACTTCTTAACAGTTGGCATAGAGAAATACTCAAATATATATATATATATATATATATATATATATATATATATATATATATCTATATATATATATATATATATATATCGGATTCTTATTTTCATTGACGATAGACGGATATCAACGTCCCAAGTATTTGATCGATTGTATAAAAATAAAATAAAAAAGAAATCTTGGCATGTTATCGATTTCTTAAACAAAGTTGTATTTCATTTAAAAAATGCCTTTTAATGTGTGAAAAAAACAAGTTATTATTAACTGTGAGTGTATAGACGCTTGTTTTCACTAATGTTGCTATGTGTACTACCATCACACGGTCTCAACAATATAGGGAGGGCGTCGCCGTTGGGGAGCTCACCCCTTAACAATTGGCATAGAGAAATACTCAATATATATATATATAATGTCGGATTCTTATTTTCATTGAGGATGGACGGATATCGACGTCCAAAATATTTGATTTATTGTATAAAAAAATAAATCTTGGCATCTTATCGATTTCTTAAACAAAGTTGTATTTCATTAAAAAAAATGCCTTTTAATATGTGAAAAAACATTTATACGTACATAGATAATAAACAATAACAAATATTTATTATTATTTCTCGCTCCTCGAAAAAGTAGAGCACTGTAAGTGTAGTATTAACACAGCATGACGTCACTAGCTTTAAATGCATCGTTCCTTCCATTAAAGAAGTAGAACGCTCTAGACGTTAAGCCCGCCGATAAAGTGTTAAAATTATCACCGTTTATTCGCTATTTAAAATTGGCCGTGTGATTAAGGCGTCGGATTTGAGTTGCAAAATACTTGTAATCCGGGGTTTCGAATAGCATGACCGGTAGTGAATAGTCATATCTCTATGCTGATGAGTCCCGATTATTAAGGACGAAATGTAACGTATACGTACATAGATAATAAACAATAACAAATATTTATTATATATATATATATATATATATATATAGTAGTCCAGGTAGTGTAGCAGACTTTGTACATGGTTGAATAAAAATCATTCATATATATATATATATATATATATATATATATATATAATAATGGTAATAATCCAGGTAAAAAATATCCACACGGTGGTAATCCAGAGAATTTTTACCGGGTTTATAAAAAGTGCTCAATATCAAAATAGAGCTTTATATATGATAATTTTATTGATTCTCTCCAAATATGATCTGAGGTTAAGATCGGATTCTAACTCTTCCTGATGAGATCTCAGTTTATAGTAACTGTTGATCGATAACATCGACATGCCAGTGTCGCAGATTTTGTACATGTCTGTGTAAATAGAATTATTATATATATATATATATATATATATATATATATGAATTTTTGATGTTTTCCTTATTCTTTGTTCCAAGATTTGGAAAAAAAAAGTTATATTTCTGGAAAAGCTGAGGCAACTTTTCTATCTCAAGAGATAATGGACCCCCTTGTTGATGTTGCAAAATAAGAAGTCTATAGTGAAGAATGGTAACATAATCTATAGTCTCACTTTTTCCTGCATTGCTTAAATGCTGTGGCAAGGAGAAATCCAAAGTGACTGAAAACACTGCTGGAATAAACAGAGAAAGACTGGCGTTATTTCAGAATCTTCCTTCTCCTAGACTGGTTTTCTTACAAAGGCTTGAAAACACTACTTTCCTTTACTATTTACCTCATAGCTGGGTTGGGATGTATTTATAATGTATAAGGGAAATTCTTGAAGTAGTCTTAACAGAACTTAGAACATAACACGCCAGTGCCAGTAACCTTAATACTAGTTCTGGATGGAATGATCAGATCTACATGAAAAACAGTGATGAATAAAACAAGGGTCTGTTTACGGTTTGTTAAGATGTAGTCCTCCTAAAAATTTAATCGGCTCTTTTTGCCATTTATTTGTTTGCCACAAGTAACAGTGTTCATTGGTAATTCTTTTACAATTTACAGTTTACTGACATGGAATTAAACGTGAAAGGAAACCCGGTACCAACAATTTTGACCAACAATATCCACTTTTGGACGTTGTCTCCACCGAAGCTACACATTCTTCCGGGTCTTATCACACAGTTGTTGTGTCCAAAGTATCATGGTTCATTTCAATCTAGAAAATTCGCTTCGTTTGACTACAAGAAAAGCCTGCAAACCAAATCTGCAAACCAAATACTTAGTGATGATAGCATCGAAAAGACCGATAAAGAAATTGAAGAGTTACTGAAAATAAGGTAAGGAATTTAGTCTTTATTTACTTGCATTCTCACGAGTCACAGTTTGATTTTTATGCATGAAAAATCCCACTAAAATGGAGCACTTTGGATAAGGAAGAAAATAAAAATTGTCTCAGTCTAAAAGGTTTCCTTTTTTGATCGAGGACACAACATATATTAAACTTTGATCCTAGCCCGAAGACCGGAACGAATTTTGTCTTATAATTCTGTTCATAAGATTTAAACACAGTGACAATAATACTTCAAACTTAAGTCTGCCAGACCAACGGAAATGCTTTTACAACTGAAGCGTATCTGACCGATGGACAAAACTTCGTCCCAATTAAAATGCATCCTTTTATTTTCTCCATTTAGCAATGAACATGCTATTTCAAACAGAAGTATGACAGACCAAAACAAAAAACGCTATTTCGAACTGAAGTGTGACAGACCAAAGAAAACGCTTTTTCAAACTGAAGTGTGACAGACTAATTTACCAACAGAGAAAATATCTCAAAGAGATGCGAGGAGATATCTAAAAATGATTCAAATCTTCAACGAAACAGCTTTCTAAATTATAGTCTATAGTTAGGTTGTAGCAGTCACCAATAGGGACTACTTTGCAATGCGTAATCACTGTCCCTGTGAGCTGGCTTGTCCAATCAAATCACAGAGCGCAGTAATATTGTTAGTTCCCTAAGGGACTACTTATGTCCCCTTAGGGTTGGAGGAAAAGGACCAGACAACCTCCTGGCACCAGCTTGGACACATCGCAGAGACTGCCAGCGAGGAACGAGGAAGCGCTATCTCTCCTGCCGCCGTCGCCGACTCGACGACTACTACCAGGCAGCCCTAAGAACTCTCATATTCTTCCTCTTCCTCAGACGGACACCGTTCCACTCTCTTCTACCTATACCAAACATATCGTTCTTGTTACAGAAATACTTTTCGTTGTTCCGTTTCTTTACGAGAAGATAAAAGGATAACCCCTTTCACGCCCAATCATAATCACCTTACAAATAGTAACCCCTTCTCATCATCCCCTTACAAGGTATGGTGTCTGGAACTGATTAATACCATGGCCTATGATCATGCATATATTGGTTAAGAATAAATAACTTTAACAGCTAATTCATGTTAAAACACCGGTTCTTGTTGTTCAAAGGTAAGCAACATTTAGCCTGGTCAGTATTTAAATAGGTCACCGTTTGTTAATACCAAGTGCTGTGCTGTACTGTACTTTTTGAAGTGGAATTAACTTAACAGCCACTCTCTCTAATTTTCTTGGGAAACTTCTCTCCTCATCTCAACTATAGTTGAGTAGACTAGACCAGTGGTGCACAGACCAACAGTGGTCCATGAAAAGTTTTTGATGGTCAGCATAAAAATTGGGATATTATCTCAATTTTGATTTAGTAACAAAACGTATTATGAATGATATACAGGGTGATTCATAAGTCACTTCACTTAGCTATTTAAAATGATTACCATATGAAGCACAAACATACTATGAACTTTTGATAATTGTTATCTAACTCTCTAATTACTGCTATTTCTTATTTTAAATTTGTTCGTTTATATATTTGTTTCTATATATATTTATTTCATAATCAATCAAATATGCTACAAAGAGTCGTAAATTCCTTGCAAAAAGAATGGAGCTATGCATGCAGAACGAAGGTGGAAATTTTGAAAATTTGCTGTAGTTTAAAACTCCCATAAATGAATTTGTTGTATAAACTTTCTGTTTTGTATTACCGTATTTTTTAACTTTAGAATTTCAAAAATAAATAGCTAAGTGACTTATGAATCACCCTGTATATCTTCAAGACCTTATGTAATCTTGACATACATACGAGTATATAAGTACACAAATATGACATCATCTCGCCATAGTATAACCTAACATGACTTGCAAAGTAATGCTCAGTACTTGTTACTAGATAGTTTCACACAATGACTGCTGATAACTACTTTCTGAATGGTTTACTAATATCATTTTCTACTAACATGGCTTAGCAACAAAGAAAGAGATAGAGTGCAATTTTAGCAGTGAAGTATGGATTACAACAACATTGAAAATATTGTTACGACTATCAACATAATTGTGTTGACACACTGGTTCTCGTTAGATCACTGAAGTTAAGCAACGTGGAGCCTGCACAGTACCAGATGAGTGACCATTTGGTAATGCTAGGTGCTGTATGTCATCTTCAAATGACAGGGATATATATGCAGTTTGGGACCACTTGTAAATTTGATATTCCCATAAACTTCCTCTAAGGAAGCCAGCATAGCCTGCCCAGGGCTAATACTGTATCAGGTTTTACCGGTTCATTTTTTTCCTGCATCAACTTCCAGCTAATGTGCTGCAAAACATTTGGACCATGAAATAATAAGCAAACCTAGAATTAGAAGAATCAAGCACAAGTAGTAATAAAATTAATTTTGATTAAATTTTAAAGACATAAGATAATTGCTTTAATTTAGAAATTACCTTCTTTTTTGAATTCATATTATTAGTCCACCAAATTTAAAATTATACATTCAATGAAGTTCAAAACATTTGGCGAGTACTGGATTAAACTGAAGTCTTGATGTTGCAACTACTCTTGGAGATACAAAACTCTGAAATAACATAAATTTTTTTCTGCTTATCACAGGATTCCATCAGGACTTCTTGGACTAAGCAATGCTGAGTCAGCAGAAGAGTGGTTGGAGATTGCGCAACTATTGCTTCGCTGTAAACTCCTTATCTTGCAGGCATCTTTTGGTTGTTATCCATTATCTCCCGAAACAGAAACATGCTAATAAGGGGTGTTAAGAAATCTGTATCATAAACATTTAAGTTTTCCAGTGTTTTTTAGCTTATCATTCATCCTAAACTTAAATGGGTTAAATCTTTTTTTATAGAAATCGCTCCAGACAAGGCATGAAGTCACTTGATGTAAGGAGCTAAAAAATACTACTTCACAGTCAAAAACTAGCCTACGATAACTGTTAAACGAATAGATTCTGACCCAGAAAACTGCAATTCTTCCCCCTTTGTCACAAACATCACTCATGAAATGTGATGGCTAAATGACAAAATAAGGGAAGCAAGAGTTACGAGGCTGACGAAAGTAAACCCATAGTCTACTTTCTACTCTCCTACATATTCGAGTAGTGTGTCTTTTCCCTATTAAATGTGGGTTGAATGTTAGCTATGGCTATATGAAATGAACTATTCCATGAAATTCTCGTTGTCATGGCAAAACTCACTTAGTACAGTCATAGCGAGAGTTGAAACATGATTTTACAGCTGGGTATCATTCCTAACACCAACGGGTTACAGATCAAGTGTTTGTGTGTTTTATTGATACACAATCTCACTCAACTGAATCAATCAGTTAGGTTTTCAGGGCTTAGCATGCGCCCAAGTTCATTGCTTTACAAGAAGTATCTTGTGCATTTCATGAAAACACATCTGACTAGGACAAGTCGCACACCACCCTCTAAAATGAACTGCCGGCTGGTCTGGAACTGCTGATTGGTTATTCACAGGTAATCATCATCCACAATCCGGTGGATGGGAGATGGCTGCTCCACACCACAAGCTAGTGTTATTAAGGATTAGAATTGAAATCAACAGTTAGGTAGGTCTGTAATGTATGTTGACATGCTGGTACTCGTTAGATCACCAAAGTTAAGTTATGTTTAGGTTGGTCAATACCATATGGGTGAATATTTGAGAATATCAGATGCTGTATATGGGAGGACGACAACACCTCTCTTGCAAAAGTTAATGTGGTCAAAATAGTATCTGGAGTTGGTGGATGAGCCAAACTATTGGTCAATGATGGCTGCATAGTAACACAGGTCAAATCCTGATCATAGCTTATGTACTATACGAGATAGTGTCTCAGAAAAAACACCCTGATCAAAAAGTGCTGGAGGGAAGAGGGGTCACCACTGTACCTCCCCAAGAACACATAAAATGGACTGCAAATTGGTTGAAACAGATTCGACTTGAACCTCTGTTCAAAGCAGCATTTTCATAGTTTAAGGTTTTATGCTAAAACCATTAATTCAAGATGCTAGTATATTTGGGGTACATAAAATATATTTCTTCCAGCTTGCCGAAAGCAAAATAAATTAGTCTAACCATAGGAAAAAGAGTTATTGGTGGATACAACAGAGGAGAAGTCTATACAAAGTCCTTTCTTGCCAAGAAATTCTGTCTTTTCAATCCAAGAAATTCGATCTTATCTCTCTAAACAATTCTGTCCTCTCCTCTCATGCAATTCTGTCTTTTTTTTGCAAAGCAATTCTATCCTTTATATCCCAGCTATACTGTCCTTATTCTCAAAATCATTCTGTCCTTTCTCTCTAGGCAATTCTGTCTTTATTTGCAAAATCATTTTGTCCTTTATATCCAAGCAATTCTGTCATTTCTCATGCAATTCTGTCTTTTCTCTCAAAGTAACTCGGTCCTTTTTTCCAGAAAACTGTACCCTTTCTCCCCAAGCAATTCTGTAGAGAAGAAGAGACAGATTTGCTTAGAGAGAAATGACAGAATTGCTTAAAGTAAATTATGTGAAATGCATGTTATGTATTTAAATAAATAAATGGTGGTCACAACACAGTGGAAAAATATACAAAGTTATTAAAAAGTTATTATTTGTCAGATACAGTGTTATGTTAAACCTTGTAACTTTGTATGGACAGTTCTTCGATCCACACCAGATAGTCCATCATCTTAGTTGAAAGAAATCAGTTAAATCTATCATTGACACGTTGTAAGTAGTTGCTCAATTTATATTGACGTCTGCCAGCAGTGGTGGTGGTGGTTATAGTGAATATATAGCAACAGACATAGAATGGTTCTTCCTTTATTGTGATTATGATGACAGCTGACTCATTCCTTTTCCTTGTAGTTCTAATAATGTAACAACATACTTGCTCAATGCAGTCATTCTTTAATCTTTTATTCTTTTACAATACAGTAAAGTTACACATTATATGAGCTTTTTCTCGTCTACTCCCCAGAGAGGAAGAACGAAGACAGAGCTTTGAAGAAAGTATGGTTGCCATATTTGGGCTGGTGGGTCTCTGTCCCATTTGAGGGTTTTTGGTGGGGTGCAGAGACGTGTCTGATTGGCCACACACTTTCTTCTTCTCTGCACCTGCTCTCATGGACATGATGTTGCTGGTCTCAGTCTTTTCTATGGGTGTTGTTGTGGCATGTGTTCTTCAGAATTGTCATATCTGTTCCCTGCTTCTTTTGTTCCAGCTCATTTGGCTCGTTTGTCTGCTGGTCTCCATAAATTCGCTGCTTTGATACCTCATTGTAATATGGTTTCCTATTCCAGTACCTATTTTCTAAGAACTGCAGATTTGTGGAACTCTCTTACTGCTGACTGTTTTCCTCCTACCTCTAGCCTTGGTCGTTTCAAGATTAAGGCCAATAGGCATCTCCTGTCTTTGTGATAATTATCTTTCTTTTTAGATAGCTCTTTACATCAAGTGGTTTCAGGCCTTGTCTGGAGCAATTTCCATAAATAAAAGGCATCTGAACCCAATCAGCTCAAAGAGTAAACTTTTTCTCTCTTTTTCGTCAGATCTCACCTCGGCCTTCCTGTCTGAGGAGTAATATATTTTGAATTTTTAATAACTGTGGGGGTTCTGAAATACATGACTTGTACACAGGCGCAGGATTACCCCTCTCAGTGTGATGGACCTGTAGACCTTCTCAGGTCATCCATCTAGGAGAAGGGAAACTCTGATATAAAACATGTGCTACTGGTTACGTGCGTCTTGGCTGCAACCCATTGGGAGAGGAAGGCCTCTTTCGTCCTCTGATCGACAACCTTCATAGAGATGGAGTCTCGAATCAAATATCCAGTTTGCAAACCTAAAATTTCATAAGTAGTAGATAGGCTCTACCTTATCCCGGCCTTTGCGCTCCTTCTTTGTCTATTAGCCAGGCTCAGAGGTACTAATGCAGGGACACCTCAAAGACACCAAGTGCTTGGCCTTGTTCCCTAACTAGGACAATGAATGCCGTTTCTCTTTTTCTCTATCTGGAAAACTTGGGGAAACTTTTTTGTCATTAAGTCTCACATGACTAGTCTGGGTCACTCTTGTTCCGACAGGTTGAGGGTACAGGTTAGACAGCTTGTCTGGCTGCTGTTTCCGACTGATACTACAAGCGGGCTGATTGGAAATCCATCAGAGATCACATCAGAGACGCCCCATTGAGTGAAACTTTTTTCTCTCACTGCTGATCACTAAATCTAGTTATTAACTTCTCATGGGATTTTCCTCTTTTTGCTTACTCCAACACTGCTTTTAGACACCTGCATCCAATATTGCTACACTTTCAGCTGAGAAAACACTTAGTCCTGCATATTTCATAGAGAAAATTATTCTTTTTGATTTGTCTACAGATTTATTATTGTTATTCAACACCATAACCAGTAGTCTGTAGTTTGCTGATCTAATTCTGTGTAAATGTCTCTTGGTGTCCGATCTGTAGAATTGAATCTGTAGAATTGAATCAGTAGAAAAATCAATATTTCTACATTTTGAGTTTTACAGTCTTTGCAACTAATTTCCCTTGAAACCATAAAATGTTCCCCTTTGAGGAGAAACTTTCCCCCCTGGTTGAGAAACTCTTATGTTAGCCCAAGGCAGAAAGTGGGAATTATTAACCAAGTCTTAACCGATGCTGAATTCCAAAATAAAGGAGGAGCATGTTATCCAGGTAATTTGGGGAGAGGTGGGAGTAGTTAATCAGACACTGCTTATTTTTTTAGTGTGATCTTCAAATGGGTTTTCAACCATCTCTCGTAGAACAGTTCCTCTAAGCAATTCTATCCTTTTTCTCCAGGCAATTCTGTCCAGTTTCCTCAAAATATTCTGTCCTTTCTCTCCAAGCAATTCTGTCATTTCTCTCCACACAATTCTTTTTTTGTTTCCAAGCAATTCTGTCCTACTTCTCCAAGCAATTCTGCTCTTTCCCTTAAAGCAATTCTGTATTTTCTCTCCAAGAAATGCTGTTCTTTTTTCTCCAAGCAATTCTCCTCATTTTTCCAAGAAATTCTGTCCCTTACTCCACAGGAAACTGTTCTTTTCTTTCTAAGCACTTCTGTCCTTTTTTTTGCTAAGCACTTCTGTCATTTTTCACCAAGCAACTCTGTCCTTTCTCACCAAGCAATTATCTTTTTTCTCTCCAAAAAATTGCTTTGAGATAAAGGACAAAGTTGTTTGGAATGAAATGGCAAAATTGCTCAGAGAGAAAATATGCGAAATATATTTATTTAAATAAATAAGTATTTAAAATTGCAAATAATCTATCTTGGATTAGTTCATTATTGGAGGAGTGAGAATTGTTTATATTTTCTCCACTAAGTTTTCAAATGTTTACCATTTTCTTATTCAGCCTTTGTATTAGTTTTATATGATATATGGAAAATGTTGGATAGCCCTGATAATTCACTACCATTTGTTTTCCCCGAAGGTATTTTTTCTCTATGTAATTTAATAACAAAAAATATAAGCTAAAATATACCTTAGTATTGGGATTGAGCTATGTTTGAAAAACATTCTGTTCTAATTATCATTTTTATAATTAACTGAAGAAGTCACTCATCTTTCACCTAGCTATCTATATATTTCTATCGTCCCCTCTCGCTCTATGTTGATTCAACCACTCTCTAATATTTCTTAATATCTCTGTGAGAATTTAGAGAAACAGTAACTCTCTTTTTTCATCATAATCATCTAATTTATATACGTTTGTCTATACATACCACAAGCATGTATGTAAATTGGATCGCAAAATAATAAGTCTCTTTACTTCTATATAAGTACAATGAATAATAATAATATTCCTATATTACGCTTGCTTTATTATGAGCCATCCCCCCCTTCTGGATAAGAGTGAAATAATTGTTTAAAATAGTAACTTGTGTACGATGGACACTGCGCATATCTACTAAAAAAGGTTGATATGCCATCTGTTCAAAAAAAAAAACAACAAAATAATACTGGCCGATACCCTACTTTTTAAGCAGTCAACGTAATTAAATAGACAATGTCATTAAAAACGCCAACATAAAATAGTTTTAAGCAACACAAAAAGTAGTTTTTAACCAGATGATAAAAAAATGTATTATTTCTTCCCCTTCCCTTCGAAATGTAGAATAAAAATCTTAGAGGTTGGTTGGGATCGAACTATAAACCAGTCGGGCCGAAGTAAAAAATACTACCTCGCTAACCATTGCGCCAGAGGGAAACATATGTAAATTTTGTTAAACGCAGGCTAGTTTAATGTTGTTCAAAATTTAGGTGCGACACGCATACGCAGAGCTTTTGCCGGAAGCGTGACACACGAACACACACGCTATCGTATTAATATATAGATAATAATAATAATATTCCTATACAATAATAATAATAATAAGAAGAAGAAGAAGAATAATAATAAGAAGAATATAGAAGCAAAGACACTTATTGTTTTTGTTATGCAGAAGACTGTCTTAAAAGATATGTCACAGTTTATGATTTTCGAATGAAATTAAAGTATAATAAATAGTCGTAGTGGTTGTGACCTAACGAGTCACGAGTACATTTAGTACTTTTGTAAAGCTCCAGGACAAATCGAAAACAAAATCCAAATTCGCTGAGAAGGTGTTTATTCACACGGGCCTGTTTTGGCAGTGGGTGAGTGATGAAATACAATTAGTACGAAGAAACCTTCAGTTTTGCTGAGTCAAAGGCTTTGTTCAATGATCAAAGAGACTTAAGGTACTCCGATCCCCATGTTATCAACCATCCATTATACAGTTCATGTCTTAATTAAAAGTTATAACTCAATCTCCTCTTGTCTCGTGTTTGATGTTGCTAGCCGCCGTTGCTCATCTAGTGGTTATCACCAATGGCGGTGAGTGTGCCGAGAATCTGAAATCAAATAATGAAGATACTCGTTCTCTTCAGTTAAAAGAGAAAAACACGGGAATCGTAATCTCAGTGTTAAACAGATGTTCGTTTATTGGAATACACTCTTGCCAAATAGAGTGGTGGCTCGGAAAGACGAAGGTACTTATCTAGAAGTTCATGGTTTCATTAATTCTAATGGTTTTCAGGACATCTCAAACAATACGTCTGTAGCTCAGGATTTTCCATTCAGACTGAGTAGTTCATGTTGCTAATCCCTCGTCTGATGTAACTTCTGTTAAACCTGTTTTCCACACAGATTCGATTTGCCTTGATCCTGCTGACCCTTCATCTAAAACACATCCTGTTTATGACTTAACCTGTGTTAATTCTTCTTAAAAATATTTTTCAACCAAATAAATACTAGCTGACTTACACATCAATATACAACACCTTTAACCGATTATTCTGCTGCTTAGATGTGTCAGACACAGCTCTTTATGTAGCTATCTAACGGCTTTCTTGAATATTCCTTCCTCTTCAGCTAACTAAGGAAGATTATTGAGTTATAACAGAGATATATTTCTAACAATGCATGTCAAACTGATTTTCTATATGTTCTGGAACGAACCTTAATAAGCCCCTATGTTATCCACCTAATGCCTACATAATAGTAGAAATCATAATCCACAACATGAAAACATGACATTAATAAAACACATGAAGAACATAAATGTAATATGAATCAATGTAAAAAGTCAAATGATTTGCATTATTTAGATTATTCCGACTACTGTTCTCATCTTGGCTGTTATTCTCGCAACGTTTCGGCAAATGTAACCTTTGACCTTCTTCAGGTGCGTCTTGTCGAACTCGAGAATCTTTATGTTTCAAACAGAACTCTTTATTTAATCGACGAGGTTAGCTTGCTTTTGTTCCGTCAGCCAGGACCAGGTAGAAGTCTTCAGTAATCCGTAATTGTATTCTTTATATCACCCATACTAGAGTCCTTGCAAGGACCTGGGGGGCAACGGATAAAAGTGCTAAGTATAATCAGTTCTAAGTGACAGTCTTCTGGAGGTTGAAGGTTCAATCCTTAGTATGGGCCCTACTAAGAGTACAATTACAAATTACTTAAAAATTCTTCCCGGTGATGACTGAGAGAATGAGAGCAAGCTACCCCCATGGAGTAACTAAAGGGTTCCGTTCGAAATTCCATAAAGATTCCTGAGTTTGACAAAATGCATCTGAAGAAAGTCGGAGGTTACATGGACCGAAACGTTGTGACAATAGCATCCGAGATGAGAACAGTAGTCTACATCATCATCATCATCATCATCATCATCATGATCATCATCATCATGTGTTCTTTTTTATTAACGTGTAGGTTAAGGGGAATCATCAACACTGGTAAGCCCCCGTCCAGGAAGCTGTTCACATTGCAGATCTCACTCTATACCTGCAAGAAATTCTATCATAAGGATCAACTACAGAGAAATTCCATGCCATGCGATCTCTTTGCAGAAGTTCTTTTCAAGGCAACCTAGCTCGACCTTCCCCTTCTGTCTACAAAGACCATCTAAATCTCAAGCTATCTTGATTGCACCACTTGAGCGTTTCACATGTCCATACCGACAAACCCTTTTTTTCTCTATTAATGATATCAATATCCATAA
Organism: Sepiola atlantica; assembly: GCA_963556195.1. Taxonomy (NCBI): domain Eukaryota; kingdom Metazoa; phylum Mollusca; class Cephalopoda; order Sepiida; family Sepiolidae; genus Sepiola; species Sepiola atlantica. Next base: position 41,785,332 of record OY744521.1, on the reverse strand, counting down.
AGCCAAGCTATTCCAGCTAATCTTGTGACCATACAGCTGTCAAATCTTCTGGTTTCACATTGCATATCCATTTAATCATTGCCCTGTAGTTGCATTGTAATCGTCTAATAAACCAAATGATCCAAATTATTAATCCTCATAACAAAAATTCTTAAACATAAAATCAAATACTGTAAATAAAAACAGAGCGAATGTAAACAATTCGCCCCAGTACAATGTTTGGTGATGATGTATTTTTCTGCGACACTCAACAAACTAATTCTAGCATGAAGTTTGTATTTATAATGCAAACGTTGAAAGCCGAAACAAAAATTCTTCAATCATTTCTAGGAGCCACATCATAGCCACAAAATATTGTAGATGAAGACTGCCGTAACTCACGGATTGCCTGTATATATCACAGGTAATTTGGCCAATGGGATTCTTAGTATACCACTCAAAGAATGTACAGGATATTATGCTTTTTTCTTAACGAAGGCTTGTTTTTGCCTTTTCCTATGACATTTAGCATTTTAAATTTTACTATTGGTATACATATTAGTTTATATAAATATAGGAAAAATAACACACACATATATATAGTTAAATAAGAATGAAAATAAGCAAATATATTGTTACTTGCTTAACAAGTTTCTTATCATATTTTCTTGAGATGCAACAAAAACGATTGGACGTTCTCATATGGTCCAATCGGATCATCTATTCCTTCGCCCATGTGTGTGCCTTCAAAATAAAATTGTTTCCAAATCTTCACTTTTTCTGAAGACGTTTGCTAACACGAACGAAACCGGTCAAATCTCTTGTTTTTGTTTTTCTCCTGCATTTTAACCTGTTTTCCGTTTGTCATGTTTCACACAAAATATATATATGCATTGTTTTGGCTTCTATAACTTAAAAAAATAAAGTATTGCCTGGACCGTATAATGAAATGATAAAAAGCATATTTTCAAGTTGTGTGATATTGCAATTAGGGTTATCCCCAAAATTGATATAATTTACAACCTCACATTATCTAAATATGACACAGAACTTATCAACTGAATTCACCATTTAGTGTTATGATCCAGATTATGAAAGCAATATAGTGAACTACATCATATCACATATTTTTTAACAAGAAGCATAAAACCTTTTTTTTTTATAACTAAGCACCTCAATAAGTCTAAATCATGCAGAATTTGGTTGCCAAAGTCTGGTCTCTTTGTAGCGATTTCTGAAATAAAGTTTGCGTTCTTTCTGTGTAACTTCTCACCAAGAATTGATTTAGCTAATTATTTTCATTTAGTCTTGAAGTAGATACTTTTTCTCGAAGTATGCTGATGCTGGGACAGTTGGCATTAATTGTTCCGTGGTCTGGTGAGATGAGAATTTTCAAGAGTTTGGACAGTGGCCCCAAAAAAGTGCAATAAAAACTAAAGCGTCGTTGTTGTCTAGATACGATACATCTATGTATCTTTAGGAGAGGCTTTGTCCATTGGTCACCTAGTTTGTCATGCTTCAGTTTTAGATAGCATTTTGATTGGTCTATCAAGTGTTAGTTTGAAATAGTATTCTTGTATGCTTGCCACACTTAAGGTTTAAATAGAATTTTATTTTGTCTGCTATGCTTAAATTTGAAATAGAATTTTCATTGGTCTATTACGCTTAAGTTTGGAATAGAATTTCCGTGTGTTTGTCACGTATTAATTTTTGTTGACCTGTCACACTTAAGTTTCAAATAGAATTTTATCTTTCTGTTACACTTTAGTCTAAATAGCATTTTCGATTCCTAAACGCCCAGATTGAATGGATGCTACATAAGGATATCTGTTCTTACTTCATTGCTTGGAGAATATGAATTATTAATCGTTATCTTTGACCAAGTGTATTCTAAACACTCGAATTATGCTAGCATCTTAATGGAACATATTTGACATGACATCGTATGGCACATATTTCAAAACATAATAAAAAAAGATGTTTTTAAATCGGCTTCTTTTCAAATCTCACAGTAATAGTATTTGTATTTAAAATTGCTTCTTACGAAAAATATAATATTCTCTTTAAATTTGACAAAAGTCTCAAAATAAAAAGTAATCTATTTTAGTAAGAAAATATTTAATGAAATATTTAAAAAAACAAAACTTGAAAATTATAAGTAAAGTTTACTTATTTTTGATAGATAAATTTGCCTATTTTTTGTTTTATTCGAAGATTTAAGAAACAATAATTATAATTTGGATTAAGTCTGGCAAAATACAACAGAACAGATACTTCACTACCCCTACAACTGTAACAGTATATTAAGTATTTAAAGATAGAACATAAGTCTGAAATAGTATAGTTAATTGAATTGAGCATTGAAAGATAGCAATAGTGTATTATAAAATATCTAATGAATATCAGTAAAATGCTGTCTGTGAAAGAATGCGATGCCATTCTGATTTCGATGAAGAGATGTATTATGGAATGACAGACAAAAAGAATGACTGGTAACCGAGAATAACTGAAGTTTGATGATTTGTTCATGCAAATGGACTTATGCAAAGGACTTCTTTACAGCGTGTCTAATATATATATATATATATATATATATATATATATATATATATATATATTATGTATATATATATTATGTATATATATATTATGTATATATATATTATGTATATATATTATGTATATATATTATGTATATATATATATTATGTATATATATATATTATGTATATATATATATTATGTATATATATATATTATGTATATATATATATATATTATGTATATATATATATATTATGTATATGCATATATATTTATGTATATTTATGTATATGCATATATATTTATGTATATTTATGTATATGCATATATATTTATGTATATTTATGTATATATATATATATTTATATATTTATGTATATATATATATATTAATATATATATATATATTCATATATATATATTTATATATATATATATTTATATATATATATATATTTTTATATATATATTTATATACATATATATATTTATATATTATTAAAAATAACCGACAATTTTTGTCTGGTTATTTTAGTGTTGATCCCTTCAATTTTGCGGATTAAAATCTTAATCTCGGAAGGAAATCCTAGAACATAATACTAATACACAAACACTCTACATACTAGAAGCTTAACTCATTAAAACTAAAAAACCTGCTATTAACAAGATTAATTTTAACACTAGTACTAATATACTTAAATGCTTATAA
>OY744521.1:41657100-41777100 GCA_963556195.1 Sepiola atlantica | reverse complement strand
TTTTAAAATTATTTTGTATTTTCACTTTGGTTTTGATAGAGTGCGTTTTAGACTATGTAGGTATTTGTTGGATGTCAAAACCAAAACGCACACAAGTAGACTATTAACCGAATCTGTACCTCTGAGGTTGCGTCTTTAGAAATAAGTACAAAGTCTCTTTCCATACAAAGAATGGCACGACACTTAACCCACTATTATTTAAGTGTTTATTAGAGCAGCCACTTTTGTCCCACCCAAGAGTTACGGTTCCTGTCCTACCAGTCGGAAATAATAACAGAAATCAACTTTTTAAAGTGAGTAAATAATTGGCCAGATTTTTCCGAACAACCAAATGATATATATTTTGAGAGGTTTATTTAATTTAATCATGATTTTGTTTCTTCTTATTTTCCAGGTTATTGCAGCAAAAAAGTAAATCGATCACACAGTTATCGTCTCTGGACGAAAGGCCTACTCCAGATTTTACAGGTCTTGTCAAACACTTCTAACTTTTATGCTTTACTTTTGAGATTTTTTACTTATTTATTTAGCATCTCAGAATGTTTTGCTTCTTTTGTTATACAGGGTGCCCCCCTCCAAAAATGTCACTCATGAAATCGTTAATAAACTTCACAATTCTTTCTGTAACTAAACTATATTTGGTGCAAATATACTTCAGTTTGCATCTTAATTGTTCACTAACTTTCAGTCATGAATGTCACGCAATCAATGATACTATTCTTATTTTGGCTGTGATAGCCTTCTTCAGTTCAGGATAATCTGGGGATCAATTCGGTAGACATTATCTTTGAGGTAACACCACGGACAAAAAATCTGTAGGATTAACCTGATTAATCTGATTATATTAAATATTTGTCCAGTAATACTATACAAATTAATTTTAATGAGGAGACCTACATGTCAGACATTCACTACCGCCCTATCTTTACCTGCCTTATCCAGTGTATGGTATATACATTCAGAGATGATCATTAGGATATCTGCATCAGAACGTGATTACCTAAATCCATACTGTTGGACAGAAAGAAATTAGCATATTTGATTAAGGATTCAAAGATTTTAGCAGAAAAACTGGGGGAGACTTATGGGGTAATACTCTTGGAACTCTTCTTAAGCTGCGGCTATTATACTCTTACGGTGGTTTCTTGATACTATAAATTTGTGTCTATTTGTAGCTGACTTATGATGGTTAAAACGGCAGAATGCTTGCTGCCTATGCGCAATAGTAGGTCGAAGTGAACCATTAGGGAGAGTGGGACAGATGCTTCTATGTTGCTTTAACTCATTCAGTTACATACTTTGCATATTGTTCAGAGAAAAAGTTTTACTCCAAGATTCATCTATGATGAGATCTCTAAAAGATTTCCAATTAGCATGTTGGTAATATCATCGTTTTTAGAAATGGCGCTTCAGTTTATGATCAGAGGTTTAATTTGATATCAACCATTATTACTATGTGATCAGCATTCCCAGATGGGCTATGAGCATTTGTCATACAAGACTCCCACAGTGTTGTCAAGAATAAGTCGAGAAGTGATGCTTGCTGGTCCACACCATCTGGGAGGACGGTTGGGAAAGTGACAGTTTATCAAAGATAATGTGCAATCGAGAAACTATGTATGCTGTTACCAGCTGGTTCTGTGTAGTCAGAAAAATCAAGCCAATTTCTGTGGTGGACATTAAAATGCCTAAATACATGCATTTGGGCACTTGGAGTCAAGGAAAATGCTTTGTCTATACTATCAGAGATGTAGTCGAGTAGAGTACAGTCCTGGATCAAGGGAGAATGGTCGAGGAAATATAGGTAACTTATTAACTAGTAAATTCTCTAGTCAATGGGAGGTTGTTATGGATATAGATTCTGAGCCTGTGCATATGTTTTTCAGAGTCTTTACAGCAGAGTGAGAGGTATCCTTGCATATCAAAACGATTAGAAGAGATTGAGGAGTTTATATTAATTTCTTTTTGTGTTATAGTATCTGGGGTATTAGCTAGGAAGAAGGATTCTACATCATCGAGGTTACTTCTAAGCCCTTGGATATTTCTGAAGGAAGGCTTCAAAGGAGAAGGCGATTTGTTTGTTTTTTTACGGCGGGGGAGAGGCGTCTGGTTTGATCATTTTACTGTTTGTTCTCATTTTCATTAATATTGTTTTTTAAATTGAGTGGGTTGGACAAAGTATATGTGTTTGTTGGATGTCAGAAAAGAAAGTGCACACAAGGAGACTGTTATCTAAATCTTTATAAATGGAGTTGTGGCTTTGGGAATGCCCACCGAAAGAAAACTGCAGGGTCCCTTTTCATGGGCAACATGACACTACAGTTATCCCGATATTATACAACTCTTGGTGTTAGGGCTCCTGTAATGCTAGTCGACACCAGCAGTCCAACAAGTTGTCAAACCTGTACCTTCAACCTGTCAAACAAGAGCGGCTCAGTCCAGTCATATGAAACTATGTGACAAGCAAGTGTCCCTAAGTTGCCCAGATAAAGAGAAAGAGAGACAGCATTCAGGAAACAAGGCCAAGCATCGGGTGTCCGTGATGGTACTGCTGCATCTGGCTAATAGACAAAGGAGGAGTGCAAGTCTGTATATAGGCAATGCCGATCTACTCCTTAAGCAATTATAGATTTTTTTGTTAGAGTTATCAGCTCTAAGAAGGTTGTCAGCCAGGACTAAAGTGCCCTCCAGGTGTTTGGTACCAAGAAGTCAGAAGTCAGGATACAAGGGTTTTACATCAGAGTTTTCCTTTTGGGTGGATGATTTGACAAGATCTACAGGTTCATCTCATCGAGTGTGGTAATTTTGCATCTGTGTATTATACCTGTATTTCTATGCCCGGCTCGGTTACAAAAATTAAAAATACAACAACAAAAAAGTGTCTCCTCTCATAGGTAAATATGTGTATATTTATGAGAATATTTCTCCATCTTTTCGTTCGAAGGTTCTATAAGTCGGAAGAGATAAAAAGTTTGAGTTATCTTCAGAAACTGATTTTAACATACATTCTCTGGGATGACTTAACTTTGAAAAAACTTTAAAGCACTACGACAGGTGTACATAGTGTACGAGGGAGGGGGGGGGGCATGAGTCGGACACTTTTAGTCGTTCCAAATCTTATTACTTTTGTTTTAACTACTTTCAAGAACATAGGGATATTTATCACTGATCGTTTCTAATAGAATCAGATAAAAAAGAAAAAAGTTTTTAAAGAAGAAAAAATCATTTTATAACAATTTGTAAGAGAAAAAACGATTGAATTACTTCATAGATTACTAGATGTATACTTTTAAATTTGGTGAAACACTTACATGAATTTAGAAAAAAAAGCGACATGCATTTATGTAATAATGATAAATTATATCAATAATATGAAAATATTTTTCTTTATATTAAATGCATCTATTAAAGGTAACCAAGTTATGGTGTAATAAAACAAATTGAAAATTTGAAGTGTATTCAAGTATTTCACGTTTTTATTTGAAATCAGTTTGTGGACTTTTGGCCCCAATGACGTCACTGAAAGACGAAGAGCTGTATTTATTTAGAGTCGAGACCAATACTGAGTTTTACTTGCTCTGACAAATGGAAATATCTTTTTGCACAAATATGTTGCTGGAAATTAAATCAAAATTTTCATTGCTGTGTCATAAGGTGATTGTTATGTTATTTTTTATAGAGAACGAAAAATGAGATCCTTATGAGAATGACTAGATTTTTCTGAAAATTGTATATAATTGAGAATAAATATAAAAATCTGTCTACTACACACTGAAATTTGGAGTTTTCGGGCTACTATTTTCATCTTCGTTGTTATTTTCACCATTTCATTTTGGTCAATGTAATCTCAGTTCTTCCTCAGGTGAATCTTTTCAAACTTAGTAATTCTTATGTCGAACTCGAGAACAGATACAGAATTTCGAAATAAACATTTAATATAATCCACAGGGTTAGATTGTTCTCGTTCCGTCAGCCACGTAAAAGTGCTAATCATTATTGTAGTGTCTTACATTTAGAAACAACAACAATGTATCATAATTACCTCCCTTACATTCTGTAATTATCTCCCTTGTATATTTCTCATGCATATATAAATGAGTGCTGACGTAGATCGTCCTCTTAAGACAGAGGTCTCGGAACAAACATCAACTATGTCTCTCTCTTATTCATTCTGCGTTCTTTGCTTTGCATTGTGTGTATACGAATCTATTACATCGCGAGCCGAATACTAATGGATTCATATAACAATCGACAAGCAAGAACACTATAAATGGCGACGAGGATGAGATTCTAATGCAACCAATTCTAAGTGATAGTCTTCTGGTGTTGAAGGTTCAATCCTACTAGAAGCAATAATAACTAAGAATAACATGATAGCTAATATTTTTACCTGAGCATGGCTGATGGAACATGAACTATCTACTCTCATGGATTAAATAAAGGATCCAGTTCAAAATTCTGTATAGATGCCCGAGTTTGACATAAAGATTCCTAATGTCGAAAAGATGCACATGACATAATAGTCCAAATAATCTAAATTATCAATCCTTATCTCAAAAATTTCTGAAACACACTGAAATTTGTTTAAAGAAATAAAATCCATATTATTTTTAATTAATCAGGTTTATTGAATTTATTTATTTAAATAGAAAAACTTTAAAGGGTTACCTTAGTCAGTAGTTTCTACATTTCCATGATGCATCTGAAAACAACATATTAAACTATGAGCAAAAGATACTAGAAACCTAAATAGAGTCAGAGGTCATAAAAGAGGTAGAGTGAGGCGTTCATTCCAACCGTTATATTCCATTTGCTTTGTAACGTCAGTGCAAGAATATGTTGTTTTCATTTTTTAATTAATACTTGAATTCTGATTCTGCAGTTTTCCCGTGGGAGATTTGTCATCAGTGATGTTGTCTTAGGTAATAGAGAATTTTGATCAATTAAATTATTTGCTATTAAAATCAGTTACAGGTTGATGAGTGTCAACAGAAATCGGCAAGCCATCTTTCGATATTTACTAGAACTTCTGAAACAAACAAATAAACAAATATTACTATTGTGGCAATATTATGGATTTAGACGAAGGGGTATCTCTTTGCCGGGCTTTATGTGACGACTGGACAACGTGTGACAACATCTGCACGTATGTGCAATGTCTCGTCTTGTCATCGCCAGTGAGCAATCATCGTCTGACGATAGTCACTGTCGTCCGCCTCTGGGACTGGCTGGTTGGCTGGCTGGGGACCATCGTGCTGCAAAAGAAAATTATGTAAAAAAGTGAATAAACCATTTTACTTTTTAATATAAAAATATATATTTATTTTCTTCCGGAGCACATTTTTATAACTTTGCAGAGAATGCAACAAAACGCGTGCGTCTCTGTCAGAATTGAAAACCAGTCTCTCTTTTCAACCCCTTTACCAGAGACAGAGGAGGGAGAATGAGAGAGAATGAGGGAATACTGGTGTTATCAGTGTACGCCTTGTCAAATGTTTATATTTTAGTTTCATAACTTATTTTCTCGAACGACGACAGTCTGATCTCTGATCCCATCACATGCACCTGTCATTGAATTAGTTTGACACCGACCTTCAGTCCTCCAAACATGACTGAGACACAGGTGCACTCAGTGATCTCAAAACGCAGAGAATTACTGTTTTTGAAATAAGTCTGGCATAAGGATTACGAATATAACGGGGAGCACTTAGCTCTCCAAAAGCTCATGCATTGTGCCATACTATTAGCTAAATATTTCTCCCATTGCACGTCTGCCGTTTGTAGCATGCATCTATGTATCCCCACTAAACATACTGCATTGTGCATGTTTACAGCTGTATCCTTTTTAAACGATGTATTATTTGGGGATTTGATTAGGAATAGTTCAGTTCAGAAATAGTCTGGGGATTGTTTTGATAGACATTATATTTCTGATAACTCCACAGATAAATATCAGAGAACTTAAGGTCCGCTGAGTATGAAGGCCATTCAAGATAACACCTCTTACTGATCCCCAGAATGTTTCGCATATTATTGAATGCTAATAAAACAAACCTCGTTGGGAATTGATGATTGAAACTTGGTGGAAAAGTCAAACATAGATTAAAGTTTATTTCTACCAAATATGGTTGGATTGCAGAAAAGATTGTGAATTTTATTAACGAGTTCAACCATGGTTTGCATATTGGGCGTTCACCTTATGTAATAGTATACGCTTGTGACCTATTGAATTTTTTGTTTTGGTGGGGGCTCACTCCGTAATCTAACTCGAATACTGTTTATTTTAATTTCATCTTCGTTGTAGTTTTAAAAAAAGCTAACTCAGCGATTAACATCCGTAACCACAGCTGCTATATTTATTTTCTATGAAGTCACGCTTCATCACAAAGGCCTTAATTATAATGTCAGTTGTCACAGTTGAGCCATCGGTCTATTTTCTATATGAAGATTATTGTTATTCGGTTGTCAAAAGTGCAAGAAACAAGATTTATTTTCTATATGAAGATTATTGTTATTCGGTTGTCAAAAGTGCAAGAAACAAGACTTATTTTCTATATGAAGATTATTGTTATTCGGTAGTCAAAAGTGCAAGAAACAAGATTTATTTTCTATATGAAGATTATTGTTATTCGGTTGTCAAAAGTGCAAGAAACAAGACTTATTTTCTATATGAAGATTATTGTTATTCGGTAGTCAAAAGTGCAAGAAACAAGATTTATTTTCTATATGAAGATTATTGTTATTCGGTTGTCAAACGTGCAAGAAACAAGATTTATTTTCTATATGAAGATTATTGTTATTCGGTTGTCAAAAGTGCAAGAAACAAGATTTATTTTCTATATGAAAGTTATTGTTATTCGGTAGTCAAAAGTGCAAGAAACAAGATTTATTTTCTATATGAAGATTATTGTTATTCGGTTGTCAAACGTGCAAGAAACAAGATTTATTTTCTATATGAAGATTATTGTTATTCGGTTGTCAAAAGTGCAAGAAACAAGATTTATTTTCTATATGAAGATTATTGTTATTCGGTTGTCAAACGTGCAAGAAACAAGATTTATTTTCTATATGAAGATTATTGTTATTCGGTTGTCAAACGTGCAAGAAACAAGAGTTATTTTCTATATGAAGATTATTGTTATTCGGTTGTCAAACGTGCAAGAAACAAGAGTTATTTTCTATATGAAGATTATTGTTATTCGGTTGTCAAACGTGCAAGAAACAAGATTTATTTTCTATATGAAGATTATTGTTATTCGGTTGTCAAAAGTGCAAGAAACAAGATTTATTTTCTATATGAAGATTATTGTTATTTGGTTGTCAAACGTGCAAGAAACAAGATATATTTTCTATATGAAGATTATTGTTATTCGGTTGTCAAACGTGCAAGAAACAAGATTTATTTTCTATATGAAGATTATTGTTATTCGGTTGTCAAACGTGCAAGAAACAAGATTTATTTTCTATATGAAGATTATTGTTATTCGGTTGTCAAACGTGCAAGAAACAAGATTTATTTTCTATATGAAGATTATTGTTATTCGGTTGTCAAAAGTGCAAGAAACAAGATTTATTTTCTATATGAAGATTATTGTTATTCGGTTGTCAAACGTGCAAGAAACAAGATTTATTTTCTATATGAAGATTATTGTTATTCGGTTGTCAAACGTGCAAGAAACAAGATTTATTTTCTATATGAAGATTATTATTATTCGGTTGTCAAACGTGCAAGAAACAAGATTTATTTTCTATATGAAGATTATTGTTATTCGGTTGTCAAACGTGCAAGAAACAAGATTTATTTTCTATATGAAGATTATTGTTATTCGGTTGTCAAACGTGCAAGAAACAAGATTTATTTTCTATATGAAGATTATTGTTATTCGGTTGTCAAACGTGCAAGAAACAAGATTTATTTTCTATATGAAGATTATTGTTATTCGGTTGTCAAACGTGCAAGAAACAAGATTTATTTTCTATATGAAGATTATTGTTATTCGGTTGTCAAACGTGCAAGAAACAAGATTTATTTTCTATATGAAGATTATTGTTATTCGGTTGTCAAACGTGCAAGAAACAAGATTTATTTTCTATATGAAGATTATTGTTATTCTGTTGTCAAACGTGCAAGAAACAAGATTTATTTTCTATATGAAGATTATTGTTATTCGGTTGTCAAACGTGCAAGAAACAAGATTTATTTTCTATATGAAGATTATTGTTATTCGGTTGTCAAACGTGCAAGAAACAAGATTTATTTTCTATATGAAGATTATTGTTATTCTGTTGTCAAACGTGCAAGAAACAAGATTTATTTTCTATATGAAGATTATTGTTATTCGGTTGTCAAACGTGCAAGAAACAAGATTTATTTTCTATATGAAGATTATTGTTATTCGGTTGTCAAACGTGCAAGAAACAAGATTTATTTTCTATATGAAGATTATTGTTATTCGGTTGTCAAACGTGCAAGAAACAAGATTTATTTTCTATATGAAGATTATTGTTATTCGGTTGTCAAACGTGCAAGAAACAAGATTTATTTTCTATATGAAGATTATTGTTATTCGGTTGTCAAACGTGCAAGAAACAAGATTTATTTTCTATATGAAGATTATTGTTATTCGGTTGTCAAACGTGCAAGAAACAAGATTTATTTTCTATATGAAGATTATTGTTATTCGGTTGTCAAACGTGCAAGAAACAAGATTTATTTTCTATATGAAGATTATTGTTATTCGGTTGTCAAACGTGCAAGAAACAAAATTTATTTTCTATATGAAGAACTATTACTTAGCAGCTTAACAATAGAATTATAAATTCATAATTTTGTCAGCCTTATTAAAGTAAGAGTGAACAGGGCCGATCCGATGGGATTTAAAATTTACTTGCTTATTCTCTCGTGTTTATTACTCATTAAACAAGGCAATCTTCGAACTTATACATTATCTTCTTATGAATATTTAATTTCTAAACGAAGATTTTCTAATTCAATTCTCACTCGATAGAATAGGAATTATACTTGATGATATGTGCTGAAAGTTGAATTGTGAGCGACAGCTTTTTAAGAAAAGGAACAACTACCATATATATTGACTAAACAATTTTACTTGAGCAATAAATAAGGAATGATGTACAAATAATAAATAGGTAAATATACAGAATGGGCGTTTTACGAATACATGTATTTACGTGAACTTATCTAATGTAAAAGAGTGTTCAGGTAACAGGTGTGCACGTTTCTGCCTCAACCGTTACTGGCCGTTTCCATCGTAGGAAGATTGGCTTTGTTTGTAACTGCATTATGGGTTTTGTGTTGTAATGCAGTTAACTGTTAACCGACATCAACCATAGTAGTGAAAATTTAAAAAAGAAAGAGGAACCATAAACATTTGAGTTTATATAGGTTGGCTCACATGATCCTTAAGGTGCCAGTGATTGAGTTTTACCTTTTGTCTAATACATCCGGCCCTTAAAAGGAACAAGGGAAGACAACCACATTCCAATATATTTGCCAAATTATGATCGTTAAACCTTTTTTCCACATCCGGCATAATACGATCTATCATGTATAAACTATCTCACAGATCCCCGATCTCTCACTACTTTTTTTAGCTAACTGATCTATCTGGAAATTTAGATCATACCACCTTTTCTGCACCTTTCCACTATTCCTTGTAGACAAGAAGACCAAATTCACATACAACTTCTAAATACTGTTATTTATAAATATTATGTATTGCCTCTTTAAATGTATGAGGAAACCATTCAGTTTGTAGAACTGCAGTGAAAAGATGGTGTATTACCGTGATTAGAGAATCACTGCTCATGTTCCAAATAAATTTTGATAATCCCTGGGCTTTTACCCATTTTATGGTTTCTATTGCATTTTTTATCGAGGAGACCAATGCTAACAACAGAATGCAGCCGATTCATACGAATTTACTTTTACTGTTGAAAAAGATATTGTTGCATGGTTCTACTCCTGCTTGGACCACGGCAGTACGCGTTTCGTACACTAGTCCCACCACGGGCCATGACTTTACTCGTTTCGTATACTGGTCCCGGTACGGCCGTGGCTTTTCTCGTTTGTTATACTCGTCCATGAAAGGGCCATGGCAGTTCACATTTAATACTCGTCATTTTAAAAACATCATAAATCACATAGTTCATATATTGTTTGAATACCTTTAGTTTTCTCCCTTGCCGTGTAGAGGGTCGTGTCGTCTAGTGGATGAATTATTTCTTCCTTCCTTCCTGCCGTGAATCACGCCGTCCGTTGTCTGCAACAAAAGCTTCCCGACCGACTCACCAAACACAATCTTTTTACTTTCAATTCTTTTTATTACAAGCGTTAGTCATTTAATCAGTTGGGAGTCATTCACTACGTCGAGAGAGAGAGAGAGAGAGAGAGAGCAATCACTACTTTATCGTAGTTACTTAACAAATATTTTCTTAACTATTCGTAGAGGGGGGAAAAGGATATCTCTCGCTTGTATTTTCTTAGGGAAATATTTCCCTTAAATCAAATTGCTGACTACATCAAAATCATGTCTGATAGGTTCGCCTCCAAAACCCAGATTGACGAAACTCGCTTCTCACGAAGAACGAGTGACGTCACGGATCCCTCTGTTTCCCACGTAAGGGCCTGTGACGTCACAGCCTCTCGCAGATGCACACTGACCCTTGATCTAGGATCTCGTCACACGGTGAACCTGTCACGTCTGTGATTTCTGACTGTGAGAACAGGCCTTATTCTGCACTCGACTGCCGGTCCACCCCGCGCTAATTCGCACAAGTCAAACCAACGATTTCCAACAGATACGTCCATTCCCATAGGGCCATTATCTAACAGTATGAACCCACAATCTCCCCCAAGTTATGGCTAAAATAGAACATTTCATTTAACTAAAAGATTTATGATAAATTGTATTCAATATGTGCCGTGTTTTGGTATTAAATAATCCCAGAAATCCGTTGTAAAACAAATGAACGAAACCAATCAATAAATCGTATTGTGTTTTAACATTAGATAAAACTATAATGGTGTAATATAGAAATAAATAAAATGAGTCAATGAAATGTGAACCACAAATGGTTGATATGCCATAAAATAGACAAACCAAACTAATCAATGAATCATTAACACGGCAGGTTGTAGTTTCATAATAACACAAAGTTGATATTCCAGAAAAGAGATAAAGGAGAACAAATGTGCAATAAAATGATACACAAAACATATCTTTCGATCAACAACAAATATATATAGTTATTATATAAACATTATATATATATATACACATATACTAATTATATATATTAAAAAATTTTTTTTTTTAAATACATGTATATATATATATATTTTTAATTTTTAAATATTTTTAATACAAAACTAAAACTAAAAATACATTAAACTATAAATTCACCTAAAAAGTAGTGTAATAGATTCGTCCGAACACTTTAAAATACAACAACATTTGTGTAATTCTATTAGGCACAAACGAACAACACATGTAAGGAGGACATTTTTTAATAACTAATATAAGTTAGCTAAATATTTATCTGGAACAAAACTTAGATCGTTTATGTTTTTGTCTTTTAAGGGAAGTGGGGTCTGATCAACTCTGCTGGGAAGCCATGAAATAAAATACTGTTTTGTTTTTAAATTCCCGAAACAGTTTTTCATGGTTAGCAACTGATGAACCCTTAAATAATGTTAAGACTAGTGTAAATTCTTGGAAGCAAACTAATATAGTAACTACAAAAAATAAATTGACTTACATGAGTGATTTCCTACTGAACGACTTGGGACTAAAATGTTTTTTTGTTTTTTTCCTTATATAGTTTTAATGGTTGAGAAACTTCCGAGACTATATATAATGTTTATATAATAACTGTTGCTTATACAGCAGCATTACTTCCACCAAAGCTTTCATTTGATGATGCCTATGGGTTCAGGCATGTTTTTGCGGCCAAAGCATCATTACCACTAGCCCAGAGCGACCCAGCAGTATCTCACCATACTACCAGACTTTGTTAGGTTGTCGTTACCTTGTGGGATTGCCATATTCATGCTGATGCAGATAGAGCCTTGTCTTGTATTTACTTCATGCATTTCCTCTAGTCTGATGGGGAAAAACCAAGATTATTCAAGAATGAGGAGGTTAAGTTAGAAATAAAACTTTGGCATCCGACTTCGATAGGAAATCCAATGGTTTTCCAACCATTTCTGACAGATTGTTTGCGTAGATATATCATATCTTTCCAATTTGTGTTGTGCTCAGTCAAAATCTTTCTCAAATGGGACTGTTAATTTAATGACAAATTTTTTTCTAATTAACGGATCAAATAACAATATCTGGATGCTGACCCATTAACGTTATTTCGGTTTGAAATACGAGCCAGCGTTCTAAGTCGAATACAACGTGCCAGTCTGTGCAGCCATTAAACAATGAGAATCTTTGCCTATTTTTACACAGAGACTTTGAAATATTTTTTTCTTTAACGAAATGAATCTTTCCACTGGTAACATTCAAAGCTTTATTAGCAGTCTCACAAAATATCTTCGAAGCCTCCACAATAATTTCCAATATTTTATTGTGTCTCCACATGTAGCTTCTCAGAGCATGTTCGCATCCAGTGAGAATATGTTTGAGGTTGGTAGTTTTCCCACATGCTCTGCATCGATCAAATGTAGCTAACCCCCAGGCATGAAGGTTAACTGGTGTTGGTAAGATATTGTAGACTGCCTTTATGAGAAAACTTAATTTTTTAGGCTCCATGTATTTGAGGTTGCACCATGTGATTTCTTTGTCATTTGCACTTTTCCACTTTGTTTATACCACATGATTACTTTAACCTACAGCTGTAGTAATGCACGTGGCTCTCTCAAGATGATGAATTTCTTTCGAAACCATTTTCCTTTGGTTTACAGGAGATTCTTTGGACCACCAAAGCTGTGGGTGAAGTACTAGACCTGCTTTTCCACATGCCACAGCACCAATTATTTCTTTCATTCTCAAGCCCGATTCTGCATCTTCTACAGCTTGTTTTGCCTTCCATTTTCAACCAGTTATTATAGATGGTTGGGCATTCTTCACTAGTCGGTTGCAAGAGTCACTCAGTATTTGGTAAAGTGTTGCTTTAACTAATTTATTTTCCTCAACAAATGTTGACGTCGGAAGTTTTAGCTTTGCTGATGAACTGTAGAGTGCCACGTTTGTCAAGGAATTAGGCACTCTCAACTATTTCTTCATAAACATACTGATCAGGCGTTCCATTATCTCAACTTTTGTAAGTGGCACCTCATAAACCTCCATTGGCCATGAAAACTTTTAAATTAACCCAAAGTAAATACACCATATTTTGTCTTTGTTTAGGAGGTCACATTTATCAATGGAGCGTAATCCATCCTTAAGTTGATCAGTCAGAGGTAGAGAGTAACAGCGACTAAGGCTCTGATGCTTTTTTCCTGGATTGTGGGGATTTCATTCCCATCGACGGAGAACTTTGTTTCTTTGCAAGATCCTTTCATTATGGAAAAACTGCAACATCTTGATGCCTTTATTTTCATCGCAGTCCATGTAAAGAGCATTTGTAGTTGTTCCATGTGTGATCTAGATTCTGCGACTCAGGTTTCATCATCCAAAAACACCTTCATTGAAGGCATGTTTTTTCTTATTAGTGCTGTTTTACCTTCCATTACCGACACGAACATATATATATTAGATTACAGATAATATCAATTTCAGAGGAAAGAAAACTTACACGTATTTCTGGAAAATTTTAGAGCATACATAGACAAATTCAAGTTGCCACATGAATAGTCTGTCTTCAGAGTCAGTTGCCAAATGAAAACCATATAATATCAAAGTGTAAATTCAAACAAAAAAAGCTTTCTAGTGCAAGTTTTGAAAGAACTATTTAAAGGTTTTAATATTGACTATTGAGCTTCATTCTGCTTGGGAAATTGATTTTCATAAGAATCGATCTGAACTATATAAAAGTATTGTGTTTTATATTATCATTCATATATATATATATATATACAGGGTGAGCCAAAAGTAGGTGGACAGTAAAAAACATTTTGTTTTGTCGAAGCATAAGAGGCAGACTTCAAAGCTGTGTAAATTAAGAAGGAAAACTGTTTGAACACTTGCGTTGATAAATAACATTTAATTTTCATTAATATAATTGTTTTATTACATTTAATTGTACTATAAGTGATCTCTAAAGAAATGTTTTTTTACTGTCCACCTACTTTTGGATCACCCTGTATATATATATATATATATATATATACACACAGTGAAATAATGTTAGACGCACTGCCATTATTATATATAGTGAGGATTTTTTTTAATGATTTATATTATAAGAGAGGAATAAAGAACCACGAGAAGGGGAACAAAGATGAATCACTTCGTAACTTTTTTTCTTTCTCTATGAGGATGTTTTTTGTCTCAATACTCGTTTTAAAAAAAAAAAAAAAAATTAAATAAAATTACCAAGATTTCTTTCAGTCGACACTTGTCAAGGTAATCGTCGACTACGAGGGGGAATCACGATTAAAAACGTGGTCAAAAGACCATAAATAATTATCGAGGTTATTAAAAAAAAAATTATAAAAAAGAAAAATGGGAAGAGACTTTCTTAACATACACCCATTAGTTCTAAGTTATGGGTGTACTCTTTTTGTTTACAAAGAGACGGTTGTCGTAAATTGATAGCAACCGCTTCGCGAATCTTTAAATGCGATTTCGAACGAGCTCTGTGCAAAATAGATGAGGCATTCTCTATTTTGCACAATATTTATAATATAAATCATTAAAAATAAATTCTCACTATAGATAATAATGGCATAGTGTCTAACATTATTTCACTGTTTATTAAAACTTTGTACCTACAAATATATATATATATATATATATATATATATATATATATATATATATATATGAAGTCATAACTTGATTTTTAAAAAATTCTACCACCATATCTGCATTCCATCTCGGATAATATGAGGAAAAACACGTTTTTGTTTAGAAAGTAAATTATATCTTCGAAAGCTAAGTAAAGTTAAAATAAATTGTGTAAGGTTTTCCAAAATGTAAATATTGTCATACGAAAACAATGTTTTAAAATATGTCTACGCATAAGCTTATATATACATAGTCATCCACATACAGACTGTTTCGCTCTATCACAGCTCTTCAGGGCGGCTAGACCAGCTAGTGCCTCAACCGTTGAGCTGACAGTCGGCACTTCTACCCCTGCGCTATCATGCGACACTGGCTGAATGTAAGTCAAATCTCAATGTAAACATTGTCAAATGTCGGGATCTCGAATTGGTTTTATCCAATGAGCAATTCCTTAAAACTAATGGTAACTGGCGATTTCCTTACAAAAAGCTCTACCAAAAAAGGGAGTTTATATAGTTATCCACATACAGACTGTGTCGCTGTATCACAAAAAAACACTTGCTGTATCTACCTGCCGTGATGAAGTGAAGTTACGTTATTTATTTTTTTTATTTGTTTGCACATTTTGAAATATAATATAGACAACTCCTATTGTATTCTTCAATTTAAAAGTAGTTATCCCCTAGCTGAGTTTTATTTTTCAGTGATTATTTAAAAATGTTCCATATTAGCAGTCGTCTTGTCTGGACTATTAAAAATAATTTGTAGCTTAGTACGTTATTATATTGCCAATAACATGGTACAACAATAACAAATGAAAATTGGCTCGTCACAAGCAAAGTTTGATTCGTCAACTAAAATGCTATTTGGGTCTGACTTTGAAAATGTTATATTTAAGATATAAATTGCATTAAAATGGACCAAAATGAAACTACAATAGGGTTTATGGATTATTTTGACTATTCGAATTACTATTCGCGTCTTGGTTGTTATATTCACAACGTTTCGGCCGATGTAACGTCTTCCCTTCTTCGGATACATCTGTTTGAACTTGGAAACCTTCTAGTCGAACATTGGAATCTTCATGTCATACATGGGAACTGGGACGGAATTTTGAACAGAAACTTTTATCTAATCAATAGATTGTTCTCATTCCATCAGTCATGACCGAGTAGAAGTATTTATGTTACCTTAGTTATTATCGCTTCTAGTAAATATTTAGATGCAGTGTGTAAAAGTACGGTTTAGAACGGTGGTTTCTATGTAAAATTAAAATTAAGCAGAGAATATAAAATTCCATTTAGAAGTGAACATTTTAGAATCAAGACTATGTGGCAGGATATGACGTGATTAGAGGAAGTATGTGGCAAAAAAGCTAGATCATTCCTTCCTCTTGAAAGTAGATGTCAAATTGATCGGATGTGAGATTTTAGCCATCCTCCACCCTACAGGAGTTGGAAAGGAAAAAATACAGTTCATATTGATATACTTGTTTCAAATTACTGTAACAAGTAAATCAAATCTCAGGGTAATTAAGGAAGTTATTTGTTGTTCTTTTTGATTGAGTCTATTCCTTCAGCCACCAAGAGAAGGAAGAAGAAAAGATAAGCATTTCTGTGTCTGCTACTATCACTATTCCTGGGAACGTCGCTATACAATTAGCCAACTACTATGCATCAACTGGAGAGACAAGCAACTGTTTTCTGTCCACAGCTGGGTATTGAAGAACACCTCACGTTATACTAAAATAGAACATTACAATACCTATATGTGAAAGAGGTGGGAGCGGATTGGAAAACCCTGCAAAAATTATATCGGTCACAAATTAGATAAAAACTGGATTATGATAATTTTATATAGCAATCATCAAGAAGAATTTCTCTTAAAATACTCGCCCGCTATTTACCATAGAGCCGCATCTTGATAAGTTGATCTCTCTGAACATCTTCAGTTGAGATTTTGCGTGCAGAGGCTAATGGAGCACCTGCAAATTATGTAAAATGAATTACTTCATGACACGTTGAAATTTAAAAAGAATTTGGAAGCATAAATTGTCGAATATAAAGTGATTTCCAGCTTTAAATGATTTTATAAATAGAGATTAAAACAAGATTCCCTAAAGAAAATTAGTTATAGATTTATAGGAATTGGGTTCAGTTAATAAGTCAATGACCAAACGATGCCATAGTAATTAAATCTAATTTTGACAATCCTATTTTAAAAGAAATCGGTAAATAACAAAACAAACGCTATATTTATAACATTTGGTAAAAAACAACAAAAAATGGTATATTAAAAAAACAAAATAAAAATTAAGGTAAGAAGACTCCCGGTCAGCACCCGGTAAGCACAGATAGTTAAATATAAATATCCCAGACATTTTCACATCTTTAAGGAAGGATCCAAATAGGAAAATATATGATTTGCTGTAGTATATAATAATAAAAGTAATTTTTGACATTTCCCAAATTAGATCTAATTCAGAGGTATTCGCAATAGTTCTAGCACTCAATATCATTGCAAGGGTCATATTAAATCAGAATATGTAAGGTGTAAGTGTATTGTGTGTCGGACACACACACACACACACACACACACACAAAAGAAATACAACTTTCCCTTTTATAATAAACTAGAACTGTACCTGTCCCAGGATAGTTAAAATTAATTCCCCACTCCGAAAACAACAGTTTTGCACCACTTCTATGCCCCCCTACGAATATTAAAATCAACATATAAGGCTACTAAACTTTATGTCTAGAATTCTTATTCCAATTTTGATCAAAATACATTACAAGATTTTCATTCAAGAAAAGTTCTAAAATCTCATGCTTAAGCTTAGGGGGTCTTACGAAGAAATAGAAATTCAGAGAATCTTGCTTAATTGGTGTTAATAACTTTGGATTAAGCCTTAAGTAAATCAAATCTCAGGGTAATTAAGGAAGTTATTTGTTGTTCTTTTTGATTGAGTCTATTCCTTCAGCCACCAAGAGAAGGAAGAAGAAAAGATAAGCATTTCTGTGTCTGCTACTATCACTATTCCTGGGAACGTCGCTATACAATTAGCCAACTACTATGCATCAACTGGAGAGACAAGCAACTGTTTTCTGTCCACAGCTGGGTATTGAAGAACACCTCACGTTATACTAAAATAGAACATTACAATACCTATATGTGAAAGAGGTGGGAGCGGATTGGAAAACCCTGCAAAAATTATATCGGTCACAAATTAGATAAAAACTGGATTATGATAATTTTATATAGCAATCATCAAGAAGAATTTCTCTTAAAATACTCGCCCGCTATTTACCATAGAGCCGCATCTTGATAAGTTGATCTCTCTGAACATCTTCAGTTGAGATTTTGCGTGCAGAGGCTAATGGAGCACCTGCAAATTATGTAAAATGAATTACTTCATGACACGTTGAAATTTAAAAAGAATTTGGAAGCATAAATTGTCGAATATAAAGTGATTTCCAGCTTTAAATGATTTTATAAATAGAGATTAAAACAAGATTCCCTAAAGAAAATTAGTTATAGATTTATAGGAATTGGGTTCAGTTAATAAGTCAATGACCAAACGATGCCATAGTAATTAAATCTAATTTTGACAATCCTATTTTAAAAGAAATCGGTAAATAACAAAACAAACGCTATATTTATAACATTTGGTAAAAAACAACAAAAAATGGTATATTAAAAAAACAAAATAAAAATTAAGGTAAGAAGACTCCCGGTCAGCACCCGGTAAGCACAGATAGTTAAATATAAATATCCCAGACATTTTCACATCTTTAAGGAAGGATCCAAATAGGAAAATATATGATTTGCTGTAGTATATAATAATAAAAGTAATTTTTGACATTTCCCAAATTAGATCTAATTCAGAGGTATTCGCAATAGTTCTAGCACTCAATATCATTGCAAGGGTCATATTAAATCAGAATATGTAAGGTGTAAGTGTATTGTGTGTCGGACACACACACACACACACACACACACACACAAAAGAAATACAACTTTCCCTTTTATAATAAACTAGAACTGTACCTGTCCCAGGATAGTTAAAATTAATTCCCCACTCCGAAAACAACAGTTTTGCACCACTTCTATGCCCCCCTACGAATATTAAAATCAACATATAAGGCTACTAAACTTTATGTCTAGAATTCTTATTCCAATTTTGATCAAAATACATTACAAGATTTTCATTCAAGAAAAGTTCTAAAATCTCATGCTTAAGCTTAGGGGGTCTTACGAAGAAATAGAAATTCAGAGAATCTTGCTTAATTGGTGTTAATAACTTTGGATTAAGCCTTAAGGGATCTTAAGCTTAATTTAAGCTTAAGAGATCTTAAGAAAAAATTGGAATTCACATCTGAAATAGTTGAATTTTCGAATGAGAGCTTGTGCCGAGGCCCTACTCCTTAAAAACCATTTAAAATACTCCAAATAAACTGAAATTTGGAGAATATTTATTCATTTCATGCCAATCATCAAGAAGAACTTCTCTTACAATATTCCCTGCACACATAAATTTAATGCTTATTCTTATAATTTCACAAAAATCGGAGGTATATGAATTTTCACATTTCCTCTTTTTGTCCCATTTTCATAAAAGTAAATTAAACTAAATAAAACCCACATTATCCACTCATATGCCTAGCAGCTGTATGCCCAAATTCATATGATCGGTTAATTAGCTAAGGAGTGAATCCTGTGCATAGAAATATATAAACATATACACATACCTAACTCTATACAGAGGAGTTCTAGGAGGTCCATCCTCTTTGGAGAGGAGTAATTTTATTGCTTACTGCCTGAGGCGTACCTACCGGGGAATGCTGACGGGGCTGCCCAGGCAATTTTTAATGGCCAGAGTGCTCACTTCTCGGGCGCTGGCTTTTCAAGCACCACTTTCCCGACCCGACCTTGGGTCACATCTTACCCTGTGGGAGTAAGATAAAATTGGCCTTGTGCCTAACCTCCTGACGAGGAGGTAAATAAAATACAGAGATTAAACTGTGTAAAAATGTAAGATTTTCTTTGAGAAGAATGTTTTGCTAAATATTTGTTGAAATTAGTAAACTCTCGTGTCATTGGGTGCCAAAATCAATGTATCAGACATCAGAAAAATTCAAATAAAATGAAAAGTTCTCTAACGTGATTAACAATTTTGTATCAGTTACTTCATAACAAAGGAGAAACCCATTCACACATTATAAATACAGAAATGGTCAAGTGTAACTGAGTAAAGTTGTTAATACAAAAATCAAGATCAACTGTTTAACTAAAGTAGAATTAGATTCAATTAGATTATTTCTTCAAAGTTCTTCATAAAATTAGATATTTCCAAAGAAAGATGGTGCTTTGGAATTATCGAGAAATCATTTTATTAAATTTAAACCCAACCATGGCGCCATGATCTAAACGTAATTCATTTGTTCCTTTTTGCATTTTAAAAGTGAATTATTTGATACAACTATTATGCCTCTTTGAGAATCTATCTTCTCAACTCAATCCTTAAAAAAACGATTATTGCGCAGAACAATTACTAAATATAAATATTCAGATAATATTCTGCTAAATATTTTATCTGATAGTTCCAAAAACATGCCATTTTAAATCCAATTTTTCATGATTTTAAAATGTATTCAATTCCATCTTAAAGTATTCTATTGTTCTTTTTAATCTGTTGTAAAATCTTGTTCCAAAATATACAACTTTATTAGTAAAAAATTTTTTTTTTATTATGTTCCACCAGTGTTCTGACTAATATTCATATAAAAGAATGTTTTCTCTCATTGTAAATACAGCTTCAGTATGGATACTTTTTGAACACACCTAATATTTTGAAAAATATTAATGCATATTTTCAATCTTTGTAGATACATTATTAGTCTGGATACTTTTTTAAACACATCATATTTTGAAACAAATTAATTCATATTTTCAGTCTATTTAAATACATTATTAGTCTGGATACTTTTTTAAACACATCATATTTTGAAACAAATTAATTCATATTTTCAGTCTATTTAAATACATTATTAGTCTGGATACTTTTTTAAACACATCATATTTTGAAACAAATTAATTCATATTTTCAGTCTATTTAAATACATTATTAGTCTGGATACTTTTTTAAACACATCATATTTTGAAACAAATTAATTCATATTTTCAGTCTATTTAAATACATTATTAGTCTGGATACTTTTTTAAACACATCATATTTTGAAACAAATTAATTCATATTTTCAGTCTATTTAAATACATTATTAGTCTGGATACTTTTTGAACAGACCTAATATTTTAAAGAAAATTAATGCATATTTTAAGTCTTTGTAACATCAGTCTAGATACTTTTTAAGAACACCTTATATTCTGAAACAAATTAATGTATATTTTCAGTCTGGATACTTTTTGAACACACCTCATATTTTGAAGCAAATTAATGTATATTTTCAGTCTTTGTAAATCCACCATTAGTCGGGATACTTTTTGTACCCCCGTTATATTTTGAAGAATTTATTGTTCATTTCTCTCATGTTAAACACCAACATAAGTTTTTATCTCATCTTTTATTGTTTGGAACTCTTTTTTATTTGTCAAATCTCTGACAATCTCGATTTTTATTTTGTTCAAGACTTTCTTCATAAAATGTCAGCAAAGATCTGTTACTTAACTTCACCTTTGTGTTTTGATATAATCACGATTTTTCATCATTTCCACTGACAGTTTAACCTTTACTATCGAAGATTATGTCAATGTAAATTGCATCCCATTAAAGTCAAATTGTTTCTATTGTTGCTTGATTCCTAAAGAGCATATCAATTCAAGTTTGAATAAAAATAAAATGAACAGACACAGTTCCAGAAAGCATACACACATTATTTAAAACCAAGCAAAGTAAAAATGTTCCCTCATAAAACGTGTCTTTAAGTTTATTATGTGCAACTGATGCTGGATATTCTATGGGATTTACATGCCTTTCAATCCTATAATTATTAATCAAGAATGTGCATACAAACACACAAACCACACCTAAAAAAGCTAACACAGTTTTCTATAAAGGTCGGCTGCAAACAGGAATGTGACAACAAAGAACAACACCTACCAGCTGAGAAGCAAATGTGATGCTTTGCATGCCGGGACTGTACATCTGCCAGAGGGATGGGTGGGGGTTCTCTTCACAGATGTAGCTTTTTGTAGTTGCAACTAATTAGCATATGTGAGGATTAGCTGATGTAAATTGAAGGACTAAAATGGAAGACGGCAGTTGAATTTTGACAGCAAAGAGAAGACATTGGAGTTGAGATTGATATTGATCGATCAGTGTTCGTTGCAGTATTTTCGAATTAGAGTTCTTCTAATTTCGTTACTGGATTACAAGCTATTTCGACCATAAAGTGGATAGCCGTTTCGACTCAAAGAGTACAATATTTCGGTTTATGTAGCACTAGTAAGATCTAACCAGAACCGAGCAGACTCATTGACAAGAGTTCCACAGCAGTGGCTCAATGATATGAAGAGAGAGATTGAACCCACACATCCAGTGTGTTCTCTTGCCACAAGGAGCCTGAACTCAACACAGCTGAATGAGGTTCATCAACATAGTAGGCATCCTGGAGCAGGCGAACATTATATTTTGTTCATAGAATTGACACGTCTGTGTCTAAAGTGGCAGTAAGAGCAATTGTTCAGACAATAAATGCAGCTCCAATGTGATGGAAAAAAGGAGGGCTCAGTGTGCATAAAGTATGGAACCGGCTGGACATGGGCATCACGCACTATAACAGTTGCCATTTTTTGTCACGCGGTTTTCAATCTGGCAGCTGCTACAACAGCAAGACACTGCACATGTGATCCGGCAATTAGAATCAGTGTTTTTTTTTAACGTAGTCTGATAGCCGAGATTTTGGCTGATAATTACACTGCCTTCTATAGTCAACAATGCATGCAATTCATGAATGAATGGGGTGTCAACCTCCGACTACACTGCGCATACAGGCCATTAAGAAATGGTATTATAGAAAGGTGTCATAGGATAGTAAAGCAGATTGCTGCATGCAGGAGCTGTCCTATTGTGGAGGCTGTGTATTGGTACAACGTTACACTGAAGGATTATGTGTCCGCCTAGTCAGCACCAGAACATTTGCTGCACTCATACCAGATCAGAATGAAAGGGGTCGACGTGGTGTCCCATCTGGATCGCCAAACAATTGCTACACATTATAAAGAGGGGGACACAGTTTGGGTGAAGAATCTGCAAGGAAGTTGCACGTGGAAGACGTGCACCCATGTTTCAGTTTAGCACCAGTAATGGACAACAGCGATAACACATCATCAGAAAGTGCTGAATGGAGAGAACCAGATTCCGATATAAGTAGTAGTGGCTCTGTAGCTGAGAGTGAGGGAGAGGCCGGACCTACTTTGGTTGAGTTACCTGATTCTATCACAAGTTAAAATCCTGGAACTTCTGAGGCATTAGTTGGAGAGAAAGAAATAACTGTCAGACTACGGAGGAGTACCAGGGTAAAATGACAAGCCACCCACTGTATCGTGTGTGTTCATACGATCAGGGGGGAGTGTGACAATAAAGAACAACACCTACCAGCTGAAAAGCGAATGCATGCGATGCTTCGCATGTCGTGACTGTACATCCACCAGTACGATTCAAGGGAGATAACTTGAATATGGTTCAAGGGAAATAGTTCCTAAATATACTGAGTCAACATCCTGATAAAACAAACAGCATTAAAAAGACCACATACATAGAGTAGCTACCAAAAGAGAGAGAGGAATATTTATGTCAATGATGTATGAAAGCTTTCGACGAAATAACCTGTTGTGTGTGAGAGGTATTCTCTTCACAAATGTAGCCTTTTCTAGTTGCATCTAATTAGCATATGTAAGCATCAGCTGATGTAAATGAAAGGACTAAAATGGAAGACAGCAGTTGGATTTTGGACAGCTAAGAGAGAAGATTGGAATTGAGATTGAGATTGAGATTGATTGGTCGGTGTTCACTACAGTCGTGTTGAAGATGAGTTCCTCTAATTTCATTACTGGATTACAAGAAAAAAGAGAACTTATAAGAAATATCAATCATGTGACCTGTTTTTAACTACATCTGAAAGCTAAAACATTTTTGCCCAACAAAAACAAATTCATGGTGAGGGTTAATCATTACTCATGAAATGAATTTCAACACTGCAACACAAGCAGTCTCCGCTAGTCAGACAAGAGAAGCTTATGTAAAGAAAGGACGCAACTACGCACCCCTCCCCGGCGACTTTTCAAAGGAAGAGACATGAACTACTATAAACATACTCAAACATAATGTCACACATACTTTCACATTGACTAAACAAAAGCAAACATATATACAAACACTTCTTACACAAACTCATTCATTCTTCTCCCTTCTACAAAGAAGAACAATCTGTCTTAACATTGTCTTCTTATGGTAATGACTCAAGGATAAAGGTTAATGAGATTTTCAGTTGGATGATGAACAATACTATGAGAGTATTGGCAATGATGGGTGGAATGGGCAGAATTTGATAACTTAAAAGAAAATTTTAGAGCACGATTCAACAAATATTTGTTGACATTGACCTTGAAAACGACCGTGTTGTAGTCAGCTAGAAAGTAGCCTCGTGGTATTGTGTTCAACAGATCTGAAGTTTGGGGAAATAAAGTTTGCTCATGGAAGTTCTGTTTTGATATTAGATACACATAGGACGAAAGGAAAGTTCTTTGCAGTTGTTGTAGCTAGATGAATTTTACATATAAGACGAAATGGAAAGTTCTTTGCAGTGGTTGTAGCTAGATGAATTTTACATATAGGACGAAAGGAAAGTTCTTTGCAGTTGTTGTAGCTAGATGAATTTTACATATAGGACGAAAGGAAAGTTCTTTGCAGTGGTTGTAGCTAGATGAATTTTACATATAGGACGAAGGGAAAGTTCTTTGCAGTTGTTGTAGCTAGATGAATTTTACACATAGGACGAAAGGAAAGTTCTTTGCAGTGGTTGTAGCTAGATGAATTTTACATATAGGACGAAAGGAAAGTTCTTTGCAGTGGTTGTAGCTAGATGAATTTTACACATAGGACGACAGGAAAGTTCTTTTCAATGGGTTGTAGCTAGATGAATTTTACATATAGGACGAAAGGAAAGTTCTTTGCAGTGGTTGTAGCTAAACTAATTTTACACATCGGACGAAAGGAAAGTTCTTTGCAGTGGTTGTAGCTAGATGAATTTTACACATCGGACGAAAGGAAAGTTCTTTGCAGTGGTTGTAGCTAGATGAATTTTACACATCGGACGAAAGGAAAGTTCTTTGCAGTGGTTGTAGCTAGATGAATTTTACACATCGGACGAAAGGAAAGTTCTTTGCAGTGGTTGTAGCTAGATGAATTTTACACATCGGACGAAAGGAAAGTTCTTTGCAATGGTTGTAGCTAGATGAATTTTACACATAGTACGAAAGGAAAGTTCTTCCCAGTGGTTGTAACTAAATGAATTTTACAGATAGGACGAAACGAAAGTTCTTCCCAGTGGTTGTAACGAAATGAATTTTACATATAGGACGAAGGGAAAGTTCTTCCCACTGGTTGTAAGTAAATGAATTTTACATATAGGACGAAAGGAAAGTTCTTTGCAGATGTTGTAACTAGATGAATTTTACACATAGGACGACAGGAAAGTTCTTTGCAATGGTTGCAGCTAGATGAATTTTACATATAGGACGAAGAGAAAGTTCATTGCAGTGGTTGTAGCTAGATGAATTTTACACATAGGACGAAAGGAAAGTTCTTTGCAGTGGTTGTAGCTAGATGAATTTTACATATAGGACAAAAGGAAAGTTCTTTGCAGTGGTTGTAGCTAGAGGAATTTTACACATAGGACGAAACGAAAGTTCTTTGCAGTGGTTGTAGCTAGATGAATTTTACACATAGGACAAAGGGAAAGTTATTTGCAATGGTTGTAGCTAGATGAATTTTACACATAGGACGAAAGGAAAGTTCTTTGCAGTGGTTGTAGCTAGATGAATTTTACAGATAGGACGAGAGGAAAGTTCTTTGCAATGGTTGTAGCTAGATGAATTTTACACATAGTACGAAAGGAAAGTTCTTTGCAGTGGTTGTAGCTAGATGGATTTTACACATAGGACGAAGGGAAAGTTCTTTGCAGTGGTTGTAGCAAGATGAATTTTACACATAGGACGAAAGGAAAGTTCTTTGCAGTGGTTGTAGCTAGATGAATTTTACACATCGGACGAAAGGAAAGTTCTTTGCAGTGGTTGTAGCTAGATGAATTTTACACATCGGACGAAAGGAAAGTTCTTCCCAGTGGTTGTAACTAAATGAATTTTACAGATAGGACGAAACGAAAGTTCTTCCCAGTGGTTGTAACGAAATGAATTTTACATATAGGACGAAGGGAAAGTTCTTCCCACTGGTTGTAAGTAAATGAATTTTACATACAGGACGAAAGGAAAGTTCTTTGCAGATGTTGTAACTAGATGAATTTTACACATAGGACGACAGGAAAGTTCTTTGCAATGGTTGCAGCTAGATGAATTTTACATATAGGACGAAGAGAAAGTTCATTGCAGTGGTTGTAGCTAGATGAATTTTACACATAGGACGAAAGGAAAGTTCTTTGCAGTGGTTGTAGCTAGATGAATTTTACATATAGGACAAAAGGAAAGTTCTTTGCAGTGGTTGTAGCTAGAGGAATTTTACACATCGGACGAAACGAAAGTTCTTTGCAGTGGTTGTAGCTAGATGAATTTTACACATAGGACAAAGGGAAAGTTATTTGCAATGGTTGTAGCAAGATGAATTTTACACATAGGACGAAAGGAAAGTTCTTTGCAGTGGTTGTAGCTAGATGAATTTTACAGATAGGACGAGAGGAAAGTTCTTTGCAGTGGTTGTAGCTAGAGGAATTTTACACATCGGACGAAAGGAAAGTTCTTTGCAGTGGTTGTAGCTAGATGAATTTTACACATAGGACGAAAGGAAAGTTCTTTGCAGTGGTTGTAGCTAGATGAATTTTACACATAGGACGAAAAGAAAGTTCTTTGCAGTGGTTGTAGCTAGAGGAATTTTACACATCGGACGAAAGGAAAGTTCTTTGCAGTGGTTGTAGCTAGATGAATTTTACACATAGGACGAAAGGAAAGTTCTTTGCAGTGGTTGTAGCTAGATGAATTTTACACATCGGACAAAAGAAAAGTTCTTTGCAGTGGTTGTAGCTAGATGAATTTTACACATCGGACGAAAAGAAAGTTCTTTGCAGTGTTTGTAGCTAGATGAATTTTACGCATAGGACGAAAGGAAAGTTCTTTGCAGTGGTTGTAGCTAGATGAATTTTACACATAGGACGAAAGGAAAGTTCTTTGCAGTGGTTGAAGCTAGATAGAATTTTACACATAGGACGAAAGGAAAGTTCTTTGCAGTGGTTGTAGCTAGAGGAATTTTACATATAGGACGAAATGGAAAGTTCTTTGCAATGGTTGTAGCTAGATGAATTTTACACATAGTACGAAAGGAAAGTTCTTTGCAGTGGTTGTAGCTAGATGGATTTTACACATAGGACGAAGGGAAAGTTCTTTGCAGTGGTTGTAGCAAGATGAATTTTACACATAGGACGAAAGGAAAGTTCTTTGCAGTGGTTGTAGCTAGATGAATTTTACACATAGGACGAAAGGAAAGTTCTTTGCAGTGGTTGTAGCTAAATGAATTTTACACATAGGACGAAAGGAAAGTTCTTTGCAGTGGTTGTAGCTAGAGGAATTTTACATATAGGACGAAATGGAAAGTTCTTTGCAATGGTTGTAGCTAGATGAATTTTACACATAGTACGAAAGGAAAGTTCTTTGCAGTGGTTGTAGCTAGATGGATTTTACACATAGGACGAAGAGAAAGTTCTTTGCAGTGGTTGTAGCAAGATGAATTTTACACATAGGACGAAAGGAAAGTTCTTTGCAGTGGTTGTAGCTAGATGGATTTTACACACAGGACGAAGGGAAAGTTCTTTGCAATGGTTGTAGCTAGATGAATTTTACACATAGGACGAAAGGAAAGTTCTTTGCAGTGGTTGTAGCTAGATGAATTTTACACATAGGACGAAGGGAAAGTTCTTTGCAGTGGTTGTAGCTAGATGAATTTTACACATCGGACGAAAGGAAAGTTCTTTGCAGTGTTTGTAGCTAGATGAATTTTACGCATAGGACGAAAGGAAAGTTCTTTGCAGTGGTTGTAGCTAGATGAATTTTACACATAGGACGAAAGGAAAGTTCTTTGCAGTGGTTGAAGCTAGATAGAATTTTACACATAGGACGAAAGGAAAGTTCTTTGCAGTGGTTGTAGCTAGAGAAATTTTACATATAGGACGAAATGGAAAGTTCTTTGCAATGGTTGTAGCTAGATGAATTTTACACATAGTACGAAAGGAAAGTTCTTTGCAGTGGTTGTAGCTAGATGAATTTTACACATAGGACGAAGGGAAAGTTCTTTGCAGTGGTTGTAGCAAGATGAATTTTACACATAGTACGAAAGGAAAGTTCTTTGCAGTGGTTGTAGCTAGATGAATTTTACACATAGGACGAAAGGAAAGTTCTTTGCAGTGGTTGTAGCTAGATGAATTTTACACATAGGACGAAAGGAAAGTTCTTTGCAGTGGTTGTAGCTAGAGGAATTTTACATATAGGACGAAATGGAAAGTTCTTTGCAATGGTTGTAGCTAGATGAATTTTACACATAGTACGAAAGGAAAGTTCTTTGCAGTGGTTGTAGCTAGATGGATTTTACACATAGGACGAAGGGAAAGTTCTTTGCAGTGGTTGTAGCAAGATGAATTTTACACATAGGACGAAAGGAAAGTTCTTTGCAGTGGTTGTAGCTAGATGGATTTTACACATAGGACGAAGGGAAAGTTCTTTGCAGTGGTTGTAGCAAGATGAATTTTACACATAGGACGAAGGGAAAGTTATTTGCAGTGGTTGTAGCTAGATGAATTTTACACATAGGACGAAGGGAAAGTTCTTTGCAGTGGTTGTAACTAGATGAATTTTACACATAGGACGAAAGGAAAGTTCTTTGCAGTGGTTGTAGCTAAATGAATTTTACACATAAGACGAAAGGAAAGTTCTTTGCAATAGTTGCAGCTAGATGAATTTTACATATAGGACGAAGGGAAAGTTCATTGCAGTGGTTGTAGCTAGATGAATTTTACACATAGGACGAAAGTAACGTTCTTTGCAGTGGTTGTAGCTAGATGAATTTTACATATAGGACAAAAGGTAAGTTCTTTGCAGTGGTTGTAGCTAGATGAATTTTACACATCGGACGAAAGGAAAGTTCTTTGCAGTGGTTGTAGCTAGATGAATTTTACACATCGGACGAAAGGAAAGTTCTTTGCAGTGGTTGTAGCTAGATGAATTTTACACATCGGACGAAAGGAAAGTTCTTTGCAGTGGTTGTAGCAAGATGAATTTTGCAGTGAATGTTCTACAGGGGAAACAGGAGATTGGAACTCAGTCGAACACATACCATGAAAATAACGAGATATTACCGAAAGACTAGAAACGTCTCTTCTGTGAAAAATGGGATGTAATGAATCGAAGAGTTAATTCTTAATCTTAATTTCAAAGTCGATTTTGTACTCCGTCAAGGAAAGAAAGAGTACTTAGAGCAGCGCCTCCCCATATGTGACAGCAATAATCTATCTTAGGACGTATCTGACTCTTATACAGGTAAATCATTGCATCAGATGTCAGGTAATCTGGAGCGATAGAATGATCCAACCGTTTTTCAAGCAATTGTACTGAGAGATTTGATGTAAGACTTCCATTTCAAGTCTGCACACAAAAGAACATTTCACTCATACAAACTTTCATAACTTGTATTTTTTTAATCTCTCTCTCTCTCTCTCTCTCTCTCTCTCTCTCTCTCTATATATATATATATATATATATATATATATATATATATATATAGCATGATATAAAATGAAATAATATCCAGTATATTGTGCTTCAGTCTTTATCCGGATGTTTCACTAATTAAAAGATATTAGTTGCTTCTTATACCTTTTGTTGGATTAACTTCATATATATATATATATATATATATATATATATAAAATTCTTCGTGGTACAAAATTTAATTACGGCAAGGAATATGGACGTTTGGGACATTTTTATATATATAAAGGTTAAAATACATAATATATCATAAAATAAAATGCTGTGGAGACAAGATGTATGAAAAAGACAAAATAAAAATAAAATTAAACACAGATGATGATTTCCTCATGAGTTTAATTTTTTTCCTTTTGTCTTTTATATATATATATATATATATATATATATATATATATATATATATATATATATATATTGTGTGTGTGTGTGTGTATCAAGGCAGCATTTTCTCATTTATGCAAACATTGTTCAAAATAACAGAATTCGTCTGTTTAATTATATATTTTTTATTTTTTCAATTTTTCTGATGGTCTTTTTTGTATTAAAATCCCCCCAAAATAATAAATGTTCCATAGGTTTCACATGTTTCACACACGTTTTCGATTCTTAGTCAAATCATTCTCAGGTGTCAAAAGCAAATTAACAAAAAAGCTGGATAAAGAGAATTTTAAAAAGACGGTGGAGAAACGCGCATAGAAAGTTGTTGGCGATTTTAAATTCAGCAATGCTGGATGGCATCACAGAACAAAATCGCATTACGTTAAGCATTTTAAAATGTTACCACTGGTTTCATATGTTATGTTGTTAATTTAAGGTAGTTGTGTTTTTATGTAGATAGCTTCGAGTATTTTTTCATTTTTCAAATTGGTTTCAGAATGTATAATTTTAGTGTTATTAACTAGAATGTGTCTTAAATCAGAGGTAGGGCAGTTATGTTTTAGTAGATCTTGATAAATTGAGCTAGAGTTTACAAGATGCATGGTAAGGCGGCGGGATAGGGTAGTGCTTTTAACAATGTTTGCATATATATATATATATATATATTTTTAAATACAGATTTTAAAAATAAAAATAAAAATATTACGCTCTTAATTTAATTTAATTGAGCACTCTACTGGTATTTCCCTTTTATTCTTTTTTGAGTATACATTTATACTTTATATATATATATATATATATATATATATATACATATATATATATGTGTGTGTGTATGTATGTTTGTTGTGTTTCTTAATCCTGTTTTTACCTTAATTGTTTCAACAAAACGTCCATTTTACTTTTACTTGTTAGCGTGAGTCTTGGTACATCAAAGTCGAAAGACTACATATTTCAGATTTTGTGACTGGATAGCGAGAATGTCTTTTGCACTTACTAGAGGTTTGGGTGTGGGAAGTGTGGGTCGGGGCACCTCATGGTACATGAAATAGAAGAGTTTTAGAAACATTTTAACATCAAATAAAATAAATGATGAATGTATTACAGTATAGAAATTAAGGAAGGCAAATAACGATGTGTTTTCCTACAAAATAAATAATTTATTTACTTAAGAGATTGAACAAGCTTTCGACTTTTAAAAGTCATATTCAAGTTTAGACAGTTTCTTTTTTTCTTTTTTTTTTGTAAATCAATTTTCCCGTCGAAGATATAAAATCCCTCTTGGGCAGTAGTTCGTTGAGATGTTATTTACAGTTGGTTTAAATGCCATGTGCCACACGCGTCTATGTGATATGGGTTAATGAAATCAGATATCGCCACTTGGGAACATCATTTAAAATTTGAATTACAGTATAGAAATTTAGGAAGCCAAATAGCGAAATTGTTTATTTACATTAGAGATTGAAAAATCTTTCTACTTTTAAAAGTCATTTTCAAGTTTAGGCATTTTCTTTTTGTTTTCTAATTCAAATTTAAAACGATTTTTCCAAGTGCCAATATTTTATTTCATTAAATGATGAATGATGAATATTTCTTTTGTGTGTTTTAAAGCCTTTAAACCAACCTGTAAGGATGGGACAAGTCCAGAAATGCCAGAAAAAATCTCTAAGGAAATGCTAGAGGAAACTTCCAACGAAATGCTAGAAGAAACTTCCAACGAAATGCCAAGTAAGTGTAATGTATCAAGTTACAGCCATTGGGTGAAGTTTTTGATTGGCCCAGAGGGCGCCTTTGTTGTAATTGTTGTTGTTGTTTTGATTATAAAAAGAAGAGACTTTAACAGATCGGCACTTGCTTCAGTCTTGACACTTAGTGAATGGTGCAGACCTAATAATTGGCGACGAGGATGAGATCCGAACTCACGTGGGGATACCCCAATGGATTAGCAATCCACAACTACAACTACAAAATGGAGAAGGGTACTAAGATCATGACACCGTGCCGAAATCATGGGGTGAATGATCCAGTCCTTGTGAGGAATTTTGGCACTGGTCAACGGTGGCTGGAGGGCATCATTACGAGGCAGTTGGGTAATGTCAATTTTGAGGTAGAGACCGAGAGAGGAGTTACACGGAGACATTCAGACCAGATCATTAAAAGGACAATCCGGATCCCAGAGGAGAATATGACTGATATGAATGATGCCGCAGAGGACACGGTGACAACCAGTACAAGGGAGTCTACTGAGGAAGAAGGAGTTCCTGAATTGGTAAAACAGGATGAGGATGAGGTGGAACCTATAGACTTCAAACAGAAAGTATTGCCTATTCCTCGGAGATCTGAGCGTGTAAGGAGAGCTCCATTTAAGTTAAGAGACTATGTTTAGTGATCCATCTAAGAATGAAGGAATGTAATGTATCAAGTTACAGCCATTGGGTGAAGTTTTTGATTGGCCCAGAGGGCGCCTTTGTTGTAATTGTTGTTGTTGTTTTGATTATAAAAAGAAGAGACTTTAACAGATCGGCACTTGCTTCAGTCTTGACACTTAGTGAATGGTGCAGACCTAATAGTAAGTTTTTCCTTTTGAGTCTTATATAATATGGCCGCAACGTGACTAAATTTATTACAATAATATAATATCTTTGGGGATAAATTCTTCAGATATGAAATAAAAACTATTTCATATAGACATCAAATCTAATACAGTATACCCCTCTATTCATGAGGGTTACGTTCCAGACACACTCGCGAATACAAAAATTTGCGAATAGATTTTGATACCTCAAACTTCACAACAAATCAGGTTTTTGTACATTAGCATGTGTTTTTTGCATGAAAAAAAAAAAAAAAAAATATATATATATACATACATTCAGCTGTTTACATTTAAAGTTCCTATATATTTACTAACTAATTACCGATGGCCTGATGGATAAGATCCCCGACTGCGAATCTAAGGCGATTTGTGATCGGGGTTCGCACCTTCCGACCGTCGAGAATTAGTTCCTAGACTGAAGATAGCGTTAGCATGAAACATCGATGTCTCTAGGTATTTTAAAAATAATTAATATTTATTTATAAAAATATTATTGTTTATCAGCCCCCCGCCCCCCAAAGGCTGGGCACTCTCTAGTAGCTTTAATAACAAGCAGTACAAATAGCTATATGCACGATCCGAAGCGCCGCTTCGTAAGATCACTCTAACTGCCTGGTAAACAGTCGCCGATTCAGCTGTTTACATTTAAAGTTCCGATATATTTACTAACTAATTGGCGATGGCCTGATGGATAAGATCCCCGACTGCGAATCTAAGGTGATTTGTGATCGGGGTTCGCGCCTTCCGACCGTTGAGAATTAGTTCCTAGACTGAAGATTGCGTTAGCATGAAACATCGATGTCTCTAGGTATTTTAAAAATAATTAATATTTATTTATAAAAATATTATTATATATATATATATATATATATATAAGTATCCCTTAATTTTATCAATTTGTTTGCCTTGTTCTCGCTCGATTAGTACTATTACTGTATTGTAATTCCATTGTATAACCATATCTGCTTCTTCAATTCCAATTTCTTGCTTTTGTCTTTATCTTTTAATATTGATCGATTGTTTATTGAAATAAATATCTTTGTTCTCTTAATAACATTTATTTTTATATCCTGCTAAAAGAATTTCTCTTCAAAAATGTTATTTTGTTACGCTTTTTCCAGGCATGGAATTCCTTAAATCACATTCTACAGGAAATATTCATGAGCAACAGCTGCATGCTTCTAAAAGCTTGCCATCACTTACCCAAGTTGAGAAGTTAGTATTTTTCTTTACTGTTTTTATTTTAAAATGTTGAATCATTTCTCTTGAAGCTTGTCTAAAATATTTAGAGGATATATCATCATACTTTGATGACTGAATTTATGAAAATCTATCGTAATAAAATGTGAATTTTAATCTGTGTGTCTACATGGTTTTCTGGCTCATGCACCTAATCAATTGGGGATCTACTCCCATCAGCATCATTATCATATTCGGTTGAATGTCCGTTTTACATGTTGGCATGTGTTGGACGGCTTTAAGAAAATTAATTTATGTTAATCCTCATCATGTCCTCTTCCCCTGCCAACTGACCCTGCAACCTCACCTGTCCTACATCTACTAACTCAATAACTCTCATCCATTCTTTTAACGTGGGCATGCCATCAAAGTCTCCTTTTCTGCACACATCTCCCTTAATCTTAATGAGTCATCAGAGATAAGGATGTATTTAAGACTCATATAAATGTCTAACCCCATTCTTTAAGACTCACATAAATATCTAATCCCATTCTTTAAGACTCATATAAATGTCTAAACCCATTCTTTAAGACTCATATAAATGTCTAACCCCATTCTTTAAGACTCACATAAATATCTAATCCCATTCTTTAAGACTCATATAAATGTCTAAACCCATTCTTTAAGACTCACATAAATATCTAATCCCATTCTTTAAGACTCATATAAATGTCTAACCCCGTTCTTTAAGACTCACATAAACGTCTAACTCCATTCTTTAAGACTTACATAAACGTCTAACCTCGTTCTTTAAGACTCACATAAATATCATATATGTTATCCGTCTCATTTTAGACCACTATCTTGCAGTGCAAATTTAGACTATTTGATAAAATACTTAGTTGTTATAGTAGTCCATTGTTAGAAATCCATTAGTTGTACTAGCAGTATAATATAGGTAGGGGTTTAGTTTAGTCCTGGGCATCACACTAACCTTACTTAGACACCCTTGGGCAGGGTTTTCGTCTCTACCCAACCCTATAATGCGAAACTCCATCGTTTCTAGCTCTTTCTACCTTGTTTTACTGGTTATTCTATTTCCTAACCCAATCAAGTACTCAAGCTGAACCCTCTCGTTACATTTCTGGGTATGACACAAAACAGCTTCTAGTGGTGTGGCTTCAATTTGGGATCTTTGAGGAATGTGAAATTACCTCTTAGATACCACTACCCCTAGGTCTAATCTGGCCCTGAGTCCTAGTAACTGTTAGGGCCGCAATCTATGAGCTAGATAGAAAAACGAGGAAGGGTTTGGGTCCCTTCTCTTAAACAAATCCCAACGAAATATTTTGCATGGCAAATGTTACATCAATGGTTTGAGCCAGTGCATGCCAGTGGGGAAGACGACTCAACCCGACTGTTTAGGTGAATGCTGCTAGAAGTACAAGTAAAGGGGGGGGGTAGTTCCAAAATCCGTCTTTCCTAGCTTTTTTTCTGCCTCCTCTCTTTTTTTTTTTAATGGAAATAGCTCCAGACAAAGCATGAAGCCACTTGATGTAAGGAGCTAAAAAAAAAAAATTACCACTTCCAGATCAAAAATTAGCCAACGATAAGTTTTAGATGGATAGATTACGACCCAGAAAACAGCAATTCTTCACGCTTTGTCAGAAACATCGCTCATGAAATGTGAGGACTAAAGGACAAAATCAGGGAAGCGAGAGTTACGAGGCTGCCGCAAGTAAACCCAAGGTCCACTTTCTACTCTCCTATTTCCCAACACTATCATCTACTCAGCCCCCTCACCCCTCTTTCAACCATCATCAGGGCCGGCAGGACATTTATAAAAGTGGGGGGTGGGGGGCGTCTCCTAAAAAGTGGGGGGCCCGGTTAAACACATGCATATCAAGTTAATTATTGATGACCGTAAAGTGAGGGTGGGGGGCAAGTCAAAAAGTGAGGGGGCTTGAGCCCCCCCCCCCTCCGAACTGAATAACAGGTTTTAAACTGAATAACATTCAGTTTTGATAAGAAAGACAATTTTTACAAAATTAAAATAATTTATGAATTCTAAAAAATAGAATTAAAAAAGATTGTATTGATTTATTATATAATGGGCCGGTTTCTGTTGGTATATGTCTGTGTGTGTCCAGCTAAAAAATCAGAAACTACACAAGATACATCTAAGAAACTGATATATTCTTTTTCGGCATTGCTTCCGACAGAATATGGACACATTTTTTTGTGATATTCATTTTTTTTAGGGTAAACAGGAACAAAATTAGTCAGAGGGAGTCGACATGTAGAGCAATTTTTTTCCATCAGTTTTTGGTGTGAAATGGTACTTTTTGTCGTGACATTTGAAGGATAATATATTTTTGAGCATATGTAGATGTGAGAGAAGGAGGGGAGAGGAGAGGGGGAAGGAAGAAAGAGGAGATAAAGAGAGGTAGAGACAAGGGTAAAGAGATAGAGAGGGAAAGAGGGAGAAAGAGTTTTAAAAGAAAGATGTTATGTACACAATTTAACTCTTTTATTTTGTTGTGCATAACCCCGGGCAACACCGGGCAGCCATGCTAGTCATTTATAAGAATGTCTTGCGATCTTTAATTGGGGTAAAAGAAAAAGTAATACATTTTTTCGAAAAGGTAATATCTCAATAATCTTCTTGTGTCAGTGCTGGAAAGCCCTCAAAAAGAGAAAAGTACCTCCACTAAGTTCGTGCAAAGGGAGTCGAGTGCAACTCAGTTTGGTTACATTGAAATAATGGATGAGAGTGCTTGCGTTAGTAGATGTAGGAAGTGAATTTCTAAAAGCCGTTCAACACATGCCAGCATGTAAAACAGACGTGAAACTGATGATGATGATGATGACGATGACGATGACGACGACGACGTCGTCATCTACCATCTACTAGCTGTGACAGGAAAAGAATCGTCGTCCTTTATGTGACCAGAGATCAAACCTGCGAATGGAATTCAAATGATTTAGGTATTTCTCCTATGTTTAATTAAAGCATTATTATATAATAGAGGTGAATTTTGTTTTTGTTTTATCTTATTTCTTTTAATTTTTTAAAAATGTTATTTTTTTTAAATTTTGTACAGTTGAGCATTGGGAGATGTATGCGCTCTACAGAGTGCAATTCGTGTTATAATTTCGAGTCAATCTTCAATTTTCTAAAGGTCGTTTCCAGTAAATATTGTGAATAAATTTGAATAAAAGGAATTATTCATTGAAGAGGACACTCTAAAACTGGTGTTAGTACAGAAATAAAGGATGTATGTATAAAGAAGAATGTAAACACGTAAATTACGGACTTCAATAATGGATACAGAGAGAATATTTTATCGGTGCTTGTCTACGAGCTAAAATAATAATGGCGGCCTCACAACTTCCGGCAGGAAACCGCCTCACCACCTGGGAGTGTTCAGGGGAGATCACTCACATGGATTAACAGTTCTTCCCCTCTTTTTTATAAGTTAAGCATCATATATTCTGCAAAAGAAAAAAAGGAGAATGTATTTACATTATACAGATGATTCCTTTATTTCGGATATGAACCCAAAGATTTGAAATGATGGTACTCCTTTCTTTGTCAAGGAGTCAGCAATTTTTACATCAGTTAGTATTGAAGAGATGTTAACAATTTATTTTCTGTCGGTCGTTTCTCTCAAAATAGCCATCTATATGTGAAGTCTCTTATCCAAAATTTGGGTTGAGGAATGTGCAGAATCATCTTTTGCAGAAGATTTTGATGTTGTTAACATTGTCTTTCAATTGCGATACTTCTAACAACAGTTTTCTGTCATGTTAATCATGGCTAAAGTTTCAGCAGTTAAAGTTCTTTTGACAACTCTTCTAATATGCTTGGATTGCCAAGCAATAAGCATACACTTATCATTGCTTCCAACCAAAAAGAGTATATAGCCTCCTTGTGAACGTTTATCTCTTCAATTGCCAAAAGAGGAATCACTATATGCAACAAGTTTTAGGTACTCAAGATTCCCTAAATCTTTAATATCTATGAGATTTTTCCTTTTCACTTTTGTTACCTGGTAGTTTTTTTTAAACATTTTACGTTTTCCTGTTTTAGCATTGAACTTAACTTACTAACGTCATAATTAAGATCAGATCTGGTTTGAATGACTAGCTAATTAAGTTAGCTGATAAATTGTCTGGTTTCGGTAACTTCTGTTGTAGATATTGCATTTTTCGAATGTCTGCCTCCTTCTCGTGGGATACTTAAACTTCTTGACATATTCGCTGTGTCCAACTTTTACATCATTCCTGTTTTTCTTTATACTCAATCCTATATACTGGAACTCTGCAACTTCCTCAGATTTAACCTTAAATAAGTGACGAATCCTGTCCATAACTCTGCTCTGAACGATCTCCGAGCCTGCAAAGCAAAAATCATCGACATGAGTAGCGATTATACCATGCAGTGTGTTTCCAAGGTTCCATGTAAATATGGCGCGATCATATTTTTAAACTACTGCTCCAGACTTCAACAATTCCTGCTTGAGTGTCAGGTACCAGGACCTTTATGCATCAGCTAAATCATATACACACTTGGAGAGCTTTTAAATATAAATATATCCTGGAGGTACATTGGCTTCTTTGGGAGGATCCAAATAGACCAATCGGTCTTTTTGTTTTGTTTTTATGTCCATTGACTTGCACATCCAATGGTTGGATGCTATTATGGCCAAAGTTATACGTAGACTTTCTTTAGAGCATATTGGAGAATCGTTTCTTATATTGCCA
The DNA here is from genome assembly GCA_963556195.1 of Sepiola atlantica. Lineage (NCBI taxonomy): Eukaryota > Metazoa > Mollusca > Cephalopoda > Sepiida > Sepiolidae > Sepiola > Sepiola atlantica. The sequence goes on along the minus strand of OY744521.1, from coordinate 41,738,253 downwards.
GCATCTTTATCTTGAAAGTCTGTTGCCACAAGTCTTATAGCTTTATAGACTTTTTTTTCATTGAAATTTATATTAGTATAAACACAACTTGTGAATATCTTGGGTTGGCCTTGGTCAGGTACTTGGATGTAAACTTTATTTTCGCCCAGCTTTGGAGTGCTTTTTTTCTTGCTGTTTCCAGGTCATTATTAGTAGAGGAAATCATTATGATTTTCTGATCACCAGAGGCGGGTTCATCCGCATTTATTGGTCTGACTTCATTTGTTTTCCATTCCAGTACTCCATGTTCAAAGTCCAGCCCAAATGGTCCACTTTATTCCATAGCCACATTCATTGAATGCTTGTTTTTGCCTGTAGCTTTGCCTGTCCTACTTATGACATTCAATGTTCTCCATTCTGAATCATCATCATTGGCAAGTTTACATTTAAGAGATCGTCCTGGTTGGGGAAGCTCAATTATTTTTAGAATAACGTTTTGTTTCGGTAGTACACGTGTCTCCCTCTCAGTTTGATGTCGTGCAACCTGATCGTCCAGGGTTCCTGATTCGTCATCAACATTGTCCTCCTCAAACATTGACATGTTTGAAGTTCCTTCAGGCTCACTTTATGAAGTGGTGGGTTCAATTATTGATTCACTTTCAGAGGAACTTAGATATGCTTCTGAATGAGGCACTAGACGACATGGGTGCACTCTTACATGTGTGCCTTCATGTTTAATAAACACCTGATTGTGTTCCTACCCTATAACAGTTCCTGGACCAAGCCATCTATCACAGAGATTTCTCTTATAAAAACAACATCACCGTTTTTGTATGGTTGTGTAATATCAGTTCTTATCTTAATTTTTCAGAAAACTCACACATTATAAATTGTTTTCTAGCTGCATGCATGGAATTGAGGTTACTAGCAACAACCTCACTAGTAGAGACACCTTCAAATGCATGAAGTCTGTCATTCAAAAAGGAGGGAAGGTTGGGATTCCTACTGACAACAAGTTGATTGGGACTGAATCCGTGAGCACTGTGAAGCGTATTCTTGGAACTATGGTCCATGCTAGTGCTCTATTTCAAAACTACAACTTATGTTCTCTATTTACCATTTCTCCCAATATCCCGTTATGTCATCTATTTAAGCCATTACTCCATCGACTTTCAACAACGGTAGTACGCACAACAATATTCAAATTCTGTGTCGCATCCTGAAATAATTGGTTATCAAATTCCCTGCCATTATCGGTTAAGATAGATCCTGTAGTCCCAAAATATGCTACACAGAGCTTAAATATAGCATTGATGATGCCAGATATTTCTGTACTATGAATTTTGATGCCGACACTGTATCTAGTAGCATGGTCAATCAGGTACAGTAATTTCTACCATTAATTTCTTTAATGGTCATGACAACGGTTTCATTAAAATATCATCCTAATGTGAATTGAACAATAGGTCTATATTCAGACATTTTATAGTGAATACATACTTCACAAGAATTTGGAAGTGCTTGCAAAATTTTTATAAATTCAGGATCTTTTATTCCTGCATTTCTAACTAAATCTCATAATGTGTTACTACTAGGACAACTAAATTGTCTATGTTATTTGGTTGCAATTTTAACTTTTTCTGGCTTGTTTTTAGAGGAGAATTCTTTAACGAAAAGTATGTGTTTGAACGGTAGAAGTTTGGTGATAGGGATGTGATAATGACCAGGCGATGTGCATCTTAATGACATTTTTTTAACATATTAACACATGCTCAAAGTTGAAACATACCCGCGCCCTTTTCATAGCGTCTTTGCTCAAAAGAAGTAAAATGTCAGTCCACAAGATCAGTGAGAATACTGACTTCAATGTCTGCGATAACACATGGTAGAGTAACGTTGTAGAAAGAGTTCAGCTTATTTCCATTGCCGAATTTAAAAGTTCTCACTCTTTCTCTAATAATTATTATTTTTTCTGTGTATCTGTTAATGTCTCAGGAAAACATTGATGCCATTTTGTTCCACAAACTGTACCAAATACACCTCTATCTCGTACAGCCGTACCAAGTCTCTCACCTAAAAGAGTGTTGCCGTTTTCTTTGCGTTTTTGCTGACTCATAAGCACGATGTTGGCCAGAAAAAGATAACTCTCGAGTTTGCCGTCCTCGTGTTTATCTCTAGTATAGTCAACATAAGGCCAGTCGTAAGACCAATGAAACCTGCAGTCACATTAAAAACATACAGTGGTGTTGCCTTCAGGTTTATTTTTTGTTTCAGTGGAGCATGTTTTATTATTGTTATGGTTGTCATGTCGTCTTTCACCCTGGTTTATCCTTCCTTGCCGACCATTAAAATGTTAATCACGTCGGTGTGAAGCGCGTCCATAGTACACCTTGCTAGGGTCCGGTTCTTTTTCAGCATACGCAATAACATCTTCATTTTTTACCATGAAGGGTGTTCTGTTGATAGCCGAAGCGTCAGTAGACTGTCTCTGCATAATCTTCTTTAACTATCCCGACATACAAAATAGTGTCCACTTATAGAAATTAGATGAAGTCCATTTCTAATGTTTAAAACAACTTTATTAGAATGAAAGAATAAGTCCATGAACATGAACGAAGAGGAAACTATGATTAGTAACGAATTCAGAAGTCTTCAAACGTTTAACAAACAAAAAAAACTCAGTTCGGTTCAATTCCTGTAGAAGCACAAAAACCCTCTGTGTAACTTCGAGCTCCAATGAACGAAAACAATTCGGCTCACCGCAGAATCTCACTCGACACTCACGTTTCTCCTCTCTTTTCTTCTCATTTTCTTGTCTTTTTATTAGCAGATTTTCCCTCAGTTAATTCCACTTAACCAATCAGAAAAAACATAATCCGCTGGCTCACTATTTGTCATGATAATTAAATCTATTATTATTGTGCAGCAACCAGTAGATTTGTTACTTCGAGGTTGTGAGTTCAATCCTCACTAGAAAACTAGTAAGTCAAAACTTATTTCCCTTTCCATATGCAAGCCAGACAAAGGCGGACCCTCTTACTGCGGGGAAGAACTAAGTCCGGGCCACCTCCACCGCTCGATTCTGGCTCAAGATCATCAATTCCACCACAGAAACGTTACAAAGTCTACATGGTGTTAAATAAATGTCCCGTTATTAGGGAAGAGAGAAGAGTTCATATATCAAGGACATTTGTTCGTCACAGGTGTGGAAATCAAGCGATGTCCTGTTTGTAATAAGAGACAAAGAGTTCATATATGAAGAATGTTTATATAATACACAGGTGTAATTGTCATGTCCATGTAAGTATGTGTGTGTTGCATTATATTAAGTCCACATGTGTCGGTGGTAGAAGTAGCCATGTTGAATTCTTAGGTCTTTTTGGCTGAAATTGAACTCCGGGACAGAGGCCCAGGTAGGTTTCTATTGAGTCCCAAGAGAGAAGTTTGGGAGTTGGTCCGAGCAACGTGGAGGATGTTCTCAGTTCCGTCTCATGGGAAAGGAAGAGGAAGTAAACAGATTGTCATCCCTTTTATAATCTCTCATCACTTGCTCAGCTCGCATGAGAGATATCCCCTGATTGAGAAAACCAGAAAGACAGTTAAATGCTTGCACGAATCAGCGCCGACCTTGGAAATTAAGTGCAGATTCAAAATCGTAAAGGCGGTTGCTGTTGTAGTGACTGCTGCTGTCGCTTGTAGCACTGCTACAAACTGACCGACAGTGGCCTTGACTAGTCTTTCATTTTCTGAGGTGAGGGCGGCACCCTTTAATGCCCTGAATGCAAGTACCGGTTCCGGTAGGACGATGTTGAAATCTTTCAATTTGCCAACATGTCGGTCGAAATCAATAAGAAAGTCTTCCACTGATATGTCAGGATGTCTCCTTGAAAAGTCTTGTAAGCCAAAAGGGCCAACTGGATTATATCTTCTATAAAAGTGTATCTAGTTTTTCGTATAATTTTGTCATTTCGTCCTTAGAATTAAGAGTCGCAACATCCAATTTCAAAACAGCTTATATGAGTTTTCCTACTAGAGAAAGAAACACTATGGGAGTGTATTTCGTTTTGTCAAGCGATGTGGCTATTTCCCAGATTTGCATTTCTTCCACGTGCTGTATTTGTCTTTAATTAAGACGGGTAGTGAAATGTATTTTGAAGCCATAGATACGTTTAGCTCTGCTACCAATGTGTGTACAGAAATAAAAGATTGTTAATATGTATAAAGAAGAATGTAAATACGTAAATAACTAATTTCGATAACAGATACGGAGAGAATATTTTATTCGTGCTCCTCTACAAGCTAAAAGGTAAAACAATAATGACGGCCTCACAACTTCCATCTAGAAGCCACCTCACTGTCTGGGAGAGTGTTCAAGGGAGATCACTCGCATGAATTAACAACTGGAATTTATTTTCATCTTCGTCTAGAGATTTTCCAACAACACACGTTAAACCCTGGCCACATCATTGACTGGCTTAGCCATCACCTTCTATATTGTCACCTAAGTACTTGATGGACACTGCATCATTCTGCTATATATATATATATATTATATGTGGAGCCTTAGATTTTGCTGGCTTTTCTTTTGCATTCTGGATCATATCAGCTTAAAGAAAGTTTGACAGGGTTATAGTATTTCATATTGATCAAGAAGATTTATGATACATCTGGAATGTCATATTGATCAAGAAGATTTATGATACATCTGGAATGTCATATTGATCATGAAGATTTATGATACATCTGGAATGTCATATTGATCAAGAAGATTTATGATACATCTGGAATGTCATATTGATCAAGAAGATTTATGATACATCTGGAATGTCATATTGATCATGAAGATTTATGATACATCTGGAATGTCATATTGATCAAGAAGATTTATGATACATCTGGAATGTCATATTGATCATGTAGATTTATGATACATCTGGAATGTCATATTGATCATGTAGATTTATGATACATCTGGAATGTCATATTGATCAAGAAGATTTATGATACATCTGGAATGTCATATTGATCAAGAAGATTTATGATACATCTGGAATGTCATATTGATCAAGAAAATTTATGATACATCTGGAATGTCATATTGATCATGTAGATTTATGATACATCTGGAATGTCATATTGATCATGTAGATTTATGATACATCTGGAATGTCATATTGATCATGTAGATTTATGATACATCTGGAATGTCATATTGATCATGTAGATTTATGATACATCTGGAATGTCATATTGATCAAGAAGATTTATGATACATCTGGAATGTCATATTGATCATGAAGATTTATGATATATCTGGAATGTCATATTGATCATGAAGATTTATGATACATCTGGAATGTCATATTGATCAAGAAGATTTATGATACATCTGGAATGTCATTGATCATGAAGATTTATGTACATCTGGAATGTCACCTTTTCTGTCGTAAATTCTGACAGCAAACTTGGACCTATTGCTAAGCATGTTGAGGAATGGTAATTCAAAAAATACATATTTTGAAAGGTATCCTTTTGTTTCCGTCTCTATCAACACTTCTGGTATATTCAACTTGAAGGCATTGGCCTTCTTTGTGATTAACCAGTTGGGAACAGCAGCTATTGAGGTCACCAATAAATAACTACCCATTTGTACCCAAAGATTTCTCTTGCTATTTGTTACGTCTATCAGTTATCGGTTTAATAACAACCCAAAAATGATTAAAGGACGAAGTATAATCTTTAACAGATTTATTTAACAACTTACAGATTAAATAGTAATGTAAGAGTCGTTAGATGTGTTATGATTAAAGGCACTTGAGATTTTTAGCCAACGCTTTGACAATGTCGGGTATCCTATATATATTTGTGTTCAATATACAAGCATGCTGATTAAAACAAGTAAAAACTTGAAGACAATATATATTTCCACAAAACATTATTGTTCGTGAACCCGATTGGCTTCACTATGAAATGGTGTCCATTGAGAATGTATATAAGAAAGTCTATAAATGATGAGTGCGTAAATAGGAAGAGGAAATCTTAGATATCGAATTGTGTGTTTGTGTGTAAGCGCACATGGAGGCAAAGTGTCCATTGAGAATGTGTATAAGAAAATCTGTAAATGGTGTTTGTTATAAAATTGAGTTAATGAGAATATGTTCAACAAAGTTTGAGTAGAAGGATGTGTGCGCGAGTAGAGAAAAGTTTTATGTACCAGAATAGTGTGCGATGTGTGAGCGCACAATGGTGTGTGATGTGTTAGTCAAAGCAACTGCCAGAACGAGGTCTGGGGTGAGATGATTTGTCTTCTTCTTTCGTTTGCTTCAGCATCCCATTGTCAGATAACCAGCTCGGTTGAGAAAAGCCATGCTAACGTTTTGTCGTCTAGCACAGCTATGCCGGCTTTGCTGTTGGGTGGTCGATGTTTTAGACATGACTGATGACGTGGTCGACTGTCTGTTCAGAGTGACCAGTCACAGATAGCCGAGTCCCTTAGTCCCCATCCTTTCATGGTCGTGGCGAAACAGGCGACACTGGTCCTGAGGCAGTAGAGCATTGTCCACTGCCGGTGAGGGAGGTCCATGCCTGGTAGTTTATCCGGCTCCTCCATGGATCTGTGCAGCCTTGAATGAAACGCTATCTGCCATTTATCTGTCCAGCAACGTTTGAGCCAGATTCGTTTTGTGACCAGGTGTTGAAAGCAGGAGCTGGGGGCATGCTCTGTGAATGGGTGTTGTGACTTCAGGCGAACTCGTGGAGGGGTCTCTATAACAAACTTGTGGAGAAGGTGGTCCTTATCGATGATGGCTTTTCGTGACAGTGCAAGGACAGCTGCTTCACGGTGCAGGGTTGGTGGCGCAATGCCAGCAAGTATCGGTAGTTGGTTAATTGGGTTGGTGTGCAGGCAGCCAGAGATTGTGTATAAGGCGGTGTTGAGCGTTATGTTCAGCTTCTTTATGTGAAAGCTCCTGCACCAGGTTGGGGAGCAATACTTGGCGGCGGAGAAGACCAATGCCTGGGTCAATATACGCAGTGTCTTGGTATAGGCAATGCGAGCCGATGTCTCGGCAGACAGGTTTTCCAGGCAGTTGGTGGAACATCAGCGTGCGGTCAAGCTTGACCCTGAGGTACATCGGGGCAGCCTGGAACTGGAGTCAGTTGTTGTCAACCATAATGTTGAGCCTGTGGCTTGCCTCTCGGTTGTTTAGATGGTATACGGAGGATGTGGTCTTGGCCACGGAGAGCTTAAGGAACCAGTTTGTCAGGTAGCTTGTTCATATCAGCTGTAAGCCCCAGTTCAATCGTCTCCCAGCTCTTGTTGGACAGAAGGATGGCCAGGTCATCAGCGTATCCATATTTCTTGGACAGCATGTTTGGGAGGTCATAGATGTAAATGTTAAACAGCATCGGGGTGAGTACAGAGCCTTGTGGGACACTATTTTTGAACCATCAGAGCCTGCTATGTTGGCCGCTACTGGTTTGAAGGGTGAAGCTGCAGTTGGTTAGCATTTCCATGATGAAGCCCGCCATGTGTCGTCCGGGATCGTCTGTAGGAGCTTTAGGTGGAATCCACGGAGCCAGACAGTGTCATATGCTACTGTGAAGAATGACGCCTGCCTTCTCACCTCATTGGAAGGAATGCTCAATATATTGGGTGAAGAGGGTTACCTGGTCCGATGATCTGTTTAGACAAACGCCATAGGAGAAAAAGAGAATGAATTCTTCCATGCAATGCTTTTTATAAGCACCAAATAGTCATACAGCCTGCCGTCAAAGAAAAGTTAACTCGGGTCTGAAAACGCCATCTGGTGGTGAGTCTGAAATTGTGTTGAGAAAGAGACGTAATGCTGCACACTTTTGTTTATTTTACAAACTGTAATAGCCGACGTTGTTCACTCCAAGGGCAGATAACTCTCCATTCTTTGCAGCAAAGAAAATAACTCAAGATTATTTTTATTTTATTATTTTTTATTAATACTATATTCCATCACAGACACCATTTCTTTATTGATTCTACTCGTCTGATTTGGTAATCAGTTAAACTTAGTCTGGAAGTCCACGCTGATGCCTAATTTATTAATAAATCTTCTTATAGATTAAATTTAATCATATTTAATCATAAATACGAACAATGCTGTCAAACTAGTATGGTGCCATTAGCTGATGAAATAATCAGTTTAAAATTAAATGTTATTATTAAACAACTTGAAATAATTATTCTAAAATATACAGTAACCCTCCAAAATAGTGAGTTTCAAAATGCCACCTATGGAATCTTTAATAACATTCACAATCCAACCATGTCCACCAACGTTCAGTCAGTCTTTGTTTTATAACTGTTCGATAATATGCTCCAAATTTGCATCTCTACATTGCAAGCAAACCTGGATATGATGTGCAGAACTGTCAATCCTTGGCCTTTTGGCTAGAAGCAAAATGTAGTATCTGTTCTAATACTACATTTCATCTTCCTGCCTCGGCAATGAAGAAGAAATCCTTCTTAGCTGAGGCAATTTTTATTTTTGTTCCAATCCAGAGTGCTTCTTTTTGAGGAGCTGAATTTTCCCCACATTAAAAACCGACCTTGTGTCTAACTCTACCCTCGTGGGTAGGCAAGTAAATAGGAACTCTGATACACCTTCCGCATGGCACTGAATAAGTTTAACACTGTTCCATGAGCCCTGAATTTTCTTTTCAAACAATCTTGCATAGTTACCAAGATTTTGTCTTTTCTTGAACTGTCCAAGTTATTTTTGAAACTACTGTACTTTAATCTCCTTACAATTCTTCTTCATAAATCTGAAATATTGACACAGTTGCTCAATTATTATGAACGTTTTAATGTGTGGAATTTTTTAGGATGGAAATTGAATAAAAAATGCATAACCGACTTTACTTTCTAATTTGATTCTGGCGTTATTTTCTAAAATGACTGAATAAGTAGGAGAACTTTTAATTATAAACTTAAACAAAATTAAATTATTAAATCGGAAACAAAAATCTGTAGCTAAACGTTTGCTTCGTAATTTTAGTTAAGGTTAAACAAAATAAGGAAATAATAAAATAAATATGTTAGTTGTATTTATATATATATATACTAGCAAAACCTACCCGCCTTTCGGGCAACAATTAATCGGGATGGAAGGCCGTTAATTAAAAAAAATTTTTTACTCAGAGAATTCCAACAAACTTTGGTAAATGTGTAGATTAAGACACTCAGCTAAATTACACGACCTCTAAAATATGAGAGTCTTTTTTTTACGGTCATTCTAAATTATTAGAACAGTTAACAAATATATTTTTTAACACTAATCCTAAGTCGTAAAACCACACGCAATCACCCCAAAACAATAACATACAGAATTCATTTCCAATGGCCAAAAATGGTTAACTGCCGTAAAACCCTAGAATGGCTCAAAAATGGAGGATCATTTTACGTTAAATTTATTTGCAAAACTAGTCCCCCAGTCTAAATTCTACTATATTTTTTGTTGTTTCTCTTTCTGCCAATTTTTTTAGGGTATTCACACATAATCGCCTAAAAAAGTAGAATCTCATTTTATCGGGAGATGAGTGTTCATTTACAATAATATTCAAACTTTTAATATTTTTGTTTATACTATAAAAATCAGCTATTTAATTAATTAGATAATTTTAAATTTTTTTAGTCAATTTTCACGGGAAGAGTAAATACAACTAAAATCAATTGCTTAAAATTAAAATAAAAAAGGGCGTATAGTTAAAAAAAAATGTATGAGATAAAAAAAGTATGGGTAAATTTGCAGATTACACCCTCGGACCCCCCCCCCCCCGAAAAAATGACGTTTTGCTTTTTTTAGGCGATTGCGTGTTAACACCGTGGAAAACGGAGATAAAGAAAAACAAATATTTTAGTATTTAGTGCGGGATCAGTTGTATATATATATCAAACGTACTATGTTCCCAATTTTCGGGCCATTCTATCTTTTTAGGGAACTTACCAAAAGTTTTTGCTACAAACCCTAAGTCCGAGTTCCAACGCCATAAAACGACATGTAATCGCCTAAACAAGTAGCTACCCCACACTAAAAAAAAACAAAAAATGCAACGGATTTAACTCCCATAGAAAAAAAAATAGTTTACTACCCTAAAACTGGCTCCAAAAATGGGGATCATTTTACTTTAAATTTATATACAAAAAATTTCCCGCGCTTTAATAATACTTATTTTTTCCTTTCATCTTTCTGCTAAGTTTTTCAGGGTGTTCACACGTGGTTGCCTAAAACATGTAGAATACTTTTGGGTGGATGGGGGGTAATTTCGTGGAAGATGTTAATCTACAATCGTACCAATATTTTTTTCGTAATTGGGACAGATCACAGTGCTACTAAACTATTGTTTTAATTTTTCAATGAGAATAGTGATAAGGTATTTGTAAACATTAAACAATAACTTTGTTGGTAAACTTTACCATAAAGGCATTAACTTAGCTAATAAAAAAGTTATTAATTTATCTTTCTGGGAAAATCTAAAAACTGAAAAAAGACGGTGATAGAAAGAGATCAGAGAGAAAGCGAGCGAGACAGCCACACTCTCTCTCTCCTCCCCTTTCTATTCTCACTTATACCTCGCTCGTGGCGAGTCGCGACCTTACCAAAGGTCGTGAGCGAGTGCTGGTTGTTTAAACTTAAGGTGTTTTAGTTATTTTTCCGATTTATTTATTAAATAATTGTAAGTAAATACTGTTAATATGGACGAAACTATTGCATATAGATAACAAACATAAGCAAATGTAATTCTAAATTAATAATACTAAATGTTAATTAATTATGAACGATTTAAAAGATAGTTATGCTAATTAAGCAGTCAAGAAATTCTTTCTTAATCGTTTATCTGCACTATATATACAGAATATCAAGTATTAATGTTGTATTCTTGATTGAAATAACAGTAACCAGTTTTGATTATTAGATAAGAGTGAGGAATGAAAACAACTTTCACATTTAGATATATAGTCATGCTGTAATAAACTCTAAATTGCCATATAATTTTAAACACAACTAAGTATAACTCTTTTTCCATAACATTTCCAGTTTCAAACAAACACAAATTAAGATAGAAAATACAAATAATGTAATAAAAAAGGTACTGGTACAGCTTTTGAACCAGACAAAACTGACTTTTGCCGACGCAAAAATACGTAAACAGCCGAACAGAAAATGTTTACTTTTATGATAACTTATTTATTTTTTGACAAAGAAAATCAATTAAATAATGGGAAAGTTAAAAGTTTTCATTTTTTTTTCGCTAAATTTTTTTTTTATGTATTGTTAGCTAACTGTGCCAGAAAAATAAAATAATTTAAAAAAAAGTTTTGACTGTAATTCAACCGAACCGAATTTCGTGCAACCCACTTTCTGCCTTTTTCTCCAAACGTTTTTACTGTCTTTCAATTTCCAACAAAATTTCGTGCAACCCACTTTCTGCCTTTCTCTCTCCAATCCAAAATCGCTTCTGCTCCTTCCCAGCTGTCCTCTTCATTTATCTCACCCGATATCCACATATGCAAATCACATAAACACATGCACCTATGAAGAGAAGCCCTTTTTAAATCTGCATACGACATGCAAAGCACTTCCTTCTTTTTCCTGATGGTGAGTGTTCCTCTTTATTGTCACATGTATAAACTAAAGATTGTAAAGAACATATTCAATGAAACAACGAAGATGCCGAACTAAATGTCGGTTTTGTCAAAAGCTGTACCAGTACTAAAAAAAAAATTGATACAAGATTTATATAAAGGAAGATTGTTTTTAAAATCAATACTTTTTTACAAATGAAAGCCTGAGAGAAATAGAGTTAATCCTTTTTTCGGAACTGGTGGAATTGAGATGTTATAATGGAAATTCCAATTACTTTCTCTTACCTGAAAGTAGTTTAATCTTAGTGTTGCTAATGTTGTTGTTGCTGAGTGAATTTGATTTCTGCACAGTGGCAGGTATATAACAAAAAGGTGGAAGGAACAAATTGTGCATTTGCATGTTCCCCTGTAAGGTCTCTTGCCTTTGTACAGCTACAAAATGTCAGACGCATATTCCTGTCTCTCCAGAAATGTGCCTGCTCAGAAGGGTATCAGCCTAACGAATGTGATCTGAATACGAACTGGAGAATAAAATCAAAACCTTTATTTTTTTTAAACTGTAGTCATTTTTTTTTATAACAGAAGAACAGCTTAATATGAATATTTATGACGATACAAATAAAAGTTCAGAAAACATTTCTGATACACAAAAATTATGCCTGTGTGATTTACAATTTTGATAAATTTCAATTTAGTGTGCATTTTTTTTTTAACATTCGCTATTTTTCACATTGGCAGTAAATCTGTGAATAGTGAAATAATTTATTAGCACGTTCTCACTTCATACAAGAAGTGCCTCCGAATGATATTCCAGTGCGTAAAAGTACAACATAGATTACATGTTTTTAATACTCCTCTGCAGAAGTTTAACTTCACAAAAAGTAAAACTTTTTTCGGCTCATAACCATAGCACTATGTTTTGATTATATGGTTGGATTCTACTGCTATATCTTATTAAACGATCCATTTGTGTTTAAATAATATGAATCCATTTTTGGATAGATATTATGGCTAGCATTGAACACCTATGTAACACAGTTATATACAAATGAAAGTCTTTTTTGTTCGTTGTATGCATATACATCCTGTTGTATAGGTGGACAAATACAATTGGCACCATGGTTTGACTTGGCTCTCGTCTGATGATAATGATGATGATGACGACGATGATGATCATTATCATCATCTGCGTCATGGTTCATCATCATCATCCTCCTCCTCCTCCTACTCCTCCTCATCATCAGCATCATCATCATCCTCATCATCATCATCATCATCACCATCATCATCATCAGCCAATAGTAATTTGATCTTTCCAGTCTGCCATCTTGTGTTGGGTTTTGTTTATTTCTTCCTCTGGTTTCATTCTTTTATTCTTCTGCCGTCATCCGCGTCATGTTTCTTTTTTTCTCGTTGTGTCGTCTCTGGCTACTACATGTTGTTTGTATAACTTTGTTGAATTATAGCCAGAAGAATTATGAGAAGACCGAGTTTGAAAATGGAGGTTTATTGATAGAAAACGGTTAAATCATCACAAGTACCATTTACACTTGATTATGAGAGACAGAAATCTTAACCTTGGTAACTATTAGATAGATAGATCGACAGATAAACAGACAGACAAACAGCGCTCATGGCTGTGTGCGACCCTTAACAGTTTTTTGTCAGCGAGTGTCCATGTCAATATTAAAACTAGGTCTTCTTCAAAATCTAACCATTCTCTCTCGCCTTCGCCTTACATCACGTCACAGCCGTGGGGCTCTCTCTGCATATCGTTTTGAGCCTGGACCCCTTCTGACCTCACCTGTCAAATTCTAGCCAGGTGTCAGATCACTTCAAAACATACTTTATGACTCCCTCCATTTCACAAACAGCAAGGACGTCTGTTATCGCACTCATCTACCTGTGTTAAAATCTATACTAGCAAAACCTACACACCTATTATCCAATACTTGGATTAGGACACCATATCGTATGGTTTATATTGTTTATTACATTCCCTGAAACGAAAGCAATGAACCAGAGTTGTTTTAATCACCGACCATAGGAAAATGTGTCCATTCCTGCTAAGATTTAAAAGGAAAGAGAGAGAGGGGGAAAGGGAAATCTTGTCACCACTCTTTCGGCGCTGTCGTCACTCTCGCTCGAATCGATCAAGAACAGACAACTCCCACCTCCTCCCTCAATCGTAGTATTCAACAATCTGACGTAAAGTTATTTCATGTATCAATGACTTTGTCTCTAGACATCTTCAAGTCAATGGCGGCTAAAGATTTGTGAATTAGACTGAACTTGTGCTCTTACTCTTATATCAATCTTTTGATGTCTTGCATGCCTTATTATTATGGACAATAGCTCTACAATAGCTCTATCTAAGATATTGAGCACTTTTCTCCCGGACAACGCCGAGTACTTAGAAAATCAAGGAGGCATCCAGAGCACTACTAAAATCACTCTTACTGATTCCCCCTCATCAACCATGATCCACAGCGTTATCTCCTAATGTGGTTTGCATTCGAAAATCACTCATTCCTTTCTCAAATCTTACTGGGCCAATCTTTTTCTTCTTGTAAACATGTCTGGCTCAAATCTGTTCAATCTTTTACACTAGTTAAATTGTAGTAAATAAACTATATCAGAGTACTGCTTGTACACGGACTTCAAGAGAAAGCCAAAAGTCGACCAGATTTTAACTGATTTTAACTTTAATGAAAGAACGAACCAAGGGCTACACGTCTTTAACAAACACAGTGTTTACAAAGAGGGGACAGCTTACAAGGAAACCGAGTAGAACTGAATGGCAGGCTAGTCGCCTAACTGCCGTAATAGCCGAAATGTCTACCTATATCGAGCAGAAAATATCAAGAAATTTCATCATCAGCAACATACGAACTTGAAAATCTCTAAAGAAACAGAAAAGAACTGGAAATTCTCACATCAGTAGCACTTCTGTTTTCTAACTTCCAGGAAAGAGTAAAGGAACTAGAAATTCTGTAATCAGCAATACATGCATTTCCGCTTGTTTATATAAACGGATACACTCAATCTATTTCACTTATGCTGCCATTTAATAAAAAATAAATTCATATGAATCAGCATGATACGGCTATTTAGACCAGCTGGATCTCTCTTTGGCCTTATGGCTAAGATCAAAGTGCAGTATCTGTTCCGATGGATGCTACACTCTCTAGACTGGTACCGTCTTTGCCTTCGGGCATTGATTCCGCCGGTTTGGGGTATTGTCTTGTACAGTTCTAAGAGGTCCACCCTCCCAGGCTTTACCTTGTTTTTGAGAAAGGGTTAGTTTATTACTAATCGGCTGAGGTGCCCCTACTGAAAAATGCCGATGGGACTGCTCAAACATTTTTGAAGGCCAGAGTGCGCTAATCCTAGTGCGCTGGCTAACCACACTTGACCTAGTGTCTAACCTCCTGGAGAGGAGGTAAATAAAAATACTTTAACCTTGTGTCCAAACTTCCTGGAGGTAAATAACTTGGCATTGATTTCTCTGATTCTAGAAAGAATCAGATACTTACAAAAGGGACCATGTGAAGGTTGCCAACATCCATAAATAAAAGTGGTGCAATGGAAATGACTGGATTCGAACTTGGAACCCTCAGGTCGTCACTTCACATTGTTATCCACTTCACTATGCCCACCTCACTTCTATCTAATGAAACAGTTTTCATTAATTATTTGCATTTATCCAACAACGAAAACAAAGCTCTCCTCTTGTTTTCTTTCAGGCCTAATGTGCTTCCAGGTGGCAAAACCAAAAAGGTTGAAACCGAATTTCTGGAGTTACCAAGTGACTTTGAGTCATTACATGCAGAAGTAAGTTCTTTGATTATTATCTTTCTGTGTATTACTTGCCCTTCCGATTGTACAATAAGTTATCATATGAAAATATACACAGTGCCCCTCCCCCCCCCCCCCGAATGGCACTTATGGAATCGTGAAGAAACTTCAGAATCTTTTTTGAAATCACATCATGTTTGGTACAAATAAACTTCAGTCTATGCCTGACTTATCCACCAAGTTACAGTCATGAATATCCAACAGTCTTCGTTTTATTACCGTTCAATGATATGCAGAAACACTTTAGTGATCATCTCATCACTAAGAAGTGTGATCCTGAATGGGCTTGACACTCACTGAACATTAACTCCTTACATTTTTATCTGTGGGGTTAATCCCAAGGATGATGTCTATCAAAGCAATCCACAGATTATTCCTGAACTGAAGAGGGTCATTTAAGCTTAAATAAGGGCAGTGCGAAGAGAGGAGTATATCAGAGTTATTGACAATTTTGAACGTCGTATTCAGGGCTGATTATCATTGAACGGTGATAAAACAAAGAGTGTTGGACATTGATGACTGAAACTTGGTGGACAAGTCAGGCATAGACTGAAGTTTTTTGTACCAAATATTGTTGGAATGCAGAAAGAATTATGAATTTTATTAAAAAGTCCATGGGTGGAATTTGGGGAGGTCATCCTTTATGTAAACTGAAATCTTCAATTATATTATATCTACGATATAAGTCGCTATTGTTATATACTAGGTATGGTTATGAGAAAGCAAAGAATGACAGTAAAACGTTGTTGATGAAGCAAAGTAAAGGGTGACATGATTTAATTTACAAAAAAATGATTGAATTGTATTAAAATCGATACAATAGCATACAGCGTGTATTGCTTTCGCACGAGGTCAATGTCAGATGTGGAGTCTACCTTCACAAAATGGGGCACTCTAGGTGAGAGAAACATAAGAACTGCTACAGTAAAAAACGCTTTATCCTCCTCTGACCAAGGAGAGAACAAGTACTACACATTGATCCCAACCTGAAGACCGGGAACTGCTAGTGTCAAGTAAGCTAGGTTGGTAGGCATTCATTCACATTCCTTGATATTGGCAGGGAAGGCTCTCTCTCTCAAACTGTTGTTTTTTTGTCAGATTTCAGCATAAATCTAATGAGGATCGTGCCTCGGGATTATCTGGTCTGCATAATGCCTTCCTCCTTGTTCACAGATATGCATTTAGGTTTTTACCCCGACACTAAGAGCAGCAAGGTTCAGTGGTTGCATTCGAAGTCGGGGAAGCTTTGACAACGAACACACAAAGTAATGGTGCAGAAGCAACGTTGCTGCTTTCACTTAACTGATTTGAAGTTCTGCACCTGACATCTTTGCTTGCCACATGCAGAGGCAGAGATGACCAGAAGACGACGGGTCCTGATGCCGACTCTTCCTGGATTTTTACCAAAGCTCTGTTAGCCAGATTGTAGCTCTAATACCACTTGGTGCCAAATCCATCTGCTATGAGTAGCCCTGACAAAAACCGAAATTCCAGACAGCATAGCTCTGAAACTGCCACATTATCACTGCCACTACCATGGGTGAGGAAAGCTTGGACTTGGGAGGGGAAGAAGCTGCTGTATAAGCATCGGGTTAAGGCTAGGTGAACCGGTATTGGTCACAGAAGACCCTTCCTTATAAGAAAAAAATCTGATAACTGATTAAACAGTTTTTGTTAATCCCTTCTTTTTAGACAACATCCATCATTGTTCTTTAATCCAAATTTTCTTTAGTTATATTGTTTGAGGCCTGGACGAGATGTGTGGAGCCCCTGTGCAGAGAGACATTTTCTGTTCATTGTTTACTCTGCCCTAGATATTGCCAAAATGATGATATGACTTTTTTTTCTTTTAGATGCAGGAACATAAACAACTCATTTGTAAAATGGAACACAGGAAAAAAGAAAATCCATTAAAAGTAACGTTCTCATTTTACTTATTTATGCATAAATGTATAGGCATTTATATATGTATTAATATTGGAACATATGTATAAATATATAACACTATATTTGCCCAGCATAGAGGTTGTAACTCATTTTAAAAGAATTTATTTTTGATTCTCTTTTTGTAAACCCTGAAGTGGTGATACCTATAATGAATGATAAAATTTGCACGTTAACAATTCAATGTTTATGTATGTGGAGTGTTCATCCTTTTGATAGACCATTGCAGAAGAATAGATGTCTTAAATCGCAGGAAAGTTGGACGGCCAAAGAGTGATTAGACAATACTGCAAAAAGTGGAATTTGGAGAGGGTTGACCTGCTGTAACCTGTGTATTGAAGAATGAGCTTGCATAATATTCGAAAAGGTCTGATCCCTGAACAAGGGAAATGTGATGTTAAATGAATATAAGAAGAATAAAGAAGATAAGTGGAAGTTTGTTTCAAGGAAAAACATAGATTTCCCAGAGAATGTGCTAGTGTATACAGGAATGAAGTAATAAGCAAAGAAAATACTCGTTAGTACAGAAAAAAGTTAACACAAAAACATGCTGATATTTATGCGATATTTCGTTTGGATTACAAAACTTCATCAGTGAATAAATATTTATTTTACTGAAATAAGTTTAAATATACAAAGTGGTATGAGTCCTTTGTCAGAAACATTGCTCATGAAATGTGAGGACTAAAGGACAAAATAAGAGAAGCAAGAGTTACGAGGCAGCCGAAAGTAAACCCAAGGTTCACTTTCTACGCTCCTAAAATAACTCTCCTATTTATCATAAAATAACCCGAAACAGGTTAAAAGGTAACTTCGTATGAATCAGCCTGTACGACTTTTCTGACCGGCTTGATTCTGTTTTTCGCATTGGTTTCCCTGATTCTTTCTATAGTTAGGTACTTACTGGGAAAGGGGTCGCGTGAAGGTTGCCAACATCCATAAGTGAAAGTGTCGCTATGTAATGTACTGTATTTGGACTTGTTATTTGGACAAGTTATCAGTTAGCATCATTATCTACTTCAGCAGTACCACCTCCCAAAAAGAGTTGATATGTCATAAAGAAAACCAGCCAGATAGTGTACACAGAGTCATAATAAGTACCGATTTTCTTTGTTGGTCAAATAAGCACACCATCTTTTAGAAATAATTCTAATTTATTTTTATTTTCCATTTTATTAATGTCAGGAATCACCAAGTTCCAGCGATATTTTCAAGGCGGGTGAGTTTCCACAGATTTTGTTCAAAATGCATCAGTGAAGTTTGAAGAAAGAAATCATTCTTTCTGTATTTGAATATATGAAATGTATTGTGTTTAAAAATATACCATAACACAAAAATGTATTCTATGCACACACTTAAACACTAACTGTGACAATGCCATCTATATTAAAATTGAGCCTATTTCATGTGTGAGCGTGTTTCTGTTAATAAGTTATTAGTTCCATAAATGCTACCATGAAATTAAGCATGGAAGCCTGACGGTAATTTTATTTAAGACTTAAGCATGACAGACGGACGAAAATGCCATTTCAACCTTAAACATGGCAGCCTAACGGAAATGTTATTCCAAACAAATGCTTGGTCGATTAAAGAAAATGCTATTAAAATCTTAAGCATAACAGACCGACGAAAATTCTATTTCAAACTTAAACATAGAAGATTAACGAAAATGCTATTTCAGACTGACGCATGACAGACGGATGCAAATGCTATTCCAAACTAAGGCACGACAGCCTAACGAAAATGCTATTCCAAACTAGTGCATGATAGACTACGAAAATGCTATTTTAAACTAAAGCATGGCAGACCAACGAAAATGCTTTTTCAAACTTAACAGACAGACAACATTTTTATTTCAAACTCAACCATGACAGACGTACGAAAATTCTATTTCAGGCTTAAGCATGACAGATGGACAAAAATGCTATTTTAAACTTCAACTTAGCAAACCGACGAAAATGCTATTTCAAACTTAAGAATGATAAACAAACGAAAATGTTATTTCAAAATTAAGCATTGTTTATGCACGAAAATGCTATTTAAAACTTAAGCATGGCAGACCAACGTAAATATTATTTAAAACTTAAGCATGACAGACCAATGTAAATATTATTTAAAACTTAAGCATGACAGACCAACGTAAATGTTATTTAAAACTTAAGCATGACAGACCAACATAAATATTATTTAAAACTTAAGCATGACAGACCAATGTAAATATTATTTAAAACTTAAGCATGACAGACCAACGTAAATGTTATTTAAAACTTAAGCATGACAGACCAACGTAAATATTATTTAAAACTTAAGCATGACAGACCAATGTAAATATTATTTAAAACTTAAGCATGACAGACCAACGTAAATGTTATTTAAAACTTAAGCATGACAGACCAACGTAAATGTTATTTAAAACTTAAGCATGACAGACCAACATAAATATTATTTAAAACTTAAGCATGACAGACCAACGCAAATGTTATTTAAAACTTAAGCATGCCAGACCAATGTAAATGTTATTTAAAATTTAAGCGTGACAGATGTACGTAAAATCCATTTTGATTGAAGCATGGCAGATCAACAAAAATTCTATTTCAAATTTAAGCATGACAGATGCACAAAATTTCTATTTTAAACTCAAGCATGGCAGACAAACGAAAATTCTATTTAAGACTTAAGCATGGCAGACTGACGAAAATGCTTTTTCAAACATAAGCATGGCTCTTAAACAAACATACTACTGCCAATTGATGTATGCTAAACGGACGAAAATGCTATTTGTAACTTAAATGCTGCTGTCTGACGAATATGCTATTTAACAATTAAGCATGGCCAACAGGTGATAATGCCAGTTCAAACTGAGATGACAGACTGTGCTATTGCAAGTTGACATGACAGACTAATAGAAGCTAAACGCTTTTTATATAGATGTGAGGACTCATCTATAAAATGTACTTTATAACTCAGTTTAAAATAATTTATTTTTGATTCTCTTTTTGTAAACCCTGAAGTGGTGATACCTATAATGAATGATAAAATTTGCACGTTAACCATTCAATGTTTATGTAATATTTGATATTTATTACAGATGGGTATTCAATTATGACAACTGTTCAATTGGAAGAAAGTAAAAAGCTTAAGAAGTAAGTTGATTCTGATTTATGTTTACTGTAAAAATAATTTGAAAAGATAGAAAAAGATTTGAATCTGACAGAAAATGATAATATTAATGGAATAATAATAATAATAATAATAATATTGGAAGGGTGCAAGAGTACTGGAATCTTGGGGAGGCTTATTGTCACTCAAATACCAAAGAAGTCCAACGGTCGTTGCTAGCGAATAATCAATGTTAAACGGCTGTTGCAATAATGCAAAATAATTTACAAAGTTTATTGAAAGAGATGGAGAGTGTTTGAAATCTGAGGAGACTTGTTGCCACTCGGACTCCAGGGGAACACCACTGGTTATTGTCAATGAACACTCACTAATAATGACTTGTGTAAAACCTCCTAGTGAGTAAAATAAGTATAAAGACAAATGGTACGGACACAAACCAGAAACACTATTAAAAAATAAAATCATAACATTTTCGGGGACATGGAGGTACAAACAGAGAAACTCATCCAAGCAAGGAGACCGGACGTAATAATAATCAACAAGAAGGTAAAATAACGTGTCAAATCGTAGATTTCGACATCTCACCAGTTCACAGTGTGAAGATCAAGGAGTCAGAATAACTAAGCAACCACATGGAACTTGTCAGAGAGCTGAAAGGAATAGGAAACATGAAGAAAGTTACTGTAATACAAATTATTGTAGGAGTGCTCATAGCAGTTCTGAAAATCGTTGAAAATTAAGGAGGATTGAAACTATATAACGCAGTACACCAATGAAAATAGCTGAAATATTAAGGAAAATCCTTGAGTGTGGAAACCAACCCACATAATCAAGTAATGCGAACCAACCACAGATAATTTGATAGAAAGACCATTACATAAATCCAAGGGAACATTCAGGGATTGAAACTTTTCGGATAGTCTCCACCCTTTTTCAGCCAATAGAAATGTGAAATCCAACACTTTAAACAGAGTGGGAATTTAAATATGCAATAATCTGAGAGTAATGGCAATTAAGGGTTTACTACACAATCCGATATACATCCCAAAATTAGGGCCTCATCATCAGATGGAATTGAAGATCATAACCAAGATCTTTGTAATATCAGATGTTTCTACCTGAGTGTTGCATCTCTTGATTTGCTTCAGGGTACATGGGTATGTCTCTTGATGATTGGCTATCAGAAGATTTATTGTAGATGACGCTAACATTTTTATCAAAACTTAATTCATTACTTCTGACAACCAATTCCTTATCTGCATTCGCCTTTCGGTTGTCGGTACAGCCACTATTTTGAAGATATCTTCATAGACTGACTTACTAGAGATTTGGCATCTTCCCGAATCCGACAATTTTTAAAATGTTTTTCCTGAAGTTAAAACCTTCTATTAGTAAAAGTAGTATTCTTTCTTTCTTTATTCCTGGTCGAAAAGCTTATATCTTCCCTCTTAAATTTCAGCAGCTATTATAACTTCTTAACTGGTAAAATTAAAGAACTCTCAGTAAAGTCAATATTTATGGATTGTGAAGAATATAAAAAAGCTAGCAGGCTTTTCTTCGCTCGCTATCACTTCGCAATTTAATTCTTATTCACTACTTGAAATCATTGAAACGAAACTAATCAAAGAGAAAAAGAAGACAAAACTCTCTCTCTCTCTCCCTCTGTATCGATAAGAAAAGAAGACAAAACTAATCGATAAGAAGACAAAACTAGTCGATAAAGAAAAAAAGACAAACCTCCCTGTCTCTCGTTTCGTTCTCTTTTAATAATAATAATAATAATAATAATAATAATAGTAATAATAATAAAGGAATATTTTTTGTGTCTATATTAAAAATGAAATAAATTCTTTCCTTTCGTTCATATTATTAGCAGTTATTATTAAGTTCTCTTTTCATGAAAAGAAATTTGCATGCATGATTATTCTTTCCTTTTTTATTATTATCAGATATTATTAGGATTAAGCCTCCGCATCGTTATTCATGAAATCAAATTTTCATACATGATTATTCTTTCCTTTTTATTATTATCAGATATTATTAGGATTAAGCCTCCGCATCGTTATTCATGAAATCAAATTTGAATACATGATTATTCTTACCTTTTTATTATTATCAGATATTATTAGGATTAAGCCTCCGCATCGTTATTCATGAAATCAAATTTGAATACATGATTATTCTTTCCTTTTATTATTATCAGATATTATTAGGATTAAGCCTCCGCATCGTTATTCATGAAATCAAATTTGCACACATGATTGTTCTTTCCTTTTTTATTATTATCAGATATTATCAGGATTAAGCCTCTGCATCGTTATTCATAAAATAAAATTTGAATACGTGATTAGTCTTTCCTTTTTTATTATTATCAGATATTATTAGGATAAAGCCTCTGCATCGTTATTCATAAATTAAATTTGCATACATGATTATTGACGCGAGCTGGACGCACTTACGTTATCTTTTATTAAATAGATGATTACATTAAATTGTTGGAATAACAGATTCGAATTATATCGTTTTAAAATTCTTTGATTTAACTGTTTCATTTTCAGTAGAGAAAAAACAAATGTTCCCTTTTATAAATATTCATAGATGTTTTTTTTCTTTGTGTTCTGTTTGATTCAGGAAAGCAACTCAGTCTGGACACGTTTCAAAACAAAAAGGACGTTCAAAAAGCAGCAAAATCAAAAAGAACAGCTCTCAGTCTGGGGTTGTGTCACAAAAAAACAAAATTCGGAAAGCATCGAAAGTTCAAAGGTCAGTATGTAATAAGATTTAATTTGGGTGCGTAAAAATAATGTTAAAAACGGAATGTTTCAAGATAAGGTTAGATTAAGAGTGGAAAATTCCATTAGAATTAAAAATTAGAATTAGAGCTACGTGTCAGGATATGACGTCATGGACAGGAAGTTTGAAATGAGACGTGATGAAGAAGAGAGAAATATCCTCTTCTTTAGCCTATAAGCTGAATGTGTAAAAGAGTAAGACATCAAATAGCGCGTTGCCGTTTTATTTTTGTTTTGTTATATTATTGTAGTTATTAAGTGAGAAGAAAACACAAAATCGTTGACTGCTACATCACCACTACGACTATCTTTACAATTAGAATTGGAGTTACGTGTTAAGGATGTGGAATCACAGATAGGAAGTCTCCAGTGACATGTAACGGATAAGTTGATAAAAGTTTTTTTCTTGTTTTTGAACCATGTAGGAAAGCGCACCTGTTTAGGACAGCCCCCTGCCCCGCCCTTATGCGAGATGAGTCGTGAGAAAACATATCAAGGTATACTGTAAAGATCCCCCCCCCCCCAACAAAAAAAGGGGAACCTTCAAAAAGCAACAAAATCAAACAGTACCATATTCAGTCTGGGGCTATGTTACAAAAAACAAAATTCAGAAAACATCGAAAGTTCAAATGTCAGTATTTAATAAGATTTAATGTGGGTACGTAAAAATAATGTTAAAAACGGAATTTTCCACATAAGGTTAGATTAAGAGCGGAACATTCCATTAGAAGTTAGATTAAAATTAGAGTTGTGTTCAGGATGTGGCTACACAGACAGGAAATCTCCAGTGACATGTAATGGATAAGTTGATAAAGTCAAGGTATACTGTATAGAAAAAGACCCCCCCCCCCCCCACAAGAGAAAAGAATTCTGAAGCAGCAAACCCTTGTGTGTTGTCATTGTTAATAACTTTTAAAACCACTTTTATTAAAAAAAAGATAAAAATCAACACGCTTTACAACAGATGTACAATGGCTGGTAACAGCATCGAAAAAAAAAGAGGAGAGAGAGAGCAAACTACTGCTACGTGTCATCAACACAATAAAACTCCAGCTGTTTACATGACGAGTCGCCATCCACATAATCTGCTGGAGACAACAATTGGGCAATCATAGTGCTACAAGTATACACATTATTTAAAGATTAATTCAAAAATACATCATTATATCTTTTCGAAAGACGTATCTGTCATATTGTGCTAGCTTCAATGTTGTGATATAATTATTAGGTGTTCATACATCTCAAAGAAGAAACTCTGTTGATCCATCATGCTTCATTTGGAACTTCGTTTTTCTTCCATTCATTTAACGTCCCCTTTCTCTATTTCGGGGCTCAGAAGTTTTTTTATATTTTGCAAGTTCACTTTTCAGTTGTCATGGTTCTGTGGGTCAACTGTCTCTAAATTCCACTCTGTATGGTCTTGTTTAATAACTTGCTTCCAAGTTTTCTTTTTCTTTAGCAAGCAAACATTCCTGTCATTCAAGACATCCATGCTTCTACAACGGTTTATCAAGGAGGACGAACGCTCCATTTAAGACAATCTCTATGCTGGGCAAATGTGGTGCTTTCAGAAAATCCTCCGACCTAATGTGTCGAGTTTGGTCAGATTTCACATGGCAGATCCATCTAATCATGGAGTTGTCATTACACAGCAGTCAAATGAGAAACGACTGGGTAAGGGCTCAGCATTCACTGTCATATAATATGATGCTCCTGACATAGCTGCTATACAACTTATCGTAGAAGGTGACAGTTCAAGATGTTATCAGAGACAGCAGCTCACAAAATTTTGCCTGTGTTACCTTAACCTTTGTGGTTGTACAAAGTTCACATTTACATTGATAAGAGTGGCAATTGAATGAACATTATTTGTTTTGGAAGCATCTCTCCAAGAGGCTCTGTATGTTAGCAACTTTGTTTTTAAGTTTTAAATAGCATTTTGATCAGTCTGCAATAAAAAAATTTCAAGTCGAATGTTGTTAGTCTTCTCTGTTTATGTTTAAAATAGCATTTTTGTCTGTCTGTCATACTTAAGTTTGAAATATCATTTATTTGGATTTTTCATGCTTAAGTTAAAAATAGCATTTTCATTTGTCTGTCAGGCTTAAGTTTGGAATAAAATCTTTTTCGTTTTTTTATGTTTAAATTAGAAATAGCATTTTCGTCTGCCTGTGATACTTAGTTTTAAAATAATATTGACGTCTGTCCTGAATCACCACCATGGAAACTAAAATGTTCTGTAGGATCTCAAGAGCTACACTGTTCAACCATGTCTATAATGAAAACATCCGAAAATGCTATGGCATTTCTTAAGTAAAGTTCATACCTTGTTTTCTTCGGACGATGCCATCCTACCGACTGGAGACAATTCCGACAGCTTTAACACAAAAGGTCGGTTGTATTCTTCTTACATTAATTATCGTTCGATTAATTAACTCAACATGTTCTTAAAGAAGAAAGATGATTTATTTGGCCATGATCGTCTATCTACTTATTAATAAGTCCATGGTTTAATTATTATCAACTTGTAAGAATATTTTACGACATTTCCTGTTCATTTTATTGCTTTTATCAGAGTCCTTGATAGCAACCGCTACACTCTGAATCGCCAGTCTGACAACTATTGGAATTATTATTAAGCAAGGTGAATTCTAAGTGCCCTGTGATTGGATGAAAATCAGCCAATCACAGACCACTGCTTCAATCTTCGCAGAAAACATAGGAGAGC
This sequence comes from Sepiola atlantica, assembly GCA_963556195.1. Taxonomy (NCBI): domain Eukaryota; kingdom Metazoa; phylum Mollusca; class Cephalopoda; order Sepiida; family Sepiolidae; genus Sepiola; species Sepiola atlantica. The sequence goes on along the minus strand of OY744521.1, from coordinate 41,712,212 downwards.
GCCTTTTTTGAAAATATCGGCCTCTTTTCTCCAGCCTCGCAGCCGTTAACATCGTTCTTCTCTGCTGTGTCAGATGTGAGCGGGCACATGCTTTTTTAGCGTATATAATACGCGCGAAGCTCTCTGATGTTCTCGTCTACTCTTCACAGCATCCTGTTACAAGACAACTGGCATTTTCAGTGAGTCCGCAAAGGCACTTCTTTTGCAAGCAACATTCTATTTCTTTCTTCTCTTTTTTCATCTATATAAATACCCCTTCTTTATCCACCACAAGTTGTTTGTTATCTCTGTTCTTGTCTAGTCACGTTTTTATGCCACCAACGTTTCTTCCAGCGGACTACAGTCTTCGTCCTTCATTTTAACGGGAAAAATCCCAACACAACATCCGGCTAGGTTTTCCGGTTTCTGATTCTCATAATATAGCACATAATCTGAATATCCCCCGTTTAAATCCTGCTGACACCTTTGTTGATAATGTATCCTATTTATGACTTACTCAGTTAATTTATCCCGACCAATATTTTTTAACAATATAAATATTCACATAATTAGGCTCTTGGGTATTTGATCTTGGATTATCAGCTTTTTGTTCGCTTTTCAACTAAAAATGACTACCCCTTTATTATTTTTTTCTTACTCTCTAGCAGTTCCACACCGATCGTTACCAGTGATCTCTTGCTGATAAAAACTGCTGGTTCCCCTTTGAGACTGAATGAGACTGTAGGTCTCTCCATTTTTTCAGTAATCGCTTATCTATTCTGTTATTATTGGAACTAACTTGGTGATATCGGATTAGTCATTTCTCTTTGTCATTACTGATAATTTCTTCTTGAATTTGAGTGACCATAAGCGTCGTCAAAATTCCATAATTCTCCATACCTTTCCAGTCAAGGTCTGAATAGTGGTATCTCCTTTTGTTTTTTTCAATCCTCTCAGCCCCTTCATGTCCTCTTTCCATGGTACCAACTGCAATTTTAAGAAAATGTTTTTCAAGTTCAGGAACTTATTTTTATGATACGGGTTATCATACTTTTTCTTATATATCCAAATAATCTCATCTTCGTTAGGTTCGTCTAAATATACTCTATATCTTTTCTTTTAATTGTGGTTAGTAACAGTGTTGTTTTGTTGAAACTTAATAACTATTGTTGGTCATCTGGTTATTTTTGGTAGTTGTTTTCATTATTCTCGTGGTTTCTATGGTTTGATTCTAATTTTGTTCCGGTTTGTTATGTGTTTTCGAACTTATTCTAGTCTTCCTGCAATTATTGGTTATATTGTTATTTTCTTCATGTGTCCTTAGCTCTTTAGCAACATCTATATATTTACTTAGTTTTTTCTGTCTCCGTCAGCTTCACCTATGCTCAGCTGAGATAGCAAAATCTATGATTTAGCAGGATATATTTCTCCTTCTTATTATCATGTTTCTTCCTTTAGCTTGGATGCGTTCATTTTTATTATTATTAGTAGTAGTATTATTTTATTATTATTATTATTATTTTACCTGATTTACTTTTACAACTGACAAAATTGTAATAATATGGTGGCATAAAACGGTTTTGACAATTCTTTGCAGAAAAATATAAAAAATAAAATCAACCTGTAAATCTAAAATGGCTATGTTGTTTTAATTTCTGACACTAATATGTGACTTCAACATAGCAGAAATAAACACTAATGATCACAACATGCAGTCGCAACTAGTACAACCGCTACTAAAGAAAGAAAAAGAGCGGCAGAGAATATACATGCTACGACTAGAATTACCAGCTGCATTGAGATGCAGATGCAACTATGTTTGCTAGCAGATATCACAACACAATGCTACATGTGCCCACCATCTGTTTATGACGATGAAAAAATAAACATATTTCTATATTTCTCAATTTTCTTTTTCAGACAAAAAGGCATCCGAAATGCGAGTATCTTCTCAGCAGTGCAAACATCAGGTTCTGGGTAAGTTTTCCATGGAATACCGAGATGATGTTACAGTAAACCCACCTCCCCCTTCCCCAAAATAGCGTATTATATATATTTTTTATTAGAAAACAGTAGCTAAGATACAAAATGTTCTGTACAAGGTGACCCCACAAAATGTGACCCATGAAAACGTTGATAAAATTCACAATCTTTTCTGTCCTGATTTTGGCTGTGATTGGCCTGCTCAGTTCAGGAATAGTCTGGGGATTTCTTTGATAGACATTTCCGTTAAAACCACCCACCGATTTAAATCTGGGGGGTTATGGTCCGGTGAGTGTAGAGCCCATTCAGGTTACACCTACTACTGATGAGACAATCATAAAAGTATCTATGTAACGAGTCATTTGAAGTATAGAGAGTTGACTCATCCTATTGAAACCTTCTCAAAACTTCTTAACGACCATTAGGTAGTGCTCACTATTGATCAATGCAGAGGTGCACATTTAGAACATATCATTGAATGACGAGAAAATAAAGACTGTTAGACATTCATGATTGAAACTTTGTTGACAAATCAGACTTAGATTGAAGCTATTCCTGTGTGGATTTTTATTGGACTCTATGAGCTAACATGTAGCTATCTTGAATTTCATATTTCACCACATAAAACTGTTTTTAAAGATGGACAGTGAAGACGTTTAAAACTTTAAATGTTTTTGTTTTTCTACTTTACACTAATTTCCCTGGTCAGATTGTTAATTACAGAATTCATCCCTAGGAAACTTATATTATGTCTTTTCTCCTAAGGAAGTCAGGCAACATAACCCATTACCTTCATTATAAGGAATCGACATCCGAGAAACTGTAGCTTTGATCAGTTGTTGTTTTGTTCGCTATGCTCACTTTGTCGCTGCTTGTTGTTGTTGTTAGTTAATGCAAGACACAAAAGAAAACACATACAAGTGTTATCTTTTTGGTTTCAATACTTTTTCTTCATTTGCTAACGATAATGAACCACAATAACAAAATGCCGTTGACAATTAGTTAGAGTCTTAGCTGCTAGTATGTGTGCTTGCATGTGTATGTTACTACAGGCAAATTATGGTGGTTATGTGTGTGTGTGTGCTTGGCTGTATAAATTCGTTCAGCCGTCGGTCTCTCGCTATGTGTTTCCTTTCTCCTTCTCTTCTGTCTCTTTGTTCACTTATCTATATCGCTTACATCACCCACATTCTGTATATTTTCTTTCATTTCCAATCCAAAAGATAGTTCTAGTTAGTATTTAAATATTTTTGCATCAAACTACTTTTGGAATTCCATTTTTTACGAAATCCTAATAAATTAATAAACTGTCCATCGACTGTTGACTGACGTCATAAAAGATTCAGAACAAAATTACTAACAATTTTGTTTTACTAATTCTTTAACAAAAGGATATTTTTTCAAGTCTTTTCTTTCTCTTCAGTAAAAATCATGATTGAATTACGTCTATGTCTTCATCGTGTCTAACAAACTGTTAGTTAACTCTCTTATTTTTAACAAGCTGTTTTCCCGAACAGAAGCTCTAGCATATCTCAGATGCACTTCCAATGCAGCAACAGGAATATGTGAAATTCTGACGACATGGATGTATAACAATCGGTTATGCAAGAAAATAACTGCTCTCAAGGGGCAATCAGCATAACCTCACATTAAATTCTGGTTCTAATTAATCTGTACAGCATACACTATGTTTAATTGGAGAATTCATAATTAGCAACCAAATAAATTACAACATCATGGCTGGCTTCTTTATAATTAGAGCTCAATACTATTCTATTGCTATGGGGTAGGGTGTGAAGAATTAGAATATTTGATATTATATTTAATCAAGTTTAGCAACGCGTAGGTAAAAACATTACTAGACTAAATTCTCAAACCTTAAATGTGCAATTAGTCTAAAAAAATGAGAAAACTCCGAAAGTACGCTAGTTATTCTCTGCTTATGCTGGCATTTATTCTAGTCGTCCTGAACTTCTCTTTACCACTGAAATCTAGAAATGATGGTTCAAGAGAGGTTTACTATATGCACTGATATAATTGGGTAAGGTATGAACCCACATTTCTCCCGAGGTATTGGTAAAATATAAACTATGTTCAATTAATCATATGAAATGATTGTTTATAATAGTGTTGCAGGTGTTCTGGGAGCCTTATTCTGTGACGAGACATGATTGTGCGCATGGAGTAGTGAAAAGACTGTCAAGATTGACAGCCCATTGGACAGTATCCGATTGCAAGTCAGATAAAAAGGCAAAGCTTTGTTCTGAATTCTGCACATGCGTAGAATGAGCCTTTCGTAAATTCCAGAAATAAGAGAATGCATTGTCTCGTTAACTAGTAATTATTCAGGGGAGATAACTCGTATATGGTTTAAAGGAGATAACTCCAGATAACTCTTGAATATTCTGAGCCAACAATAGGCATTGTGTTTTGAAATATAAAATAATAAAAACAGAGTTAATATACCACAAAGCAGATCAACAAAGCAAATGAAAAAACTTAGACAGATGTAGGCGAACCTAACACACCCTGGTAATACATTTTTAATGGAGTTTATCGTTCTCCACTATTATTTAAGTAATTGCAAGCTACAATAGAACATTTATCTGAGTCTAACAGTTAATCAACAGACGACAACATAGCTTCAAATAACCATTCCTTTTATTGATCTGCGCTAAAAAAAATGAAGTAAACAGCTACACATTCAGTCTTTCTTTATAAAAGTGCAACGTACGACTAAGGTAGATTCAACATATCGTTTGCGATTTGAGGAAGCCAACGAAATATGTCGTCTCTGGATGGTGTACTGGTTGCAAATCTGGCCAGGGGAATGAAATCGTATGTGTGCTGTAAGAATGAGAAGTCCAGAGATTTGTGTTTGTAGTGTGAAAGTTTGTAAAGGATACAGCTATTTTGATTTCCACAATAATCCAAAATCTCTCAAATATAATGGACCAAAAGCTGTACGTCTTCAAACGACACCACCTCGAACAAACGTAAGTTATCATGAATAACCCTCTTGCAACAAATGACGTGGAGGTTAGAGATATTCCGAGTTCACTTACAAACAGCCAATTCATCCATCTTATATGGAGCTAGAAATGACAAATCATTTGTAACCAGAAGTCGACAGTTCGAATCAGCTTTACTGCATTTCACTTTTTAATATTTAAAACCACAGTACATTATATCTTTTGCCGTTCAAGGCTTTTATGTACAGCACAGGCGATTCTTTATCGTTTACTTCAAGGGCATCGGCTTTGCCTATTACAGTGTTCCTACGTCTGAGCATCTAATTGGTTACAGTGGGCCTAATCACTCCAGTGGTACACGTGTTCACTGTAGCTTTGATCAGTTGTCGTTTCGTTCGCTATGCTCACTTTGTTTCTGCTTGTTGTTTTTAGTTCATGCAAGACACAAAAGAAAACACATACAATTGTTATCTTTTTGGTTTCAATACTTTTTCTTCATTTGTTAACGATAATGAACCACAATAACAAAATGCGGTTGACAATTAGTTAGAGTCTTAGCTGCTAGTATGTGTGCTTGCATGTGTATGTTACTACAGGCGAATTATGGTGGTTATGTGTGTGTGTGTGTGTGCTTAACATTTGTAACCAGAAGTCGACAGTTCGAATCAGCTTTACTGCATTTCACTTTTTAATATTTAAAACCACAGTACATTATATCTTTTGCCGTTCAGGCGATTCTTTCTCGTTTACTTCAAAGGCATCGGCTTTGCCCATTACAATGTTCCTATGTCTGAGCTTCTAATTGGCTATAGTGGGTCTAATCACTCCAGTGGTACACGTGTTCATCAACATCAAACGAAAGTAGTACATAATACAATTGGAGTATATGACTGCTATTTTTTTTCTTGATAGAAATCCGTTCTATTTTTAATGCAAAATCTGTCTTTTTTCTCTCTTTCACAGACCTTCCGTCTTTCATTATGTGGTTTCTAAAGGTTTTGGAAGTAAAACAGCAGCAGAGAAACTTTCTGGCCTGCCCAAAGCTTGTAGGGACTTAGTTTCAGAATGGGAGTCAGAAAAAACATCAAAGAAAGAATTGGAAGAGGACTTGCTTACCTGCGAAAGTGAAACAGACAATCTGTTAGTTAAACTTTTCTGTTTTTACTTTTTGTGTTTTTGATATCATGGATTCAATTGTTTTCCTAAAATCAACCCCGAAAGTTTACTGTTTGATATGCCATAAACTGGTTGAAATAAGTTGCAGTTTTCTGTAATTAATTTGTTTTATGTTTCGGAATGTTTTAGATGAGGATTCATAATTTGGATTATTTGGATTCTCATCTTCGATGTTATTCGCACAACGTTTCGGCCGATGTAACCTCCGACTTTCTTCAGGTATAACGGATAAAGTGCTAAGTAATAATCAGTTCCAAGTAATAGTCTTCTGAGGGTTTAAGGTTCAATCCTCAGTGGGGGCAATACTAAGAATACAATTACAATACAATAGAATTAAGACTCATACCTCGTCATGGCTGATGGAACGACAGCAAGCTTCACTCGTGAAAGAAAGCGTTCTGTTCGAAAATCTGTACATATTCCCGAGTTCAACAGAAAGATTCCTGAGTTCGACAAGATACTCCTGAAGAGTTTACATCGACCGAAACTTTGTGAAAATAAGATCCAAGATGAGAACAGTAGTTCGAATAATTCAAATAATACACACTAATTTGTTTTGGGTTTTATTTTCCCAAATGCAAAATATTTGTCTACAAACGAAGACTGCACTATAGAATATATTTTAAACCTTACATGAACAAACAACAAAATCTACACCAGGATAAAAACGTTTGAGAGGTGTATAATTTTAAACAAATACAACTGTTTTATAAATAATTTGTCTTGTTTTGGTTTGTCTTCACAATGGCAGCCATGATTGTTTTTTATTATTGGTTTGACATTGTATTTCTTGTTCTGGAATAACATTTTATATACCATGGGAATTAAATTGTTACAATAAATAAATTAATTAAATGGCAAAAAAAACTGTTCTTAACAAATGTATGTGTCTTACAGAAACGCTAGAATTTCTACTGGTTTTTGCATTTTATTACTGACCCAATAAGAGTTGATAAAATATTTAATTATTGACTCAATAAGAGTTGACAAAACATTTTATTACTGACCCAATAAGAGTTGATAAAATATTTAATTACTGACTCAATAAGAGTTGATAAAACATTTCATTACTGACCCAATAAGAGTTGATAAAACATTTCATTACTGACCCAATAAGAGTTGATAAAACATTTCATTACTGACCCAATAAGAGTTGATAAAACATTTCATTACTGACCCAATAAGAGTTGATAAAACCAAGCCAGTCAATGAATAAGTAATTGATTTTGCCACTAAATAACAGCAAAAGGGTTCATATGGGATAAAATCGATAAAATAAGCCAACCAACGAATCCATTAGGACATGAATTGCGTGTTGACATTAAAACATTAGTATTTATAAAGATTAAATATGTGATTATCTTCTAAGTGAGATTTGGTATCTGTCTGTCTGAAGCTGAACTATACTATTACTTTTATTAATCTACGATTGTGCTATCTTTAATGCTCAATTCGGTTTAATATACTATTTCAGGCTGATATGCTCAATTCAGGGGGAGGTAGTGTAATATATGTTTGTTTGTCTGTCATCATACCATCCCCCCAGGCATTATTTAATCTTTCTTTTGCGAGGTAGTGTAGTATTTGTTTTGTAGTCATTATATCATCCTCACAGGCATTACCTCCTTCTGGTTTGGTGGAGTGTAGTATCTGTGATGTTGTCATGAGACTATCCTCCCTCCTTTGGGGGGTAGTATCGTATGTGTTCGTCTGTCATGATAACGATTTTTCCAGGATAGCAAAAATATGCTACCTGAGGGAGTATATATTTGCTAGTAAGTATAGCTCCTGAGTATTGAACATAATAACATTCTGACAAAATAGTCTTAAAAAGTTAGCGGATATGATATAGGTTGGGACTATAATGTCAGTGATGACCACTACGTTGGCAACATCCATGTCAGTAGTGACTATGATGTTAGTAGTGTCCATCATTTCGCCTGTGGTCATCTAACATAACAAAGGTGATAATTATATCAACTAAAATAAAATGGACTCCAATAAGACACTCCAATAAAGGTTATAATTAGATAACAGACAATCAATTTCTAATTCAGTTATATATATGATGAAAAAAAGTCATTTTAGTTTTTAATTTGATTTGTTTGCATGTTTTTAAACTCATATAGAAAAGAAATACAATTTTAGTTAAAAAGGAGAAAAAACTTTTCATATTCTTCAATTAAAATATGCGTTGTTTCCCTTGCTGATTTTGATTTTTCGATCTCAATTGAAAAATCTTTCCATTTTACAAGTTAGGTAGGACTACATGATTTTTTTAAATAGAATGAACTGTAGTGAAGTACAATATCATAGTGTCAATAACATGAAATAGAATGAAAATTGGTTATTCAGGATCAAAGTTTGATATATCAACTTAAATGCTATTTAAGTCCAACTTTTACAATCGCACAAGATAAATTTATATGTTAGATATGAACATAATTAAATTAATTGCAGAAAACTGCAACTCATTGCTTTTTTTATTTTTAATATAATGATAATTTTTGGATGACTCTCATCTTTCTTAAGTCACTAATGAAATGCAAAAACTGGTAGAAATTCTTCTGTTAGCTTAAAACGTATATATTTGTTAAGAACAATTGCATCCCCCCTTGCATGGATTTTTTGTTTGTCTATGTAAAGTTTAAACTATATTTTATAGTGTAATCTCAACATATGCTTCTGCTTATAGATAAGCATTGAACTTTGAGAAAAAGTAAAACATTAACAAATTAATTACAGAAATGGGGGATGTCAAATTATTCATATTTCAATTTATCTGCACAGACTGGTTGACGTTCGTTGGTTATGTATGTTGGTTTCTGCACTCAAGGATTTTCTTTCCTATATTTCAGCTGTTTTCATCATTGCCATTCGTTGCATGATGTCAATCTTCCCTTTGATTCCAATTCTCTTAGTTATTATTATTATTATTATTATTATTATTATTATTATTATTATTATTATTATTATTATTATTATTTACTCACTAGGAGTTTTCAAAAACGATTTTTAGAAAAAATCATTTTATATTTATTTTTTGATAATGATCGATAAATGTTTAGCAGTAGATTTTTTTCTTGACAAAAATGTGTTTATTTCATTTGTAAACATTTTCCCAGTACTTTGTAAATACTGCATAAAATTATCAGTGCTTGTTTTCTTTTGTTTTGTATTGCCAATTTGCAATTTTAACATTATGTTGTAAAAGAAAATAAGCTCTGTGTCCTATGCTAATTCACCCAAAAAAGAAAATGCACTTCTCCATTTTTTAGGCGATTGCATGTAAACAGCCTGAAAAGCTTAGTGGCAAAAATACAATAAAACAAAAAAAAATCAGTTTTGCATATAAATTTAACGTAAAATGATCATCCCTTGGCCATGTTAATGTTCCTGATCAAACTTTAGTATAAAATATGTGATTTCAGCAATATTCAACCAGATTTGACCGGCGCATTTTAATTGAAATATAATGGATGAAATGTAAACATTCCAAAAAAACGGTTTTCTTTTCCATTGTCGTTAGTTTTTCCTTTTTTTCATTTTTAATGTTTAGTATAAAAATATTCCATGCATACAGGCCCATGATAATAAGATTAATGGAATACTTATTTTATTCTCTTTCCATTCATATAATTGTTTTAAAAATTGGCCCACAAATAAGAGAGATATAGCTTGTTTAAGCACATTAGGTCTGAGATTTTGCCGATGTTTCACCCCTACCCCCCTAAAAGAAAAGGTTATGTTCCTATTACTAACCTTAAGTCCCTAAGTAAAGCGATTATGTGTGGTTTCATCACTTTGCTGGTCGGACTTAGGGTTATTCGTAAAAAATTTAGTTACTTGCCTTAAATAGTTAAAATGACCGGAATTCTGGGGATGATTTTACGTTAAATTTATATGTGGACCCCTCTAACTTCCTAAATAATTCTTTATTTTTCAGTGTGTTCACACATAATCGCCTAAAAAAAGTATAATCTCATTTTGGAGGGGAGGTTACTTTTAAATTTAGATATAATTTATTTTGAATTTGACAAACTTCTAAATGCTCTACCTTTATGCATTGTATCCAAGATATTGATAAACTCATTGTGAGATGTTCATCTATATTTTTCACTTGTGCTAAACCCGAAAAAATACAATAAAACATTAATTATTTCATAGGATATATATGCGGTGACCAGACAACGACAGAGTCAGCTGGCGCCAGAAAAATCAAAAATCGTTTAATAATCAACTGTGAACTCTTCGGGAGGCGTTATATAGACGTTTAGCAAATAGGTGTGAAAAGAAAGTTGAACATTTCTACAAGTTTGCTAAGGAAATGAACTCTAGAATATTTACCTCGTTTACCATAATTTACCAATAAAAAAATTAAAGTAGATTCAGAGAGTCAATGCTTAATTTGGGTATGAGATTTCTAACCTTCGGCCCTGTAGCCCTTAGTCTTATGTTGTAAATAAACAATCTTCAATTTACACAAATAATACAATACTAATACACATATAAAATTCTATTATATATATTTCATCAAAATTACCTCTTAATTCCTTTTACTATGGTCTTTTTTCATTCTTTGAACTTGCAGACATCAAAATTAAATTCAGTGGCAGGAACGGATGGTTCTTCTATTTAATAGTTTCTTGAACTGTCTCTCATTTTATGGATGTTTATTTGCAAAGTTTGAAAAATGGCCAACTATTAATCATTTACTCAGATGGAATTTGGACAGATGGCAATTTCACAAAATTGTTACATTATCTGGGTTTAATAAGCCAAGTAAAAAGTTTCCAACATATTAGCTTTGACCTTAACAAATGTTACCATCGATCAAAAGAAATTAGATAATTGCTTGTCTTCCTTACTTCAAAAGTAAAAATAGACTTATATGACATTCACCTTGATTTAATATTTGATGTGATATAAATCTATAATGATAAATGGGGCTTATTTTAACACTTTACTCAGTTTTCAATCAGTTTTCTGCTCACAATTAAAATTTAACCAAGCTCCCTATCAATGAACTTAGATATATTGAAATGCCAGTTTTCTGGTCTCAAAGAATAAAAATAGTAAATGTGAACAAAGAAAAGAAAAGAAGAATAAAGGGAATAAAGTGTCCGCCCCTTCGGCATTGTCTTCCTGTTTAAGCCTATGGAAGGAGAACATATCTTCAAATTCACTAGAATGGTAAAAAAAAAATTATACTAAGTAAATACATAGTTGATATTTTTTGTTTTGTTTCTACAAGTCGCTACTATCTCTACGTTAAACCAAACTAATGAAGTGTAGAAAACGCATTGTGGATGCATTTGCGACAACCCCGTAACTCTTGAAAGATTTCTGTCTACTCAGTCGGCAGGGCCAAGGTCAAAGTGTAGTATCTGTTCCGATGAATACTGCACCCCATAGACTGGTATTGTCTTGGCCTTCGGGGCTTGATTTATGCTGGTGTATGTGTTAGTCCTGTTCAGTTCTAGGAGGTCCACCCTCCCAGACTTTGCCTCCCCTCTTTGGGGAGGAGTAAGTTTATTGCTTACTGCCTGAGGCGCCCCTACCGGGGAATGCCGACGGGGCTGCCCAGGCAATATTTAATGGCCAGAGTGCTCACCTCTCGGGCACTGGCTTTTCTGGCCCCACTTTCCAGACTCGACATTGGGTCACATCTTACCTTGTGGGAGTAAGATAAAACTGGTCTTGTGCCTAACTCCTGGAGAGGAGTAAATAAATACTCAGTCGGCAGCTTTGTGTGAGCAGTATTTGGAGATGACTTGAGTAATTCTCTTTCTTTTCTTGTTGCCATATCAATAACAAGGGTGCTGAAGGTAAATGGTTTACCTTGGCTGACGTTATCCGCCTGATAGTCCAAGAACACAAACCTTGTAGTAACTCCCAAGGAGGCTGTCCTATCAGCAGGTGCATAATCCCGAGGCTGTCGTATTGCCATTTAGAATGGAGTCTGGACCATGGAGTCTGGACTATGCAGTCATTTATGGTGGGACCTCTTGATGCCATATTAGTGGTAACTGTTACGGCTTTTCTTTCTTGAATGGTCTCCAAAGAAAATCTCTCTTCTTTACTCATTCTCTCTGTTTTTTGCTTTTTCCCCTGAACTCTTTCATAAATCTTTCCATCCAAACTTTGTAACAATATGAAATGGTTGAAACGTTACTAAAAGCCTTTAACTTGTTTTATAAGTTCTTTTTCCACATAACTTATGCAGGAGTGAGCATGGGCGCATACCTCACAATGTGTGCATATTTTACACTTAACATATGGGTGTGTGTGTGTGGATGTTCAGTTACTTGTTACTTTTAACGAGCACATGGATTATACAAGCGCTCCACCAAACTCTTTTAACTTTTAATATATCTTTTAACGGGTATGTGTGGGTGTGTCAATAGTACTTTTCTTTATCTCTTTCTTTTCTCATATAAATGTTCATTCAATATGAAGCGAAATTTACCTTTTTTCTCTTCTTCGTTTTCCGTTGCCTCTTCGTTGTGGCTTGCCGTATTTCATCGTTTAGTGGTTCTTGACTCCTCCTTGTTGTGCCTGTGTCAAGAGACCGTTTATCTCATGCAGAAAGGAATCAAACGAGATCAATGGAGAGTTCGATTGGCTTTTATTTTAGAGAGGAATTCCGTCATACGATCAATCATAATTCACATTAAAATGAATAGAGACCAAAACTGTTAATCCTACTTGGTAATAGCTAAGGATGGAGGGGTATATTACAAGAGACAGACAATACATCTTGGGCTCTTTCTTTGCACTCAATGCGCTATTGGTTTCTTTAAGGTCTCCCAATGACGACTGTCTAAAACCCTTTCCTTTGTTCTCGCCACAGACGTGACGTCATTCGTCCCATCCCGTCACTTAACTTTTGTGTCTGATCTTTTCGTGACCCTCCATTTTGAATCTGCCCCAGAGTTCAAACCTGTTTACAACTCTGAGTTCCCAGAGCTGATTCACACCATAGACTCTAATGTCAATGTAACATGCACTGATTTCACCGAGCAAACTAGTTGATTTAATCCCACTCGAGCAGCCCCCCCCCCCTTAATGTAACAACTTGATGAGTCACAAAAAACAACATAAGCATGAACCCAAAACCCCAACTTCTTTTGTCGACCTCCACTACCAGGTTTTCTTTTCCTACATTAGGGGTCTATGTTCTAAACTTCTAAAGGTTGAAATTCAGTTACGGGAAACCAAACCCGATCTGTTGTTCCTGTGCGAAACTGGCATTGGCTCATCTGTTTCTGTAGATGATTTTATTATTAAAGATTACTCAAACAGGACACCAACACTTAACCCTCAAGGTTGTCATGGACATGGAATTTTTGCCTACATTAGGAATGGCTTTCTGTGTGACAGGGACATCTCCAAAGAAGACCCTAAATTGCTCTATATGCGTTTCCAAGTAGCACTTACAGCACCACATTCATATTTACACTCTGTTGTCTCCACAATGATGGAGCTACTATCTCTGAGAAAATTGACCATATCCTGTCTGCTCACCCTTCTGGCAATATTCATGTCTGTGGAGATTTTAATGTTTACAATGTTGAATGGTTAGTTCACTCAAACAAAAAAGATGATGAATGGAAGTTTTTTCACGATTTTTTCCCTTGCTTATGATCTAACACAGATTTTTGACAAACCTACTCGTGTGCCTGATGCTGACGACCATTTTGCAAGTCTTCTTGATCTTTGTCCTCAACTGTGCTCATCTACTGTCCTATCTCTGCTGGGATCTTCCGATCACTCAATTGTCTCAATTAAGATCAAAACAAACTGCAGCAAAACCTCTGATGCCTTTCTTCATCACACAGTGTATCGATACTCGATGGCTGACTGGGACAGCCTCAGATCTTTTATATAAAAGATTCCTATGCTTTCCATGTTTGAAAACAATGTGTCCTCTATCGTATCCGATTTAAGTGATTGGTTAATAGTTGGTATAGACAGTTTCATACACTCCAATAAATTCCAACAGAAAGCAAATTGGCAGCCGTGCTACATCCCAGAATGCACTGCAGCTATTGCTCACAGAAACTATTATGTCAATTGCTTTCGACAAAATAGATTTTCTGAAACCAAAGCAACCTTTAAGACTGCTCACAACCACTGCATGGGGGTTATAGATAAGGCTAGAGAGTCATATGCCAAATCTGTTGAGTCTCAAGTAGCTGAACAGAGGCTTGCTTCCATGAGTTTTGGCAAATAACATACAGGGTCGTGAACAGATGCATGACCTCTATCCCAGCCATCATCAATGGACCAGAGGTGATTTCCTTAGCATCCGATAAAGCCAAACTTTTTGCAAAGAATTTTGCATCAAATTCCATCTTTTGTGATCATGGCCGCCTTCCTCATGAATTTCCCCCTATGACTAAAATTACTCTGAGCAGCGTCCACATATCTATCCGAGATGTTGTCAAACTGACCAAGAACCTTGATGCTAGTAAAGCAACTGGCTCTGACAACACTCCAATACTACTGCTTAAAAAGCTGCAACCTGAATTTGTTTCCATTCTGACAATCGTTGCTTAATGGAGAAATGCTTCCCAACACCTTGGAAAACTTTGTCAGTCTGCCCAATATTTAAAAATACTAGAGATCGGTCTTCTGCATCTCAGTAAAAATACAATCAGTCTCCGATGCGTCATGAGTAAGCTGCTTGAATCTGTAATAAATGAAGAGGTTATCAATTACAGCCCAGTAAGTAACAAGCAATATGGATTTCGTCCTGCAAGATAAACAGTTGATGTGCTGACTGTAATATCACATAGGATCAGTGAATCTATTGACGAGGCTTCATTTCTAGTGCAAAGGCGTTTGATAGGGTTTAACATAAAAGTTTACTTCACAAACTTTCTAACTATAGAATATCTGGATACCATCAAATCCTTTCTCTCTAATAGCTTTATAAAAGTAGTTGTTGATGGGTAGAATCTGAAGCACATAGTATCAATGATGACGTGCATCAAAGATCCATTCTGGGCCAAACCCTCTTCCTAATTTTGAATCAAAGATCTTCCAAATCATATGCTAAAATCATTCGTCGACATTTATGCAAATGACACAACCATCTATGCAACACTTCGAAGAGCATTAATGATCAAGATTTTTTTATTCTCTCTTTTCCGAGCCAGAGCATGTGGTGCAATGGGGGAAAAGGTTGTTGGTTACTTTTAATACAGCTAAAACAAAGCTGCTTTTCTTTCAACACCAACGCTTGGCTCTTCACTTTGCCCCAACTGAAATAAATGGCTCTCTCTTTGAGGAAGCCCCCTGCTTTGATTAGCTTCTGGCACTGACCTTCACTTCAGACCTGAAATGGTAGACTTACATCAAATCCGTTGCTAAACTCACTAGATAAATGGCTGGATCATTCTACCGCTGCAAAAATGATTTCACTCCCAACGCAACCCTCTACCTGTATAAGAGTCAAATATGTCTTTAGATGGAGTACTGTTGCCACATCTTACGAGGTGCTGCTCAGAGCAGCCTTTCCTTCCTTGACAGAGTACAGAACCGACTTCGAAATCATTTCGGCAGTGTCTTCTTCTCTTCCTTACACCATCTTTCTCAGAGAAGAGACGTTACTAGTTTTTCACTGCTCTTTGTTTTAATGGTACTCGACTGAGCTTCAATCTATGGGACCCCCTGTAAAACATCTACAACAAAACATCGTCTAGCTACAACTACCGTCAATAATTTCCCTTTCTTCCTCTGTGTACCTAAAACTAAATAGAACTTCCATGAGCAACGCTTCTTTTCTAGAACTGCCCGTCTAGCTGACTACAACATTGCCTTTTCCTAGTCCAATGTACACAAATTCTTGTTGAGCTGTTCTCTTAAATAATCAATTTCTGACCAGTTAGAACTGTCGTTACTAATCCCCCCCCCCGATGTTTCACCGTCCACCTGACAAACTCAATAACTCTTATACTCGAGTTGCGTTTGGGCCTTGATAATCGGTGACTTGTTAGTACAAAAATAAATAAATAAAAAAATATAAACATATACACATACCATAACTGTATATAAATAGACATACGAAAGTGCTGATAGAATAATAGAAAATAATTTTAAATCGATACAAGATGAACTTTACTTTAATACTAATTAGTTATTCAATTCGAGAAGTATTGATTTTTTTCATTATGAGGATTAAAAACGTTCCAAATCCAACCATACATAAGGAACAATAAAATGAAAACAATTGCTTATAATTTAGATCATCACATTTGACTTTTAGTCATAACTTACTTAAATCCTTGTTTTACTATTTTCTAGAGATAAATTGATTTCATTTTATTATCCCTAAGGTTCAGTACACCATTTGTAATCATGTGATGCGCCATTGTTGGCACATGTGTGATAGATTGGAAATTCCTGCTCTATGAAATATCTACAATGATGGAAAATATTTTACTTTTAATTTTAATGATGAGGAGTGGATATTTACTTTCTGAATATCAATATACTAAACATGTTGTTCTGTATTGCAGGTCTGACCATGTATCTGATATTTTACCATACAGTGAAAGCAGGATTGATATATGTTCAGATGACCTTGAAGATCCGGAACTGAACAAGGTCAGATAACTTCGAAGTCTTCTGTTAATTTTTTTAGATATCACAATATTGGTTGTGTCTCTGTCTGTCTTGTCCTGCGATGCAATTTAAAACAAAACTATATACCAAGATCGAACACAACTTTTTGCAAGTAAAATTTTATGAGTCCAACGGTAGTATTTATTTTGTATTATGGTGTTTTTCTATAATATTATGAAGTTTGCGTTTATGTGTCTGACATCCATAAACACAATGACAATGTTTTATTTTATTTTATTAAAATTATATGTGGTCAAACAACATAGAGTGAAAGCAGGTGAGAGTAATAGATCATCAGCTTAGTAACAGATGTGACTTGATGAGTAAATTGCTAATCACGTCTAATAAGAATAATACAAAAATATTTTTAAACATCCTAAAATTCAGGAATATTTCAACATGTACTTTCTTTCGTGATTAAGATATATATGAGAAGAAAGTCTTAAGTGAAACGTTTATTAACTAAGACATCGTATAATATATATATATATATCAAAGAGGGTTTATCACATCATTGAAAACTTTTTAGCAAGGTATGAGATCATTTTTTCTTTACAGAAATTAGAAGCCGCAAACATTTTTTTTTAAATGAATGAAATTCATTTATTTATAAGATGAGACTTTCGGCAAATAAACTTGCCTTCAACAGAGTTAGACTATTTTTCTTCCTTTTTTCCTTTTCATTTCGCTGGTATTAGCCCAAGGAAGGGTGACCCTCCTGTGATAACAGAAAAAAATATGTTCAATGTTGCTGACACAAGGCTTTAAATGAAGTCTGTTTTCGATGTGCATGTGCCTGGTAGCGCTAGTATAAAAATAAAAAGTTGAAAATTGTTTCGTAAGGTATAAGATTTTTTTCTTTACTGAAATTAGAAACCACAAACAATTATTTTTTTTAAATGAATAAAATTTATTTATTTATTTATAAATTAATTTAGACTTTCGGCAAAGAAACTTGCCTTCAACAGAGCTAGACTTCTTTTTTCTTTTTTCCTTTTCATTTCGTTGGTATTAGCCCCTGGAGGGTGACCCTCCCGTGATAACAGAATAGTATATGTCCAATGTTTCTGAAACGAAGCTTGAAATGAAGTCTGTTTTCGCTGGGGCTAATATATTTTTCTGTTATTGAATGAAATTAAAATAGAATAAATTGTGATATTGGCCATGACCCAACGGGTCAAGTGTATATCTAGTATTCAATTCAATTCAATAAATTTGGTAGAAATTAAAACAAGCATGCTTTAGTTACCATGTAGAGAAAGAGTGGCAAAGATGTACATATAAGAGGATGCAATGCCCCAGTACTTGTCCAATTTTGCCTTGAATTGCTGCATCGTTTACTATATCTTCTGGAAGCGAATTTGAAGGTTCAAAAATCCTGATAAAGAAAGCGACCCTCCTCCAGTTCAAACTAAATTTGAGGGAGACCTCTTTCTGATGCAGGAATTAATAGTTGGTCCTAAGGGTGATCATAAAAGCAATTAAGGATATTTTAGGCCTAAATGAGATCACCCCCATAAACGTTGGTACTCAAAGGATAAAAGGTTAAGTTTCTTGAGTCGGCTTTTGTAGGGAAAATTTCGTAGTCCCTGCAGCATTTAAGTAGCCAGTCATTGAACTCTCTCCAGATGTTGGGTATCACATTTTAGATATGAAGCAAAGGGCTGAACACCATGCTCTAACAGCGGTTTGATGAGGGAGACATAAATTAGGAGAACTATTTCAGGAGTGAATTTGCCAAAGGAATGTCAGATGAGAAATAGAGTGCTCCTTGCTGTGTTTGCAGCCTGAATGCAATGTTTGGTTGGCTTAAATGACAAGTCAATCAGAAGGGCAAGATCTTTGGTCTTTTAACCACTTTGATCAGAGCGACAACAACAGCATGGAAGACGTGCTTTAAAAATAATGAAGCAAAACCTCAAGTGTCTGTTTCCCTAATAGAAAAACATAAAAAAACGTGCAATGAAAGTGAATTTCTTGTATCCTTTTTTGTTTAAATTAAAACAAGAATAATTACTTTTCAGATGCATCCATTCAATCTTCGATTTCAAACTTAGAGAATAAGAAAGAATTTTTTTGGTATTTTATTTTGTGGTTAGCAAAGTATGACTTACCCCAGCCAGGAATGGATTCATAAAGAAACAGAACCTGAGTGAAATGGCTAGTTATAGCAAAGACCTCCCATTACTTCCTGATCTCTCTGGCAGAAGAGCTCACTGCTCATTTGCATGAGTGCAATGTCACTGGCAATAAAAGGGGAATGTTTTGAAGGAAGTGGGCACTATGAGTTGGTGATTTGAGTTGATGACTACGTTGGTGTGTGCACTGGATGAAAGACTGTTCGGAGAGATATCATTTGGCAGAGCAAGACCATGGTAACATTTTGTTGCGATAAGGAGTACGGACACGAGGAAATCAGGAGAAAGAAAAATATAATTACATATTTTTAATTGTCACTTCTTTATTATTCCTCTCTTTCACTTTCCAGAGCCCCTACTTACTTGCCTCCTCATGAGGGCAGAGTTAGACCTAATAGTCGTTTTTTTTATGTGGAGGATAGCCAGCATCCCTGAAAAGGGCGCTCTCGATGGGACAAAAATAAAAATAGCTACAGTCAAGAAGGATTTCCTATCCTCCAACCAAGGACAGAACAGATGCTACACTATGATCCTAGTTCCGAGGCCAAGAATTCTGCTGAAGTTCAAATATTTCAAGGCATAGCCATCTTTTCAAACGGGTGTTGATGTTTTGAAGTATGCGGTAAAACATGAATATGAATAAATAATGGATGAAAACGTTTCTATGTAGATCAACAATGATAAATTATTTATATAACAATTTATTATGAAATGAGGAGGTCGTAATTGTCTGTCGTTAGCCTATTTCGGTAAGCATCCTCCATTCGAATCTTCTTGTTCTCTTGTCTTAAATGAAATTATTTTAATACGCAATTTAATAATTTTAATGGAACAATCACACGTTCTCCAAAAATAATGCAGCTATCAACCTAAGACAATGATGACTGATGCTGAAAATAAAAGTTGATGGTTTTTGTCTTTACATATCTCAGGCCATTTTATATAGTGGAAGTGCAACACTGCCTTGAGTAAGGGATCAGAAGCTGTAGCCTCACAGATTATTTGTGAAGTAATTGGTAGTGCTCTGACAGTTGATGCGAGCTCTGAAATAATTTCTGATTCCACAGATAGTACTGAAATATGTACGGTCGAATGCCTCAAAATATTGTAACCTTAGAACTAGCGTACACTCGTTAACATGGAAGAAAGAAAGAAGTTGTAAGTAAAACGGATTAACCCTAACCCACAATTGCCAAAACGCCATTGATTGTCTTTTGTCTTTTGTCATTTTTTTTTCTTTCAGTCTTCCTGTACTCACACCTCTCTCGCATTGTCAGTCTTCGAAAATCTATTCATACACACAATTCTTTATGAAAACTCTCTTTTAATAAAAATATTTCAGCATTTCTTTTTTTTTCTAGTCAGTTTAACTTCCAACATTTGTCACATTCTACACTTAAAAATCTACCATTCAATTTCTAATGAAGTTGTAGTTTTTCCCAACTTTGCTATTGTTATATTCACAATGTTTTGGCCGTCATACTCTTTAGTCTTCTTCCGGTGCCTGTTTTCATAGTCAGTAAACTGAGACAGATTACTCTTATTATTTTTTGTGGTACTTGTAAGCATTGAGTACACAAAAAGTGCAGTTGAATTACAGGAAAGTTGAGAGATGATAACCAGTTCAAACAGTGTAAGAGAATGGAGACTTATGAGAACTCAGATGAGGAGAAAGTATATTTGGATGGTGAAACTATTGAGGTTATCCAGCAGCTGGTACGAGTGTTATTGCAATAATTAAGAATGGATGGAAGAAAATTCAGGTAAATTCTGCCATTACTAACCAGCATAGCGTTACCACTGTCAACTAAGGGAAAAGGCTATCAGGTATGTGTATGCAGTGTGATAATGTATGGAAGTGAAACCTGCCCAGTGAGGATTGATGACATGCATGGAAAGAAATGAAATGAGAATGATACAGTGGAAGTGTAATGTGAGTCTTATAGACACATTTAGATCTAATGACCTCAGAGGAAGATTAAATAAGTATAGGGAGATGTGTTCAGAACAGGAGACTTCGTTAGTATAGTCATGTGAACAAAATTGGATGAGAGTTCTGGTGTTAGTAGATATAGAAGAGTTGAGGGCTAGTTGTCAGGGGAAGACCAAGGAAAACATGGGAGGAAGTGATAAAAATGAACGTAAGAGAAAAAGGGATGAATAAGACCTGGCCAGAGAATAGTTAGTTTAGGAATCTATTTCTTAAAGCCGTCCAACACATGCCAGCATATAAAATAGACATTAAAGCGAATATGATTATGATGAGGATAATGATGATGATTTTAACATAAGTACAAGCAAATGGAAAGTAGTTTCATGGAGAGAAATATAAATAATATGACTTCTTTCTCTTCTTTATAATTAGCAAATTTTGTTTTTATGAATATAAATATAAACAATGGACAAAGGCAGAATAAAACAATACTAGGAGAAAATGTTACCCGTTGGGTCACTTATTGAGCTCGGGTTTGATTGTTTAAATAAAAAAAGTGAGTTTTGTACAGCCAGTTAACTATGAAAAAATAAGAAAAAATCCAAAATTAGTCTCTTTCTGTGCGGTATACCTCCCTTCCTCTCTTTCTCTTTTTCCCTCCACATTACGTGTTAAATAGTATTACTACCTGTTGTGATATTAACTTTTGTTTATAATAGACTATTCTAATATTTTTTATTCTTTCTTTCCTTTCTTTATAAACTTTCACTGATAATAAAAGGAGAGAAATAGAGAAAGAGAGAGTTACCATATCAAATAAAGTGTGGAGGGCGTCAAATAACATAGTGTGAGAGAAATAAAAGTGATAGATAGAAACTTTGTGAGTTAATTGCAAATTGCAGCTAAATATAGCAATTAAAATGGAATGTTTTTCCAACATAACACAATCCCAAAAGTTAGGAATATTTTCACATATATTTTGTGTGATTAAAATATATAAGAAAAAGCCTTAGGGAAATAAACGTTGATTAACTCAGCTTTAGTGTAATAATAGATGGCCACCATCCTTGTATCGGTTATGGGCTTTCTCTCTTTACTTAAAAATAAATATCTTCTGTTTCAACATTTACTTGATTAACTGTATTGACCACTGGCCAGGCTGTCTGATGTCTTCCACATGGCTGGCCGCAATGCACTTGCATTCAATTCTTGTTCTTGCTCTTCTTTGCATTGTTCCAACTCGCTTCACAATATTGTCTTCCTATCATCATGGTGCTCTTCCGAGTAGTGATTTCCTGTCTCTTTGATACCACTCGACAACTGAATCCGTACACCTGTTATCTGAATTGCTGCTTCTGGTACTCCAATCCATTCCATTCCCAAATTATCTCGCTTTGGAAGTTCTCAAGCAGCAATATCTCTTGCATGGATATTTTCATAGGTCTTGTAATAATACTGATTCTGGCAATATATTTGGATTATCTCTCAGATTTATTAAACTCTACTGAAGACTGTTGTATGGGGAACTATATTGGCCAAAACAGATCCATTAAGATGGATAGTGGATTATAGCACAATCCACTGTTTCATAATTGTTGTGGTCCTAAAGGCCGAAAAGAAATAACACGAACAGAAGGTAATTAAGAATAAATTGTATTAACAGAGAGTACTGCTTCCTCACTTACACTGATTGATCATAACGACTCCATTCACGAAGTCAGAAAGAAGCCATACAATGACGGAATAGGGTAAATCACCATAACAATAACCAACCTCTATTCTTCCTGATTCGTAATCTTGTTTGCATATAACAGCACAAATCAAACAATGCTATTGAAGAGATTGGCAGCTTTACCATGAAATAATCTTTAATCATTTATTATTTGAATTCTTTGGACTACTATTCTGATTTTTTTAAATTTAGGGATCTTCATGCCGAACGTGTGAACCTCTACAAAATTTCGAACTGAACCCTTTATTTCATTCACAGAGGTAGATTGCTCTCGTTCTGTAAGTCATGACCGAATAGAAGTGTTCATGATTTTTACGTTATTATGGCCTGTAGTTGGGATTGGACCTTCAACCTCCAGGTTACACCGATTGTGACCTTGTGAAAATAACAACCAAGATGGAAATAGTAGTCCGAATAATCTGAATAATACAAATTATCAATCCTCATCTGAGAAATTACAAAGCATATCTTTTATCATGGTAATTGCCTTCCATCTTGATCCTATTTTTTTCAACATTTTTTTACCACGCTTCGGTGCATATTTACCATTCTGTCTCTTGGATGCCATATAGACCCATGACATCGAAATATAGAGATAAGTTAACATTGGACTAAAAATAGTCATAATTCAGAACACATGACATCGAAATATAGAGATTACTTAAGTTAAGATTGGACTAAAAATAGTCATAATTCAGATATAGGGCCAGCTTAAGTTAATAAGTGTGGTTTGAGTCATTGAGAGAACTATTAGGAATATGTAGGACACGTTATTAAAGTGGTAGTTTTTTTTTTTAATTATCAACTTTTAAATAGCTAACGTTTTAATGAAGGAGCCGAAATGCATTCTGGTGTATCTCATTTTGTAAAAATACATATAATAATTAAAGAAATGATACTGATCGAGAACAAAATCATATTGTATTATGAAATAAATTTTGCCATATGAGTGTAAAAAAAATGAATGCAGTATGATTTTATTCTCTTTGTGTCTAAAAAGAAATTATAGCGTAAATCGTTGTTACGTTAAAAAAAGAAAAGGAAATGATAAAAAGTTAAAAACAATTTCATTGTATTAGTGCGTATGGAAACGGAGAATTCTTTTATAGTGAAATATGATTTGTGTGTTTTTAACAGTAAATTAGCCAGTCAGGGGCATAAGATAAATAAAATTAAAGATTTAGAAATTATGTAATATATATACAGGGTTGCGCAAAAGTCACGCATTAGTTTGAATCAGTAACAACTGATTCAAACTAATGCGTGACTTTTGTGGGATTGTTTGGCGAGCGCTAAATTAGCAGATTTTCTCATTTTAACTGGCCTTCACGTTCACCGGATTTAACAGCCCCTGACTTTTTTCCTTTGGGGTTATCTTAAGGAAAGAGTATATGTGAACAAGCCTACAACGATTCAAGAGCTTAAAAACAATATCAGACATGAAATCCAAGAACTAGAGCCAGTTATTCTAAGGAGTGTAATGGAAAATGCCCTAACTAGAGCCCGTCTTTGTGAGGCCGAAAATGGTGGCTATTTAAAGGATATTATTTTTAAAAACTACTGCAACAAAATTACCATATTTATCAGAAAAGCCTAGTTTCTATCACCTAAACAAACCAATGTGCGACTTTTGCGTCACCCTGTATAATTATAGCCAAAGGTAAAATGTAAAATAAAGAAGGAAACAATCACCATAAAAATAAATAATAATGCAAGTAAACTTGATGAGGACTTACAAACATTGCATTAGTTTCAAAAGTAACATGAACATTGAACGACCTCTTGTATCCTTAAAAATACAGTCATCATAGTAAGGCGGTTTAAAGTTTTTCTTACCTAGTAATATGATATACAATTAATTATGAGAAATGTATAGGCTGATATCTAATCTAAACACTGTAATTGTTTATCTGATATCGTAACTTGGACACAGATAGAGAAATGTAGAAATTATTTTAACAATTTTAGTTAGCGGCTTATCCTGTTTAGGGCACAAACCAAAAAATCGTCCTACTCGGCCTAATTATTATCAGAACGAAACTTAAGCTAACTAAATTATATTTGCATCAGTAAGATAGTGGAAGTAAAAATATAAAAAAAAGGCTAGTTCAAATCAAGTATCAGTTTGTCAGACGGGTAGCTATTTGGATCTGACTTTGAAAATTCGACAAGATAACGTTATATGTTAGATATATATGTATATATGAATAGACCTTCATTCAGTCTCGAGAGGCAATAGATATGCTCTCCAAGGAAAGTATACTGAAGCAAGGGCTGCCCAATCCTCAACTGCACAACTGCTAAACCGGCATCGTTTGATCCAATGGCAAAGCAAAATGAGAAGTCTATATTATTCCATAGTAAGCCCCACTCTCCCCAATGGTTCATTTTGATCTGTGTAGCAGCTATTGCACATAGATAGCTAACATCCGGTCATAAGTCAGCTAATAGACAACAAATCTAGAAACCACTGTAGGAATGTAATAGCCATAGTTAAGAGTAGGTATACTGAGATGACTAGAAAAGGCACCGAGTCGCAAAAATTTGAATTTTGTAGTTTCTGGAAAATCTATAATGGTGTGGTGAGCAATGGCCAATCAACAATTCCCCCACTATCCAATCACCACGATGTCACTTGCCAAAAACTAGCCAACAATAAATGTTAGATGGATAGATTCAGACCTAGAAAAAACAATTCTTCCCCCTTTGTCAGAAACATCGCTCATGGACTGTGAGGACTAAAAGACAAAATAAGGGAAGCAAGAGTTACTAGGCTGCCGAAAGTAAACCCAAGGTCCACTATATATACAAAATTTATAACATAATCAACATCATGTAATCATGTTTCAAAAAGTTAACATCAACAAACATTTCGGTGTACATATCTTTCAGAAATTTTTAATAAATATTACTTTTTCAGCACAAAATAACAGAAGAAAAACTCCTTATCATTTCGTTATAAATCCATGTAAACAATGGAATTGTTAAATTACTTACATACAAAACAAAAAATTACCCAGCAAAATTTAGAAACAATATTTTCTTATTTCATATATATCAAATTTTGTATTCTTTTGAGTTATAATATAATAATGTCCTACATTATTTAACACACACACACACACACACACATATATATATATGCATATATATATATATATATATATATATATATATGCATATATATATATATATATATATATAATTAAAAAGAGATTATTTACATATATAATCTTGAGACAAAAATAATATAACCATATCTCATTCCAAAGATTATTTGTTCCAGACTACTGAAGGTTATCTTCAAGTATTCAAGTTTAATGTCAAACAACTGATCGGATCAGATTAATGGCGATCTCAGAAGACCCTTCGTCATCAAAAATGTTCACTCATGTTATTTGAATTAATTCCTGAAGCGGCAGATTTTTTAGTACAATACAGTCAACATAAGCATAGTTTTCTCTCATCGTTGACTTATAAACTAAACAGAATTCCCCAGAAAACGAATCAAAAGAATAAGAATTGTATTTTTCGACTAATTTTAAAGATTGATCACTCAAAATTAAAAAAGGGCTGTAAAGAGTGTATGTTGTAAGGAGGCGGCACAGGTGGCGATGGCTAGTCGCCCAGTGTATCACAAACCAGGTAGCAAATGAAAAGAATCAAACATGTGATGAACGCGAAGACAACAAAATGGAGAACGAACTCGTGTGTGCAACAAAAATTATGTGATTTTCATTTAGGAGAGTTATAAAATATGTCTACAGAGCTACTTTGATACGTGATATAACTTGGTAGAAGTTATAATAACAAAATAACCAGAGTGTAAGGTCTTTAAAAGCGGATGGTTAATTACAACGTATATATCTTGAACAAAACAATAGCACTATCGGTAATCTAATAGAATTAACAGAATACACTCGAATACACATACTACTGTTCGTAGTCATATATATATTCCCCAGACTAGTTCACTTATTAGTGACTGAGGGGAGTGCGGTATCGCATCACGACAATACGTTATCATGATGATGTTGCTGCAGGCAGGATCAGGAACTGCTGCTAGTCGTAGAGGGCAGGCTCGCTGCTGCTAGTTGTAGACAGGAAAGAAATATGATGAAGATGGCTGGATTGAATAGTCGCCAGGTTACCGCCACCATTTCTGTCGTTTCTGTTAGTCGGCAGAAATGATGATGTGTGTAGAGTGGTGAAATTGTGTTTAACTGTTAAAAAATCGAATATTCTGTTTAGTAAGAATGAGTGCCGAGCAGCAAATGGGGCACAAAAATCCCATATAGTAAGCAGCAATATCTCAGTTTATAAAAAATAAAATAATTTACCTGTTTAAATTTTAGCAGGGGGTTCAATTTGGAATGTAAGGTTAACATAAAATGATCGCTTGTAGTTAATATTTTCTGAGAGTTTCTTCTATCTATATTGCCATTTAATTTTTTGAAAAAAATCTTTGGATTACTATATCGATTGAACACCAAATCATCACATTTGTAAAACAAAATTCAGTTCATTTTTTACAGTAATGTTAAGTTAACGCAAAATTAATCTCCTGTAAATATGAGTTTTTTGCTAAACGTCGAACCAAAAATAGAATAGGGGATTGTATTATGTTCAACTCACGTAGCAAATTGAACCCCTTGCTAAAAATTGGAGAATAAACTATTTTATCAGGTTAGAGAATTTACATTAATTCCTTGCACATGTTGCTAAGAAAAGCTGTGTCTTACTTTGGCAGTAATGCACGTGCAGAAAAAGTAAAAGTTTGGTGGTGAACAAGAACATAATATTTATTCATTCGTTGTCTACACAAACTATAAAAACCATAAATGTATGCATAAGTGTATACATAGATTAAACATGCAAGTAAACACATTGTTCTCATACAAATACAATGCACACATTATTCATTTAAATAGTAAAAAGAACAAAGCAACACTTATATTTTCCCAATGGCGTATTTCTTGTTAAATGATGTGCCCAAGGAAAGTACGTTCAGTTCGGTATTCAGCGATCAAAATTGGACGAACACGTGATCTGAATTCTCGACCACGTATAAGAGTTGCCAAATAAAGTCAAAGGCAAGTTCGTTCTGTTCGGTATTCAACGAGCAAAATTGGACGAATTATAGTCTAAATTCTCGACCACGTGTTCGTATAAGAGTTGTCAAATAAAGTCTCGTGTTTCACAAGATTTTAGCATATATAAGCCCAAAGGGGAATAACTCTAACCTATAAAATAATTTCTTAGGTTACGTACACCACACAAAAAAGGATAAAAAAGAAATAAAGGAGAAGTGGGAATAACTTGCACATTCAGAAAATGGGGGGGGGGAATGTACTTATGAACAAAAGCTTTGTTCACAGATGTGTCCAAATAGAAACAATAGTTCTGGAAAAATAAATTTTAAAACATTATTATTTCATTCAGCCAACAAATATAAATGTTCAAGTATATTAATAAATGTTTTGGCCATTTCACACTCCGGCAAGATCTAGTTACAGTCTGCTTTTTTATATCAGGTGGTAGTGGTGATGAGTCGTCACTGGGGTGTCTACCTTTAGCCAGGTAGCATCAAGAAATGCTGACTTTAATCTGTTTACTAAAATATTTTGGTTGGCATTTTTAATGTGCATTATGAAAATCTTTATTATAATTAAATATTTTATGTCTGTCAAATGATCATTTATAGGCTCCCAAAACTACTCGACAGAAATGCACCAAATTCGATATGGAGCTTTTATCTTAAGATGTTATAGGTTGTAAGAGTAAACATTTTAATATTAATACGACTAATACTAAAAATAATAAACACTTATTGGCTCCCTATTGTTTTGAATTGCACTCTTTGAATGCTTTCATAGAGGATTAAAAGGATGCTACTGCAACTAATGATAAACATTTAGATCCTACAAAGGTACTGGGCAGAATTACATTAAATTTAGCATGAAAAGCCCTTGAGATGTCGAGTGTTGTCATAAGATGTAACGAGTGGATGCAGAGTTTAGAATAAATTACTGACCAAGACTTGAAACCATATAAAATATTAAAAGTCAAAGGATTTTTTAAATACAGCTGTTTGGGAATTTATAAACCACAATTTTTGTTGGGATTTTTTTATATAACGTCAGTATACAGACAATGAACAATGAGAATCTGGTAAAAGAAGTTGATTGGATAAATTATTAGAAATTTGATCAACAAAATTATATTTGGAAAAACATATCATATCGAAGCAAAGAAGCAATGATGTAAGTCTGATGCTTCCTTTCTTCTGTTGAGATGACTGACGATCATACACCCTCTGCAGGTGCTTACAGAGATCACAACTTGGTGATTGGTTAAAAATATTAGTTGTTCTTAAAATCATAAAAATTGACACAAATTGTGAGAGGCTTCATAATTTTATGTAATTTTTTATCATCCAATATATAAAGGAAAGTCAGTTGGATTCTTGAATCTCATTAAAACCGTTTTCAAGGTAGGATATATTAATGTTTTGTCAGGGACACCGTCATAAGAAAAGGAGTATGATCCTCGTCATGACTATCGGCATAGGTCGAGAATCATTTGTACAAAATTTCATGTTCCTAGGTCTAATAACTTTAAGGTAGCGGACAGACAAACTCATGTCTCTTATATTAGTCAAGATTTTTGTTGTTACCCGATTATCAGCGATAATAATAGGAGCAAATTGGAACATGTATTAGAGACAGGAAAATAGGTTTACTAAACAAAAGCTACAATATGAAAAGAGTAATTTATCAATCACAAGGTTGAGCTAGCAAGTCCCGTGTGAGCTTGTTAGTTCTTGTTCATTTTATAGTAAAGATAGATGTTTCCATTCTATTCATATAGATACTAGATAACAATTTCTATACAGGGTGTGTAAATACTAGAAAAATATTAATAAAAGAAGAGTTTAATATTTTGGTACAAAGTCGGCTCCAAATTCAAATAAAATAGATAGAAGAAAATATATATTTTTAACCAATGAGAAGAGTTTAACATATATTCATCAAAAGCAATAAAAGAGACCGATCACCACACTATATAAAGAAAAAATACAAAATATCAGCAATCCAGACCTTTATCAACAAATTGTCACCATAACAAAATACAATGCATAGCAGTTTGAACAACGTAGACACTCTTCACATAAAAAAGCACTACCTAAAGAAAATTGTGTGAGAAAATACACACACACTTAACTGTTCATACTCACACATAAGCAAAAGCTTAACACGTGCTGAAAATATTTCAACTGAAATATTTCTAGACTCACTTCATTGTTGTACAAACTTTATATCTTCTATACCTCTTTATATAATTTATTGGTACGATATATGCTGTTAACTTATTTAATTTTTGTTAACTTCTCTTAACAGGGACTGTATTAAAAGTTAATAGAACTACTGTGAAAAGCAATTCATTTGAATTGCCAACAACAAACTTAACTGGTTTCCCCATCAAAGTTATCCCCCTCTCGAGTTAATGAACTTTCCCAATCTTCTTTATCACAATTCTACTTTGTTTTTACTTTTATTCCCCCCAAACAAGGTATATTACACGGAAGCATAAGGGGCTACTGTAGTAGAGGCCAGATTTATAGGGGGTAATCTGGGTGGGTAGTTGAGAAGCAAGATGTTTGTTTGCATTACCTTTAAATTTCTGACTGTTGGTATGGTCAGGGAAACAGGGAACAGAAAGAGAATTTCAAATGTAAGTGAAAAGAAGCTATGAGAGTAGAAAAATATTCCGTCATCTAGGGACCTCTACAGTAAAGAAATGGGATTTAGCAGCTAGTCGGGTTGATCGGTGTGGCACAATGCGTAATCTTTTGGGGAGCTAAGTGCTTCTTGTGTTATATTCGTAACCCTTGCGCCAGACTTGAGTTGCAAATAAAGTGAATTTGCTGCACTAAAAATGTCAGCTCACTGATCGGGGTATTCGTTGTAATCCGATGTCAACTAAAATATAAACAATGCTGGAGACACCAGCCAGGTTCAAGAGGTCAAAGAAAACCTGTCACCGAGATTTGTTGAAACACTGATGACGGCTGTATTCCCTCTCTCACTTTCTTTCTTTCTCTATCCCTCTCTCTCTCCTTCTCTCTCACTTTCTCGCCTTCTCTCTCTCTTTCTCTCTAGAAAAGAGATTGAAAATTGAGAGACCGGTTTGAAATCCCAACGAGGAAGACGCGTTTGTCGCGCGCTCTGACATGCTTCTTTTCAAAATATAATAAATCATATTTTTATATAAAAAGTAAAATGGTTTGTTCTATTATTACATAATGTTTGATTTGCAGCACGATGGTCCTGACCAAACAGCCGGCTAGCCAGTCCCAGAAGCAGACGACAGCGACTATCGTCAGACGATGATTGCTCACTGGCCATAACAAGATGAGACATTGCACATACGTGCACATATCGTCCCGTCGTCACATAAAGTCCGGCAAAGATCGCCCAGCTGTCCAAAGCCATGGTGCCACATTAATGCCGATCCCAAGATATACCTCTTCGGTCAAAGCGAACTTTGCCATATCGGAGGTATTTTCGTTTAGGGAGTACAAGTGCAGTAAGTTCATTGGAGCACATTCAATGAAAATATTTATGCACTGCTAAAAGAATACTTTAGGGATGGCCCTTGGCTCCATCGGTATAGCCTCCTCAATTGCCCACATGCCTTCAAAATCTTGCCTTGATGATTGACCACAGGGCATGATCAGGCGAATATGGTGGTTGTGTAGCAATAATTACATGAGGGTGTGTAAAAGTATAGTTAAGCTCGGAAATTTTCCACATAAGGTTAAAATTAAGCAGAAAATGGAAAATTCCATTTAGAAGTCCAGAGAAAGGTTACAAGTACATGTCAGCATATGACGTCATGGACAGGAAGTCCGAAAATGACTTATCAAAGTAGAGAAAATGATCTGCTTTTTTTAGCCTGTGAGTTGTGTGTCCTTGGATGCTGTTTTTCTAAAACTCTGTCTTCATCCGTCCCTCCATGGTGCCACAAGGGAAAGCTAATATAATGCTGTAAAAGAATAAAGCAATAAAGAACTATGTGTATCTATTATTACCAGGGAAGAGAAGATGGTGGCTGCCACATCACTACTACGACGATCTTTACCACGATCTATCATTACAGCTACTAGGAAAGAGAAGAAGATGGCTGCTCTCATCACTATGTTTCTGCTGTTTGTTTGTTACACAAATCAGACTTCTGCATAGAGCTCACGAAGATCGTGCCTATGAATCTTGTCTGCATGAAGTCCTCGGTAGTCTTGCTATTTGTTAACCTGCAGGATTGTAGGTGTTAATCCCCGACACCGAGAACAGCAAGGATCAGCAGTTGTATACGAAGTCAGGGGAAGTTTGGCCCAAAACACATAAAGGAATGACTCAAAAGCAACGTTTCCACTTTCATCTATTGGTTTACAGTTCTGCACATGCCACATCTTTGCTTGCCACAAGCATGCCGACTCCTCCTGTATTTTCACCAGAGCCTAGTTAGCCGGGTATCTCTGATCCTATCATGTTGTCATGGCCTCTACCATAGTGAGAAAGGGTTGGACTTTGTGTGTGTGAGGGGTGCTGTTTTTTTTTTATATTCATCCCAAACAAGGTCCATTGCCACTGAGACATAAGGGTTCACTGTGCATTAGGGGCCAGATTTATAGTGGGCAATGTATGTTCACATTACATTTAAATGTCTGCATGTTGGTTTAGTCGAGGAAACAGGGAGCAAGAGGGAATTTCAAAGGCAAGCAGTACAAGGACAGAAGCTATTAGAATCAAAAGCTTTCCACCATCTGGGGGCCTCTAGAAGGAAGGGTTAAGGTTTTTGCTGATTGTCGGGTTGGTCGTGGGTATTTACGTTGAGGAGGCACAGGTGCAGCAAGTTTTTTAGAACACATTCCATCGAAGTACTTGTAAAACAAGCACAGCGATCCAACATTGCATCGATGGGACAGCGGTTGGAGCTTGGTAGACAGTGTGCAACTTATTAGATTAAAGACTTTTTTTGGACTCTGTCTAAGAAGGACAGACTAGTAGATAGTGCACCAACCCAAATGTGGCAACAATACTCCATGCATGGGTGAATGGTGACTTTGTAAAGATATAGGTTACTGGCAGATGAGAAAAGTTGTCTAGCCCTGTAGAGGGAGCCCATTTCTTTCCAGCAGCCTGGCAGTATCCTCTATGTATTTATTCCAATTCATGTTACCTGTAGATGTTAGGCCGAGGAGACTATCATGTTGAGTGCAATTTGCTATGGCAATCTATGGTTGGAAAGTGTCTTATAATTGTTAAAGGAAAAGAGCTTTGTCTTAGTAGCATTAAATGCAACCATCCATTTTTGGCTCCATTCTACTACATACTGTAGATCGTTTTCTAAGGATTTAGCCATTGCCATTGAATATGCGTGTATTCGTTTTACCACATGTCGAGACTAGAGCATGGTATTATCAGCAGATATACCCATCTCAATTGCATCAGGGAGGTCGTTTATGTAAATCAGGAATAGTAAAAGACCAAGGATCGACTCCTGGAGCACTCACATTAATATCATGTTGTTTAGATTTATGACCATCGAAGACGACCTGAATCTTTCTTTTGGCTAAGGGTTATATTAAATATTCGTCCAGTAATACCTTATGAATAAATTTTCATGAGAAGACCTTCATGCCAAACCTTGTCAAAGGCTTTTTATATATTAAGCACTACATTCCTAGCTTTACCTGCTTTATTCAGTGTATGGCATATACATTCAGAGATGACCGTTATGATATCTGCAGTAAAACAGGCTTGCCTAAATCCATACTGATGGTCAGAAAGAAGTTTAGCATTAACGAGGTGCTAGACTATTACCAGATTGATTAAGGATTCAAAGATTTTAGCGAAGAGCGGGAGTAGACTGATGGGGCGATAATTCTGAGGGTCAGTTCTATCTCAAGTATTTTAGAAAACTGGCAATTTTCCGTCTATCAGGAAAGCAAGATTCGGCAAGGTATTTGTTGTAGAGTTTGGAGAGGACATGGGCCAGCTCAGCAGAGAATTTTTATCACTATAGCAAGGATAAAATCAGGCCCAAGAGATGTGAAGGGGTGATTATCAGATCATCAAGTGTGGCTTCTGTCCGTAGTGGGAAATTAGGAAGGGGGTAGTTTGTGTTGGGACACCTGGGTGATGCTGCTACTGCCATGATTATAAAGACGTCACTTTCCACTGGCCATCTACTCATGTATGTGTCAGAGAGACGAATTGCTGTATCTGTCCATGGAGGAGATGACAACAATCCGTGGGGATCGAAGAATGCCACCACCCTGCAATGTACCAGTCACTCAAATATGGTGATGTACGTCTCTGCCACGAACTTCTGCATGCTCAGGGGCCTGTGAACATGTTCATTGTCTTGGTGAAGTAAAGTCAGTGTAAACAAAAACATGTGAGAAAAAATAAACAATCGATGCAGAAAGCTAAGATTATGACAACACAATCAGCTTATTCTTTCGCCTATAGCTGACATTGCACACTCAGTCGCGTGACTTTTCAAATGCACCTCATATTTTCTTGTATGCATTTATTGATGTTTTATTTGCTTTCATTGCTCTTATTAAATTTGAGGGTTTTTCATTTATTTTACAGAGAATTTGGTCTGAGATTCATTTACTCACAAGCAAATTGATGAACACTCCGAAAGAGTGGATATTTATTACTTGCCGACGAGGAATACTCTATCGGAAGGTAAAGTAGACATCTCGTTTCTCTCTATTACTGTATTTATACATATATATATATATATATATATATATATATATATATATATATATGAAAGCATAGAAACCGTTACAATGCAATTACAAAAAAAGTTTCTTAAGAATTGTCGAATTTTCTGCCGTCTTTTCCTTTTTTGTCTTGATGTCGCTTCAAGCCGTTAGATTTGGTAGTTGGTACTAATCTAAATCAATTCTTATGTTTGTGAACAGAGAATTGGCACGCTGGGACAATAATAAAATTACTCTCGAAAATTTAAACGAAAGAATAAAAATTTGCATTGTAGTGGCTTCTATGCTTTTATATTTTCAAATTAAACAATGTTTCTAAAAAGAACAACATTTATTATTATATATATATATATATGTATATATATATATATATATATATATATATATATATATATCTTCTTCTTTATGTATCAGGTCTGTTTGCAGACATCGATGATCATGGCTCTCCATTCTTCTCTACATTCGGTCTCCTACCGAGTGAAGAATTCCATACCTTGCTGGAAATTCCATTAACGCTGTTGACCGATATTTGAATATTTTGTTTCACCATGCTGTTCTTTGCAAAGAAATTACCTATAGTGGGTTGCAATTACCTTCTATAGGGGCAGTGCTCTTACAGAGCAGGAAGTCTTAGCCATTGTACAAAAATCAGTATTATCTGCTTAACACAAACGAAGGGTTAACCAGTTTCTTAAATCCATTGAGCTGCTCAACCCTCCATCCATCACCTGCCTGCCATTACTTCACATACCCTGATCAGGGGGCTAAGTGGGTACTCGACCTTGCCCAAGGGTGTCCTACAGGCTAGCGGAGGGAAGGAGGCGCCTTACTGCTCCTGTTGGTGGAAATGTTTCCACCCCACTACTCATCTATAGGGGCAGTGAAAAAATGAAAACAAATAAATGCAAAGTTTACATACTTTACAAATTAAATAATTTCAAGCAGTACAACTAAGAATATTATAAAATATAGAAACGTCCTTTAAACCATGGTTTTTCAAGGAAACAAATCCGCTCATCTGAAGAAAAAAAAACAATTATGTAACACTAAAAGCTTTGTTTTTCATTATTAATTTGAAAAAGATTATCAATCATGTATGAAATCTGAAAAAATAAGAAATATATTTTAATAGGGGTTAAAAAGTGTTTGCAATAGTGAATCCCCAGATATATTATGAGGTGTTAAGGTGTGTCCTTCATTAGTGTATTAAATTATAAATTGTCCATAAAGAATATATAAAAATCCACAAAAGGGGGTTTAACAGTCAAAATTCAATATGTGTAATATTATTCTGCCTCCAACGTCTTCTTTGGCAGTTTTATGAGCATGATGCGATATGTGCAAAGTGAGAAAATAAAAAGAAAAGGAATAACAAGCGTTGAAAGTTAGGAGACACCGAAATTGAAAAATATAAACATTTTATGGGAAGGGAAATTGACCGTTAAGAGATGTCTCTTAAAATATGTTGGAATATGTGAAGGGTCCGAAACAGAATTATTTATTAATTTATATGTTAATAATTGCTTATATTTAAGTAGTTGGGATAGTAATTGTGCTATATAAGAAAATGATGATAATAAAAAAATGATTATTTTAGTTTAGGTATTGACGATAACAATATTTAAGATCAAATCATCTTTTGATTAGTAAAATTACTCCAGTATATTCCAACGAATATTATTGTATCCCAATGAGAAAATCTGTTAGGAGTGTCAGCGTAATGAATTTACACTAAAAAGTTCAGAAAAAATGACATTTTAATATTATATAGTTACGTGGAATTTTAGCCAAAGAATATTTAGTTAATTTAAGTTTAGTGGGTAGATAATAATTTAAATTTAGTAGCTAGATAATAATATTAGGAATGACACTAATTACAATAGAAGGTAATATAAATCTTATGATGTAATATTACCTTCTATAGGGGCAGTGCTCTTACAGAGCAGGAAGTCTTAGCCATTGTACAAAAATCAGTATCATCTGCCTAACCCAAACGAAGGGTTGACCAGTTTCTTAAATCTATTGGGCTGCTCACCCCTCCATCCATCACCTGCCTGCCATGACTTCACATATCCTGATCAGGGGGCTAAGTGGGTACTCGACCTTGCCCAAGGGTCTCCCACAGGCTAGCGGAGGGAAGGAGGCGCCTTACTGCTCCTGTTGGTGGAAATGTTTCCACCCCACTACTCATCTATAGGGGCAGTGAAAAAATGAAAACAAACAAATGCAAAGTTTACATACTTTACAAGTTAAATAATTTCAAGCAGTACAACTAAGAATATTATAAAATATAGAAACGTCCTTTAAACCATGTTGAATGGCAGGAATCATTGCTAGGAAAATAAAATAAAATTCAGATAAATTAAAATGGATTATTTAAAAAAATAAATTAAAAAAAGATTAATTAAAAAGAATCTTTATTATATATTTATCAATTAATGTATTAAGGAACTGGAGATACATACAGGAGCTTAATAGTGACACAAAGACTGACAAGGTGACGAAAAACGAAATTATTTTTGTAAAGTTATGGGGAATAATAAACGGTATTTAAAAAGGTTTATTAACTTTATTAATTAATTTATTGATTGAATAAGATGAAACAAACCTTGGAAATAAGCATGGAAAAAAACTCTAGGACTAAACTCTTGAATTAAAAATAGAGGAAAGGTCATCGTTAAAAACGGTATATCAAACGGAAGTGTTAGCAAATAGGAACGAAACAGAAATTGATTATATTATATATTGTCAAAAACATCAGAGGGTAACCAAGATTGGAGCTAGCCAAATGGCGACGTTGTCAAAAAAAAACTTCCTTCCTTAGGTCTAGTAACTACCATAGTGTGGTGACAAATTGTTGACTATAGCTCTCCAGTATAACAATTGAACCCCATCCTCTGCTAGTATAAATTCTCTGCAATAACCGTCCTCGTTTTAGATGTTGGAAGAATTACACTCTGGTAAGTCAGCCGTTCTTCCTATTTTCTACACACTTCCAACAACAAAAAAGAACAAAAAAATTGCAAGGAAAAAAAAAAAATTGTGTAACCCTGCAAGAGACAGACAGGCGCTAGGCTTCAGTTCGGGGCCACCTGGAGGTAACAGTGGTTCAGGGTACCCTCATTCTGTCCCTTAGTCGGAGCTCCACTGTTGGTTGTAGTTTTCGTCATACCCATGACTATGGTATTATTGAGCAGGAAGTTGACTCGGTCTACCTCTCAGTCTTCTTCGAGGTGCACAATCATAGCAATACCACTTCTGTCTTGCGGGCAGAGCTATTTTAATGCCAACACACTTAAAGTGGTACCACTCATCACAAGAATCACAGCATATCATGTTCTAGCTCCCTGAAGGTCTATTACAAGTAGAGCACAACCGGATTGTGTCGTCTTTTTCCTGAGATGAGCCTGAGAGTTCCGGGTCTCGGCTGCTGCCTGAAGCGACAGGCAAAGAAGAATCAGTATGATTAGGTTCACACTCATCAAGGTCATCAGAAGATCGCAAAATCTCCATTGGGTATAGATGCTTTAGGGAGTGAACCTTCACATGACCATCACCCTGTTTGACACGAGCCGTTCTCACCACTCCATCTTGTCCCAAGAAGATCTCAAGTATAGTACCTAACATCCAAAAGGCTTGTGGTTTTAGAGGGCTTTTCACCAGGACTATATCATTCCTTTGAATGTGGTTCTGGAATGGTATCCGGGATCTTCCTGGAGACCTTCCTCTAAGATCCAGAAGGTACTTATTGTACCAAAGTTCCTCGAAACCTTGACAATCATTGATTCCGCAGTTCAATTGTCTCAATCAACCTTTGCTGGCTGGGAGAAACCAAGGTGGAGAGATCATTTCTTTTCAGTTGTAGTAATAAGCCTGGGCTCTTATTAGGTCTAAGACACATATTAGGCTGATAACTATCAGTTCCCTTTCAGAAGACTCCGGATAAGTGAGGGGTCGGTTGTTCACTGCCCTTTAGAAATCAGAGACAATAGTCAGGAAGGCATAATAATCTACCTTACAGACAGGATTTTAAAGTCTTGATGTTACGTTTACAATCTAGTTTTGTGTAACCAGCTTTCACAATAAAGAATAGCATGATCATCATCAAATCCATTACTAATTATCACATTAATATTGTTATTTAATCTATCACTATCATCATCATTATTAACACTACTACTACTACTACTACTACTATTATTATTATTATTATTATTATTATTATTATTATTATTACTTTGTCTACTTACTCTGAAGGTAGTAATTTTATACGAGAAACATAAAAACTTAATAATACTGATCTATTAACAGATACAATAGTTATTATATCGTTTTCATAGTGGTAAACATATACATAGTAACTGAATCGATTATTTAAATTGGATGACGAAACTAGGTTGTCCATAAGTTTTGTTACTTTGCTGATCCCATTAGTGTTGGTGTGATATCAAGAGTTAGGAGTTGACAGAGTAAGTTCATGGAAATTCTGACATTACTAACCGGCAGAACGTTACCATTGTAAACTATCAGGCATGTATGTGAAGTGTGAAACCTGGACTGTGAGGATTGAACTATGTGTTGTATGAAGAGAAATATGAAAATGATACGATGAATGTGCCATGTGATTCTTAAAGATAGGCTTAGATCTGATGACCTCGAAAGACGATTAAATCTGATCAGTATAAGGAGATGTGTGCAGAACAGAACATTTCGTCGGTTTGGTCACATTGAACGAATGGATGAGAGCTATTAGGTTAGTATTGATTTACTCCTCTCCAGGAGTTAGGCATAAGGCCAGTTTTTATCTAACTCCCACAAGTAATATGTGACCCAAGGTCGGGTCGAGAAAGTGGGGTTTAAAAATTGCCTGGGCAGCTCCGTCGGCATTCCCCGATAGGGGCGCCTCAGGCAGTAAGCAATAAATGTACTCCTCCCCAAAGAGGAGAGGAGAAGCCTGGGAGGGTGGACCTCCTAGAACTGCACAGAACAGACCCATAGAACGGCGTAAATCAAGCCCCGAAGGCCAAGACAATACCAGTCTATGGGGTGCAGTATCCATCGGAACAGATACTACACTTTGATCTTAGCCAAAAGGCCAAGAAAGTCTCTTAGGTTAGTAGATGTGGAAGAATCGAGGAAGCAGGATCCGTTGGCAGGGGAAGGCCAAGGAAAATGTGAAAGGTTGTGATAAAGATGGATTTGTGAGAAAGAATGATAAAGACTAGAGGTAGGTTAGTTAGTCTGGAAGGCAATTTCTAAAAGATGCCAGTATGTAAAACACACGTTAAACCAAATATGATGATGATCATGATGCTGATAGGTATTCAAATTTTATTTTATTGTTGTTTAATTGTACCTTTAATTTTAATATATAACAAAGAAACATGTTATGTTCTAACAACTGAATTTAAGTAGACAAATCACTTTTGTAATAAATACACTTGTGTTAAAATGAAATGTAATTGGCAGGATTAAAGTCAATGCATTTTTTAATCATTTTTTTTTCAGGTTGGAGAAATCAATAGATCGTTTGAAGATCTG
The DNA here is from genome assembly GCA_963556195.1 of Sepiola atlantica. NCBI lineage: Eukaryota > Metazoa > Mollusca > Cephalopoda > Sepiida > Sepiolidae > Sepiola > Sepiola atlantica. The sequence goes on along the minus strand of OY744521.1, from coordinate 41,672,323 downwards.
GAAAAGTAAGTAAAACAAAAAGATTTTATGTATGCTTATTATATATTATTTCATTTTCTCAAAAAGGTTCTATCGAACTTCAACATCGCTTATTTGTTTCACACAGATGCATATATATATATATATATATATATATATATATATATATATATATATGATTATTTTTATTTATACAGACATGTTCATATTCTGCGACACTGGCATGTCGATGTTATCGATCAACAGCTGTGAGAAGCTAAGATCTCATCAGGCAGAATAAAAATCTGATCCTTCTCTTTCCAAATATGACTTAAGGGAAGGATCAGATTTTTATTCTGCCTGATGAGATCTTAGCTTCTAACAGCTGTTGATCGATAACATCGACAGGTCAGTGTCGCAGAATATGTACATGTCTGTATAAATAAAAGAAATAATCATATATATAAAAGCTCTATTTTATATTGAGCACTCTCTATAAGCCCAGTTGAAATTCTTTGGATTTTTATCCTGTGGTTGTTTACTTTATCTGGATTACTATATATATATATATATATATATATATATATATATATATATATATATATATATATATATATATATATATATATATATATATAACTAAGTCAGTCGAACTCTTGACATTTCTCATCCATAGCTTCCGTCTTATACAATCAATATTTCATTTTGAACAGCTATTTTATTTTCTTGAACGTCAGTCTATGTTGTTAAGGAAATGCCGGGTTATCTTGTTAATCTATATAATAATGTAAAATCAGTCCGATTCTCGATTTTTGCCATCGATTCATTGCTTTCTACAAAATCAATATCTCATACTGAATAATCATTGTATTTTGTTAAACATCCGTCCATGTTGTTAAGAAAAATAAAGTGTAATTCGAGTTAATTCCTTCCAGAAAATAATCTATCCAGTCGAATTTATTTTCATATAGGCGCCATTTTTTGTAAAGCAAGGTAGCTCTGCATTCGTTCAATACAAAGTTACCTCCCTTTTGCTTTAAAGAGAAAGATAATATTTTGGAAAAAAATGTATATAACTCTTTTTTTCCATACTGAATACGGACTTACTTTGCTTTTTTTGGAACAAATATATAAAAATTAAGAAATAACAAAATTGCATAGTTTAAAAGTAGGATACAAATTACAAATAAATACAAAACCGTGCAATAACGGATAGGTACAACAAACATATATATATATATATATATATATATATATATATATATATATATATATATATATGTTCCTTTGTTTCAATGCATGTTCCTTTCAGTAGTCGAACACTTTGACGATGGAGATTAAATCTATTTAAAGATTTAATCTCTTGCTGATTTACCGGGTTATTCATAATGGCCGTATGGGCTAAGACGTCGGAATTTGAGTTTGAAACATGGCTTGTGTTCTGGGGTTCGAGTCCGGCGACCGGTATGAATAATTCATTACTACACTGACGATTTCCGAAAAGATGAAACGTATACGTATGTAGATAAAAACAAATATTTATAATTATATATATATATATATACACACAATGAATTTTATATATTTTCACATTAAACATCATAGTATAAGTTTGGCTTAATTTAGATTTGATCCAACTTAACACACATAGGCAGTCACTTCATTGTTTACAGATGTTGTTACTGTTAAAGCGTCTCTATGTATTTTCTCCACAAAATGTTAGTATAGTGAACACAAAGTAAAATTAAGAGGGTCTCTAGGGCACTGCGTAAACTAAACCTATTGGAACATCAGACTTTGGGCTCTTCACCAGTCAGAGAGAGAAAATATTGGTAGATGACTCCGGCTCTCCTTACTGGGAAGGAAGATCAGAATTGATGTGACTATTGCAAACTGTTTAAATCATTACTTTTGTAAGTGCGTACTATTTTCAACTTTATGATTTTTAATAGTGTACTTTTTAATTTCCTTATAATGGTGTACTTTTGTTACTTTTCTTATTGAACAGTGTAATTTTATTTCGACTTTCTTTTTAAATCGTTTAGTTTTTTACTTTAACGGTGTACTTTTTTTAACTTTCCTTTTATGATTCACTTTTGAGGATTTTACCTTTTTAACTGTGAACTATTTTCAACTTTCTTTTTTATGCTATAATTTTAGTTTCAACTTATCCTTTTTTAACTCTATTTTTAGTTTCCTTTTTATGCTATAATTTTAGTTTCAACTTATCCTTTTTTTAACTATATTTTTAGTTTCCTTTTTCTGCTATAATTGTAGTTTCAACTTATCCTTTTTTAACTCTATTTTTAATTTCCGTTTTTATACTATAATTTTAGTTTCAACTCATCCTTTTTTAACTCTATTTTTAGTTTCCTTTTTATACTATAATTTTAGTTTCAACTTATCCTTTTTTAACTCTATTTTTAGTTTCCTTTTTCTGCTATAATTGTAGTTTCAACTTATCCTTTTTTAACTCTATTTTTAGTTTCCTTTTTATACTATAATTTTAGTTTCAACTTATCCTTTTTTAACTCTATTTTTAGTTTCCTTTTTATACTATAATTTTAGTTTCAACTTATCCTTTTTTAACTCTATTTTTAGTTTCCTTTTTATGCTATAATTGTAGTTTCAACTTATCCTTTTTTAACTCTATTTTTAGTTTCCTTTTTATACTATAATTGTAGTTTCAACTTATCCTTTTTTAACTCTATTTTTAATTTCCGTTTTTATACTATAATTTTAGTTTCAACTTATCCTTTTTTAACTCTATTTTTAGTTTCCTTTTTATACTATAATTTTAGTTTCAACTTATCCTTTTTTAACTCTATTTTTAGTTTCCTTTTTCTGCTATAATTGTAGTTTCAACTTATCCTTTTTTAACTCTATTTTTAGTTTCCTTTTTATACTATAATTTTAGTTTCAACTTATCCTTTTTAACTATATTTTTAGTTTCCTTTTTAATCGTGTATATATTTTTCTTTTTTTAACAGTATACTTTTACTCCGACTTTCCTTTTTTAATGATGTACTTTTTCCGATTTTCTTTTGTAACATTATACTTTTTTGACCTTCCTGTATTATTTTTCCGGAATTGCCTATTTACGTTTGTACTTTTTCGACTATTTTTTTTCAGGGTTATTAAAGCTGAACCTGGATATTTGGATGCTTATTGGCACCGACACTTTCTTTATCTTCTTCGAGGAGACTCCTCATCTGCCCTTGACGATTTGAGATATGTACTTAAACGCAAACCATCTTACAAGATCTACATGGCTCTGTGAGTATACAATGGTTTCATTCATATTGTTATAATTTATTTATAATGTAAATAATCTTTAAATTATTTTGAAAACATAAATCTCAAAAGTATTTTAACCTTTTTAATGAAAGTTAACAAAAGTATAGCCAACCCCCCTCCCTCGGAAAAAAAGAGGATCAACAATTACAAACCTGTCTTGGCTTTGAAATTTCTATTTATTTACTGTTGACTCAGCACTTATCGTGGCTAAAAACCACTCGACGAAAAGGGTTAATAAGATAGGTAGATTGCCAGTCGAATGATTAAGAATATTATGAGAGGATTGAAAATGATGAATGGAATAAACAAAAGTTGATTACGGTGTATAGTTGAGGACAGTTTATGACAAGTACCTATTTACTTGCCTCCACACAAGGGCAAAGTTAGACACAAGGTATTTTTATGTGGGAGATATTCAACTAATAGTTTAAGAAAATATCTTGAGATCAAATAATTATTGAACAATATGTATAATTATACAAGGGTGAATTTTGTAATATTATGCATCTATGGATGCTTTTGTGGAGATCAGTAACTGTAAGATGCTGGACTCATCTTATACTCATGATATTCATCAGATTTTCCTGCATGGCTTGGAGCACAGCCTCTGAATCCATGGTTCTAGGCCTACCAGGTCTTATTTGATTGTCAATATTTTTGTAACCTGAGCAAAATTTCTTGAAGCATCAAATTACTGCACTATGGCGTTTCACATGTAAATGCAGAATTATCAGAAGTATCTTCCTTAGACCGATAACCGAGTTATCTTTCTAGGACTGGTTTTGCCCAACGTAGAGAAGATATACTGTACTGTCTGGAAGTAAAAAAAAAATATTCCATGAATGTGCTGAAGTTAAAACGAGATCTTGATCTTATTATTATTTAAAGGCCGTCATACGTGGTCTGACTAATTGCCATATTTGACTGTTTTTATGAACCTTAAATCTGTGTCTGTTAGATGTCTTTTCTGGTAACAGTCGCATAGACTCCAAGATCGCTACAACGAAGTAAGCAACATTTGCTTATCTATTGCTCACATATATTTTCTCTACGACTCTAGCAACACATGTGTCTTTATTATAGTGTTGGGACGTTAATGCATTCTTTCTCTAGTAATTTTGTTTGTGGTTTTCACCTCTTTGTATATCATATTATGTATCACCTTACGTGTTTTGTATTCACCTTTTTCCGTTTGTCTTCGACGAAATGTTTATGTGAGAATAAATGTGTATGAATGTAAATACATCTGTTTCTTCACTATTGTCATATTCTCTTTTGTCTGACACATGCGTGTTATCCGTGATAAGACAACACACAAAATGGCGATCACCTATGCTCGGTCATGTGGTTGCTAAAAACGTAAATGCTAGTATATAAAATATTCATTAACTTTACATGCATAACAAATGCGTTCGGTTGCTTACGCAGCATTATGACTCAGTCCAAACTCGCAAAGCATAACATCTAGAAATAGACTGTTATGCATTTATCTGTATGGCTGATGGAATTCGCAACGTGTCAACATGTTTTATTCAACTGCGTTAGACATGTGTTGTACATATTAAAAATGAGTGAGATCATTATTCCGCATCTATAAGTTGGTTATATACTTGTAATGTATATGTAATGTATATAACCATCTAATCTAATTTTGCGTCTTAATTCATTGCAAATAATCAAATTTTGAACAAAACGTGAACTTTGATTCTAAATTAGGTTGATAAGATGAGGAAGGGGAAAAATTGCTTTTTGAGATTTCAGTATGTAAGCAAAATTCTCTCTTAATAAACACGTTTATGTATACAAGATGTCAATAAGATTAGCAGATAATTCCTACATTCTCATCAAAATTACCGAAAAGTATTTATGAAAAGAATTCAAATTATCCAATCATGTCCATAATATATCTTTTAAAAAGATGATTGAATGCGTAATGATTGTTATTAAATTCATACAATAATATTAAGCAAAAGCCTTCTCCAATAGTTCCACATTCTTAGAAAAACTAATTCATTAACAACACTTTCTGGAAATAAACATGAAAACTAGAAACTTATTTTTATACAGAAATAATCAAAATGGAATCCTTATTCATTTGAATCAGAACATTTTATATGTGTATCGAGGAATTGAATATCTTTTTCAACACTATTTAATTGATTGCTAGAGGGAGGATATATGGATTTATATCTTTTCCAAGGGTATTAGTGAAAGTAAAGTAGTAGCCTTACAGAACTACGAAAGTAACAGCAGTATTAATATTAAAATGATTGAAAATAATAATTAAAGTAAGTTTCACACATTATCTCCCATGTTAAAGATGTAGCCAAGACAGTATTGATTTACTCCTCTCCAGGAGTTAGGCACAAGGCCAGTTTTTATCTTACTCCCACAAGTAAGATGTGACCCAAGTTCGGGTCAGGAAAGTGGGGTTTAAAAATTGCCTGGGCAGCCCCGTCGGTATTCCCCGGTAGGGGCGCCTCAGGCAGTAAGCAATAAACTTACTCCTCCCCAAAGAGGAGAGGCGAAGCCTGGGAGGGTGGACCTCCTAGAACTGCACAGGACAGACCCATTGACTGGCGTAAATCAAGCCCCGAAGGCCAAGACAATACCGGTCTATGGGGTGCAGTATGCATCGGAACAGATACTACACTTTGTCAAGACAGTAACAAAAAGAATTTATTTGCAAACATGATAGCATCACTAGAACAACTGTAGCAGAGTTGAGAGGGGGTGGGGGGTAGGGTGTTAAAATAATGTTAAAAACGGAGTTTCCCACATAACGTTAGATTACATAGAAAATTCGAAAATTCCATTAGAAAAAAGTTAAGATTAGAATTAGAGCTACATGTTCAGGATGTTACGTCACAAACGGGAAGTCTCCAGTGACACGTAGTGTATAAACTGATACATTCTTTCTTTTGAATCTGAACTGTGAAGGAGAGTGGTCGTGTTTAGGACATTTTCTCCTACTTCTTATGCAGGATGGGTTGGGGGAAGACCAACAATATATTATGTATGTATGTGCTGTATATTGTAAAGGAAAAAGGTACATGATGAACGAATTATTTAAGCCCAAATTATTGTGTGTTGTAATTATTAATAACTTTTACAACTACTGTTATTAAAAAGACAAAAATTACCATGACAGACGTATCACGGCTGTTAGCAACTACAAAAAAATAAGAGGAGAGAGAACTAACTACTGCTATTTATCATCAATACAACAAGACTCGAGAATTGATTCACTGTAGTGTTGCACAATCATCAATCATTAAAGTCAAGAAAATGATGAAATAGTAGTAATTTTTTAGCAAAAGGCAATAAAATTATTGAGAAACGAAATTTATTGTAACTTTGTAATAAACAATATTTGTTTTGTTGCTTTAAGATTAAGGTACCCCAGAGATCGATATTTAGCATAGCTAATTAGCTATACAAGAAACTGTACACAAGGTCTAATATATCCGTCAGTGAAAATAAAAGTAAAACAGAAGCGTTTCAAAGGCAATCCAACGTTCAACCACTCTGCACTCTTCCCTGATCTCACTCAATATCAACCCAACTCTTCAATCCAAAAAGTAGTGTTTTTATACTAATAAACCCACCACCTATGCAAATTGACTACCAACCAAAATCATCTAACTTTAGAGACTCCAAACAGCCAATCTGCAAAGGGGGGGGGGAGGTAACTCAATTCACAGTTATTGTTATTTTGGGAGCCTTAAACCTATTCTCCTGAAATTCATACTTTATTTAAGCGTCCAGTCTTGCTTGCAAACACAGCACACCACCTGCTGTCTCTTCGAATGACACACCACAGTCGGCTCAACATCAGCAGTATGGGGGTTCTCTCTTTCAATCTCGTTACACAAGGTTAAGAGAAAGGACTTAATACTCGGTACAACTTCTGTGAATAATTAAAGACATAGATGAAAGTTTTCAATTTACAGACTGTGTTTTATTAAATGCCAATATAAATGATCCAATTTTAGAATAGTTGTCCGAATAATCCAAATAATGCTAATAAGTAGTAATACTACACATTCAAGCAATATTAGGTTTAAGAGGTCCAAAATTCATGGCTAACAATCAGTTCTAAATGACAGTTTTCTGAGGGTTGAAGGTTCAATCCTTACTACATGCGATAATTACTAAGAATAACATAAAAATGAACACTTCTTGCTGGTTATGGCTGACAGAATGATAATTATCTACGCTTTTGGATTAAATAAAGGGTCCAATTCGAAATTCTGGAAAAGGGGCTCCAACACGTGGTTCACTATAAAAACCGTACAATGGAATATCCAATATTCTGATTTTATATCACAATCAGAAATTTGAACTGAATCGTTCACAATAGGTAGTGTTTTGACAAGAAATAAACCCAAAAAGGATTGACGTGCCATCAAAGGAAGAATATTAAAGATGTGAGTAACGGAAAAGGAGAACCAAAAAAATATGAAACCATTTTTATATTTTGGAATTTTTTAGATGAGGATTAATAATTTGTATTATTCGGACTGCTATTCTCATCTTGGTTATTTTCACGTTTCGATCGATGTAAACTCTGACCTTCTTCAGGTGCATCTTGGGAATATTTATGTTCAACTTGAGAACCGATACAAAATTTCACAGAACCGTGGTACAATAGATAAAGGCGTTGACTTACAATCAGTTCTAAGCGACTGTCTTCTGGAGGTTCGAAATTCAGTTTAATTCGACAGAACGATTCTCCAGTTCAAAAAGATGCACTTGCAGAAGGATGGAGGTTACATCGGCCGAAACGTTTTGAAAAGATTATAAGCAAGATAAGAATAGTAGCGTGAATAATCTAAACAATACGAAACATCCATATTTGAAACACAAGGAAATGCTAATCGAAAGAGCAAAAAACAAAATAAACAAAAAGTACATTTTATAATAAACCTTTTTTATCTCTTCCCTTAATACTTTGGTGTAACATTGCCGTAATAATAAGCGACTTGTAACATTGCGTCAAGTGTTATTCGATCCTCATTGTAGAAAAACTGGCCAACATTGCGCTGTAGACAGAAACAACTGTTCGCCTCTCTCATTGACAAGCAGTTTTTTCTCATCAGTTGTGACAGTAGTAGTCGTAGAGATGTTGTTCTTTACTTCTTTTTTCTCCTCCTGACTGGAATAATAGAAGCAATTAAAAAGAACAACAATTAGCTCCATTATTTTCTCTGGGATTTGGTTTTAACTTCTTACAATAATCTTTACAGTAATTGATTTCCACACCCTTTATGTACTATGTTTAGGATATACCTCTTTCGTTTGTCAAACCGTCTCTGTATATATATATATATACATATATATATATATATATATATATATATATATATATATATATATATATATATATATATATATATAAAAGGAAATTGTAGTTTGCTTGAAGCATTGCTGGTAAATATAAATGTAAGTTTGTAATCCGAGGCAGGAGCAATGTGATATAGGTAACAGATGAATAAAAATAAATGAGAAGAGAAAATATGAATGGAATCTCAAAACGTGAAATATTAATAAATTGATTTGAGATTCCATTCATATTTTCTCTTCTCATTTATTTTTGTTCATCTGTTCCACCTTCCGGTACCTATATCACATTGCTCTTGCCTCGGATTACAAACTTACATATATATATATATATATATATATATATATATATATATATATATATATATATATAGTCTAAAGAAGCTTTGAGTTATTTTAAGCAAAAAGATAAAAAAAAGGAAAATGCAGTTTAAATTCCCAGAGAAACTAACTAAATCCAAAATAGTGCAGACTTAACATTCGTTGGAAAATTCATAAATAAATAAAATATATAATAGTAAGTAAATAAAACCAACTGTTTTTTATTATCTCTTTTATTTTTCTTCAAACAACCATGTCTTATATACAATAACAAAACATAGAAAATGGCGACTGTTTATTTGAGAATAAATCCAAACACGTGGATGGTCGCGACAAAAACGTACAAATAAAGTATCAAATATTCTAATTATATACTGGTGACCCCCGAAGTTCTTCAAGTGTTTTATCATGATAAAGACTAAACGAAATAAATGAATCACTGAAAATTTTTTTAAATAATTCAACTCGCTTGTAAAATAAAAGAACTAAAACTTCTCTTCAATAACACTGCAACAAACAACAATAAATCTAAAATTCGGATGCTTTCTCTCTCAGCTGTTCAAAATTTAACTTACTGTCTTCTCCCAATTCGTCTGTCTTAAAAATAATTGTTTTCCACACATGCAAATTAATTTCACCTATGAAAAATCGGTACTTATATCGATCTTGACCCAGTTTCCGCGAGTTTCTTGTCGGAAGCGTTCGGCTATCCTACGCAAGCGCCTGAGAGATGACGAGCCGATTTGTACCAGACGACAATTTTGATACAGTGCTGCGTCCTATGATTATAATGTTCTGCTTGTTTTTTTTTGTTGTTGTTAGGGTTAGGGTTTAGGGTTAGGATTAAAAATATGTATTTGATAACAGTAATTTCGCTCTGTTTTGCTTGTTTTATTTGTTTTGTTGTTTAAAAAATTTCTTGCAAATATAACTAAAAATTATAGGACGCATCAACGTATCAAAATAACAAAAACTATTTATTTGATAACAGTAACTTCGCTATGTTTTGCTTGTTTGTTTTTTTTGTTGTTTCTTTTAGAAAATTTATTGAAAATATAATTTAAAATCATAGGACGCAGCACTGTATCAAAATTGTCGTCTGGTACAAATCGGCTCGTCATCTCTCGGGCGTTTGCGTAGGATAGCCGAACGCTTCTGACAAGAAACTCGCGAAAACTGGGTCAAGATCGATATAAGTACCGAAAAATCTGCAACTGTGAACAAAAGTTTTTTTTTTCAGTGAAAAGTGAGTGCCCCCACGCTTCGGAGCTGGTAAGCCTTCATTTTTTTTCTCCATTGTTACAGTAGGCGACATAACAACTAATCCTATTGGAAGCACTAGTAAGAAATAATTTTTTCTTTTTCTTTTCAGGGGTCTGTTGTATGAAAATCTCAATGATCCCAATTTAGCCCTGACCAACTACACCTTGGCGATTCATTTCAACTCTTTAAATTACATGGCTTACTATCACCGAGCAAAGTTATATGAATCAGTAAGTCGTACAGTTTTTATCTCAAAATACAATATTAACTTCATTAAAAGAAAAGTTTGTCGCTTCACAGTTAAGATTGTGTACGCAGGCATGAAATAAATAAATAGACACCCTTATTATCATTAGCTAGAAGAATAGTTGTCTCGGGGCGAGTAAAATTAATTCCCCGAACAGAACAGTTTTGCACCACTTTTATGTCGCCTTACGGAGATTAAAATCAAAAGGTGATAATACAAACCTTATGTTAATGTTCCTTATTATAATTTTGGTCAATGACCATTATATGATTTTGATTCTAGAAAATGTCTAAAATTTAAGGCTTAAGCTTAAGGAGTCTTGAGAAGAAATTTAAATTCAGGGAATCTTGCATTATTTATGTCTAATGACTAAATCTGATATGTTCGAATTTTCAAATATGAGGTTGTGCCCACATTATGACCCCGAAAGCCCCTTTAAAATGCTTCAAAGAAATTGAAATTTAGAGAGTATTTATTAATTGTTGTGTAATACCGGTTTTCAAAGTTTCACATAAATCGGAAGTATCTGAATTTTTAGCTCATTTACATAAATAGAAATAAAAATTAATATAGTCCACATCTAGAAATCTAGCAGCTGTGTTCCAAAGTCATAGCGATCGGTTAATTAATTTAAGCGTGACTTCTGTACATATAAATATATAAACAAATAGACAGAAACGAAGACTCCTGTCAGAGGATGCTCATGGACTTAGGCAAGATAATATTAATTATTCTCTCTCCTTGATGCATATAAAAATAATTGACTTAACAGTGGAAAGTGTAATCTCAAGGTTTGCTGCGATTTGACGCTTATTAAGTCCACCTTCAGATCTGAAACTCTGAGAATTATACTGCTTCTCTGGCCGTTTTCATACTTAAATGGGTATATACGAAAGATATATTTATATCTGAAACACAAAAATATCAATTAGTATAAGATATCGATATTTCAAACTTTTATTGCTGCTTTGTATAGCTCCAATTGGTAGATATTGGCGAAAAAAACATACATTTTAAACATGTATGAATTATTTTATCGCTAGCGACATGCAGTGAAGAAGCTGATAAAATCATTCTCTATTTTCTGAATTTTTTTCATTCGTGCTTCAGAAACAGAAGAAAGATTTTATCATCTCATCCACTACGTGTTACTAGCGACTTCCTGTATGTGACTCAACTGAACACGTAGCTCTAATACTAATCTTAACCTTTAATGGAACTTTCTGATTTCTTCTTACTCTAGTTTATCTTACTCTAGTAACATATTAAAAGATAATTCATTTTGTTTATATATTATAATTTTTGCTATTCAAATTAAAATACCACACCAAGATTTTTACTATTGTTTCAAAGTTAAATTACATCCATTTTTCTGACTAAAAATGAAATAAAAATTAATATTTATTTAAAAATATAAATAGAATAACAGAATACAGTTACCTCCCTTAAAAGGGGGAATCTCTAAATAATAAACACAAGTCAAAAGTAATCTAACAGGAATATTTAAAATGAAAATGATTTTCAAACGATGTATTTTTTTCCAGCTAAATACTCTCAATTTATTGGAGGGCTTAAAAAGAAAGGGCAATTTATTGAAGGGCTTAAAATGGAGGATTTAAAAAGGAAAGGCATTCATGTTGAAGATAGCTGTTCTCACCTAGATAGGGATTGATTGTATGCTAGAAGAAAAAAAAATACTGGAAGCATTGATAAACCTCAAATGATCTTGTGCTGTCTATATTAATAACTTTTACAACTGTTGTTAATAATAATAATAATAATAAGAAGAAGAAGAAGAAGACGACTTCAACTAGGGGTGGGACGTAATGGATGAAAATTTCAGATTCATGCGAGTAGTATTTTTTGTGTTCATTTATACATAAATAACACTAAACAATCAAACATTTTGAAAATTTTGCAAAATTCAGAAGGTGCAGGCCAAACATAGCCGTTAGGACTCCACAGGACTCAAAATCCATAATTATTCGGTGAAAAAGTGGTTTCATGCGACATTGCAGGTCCTAAAACATCCTCAAAAGCTATGAATGGATATAGATGGTTAAATCTGATATAGTACTTTAATTTAGGACCATTTTCAGGCTGTGAAAGGGTTTTCATGAATGTAAAACAGCCAAAAACTATTGGCTTGCACCTTCTGAATTTTGCAAAATTTTCAAAATGTTTGATTGTTTAGTGTTATTTATGTATAAATAAACACAAAAATATACTACTCGCATGAATCTGAATTTTTCACCCATTACGTCCCACCCCTACTTCAACCAGAAAAAAGTGAAAAAGAAATCGAGCTACCTGTCATCTACACAATGAAACTCCAGCTATATATGTGATGAGTCATCATCTACACATTTATTTCTCAATTATTTTCAATATATTCACATAGGCCTATATAGATTATCCTTATTTATTTTTATTGCATTTTTATTGAATTTTTAGAGCAGAAATACTCATCATGCAATTGGTGATTACATAAACACATCAGAGAGAAATCCTAAACATGCGGAAGCACTGAAGAAACAAGCAGAATACTTTTTATCAGTCAAGTAAGTCAAATGAACAACTCAGCATTTCAGAATCACTTATTTTCATTTCCGATAAAAAACGATATGTTTTTAAATATAAACAATGGTAATAGCATTTCTAGTATTTTGTAACCATGTGTATTGAGACATTCACATGATATATTTCATTATATTCACACCTTTAGGTTTGTATATAAAATATTATTATTATTATTGTTCCAGAGTCTTTCATTATATTCTTTTATAGTCTTTCATACGTTTTATTTATCTTCCTCCCACAAGGTAAGATGTGACACAATGTCGAGAAAGTGGGATTTGAAAAGCCAGCGCGTGAGAAGGTGAGCACTCTGGCCTACAAAAAATGCATGGGCAGCCCCGTCGGCATTCCCCGGTAGGGGCGCCTCAGGCAGTAAGCGATAAACTTACTCCACCCCAAAGAGGGGAGGGTGGACCTCCTAGAACCGCACAGGACAAACCGACAGACCGGCGAAATCAAGACCCGAAGGCCAAGACGATACCGGTCTATAGCGTGTAGTATCCATCGGAACAGATACTACACTTTGATCTTGGCCAAAAGGCCAAGAAGCCGTTTTCATACGTTTTTTTATGTCTTTTAAAATTATTTTATTTATCTTCCTCCCACAAGGTAAGATGTGACACAAGGTCGGGAAAGTGGGATTTGAAAAGCTAGCGCCCGAGAAGGTGAGCACTCTAGCATACAAAAAATGCCAGGATGCACAGGAAAAACCCACAGACCAGCGAAATCAAGACCCGAAGGCCAAACCGGTCTATAGGGTGTAGTATTCATCAGAACAGATACTACATTTTGATCTTGGCCTAAAAGCCAAGAAGCCGTTTTCATACGTTTTTTATAGTCTTTCATATGTCTTTCATTACCTACATTGAATCAGGTGACCCATGGTTATGTCAAGATTTCTGACCATGTTCTTTCTTGTTATAATTATATGATATTAAGGTTCTCCTAGCTAATATCCATCTCCAAGTTGGTTATGTTGGTTTCATTTTTAGCCATGTGATTACATTGTGGTGGATGGAAGTTTATCTTTCTTTTTTCTTGTTCTTGTTCTTTTTCTTTTTTCTGAAGTGATCACCTTTTTCTCCAAGTGAGTGTTTACCCTTTATATGCTTCAGTTTGCCAAACTTTTTATCAGAATTTCCACTTGGAATTTCATTGTATTTTCCTCTCCTGTGTGTTTTTTTTTGTTATGACATTCTATTTCACCATTGAACAATGTATACTGCAACCCTCTGATGATTGACAAAATTAGACTAAGGGAAAAAAATACATTACCCGTTTTTAGCCAAGTAATGCGCTTAAGGAATAGAAACGAATATTAAATTTGAATGGATTACTTTTGTGTGTAAGATGAGAGATGTAAAAAAACTCATCGAAGTACCGAAATAAATAAGCTGTTTAAACAAATGCAAATACAATATATATATATATAATATTTATAAATAAATATTAAATTATTAATACCTACAGACGCTAGCGTTTCAAGCTTATTGCTCTCATCAGTGCAGGAAAGTAACAATTTCAGACGGTCGGGAGGCGCGAACCCGGTTTACAGAGTCAGCCTAGAATCTGCAAGCAGTCGCCATATCCACTCGGCCAACGGAAACTGTCACGTAATATAGGGAAAATAACATCTATATATACCTAGAAGCGGGCACAGATAGGAGACTAGTCGAGAGTGTTCGACGAACGTATTCGGAACTTTGCATTGTCAGTCTATTTTTAACATCCCCGAGAGTGCTCAACTTTAATTAAAATTAGAAGACTAGTCGAGAGTGATATATATATATATAGTCAATTGAACTAAACAAAATTATGACATATTATTTAAATTAGTTCCAGCAATTCAACATAAACAATAAGCCTGCCTTTAAGATAAACGTTACACATCCATCGTATAATTCCCATAGAATTTCTCTCCATGTAATGCATAACCTCATCAATCACTGGCCAGGTTTCACTTCCAAACACATGTCTGATAGATTCTTCCTGTAGTCGACAGTGGTAACGCTCTGATGGGTAGTATAGGCAGAGGTTCTTTGAACTTACTCTATCCACTCCTAACTCTTGCAATCACGCTAGCCCCTGCTCCACCCTGTGCTCCAATGGTATGGCCAAAGTAACAAAACTTCTCAACAATTGATACATTATTTATTTAAATAAAAAATACAATAGCATAAAGTACTAACACGAATGCATTTCTGTTTCTTTGTAAAT